>CM014734.1:51651285-52851285 GCA_004329165.1 Spatholobus suberectus | reverse complement strand
ACAAGTGATTGGAGGAGCATAGACTGGATTAACCTAAAAAGGTGAATATATCATGCATCATAGCTGTACAATGTTTAAAATGCTCATGGCGGAAGTTATATGTTACTAAATATCTACCCTTCATATATTGGTCTTCGATTTGTGTAATTTATGGAAGCTCCTTTTCTAAAATCCTTTGCTAAAAGGAGCTTGAAAGTTAGATCGACAGATCTAGTACCCTGCAAGCTTTGACCAATCCTTTAACATCTTTCGACAAGAAATTATTGTTGGTGAAAAAGGTGGAAGATAAAGAAAGATCCATAGAAGGAAAATGAATGATACGATGACAGTGACCAAAGTATATTTTACCACGTGCTTGTGATGTGATTAACAAAGAAGCCCCACACGAGACATTAGACATGTAAATTGGAAATAAAAGAGAAAAATATATAATGTTACCTATGAAATCAATAATGATTCGGCCATCAGAGAACCTTCCTGCAGGTCTATGAAAATAGGTCTCTCCATATGGTGATGTTACTGCGAAAAGGGAAGCAGCCAAGCCACCAGTGTCAGAATTTGAGGCACCGAAGTTAAAGATGGCAGGGAAATGACAATTTTTTGTGGCCATTACAGGGTTCAGTATTGTGGTAGCAATTGATAAAACCACAAGAGAAGACACAAGCCGGATGTGAAACTTGGTAATGCTAGAAAACTCCATTAGAGACAATAATTTGGCGAGGCAGAAAGGGACTTTAGGCCTTCATATATATATATATATATATATATATATATATGTACACACATAGGATTTGTTAACAGACACACACTTGTTTTTTAGTTATAGTACGTTAATAAGCTATACCGTAGGTGTATTTTAAGATACATTGTAGTTATAGATTATTAATGTACTCTAACTAAAAATAAGTGTGTGTACGTTAGCAAATTGCATATATATATATATATATGTCAACTGGTTGATTTCTTTGAACGTACGATTACTAAACGAGCACTGGACGTCCAATTCGATCTTCATATATGTTCAAACTCGTGAACGGTCCATATTGGCTAACACGGACTAAAGCGTCTCTATTTATTATTTAGGTAGAATTTAATTTTAGATAATTGCGTGAAGGCTTTCTGATCTGTTGGGATGTTTTGAGAACAAAATCCCTGTACTAATGCAGGTTAAAAGGAATTGGACAGCAGTTTTTTAGATGTTCTTCTAGAGTTTTACATCAGTAATTGTGTAGTAAAGATTTGTATTAAAGGTCAACATAAATTATGAATGTAAAACTCTAATTCTAATTAAAGAATAACACTAACAATAATTAAGAAACTGCATGTAAGTTTTGTCTTAAAAAATTTACTTGCAGAGTACAAGCTGGTGCAAAGTCAACGATTCCATATTAGATCTATTAGTTTAATTTTGTTTATTGATAAGTTGTGAATACCTTCTACGATTTATACATATATTTTTTCTTTTTTCAAAATTAGGTAAGATGTGATACCGATCATAACTTGGCTTCTTTTTTTTTTGAAAAAGTAATATAATAATAGAGTTTAATGGTCATGTACTGTCAGTGTAAAAAGTTTTACACTGTCAATCAATCAAAAATCACCGTTAATATGACTTTTAAAACATTTATTATAAAAGTCAACAAACTTACAATAAATAGTAGTTTGTGGTTAGATGACAATGTAAAACTATTTTACACTGTCAGTGCATAGCTTATTTTCTCATAATAATATGTATTTCAGATGAGTGTTAAGTTTACAATATATAATTTCTCAGTCATATGGGCTCTGCCAAAGACATAATGTTCCCACAGGATTGAGGGGTTTACTTGTAGGTGATTTGCTTTGGTACTTTAAATATTAAAAGGGTATCGGTATCTTTTAATCTTAAATCAATAAAAAAAATAATTTCCATACTAAAATTACACTATAAATGAGTTAGAATTTAATTTTAATGTTTTAAATTTTATAATTACAAAAAATTCCATCGAGATTTATTTCAATCTTTTAAAATTCAATATTAAATACAAAAAATATACAAGCGTAAATGGTAGGCAACAAAAGTAATCTTAAGTGTCATTTAGTAATTTAAAAATAACAAATCCTAAAAAATATGCTATATTATCAATTCTATTTTATCCATAAAGTAAATAGTACAAGTACATATATTTATTATTTATTGATTTACTAAAGAAAAGTACCGGTACCCTTTTAAATAGGAAGGCACCGTAGAATTTGCCTTATAGGTAAGGGACTTGATGGGGGCTTACCACCCTTAGACGAGTTAGATTGTAATATTCCTTTGAGGTTTCGGTCCTCCTTAATATCAAAAAAACATTATATAATTTTTTTTATACTATAATTTTTAATGTATTTTTTTAATTGTTTTTAATTTTATAAAAAATATGTTATTAAATATGTATATATATATATATATAAGTATGAATATTGGTATATTTTCAAATAATTTTGTATTCATACATATTTTATATCATTTTTATTTATATAATCATTTTTAAAAAATAATATTATCTTTATAAATATATTTAAATTTGTATATAACTTGTGGTGATTTGATTGGTGAGGTTTTTGAGCGGGAAAAAAAATTAAAATAATTCACAAACTATGACTTTGATTGATGAGAAGATTCACCATGTTTTTCTTTTATTACCGTGTTGAATATTTGATCAGTATGCATCATCGTATTTGCCAGATGATTGATTAAATGTAATTTCATAATTTAAGAAATAAAAAATAAAAACAAAGAATTTCCTTGTTACAATAATTTTTATTTAAAGAAAAATTATAATTATAATAATTTTTATAAAATTTATAGTTTAAAAAAATTATTACTTCTCTATAAAAGTAAAAAAAGATGTTTGGTATAGATCAATTCTAATTGACGGTTAATAAAATATTTAGTAATTTATAAATATTTATTACTTGAAAAATATTTTTTAGTAAAAAATATGAAGTAATAAATATTTATATCTTTATATTTATAAAATAATATATATTTTAAGACATGTGGCAAAATTTAAAATGTGAGATTGATCTAATAGCTTAAAAGTGAGGAAAGTCATTGTGATTTTTCTTCCAAAAAGTTACTAACTAGGGCAAGCCAGAAAGTGTATTTTTAGCATTTTTTTTTTTTTTAAAAAAAATCCCTACACTAGTGTAAGTCAAAAGCAAAGTTGAGAATCCCATATTAGACTACTAGTTTAATTTTGTTTATTAACAAATCATGGATCTACTTCTCTCTCTCTCTCTCTCTCTCTCTCTCTATATATATATATATATATATATATATATATATATTGTTGGTGCTAAAAATGTGAAGATAGTTGTTAACTATCGGCTATTGGCTAGAGCATATTGACAGACGGCTAATTTAGCCGATGGCCAACGATTGGATTGAGCCCAAGTTGATGATAGTTTGGTTGCAGCCAAAATCGTGGAAGCCCAAAGACAAACACAAGCTACTAAAGGGAAAATTTGAATGTGTTAGTAGTTAAAGAGTGATTGTTATGCGCTTATCATGTTCCCATTGAAAATAGGATAGTGGGCAGTTGTTTGAGATAAACGGCTGTTATGGGATAGTAAAAAAGGGTTTAAATATTTTATTTTTCAATGTAAAACAAGTCTCCGACCAATCATTCAAATTTATCCTTCTAGTTATTTACTTTTTCGTAATTTATAACTTTCTTTATCAATTTATTTACCAGTTTCCTTTACATTTCAGCCGTTTACAGCTTTCCTTTATCGTACTTCAACCTAGGAGTAATGTAGCATAGAAACCTTAGTCCTACAACTACTAGAAAGCTCTTTGGAATGGACTAGGAACCCATCAAGGGATAGAATCCCTTCCTTGAGCCAATCGCCTAACAAGGGAAATCATCTGTTGGTGATTAGCTGTTCTCATGACTAGCCAGGCAAATTTTTCACACCAACATAATTTTGGTACACCTCGGTAGGACCCTAGTTTCCCAAAGATTGAAGTTTCCCTCACTTCCTCCAGACCATCCCTGGTGTATGCAGTTGTGTTCAAGACGAGACCTTGCAACAATGGATTCAACCTCCAAGAGGAAGCCGTCAAGTGCTAGGCATATGGTACAGCCAAACCTAACAACCATGGCTACTATAATGCTGGTAACAGTCGCGAGCGTCACTTCAGTGGCCCATGGGGGACCATCTTGGCCTCCCTCTGATGTTGTCTTGGAAGAAGACACGTCAACAATAGGGAAATTGACCCGTTGGTGTGTGTTGCGACTAGTTACATTTATGGGATGCCAATTGAGGAGAAAGAACCAGCTGCAGTTCCTACTTTTATTCGGTGGCAAATGGAGATGGGAGTGCATGATATAATGCTATAGATCTTTAGGCAGTTAGGAGACATTGTTAAGTCGATGGTGCTAAATGAGATGTAGAAGGCTCGTGAAGAAGAACATCGATAAAATGGTTATTTGGAGGCATCGGCTACCTTGGTCCATAAGAACTAGTTTGGATAGTCGTTGGTTTTTGCTTTCTACAGCTAGGAGTAGAAGTCGTTAGGCCGCCACCTCTTCAGTTTGGCATGGTTCAGATGGCTTGAAACCTCCCAATGATGTTGGAACTACTGGCTTACCTCACCTTGCAGTGATGGCACCAAACCCCGAGTTTCAGGCCAAGGAATTAGCATGGGGGATGGTAGTGCATTTAGAGGTGAAAACATTCAGTCGATGAGTTATCAGCCACCCCCTAAGGGGCAAGTCAGCTATCAACCCACTTATTAATCTCAAGCTTTACAGTTAGTAGTCCAAGTGATAGGCAGCTAGCCAAACACTATGGCTGCACCGAGGACTCTTAATCCTATTTGAGCAGAGTCTAGACCCACTGCTTCTTCTATCACAGATCCTAACGTGATAGCTGAGGCAATTAGAAAGCATTTTGGGGTTCAATTGAAGTTGATCGACAGTCCAATTTATAGAAAACCCTATCCTAAGTGGGTGGATAGGATGGTGCCCTTGCTTAGGGGTTTCAAAGTTCTTAATTTTACAACATTCTCTGGCAAGGATGGTAAGTCAACCATGGAGCATGTTAGCTGATTTATGGCTCAATGCAAGGAGACTAGTCAGAATGGCTATTGCAGGTTACAGCTATTTCCTCTATCCCTGACTGACACCATTTATACATGGTATTCAACTCTGCCACCTAATTTTGTCTAGAATAGGGCAGACATGGAGGGGGCGCTTCCATGATAGGTTATACTCACCCCAGCCAAATGTATTGGTTGCTAGTTTGATGAATACATGACAATAGGCTAGTGAAACAATTGATGAGTATTTAGAACATTTTAGAAGGGTGAGAAGCAAATGTAATGTCTTGTTCCCTAAAGCTGAGTATGCAAACATAGCTGTTGGCCATATACATCTCCAATTGAAGGAATAGCTAATCATTTAGGATTGTTTTGACTTAGCACAACTAGCTGTCAAAGCAACTAGGGTGGAGCAATTCATTAAAGAGAGGGAGCAACATAAGGTGCAAAGAGGAGTCAGCAACGTAAGGTGCAAAGAGGCGTCAGGAATCCTCAGGCTATATCTATGATAGCCGAGGAGGTAGAGGAATCATCGGAAGAGGACTCGGCAATTGAGCAAATGACAGCTGAATTGCTCAAAAGGAAGTCGTACACTTGCCCTGCTTTAAGATCATCAAAGAGCAAGGAGGTTAAGGGTAAAAAGCCTTATCTGTTTGACATCTCAAGGGCTAACTAGATCTTCGATTACCTAGTGAAGGACCAACAAATCAAACTCCTGAAGGGACAGAAGATATTTTCTCCAAAAGAGTTGAAGAACAAGAAGTACTATAAGTGGAAGAACAAGAGGTACAGCAAGTGCATAAACCTAGGGGGCAACCCAAGTATCTATGGTGGCCGAAAGAGGTTAAGCTAGAGAATAAAACAGAAGCAGAGGAGGGAGAGAAACTATAAGGAAGTCAATTTTTTGACAATTGCAGTACCCTCAGCTGAATGATAGGCAGCATAAGCAGCTGATGCAGCCGACAATGCATCTTCACGCCCTACTGAAAGGTGTGTGGTAGAAGTGAACATGAAGGGGGGAAGGTCAACCCTTAGGATTACCTTGGTTAAGGATGGCAAAGTGTACTTGGACCCTATGGGCAGTTGCAAAAATATTCGCAAATGGGTAGGATAAATACCCTCTTATTGGGGATGGGTCCGGGGCGGGTATTTACCTGCAAATTTTAATGGTGATGGGTACAGGTATGGGTACTATAGTACCCACCATGCCCCATACCCGCACTTATTATATATATAATAATTTAATCAAAATATCTTATATATATACATATACATACATATATATATATATAATTATATATACTTTATTAATTTTTAATTTAATTACTAAAACATAGTATTGATTATTGAAGACATGAATTAATTATGTGCTAATAATTTAATTGTTTGTACTTAATAAATTGTTTGAAACCATTATATTATTTGCTATATTTGTGGTATATACAGGTTTCAACTTTGGGTGTGCTTGTGCGCAAATTTGGGTGTTCATATACTAATTGTCCATAATCTGTAACTATTTATTATAGACAATATAATTATAAGATAATTAGAGTCATTGTCCTATTTTTTGGCCAATCTTGGAGAGTAACAATATATGATGTCCAAATTTCTAATAATTATGTTAAATAATTAGAACATTACATTTAAGAATGATTATGTTAGATGATTCTGTTTCTAATGTTGTTGGGTTATAACTTATGTTTGAATGATTTAAGGTAATGTTTGGATAATTTTAATGTTATGTTTGGATGATTTAATGTTATGTTTGAATGCTTTTAATGTTATATTTGGATGATTTAAGGTTATGTTTGAATGATATAAGAGTGAATTTTCAATTTAGTTGTAGCTTTTTTTTAATTAACATATTTTTATTGATTTATTGATTTTACACACAAGTAAAGTATGGGTAGCGGGTGCAAGTATGGGTATATAGGTACTCAGAGGGTACGGGAATGGGTATTAAAGTTGCTACCCGCGTAGGTATGGGGGCGAGTATGGGTATTTTTTTTAAAAGCGAGTAAGAAGACGGGTACTATAGTACCCTACCAAAATCGTACCCATTGTCATCACTAACCTTGGTTGACGAGAGATAGCCTAAAAATGGCCAGGATGAGGAAACCAAAGGCCAAGATAGAAAAAGGGATAGTGGTTCTTGATCAAGTACGTTAGGGATCAGCCGATTGAAGACAAGCCTTTGACAAGAACGCAAAAAAGAATACTATAAAGGAAAAGGGCATTGCAGAAACTGAGAGGGATGATCGGCATGCTTTTTGATAGCCGTTAAGTCAATAAAGAAGAGGTGCAGCCACCCAAGGCAATCGAGGGGAAGGAAAGAATTTTTCAATACAAAAGGTATTCATCGAGAAGAGTGGTATTAGTTCTCCTTGGAGTTGGAAGACTATGAACTGGATGGCTTAATGTCTGACAATTCACCCATTCCGATGGGAGTTGTTAAGGGTGCTTCTAATGGAATTGCTAGTTAGGCTGGACAATCATTGGTCCTAGAGGGTGATGTGGAAGCTAGTGAGCAGGAATAGGCTAGCTTGGCTAATGAGACTACATCTAAAGATATAATTGCCAAATTATACAAGCCAACAGATAATATGGTTAGGCACCTCAAGCCCATCTATGTCAAGGCCACTATTAATGGTAGGCCTTTCAGCCGAGTGTTCATAGATAATGGGGCATTCTTAAATGTCATGCCTTACTCGATTGTGCAGAAGCTAGTCAAGTCACGAAATGATTTGTTGAAGACCAATATAAGAATGATTGCCCTTACCAGGGATCCCACAATGGCTGTGGGGATACTAATAGTCGAGATAATAGTAGGTCCCAAGACAAGCACATTTGCCTTCTTTGTGTTGAATGCAAAGCCATCGTACTCTATGTTACTTGACAGAGACTAGCTTCATCCTAATTTTTGTGTGTCGTCTACCCTACACCAAATGTTGATTTTCTAGGTGGGTGATAAGTTAGAAGTGTTGCCAGCCACTGAGAGTCCGTTTTCAGCTAATGCGACAGCAGCAGAGGCTGCTTTTTATTCATCTCAGGTACAGCCGATTAAGGAGACAACTGCCTTGGAAGAGTTCTAGTTTGTTGCTATGTGTGAATTTACCTCACATGGTTTTCGACTTAAGAAGCAAACTGGTGCACGACTTGAAGAAATAGCAGAGACCAATGGAGGTGCTCAATGATTTGATCTAGAGGGTGAGCCAGCATTTCCCAAGTGGGATAGCTGACAAAGTGGTAAGGGAAATGCTCGGGGGGCAAGTAGAGTCCATAGCCAAGGATCATAGCTAGCCGATTCAATGGTCATTGCCTTTGTTCGAGGCTCAAGACCTATTGCTAGATATAAACTTGGGATCAACTGATAACCCGCAACTGACCAAGATAAGTGGGCTACTAAAAGAGGAAGAGCAATCCAAGTTGGTGTAGTAATTGTTCAATTTAAGAATTGCTTTGCCTAGGATTATCATGAGATGCTAAGGCTGTCAATATCCTTAATGAGGCATCAGCTAACCATCAAGGAGGTTACAAACCACACAAACAGCCTCTTAGGCGTTTCAATCTAGAGCTACTATTGTGACACCCTTTCAAAGCTAATTATTAAATAAATATTACGAAAATATAACATACTTTTCATTTGCGAAATAAAACAATAATTTATAATCCTTTTCTTCACACAGTAAAGGACATCACATGCACAATTCACATTTACTAAAATTCTATAAGATACTTTACTGATTAACCGAAGGATGGTGGCCCACAGTTGGCCATACAAGTCTTTGGAAAAAAAATAAACCAATTTAAAAGTAGAACTATTAGTCTAAAGTTCAAAAGCTAAAATAACAAATAACTAAGACCTCGATGTCACATTACTATCAGGGCTGACAAAACCCAAAAGATGCTGTAAAATAAACTGCAATGAGACTAATGCCCCTACTCTAAGACTCCTCCTCAAGGTCTTATTGGACGTCACTTATGTATCACAAACATAGACAGAAAACACTAGAAAACAAGGGAGTGAGATACATCTCACTTCATGCTCAAGTATGACAATGGAAATAGGTAGAATACACATCATATACATAATCAAATAACATCAATTTGCAAGAATCAAAATGCACAAACATATATAATGTAATACCTAACCTTTACTTCTCATGCACATGTGGTACCAACTTAAACTTGTCAGAAAGTAGACTAGGAGTAAATGCACGGCCATAAGATGCGTCATTGGTACTGATACCTTTAGCTTTTGCACCTTCAACTAGTATGATATCCCTTGGTGACTAGTCAAGGTTACCTAGTTTTGCCAGTACCCCCCGGCTCCATGGGATCAGCATGGACCATTGGAGTTTTTCCAACCGGATAACCCCCAAGGTTAGGGTTAGACAACCCATCATGGCCTCCACCAGCCAGATTCCTAATACTTTCCTTATCACATAACTCAGATGTTATGTTGCATGGTCACATACAATGCTTATAGTTTTTCATAAGCTTTTATCATGAACATTAGCACAATTTCATATCACACTCAATTTTTCAAAGTAAATAATAGTCACGCAATATAAACTCAACAAGACATAAAAAAGAAAGCAATAATGAGTTGAAAAATGCAAAAAGGAGTTTACATGCACAAAACTGAAATAGCGAAGGTTGTATTCGCCGATGGGACAAGAGGTCCGCCCGGCGGTCACACCAAGACCAAACCTGCCTAGCAGGTTGTGCATCCTGGCCCGACAATTCCACATCAGACCCACCCCGCCCGACAGGTCTGTGCGCCTGGTGGAAAACGCAACTACTCAGCACTAACGCGAAGTCTAGTTTTTCGAAAAAAAGTCGCCTAGCAGCTATTTAACCTCGCCGGGCAGATCCGAAATATGAATTTTAATTTCTTCTTCCTATTGTCTTTAGCTTCTAAACGCTCCAAAATAATTAATTAAATTTCAATTACTTCTTTACCTTAATAATTGGTCAATTTAATTTATAAATTCCTCTCACTTATAATCCCCTCAAACCCGTTAAATCTCTAACTTTGGTACAAGGGAAAAAAAAAAAAGCAATCCATGATAGTTCATATAAATTAAACATAAAATTTCATAAAGCATATCAATGATTTGGGGAAAATCACATTCCCCTTTACACACACACAATCATATAATTCACAAACAATTAGGGTCTAAGGTAGCCCCCTACCCACGACCAAAGCCATGCCCATGAGCAAGATAACTTACTCCTCCTTATCTTGAAGAGGCAACCTCCGGCAAGAGGATGCGAATGGTGCAGCAGCGTCTTCCTAAGATTCCTCATTTCTTGACTATAATGGCTCTGACGGCACGATATCTCCAAAGAGGCACAAGAGAGAGAATGAGGAAAAGGGTTAGGTTTCAAGAAACCCCCCAAGGGTTTCTTAAAGCTAACTTTGGGCTTATAAAAACTAAGCCCAACACCGTAAAACTTTTAAAAACATTCTTGTTATAAAGCTCCATTTTAAAAGCCCAATATTTCTTTTTCTCAAATTACTATTTTATTAAAAACAAGACAAACAAACAAACAAATAATAATAATAATAATAATAATTAAAGGAAAACATTAGGGTGTTACAACTACCTAAGATAAAGGCCGAGATTGAGCGCTTGTTATCAGCAGGGTTCATTTGCATGGCTAAGTATGCGAATTGGCTTTCAAACATAGTTCTAGTCATAAAAAAGAATGGGCAAGTTTGGGTATGTATTGATTTTAGGAACCTAAATTTGGCTACCCCTAAAGATGAGTATGCCACGCCAGTTGCAGATATGCTAGTCAATTCTGTGGCTAACAATGGCATACTGACCTTCATGGACGGATACTTAGGTTATAACCAAATCTACTTAGTTGAGGAAGATGTCCATAAGACAATCTTTCGGTGCACTAGTGCCATTGGTATTTTTGAATGGCTAGTTATGCCATTTGGACTCAAGAATGCTGGGGCTACATATCAAAGGGCTATTAATCTAATATTTCATGATCTTATTGGTAGGTATATGAAAATCTACATCGATGACTTGGTGGTAAAGTCTGTCGATTTCAGTAGCCATTTGCCGACCTGGAGCAGTTCTTCACACGAATGAGGGCACATGAAACTAAAGATGAATCTAGCTAGGTGTGCTTTTGGGATCACGACAGGAAACTTTTTGGGGTTTATGATACACTAGAAAGGTATAGAGGTAGACAAGAACAAGGCAAAAGCCATCATTGAGGCATCTCCGCTATGGAACAAGCTAGAGTTACAAAGTCTCATTGGGAAGATTAACTTCTTTAGGTGATTCATAGCAAACTTGGCTAGCAAGTTAAAGGCGCTCTTGCCCTTGCTGCAGCTAAAGAAGTAAGAAGACTTTGTATGGGGAGAAGATCAATAGGCAGCTTTTGATTAGATCAAACAGGCATTGGCCACACCCCCGGTGTTGGTTTCTCCATTAATCGCGAAGTCATTGAAGCTTTACATATTAACCGTGAATGGGTCTATCGGATGCCTGTTGGCGTAGGATGCCAAAGATGGCACTGAGCGAGCTATGTATTACTTAAGTAGGCTACTCAATGATGTAGTATATCGATGTTGAAAAATTATGTTTGTCTTTGTATTTTGCCTGTGCAAAATTCGAATACTATTTGTTACCTAGAGAGCTATTCATGGTTTGCAAAATAGATATAGTTAAATACTTGTTGAATAGACCAGCCTAACAGGGACGACTAATGAAGTGGGTAGTATAGATGTTATCACCTTAACCTGGTACATTTACATGAAACAACTGTCCATTTACTCAGACAGTTCATGGATGCCGAAGTAATATATGTGTCGAGGGAAGAAAATGAGGAAGCTAATAGGCTAGCTTAACACGATTTCAGATTTAAGAGTTATAGGTGTTGGAGGACGTTTACCAGTGGCTAATCGTGGCATCAAATGGAATTCCCCCAGTGGTACAGGATTGGTGACAGGAGTTGATAGATTACTTGGAGGACCCATCAACTAAGGCTGATTTTGCTTTGAGGAGAAAAACCCTAAAATTCTTGTTGTTGGATGGAGATCTCTACCAACAGACAATCGATAGGTTGTTGTTAATGTGTCTAAGTGTCGAGGAAGCTATAAGAGTAATGGTTGAAGTTCATGATGGCCTTGTGGATTTCACAAGTTGGGGCCAAAAATGAGATGGCTTATCTATTGCCACGACTATTTTGGTTGACCATTTCGGCTGACTATATCAAATATGTGAAAAGGTGCAAAGCCTGTGAAAGGTTTGGACCTTTACAAAGAGTTCCAGTCGAAGAGCTCCATAGTGTGATCAGCTTTAGCCATTTAGAGGCTAGGCCATGGATCTTATAAGGAAAATTCACCTTAGTTCGTTGAAATAACACAACTTTATTACTATCATCTCTAATTATTTCACCAAATAGGTAAAAGCTCAGCCAATGGTATCTATTTCTTAGCTAGATGTTATTAAATTCATCCAAAACCAAATTATCTATAAGTTTGGGATTCCGAAAACCATCACGGCTGACCAAGGGACCATGTTTACTAGTGACAAAGTGGTGGCTTTTGTTCAATAGTTTGGAATTAAGCTAGCCTATTCGATGCCCTACTACTTCCAAGTGAATGGACAAGTAAAGGCTACCAACAAAGTGGCATGAGGTGTTGTCGAAAGTCCTTTGTGTTGATATATGCACTAGATATTTAATATTAAGGCCCATTATTAAGAGAACCTACAAAGGTCACATGCATAGAGCAGATTAAAGGAAAAAGAAATATTAAGTATGACTATAATATTTTTTTAGATTAGGCTTGTAAGGTATGAGTCCAAATAATGAGAAACAGTATGTCATGTTACTCGTGGGTCGAACTCTTAATGTTAGGGGCCCGGTACATTTAGGTTAAAGTGCCAAGGAGCTTCTATATATAGGTAGCATCTGAAGCCTAAGAGACACACCTCTCTTTACCCGCATACTACACTTAGTGCACATGAGGAAACCCTAGCCAAGGCACAATTGGCACCACCCTCCCTTCCTCGTTCGTGAGATGAAGAGGAGTTTGCTTGTGATTACGACGTTTGCTAGGCTACGTGATTGACAACGAATTCATGCTTCAAGAGGTAAACCCTAATCACAGTTTTATGCTTTTTCGCATGGATCCTGTGTTAGGAAATTTTTTTGGTTGCGGTTGTTTTTGGTTCGCGTTTCTTAACACTTTGGGCTTACAGAAACACGAAAAATAACATGACTTCCACCACTCCCCTTTGGCTAACTTACGGCCAAGACGCAATTTTACTGCTAGAGATAAATGTTAAATTTCTTGGAGTGGCGAAACAGAATCAGTTATCGGCTAACAATTATCAATGCTCTCTAATGCTGGAATTGGAGTCAGTCGATGAAGATTGATTAATGGCCTTGGAGAACATCAAGCGAAACAAGGAAAAAGTAGCTAGAAGCTATAACAAGCATGTTCAACAGAGAACATTTGCCAAAGGAGACTTAGTGTGGAAAACAATTTTGCTACTTGATCATAAGGACCTGCAATTCGAAAAATGGTCTTCAACATGGGAGGGGGCATTTGTGGTTAGCCAAATGTTTGCTAATGTTGCATATAGGCTAGTCGACATGCAAGGTAATGAACACGGTAAAAGTATCAATGTGCAGTTCTTGAAAAAATATTACCCTAACATCTATGAAACTAAGTGAAATTGTCTTGATGGTTATAAGCCAGCCACCATAGCTACCAAAGGCGCATTGGCCTAAGCAAAATAATCAATCAATAAAGGGTAACAAACAGGATGAAAGCAAATTAAGTTTGTAGAAACAAGTTACCTGCGTCTACTGCTCTATCTCATCGACTGATGATGAAACAATGGAAGTTATAGGAGCAGCTATTACTAACTTTTGGGCCCCTAATACCATTTGATAAAAGCCAACCCACTCTAGGTGAACATCGTTCAGGCCTTTGTTACTGCTTTTAAAGTCTTTCAAGAGTACCACCTTTTGTTCGGTCAGAGTGCCTATTTCATCATCCAGCTTCAAGGCTTGATGGTACAACTCAATCCTCTTATCGTTGTCCTCGTTCAAGCATATAATAGCACCAGTTAAGATGGGCTGGAGCCGGCTAATTTCACGTTGAATTTTCTCCAAATCGACTTAGAGTTCCACTAGCCTAGCATTGGTTTCTTCCTTAAGACACTTGTCAACTTGTCACCTTGCATTAATGGTCTTAAATTGAGCCCCTACATTAGCCCTGTTAGCCTCTAACTTAGTCAATTGCTCTAACTCTCCGTTGCTTTACTTTTTACGCTTGGCGTTCACCTCATACTTAGCCTATAGATCACCGAAGAGCAAAGCGATCTGGCCATAGGTTGTCCTTTCAACCTCATTAACAATCGAAGAATCAGTCGCATTGGCTAGTTTTGAGAGCGACAGGCACAGGGCATAAACATGGGTGGGGTCTTCAAGAAACAGAGCCGCAAGCTTGTCCTAGACATAACTTTTATGTTTAAGGAGAGGCGAGGTGGTCTTAGACTTAGGTGGGCTAGTCAGAGGTGATTTGAAGTACTTGGATGGTACTTCATCATTGACAGGTCTCAAAATTAGTGTCTACTAAGTTGCTTCATCGCTGATAAAAGTATGCATGAGATTAGTGTGTGAGCAGGCAATTGTTTTCCCTATACGCTAAAGTGGCCACAGAGTAAGATAGGTCAAGGCTTCTTTGGAATGCCCTTTCCCATTTCCCTTATCGTTGCTCCTCTTTGCCTTTTCTCATCCTATACCATACACGGTCAATTGGTGATAAACAAGGTCAGCCAAGGATGGGGCAAAAGGGGAGAAAAGGAATATAACCTTCTCAGGGGTTTTAGAATGATCTTATGATGTTTGTGAGCCAATTTAGTTAAGGTAGCGAGAGTTGTTAATAAGCGTGTGGTGCAAGAAGATGGTTTTAGTGGTTGATTAGCTATTTAAGTATCCACGAGCTCAGGCAAGCCTTCAATATCCATCACTTGGGGAAGTTTGGCTAAACTAACATATGGGATTGGTAAGAAGAAAAATGATAATATGCCTGGTAAACGAGCAAACATGAGAACAATCAGAGGAAAGAAATGGATTACCTCTTGTGGACATCAAGACTACAGCCCGATGACCGATTGAGGGTTTAGCTGGACTAAAAGTGGGCTGGTTATCTGATTCATCAGAGTGCTCATCTATCAATTTGGTCAAATAATCTTCAACTGGTCCGTTAACATAACAGCTGCAATGAATCCCCACCACTCCCAGAACAATCGAGTTTGCCAAGGGTGATTGATGAACAAATGGAAAACAAACGTGTTCAGTTTATAGGTTGTGTCCTCACTAGCCACCATAATTTCAAAGGACTAACAAGACATTCTAGTAGATGATGGCACTGCCATAGAAGAAGGGAAAGGTTTTGGAACGACCTACATCAGTCCAAATTGCCTTGCAAAGCACTGGGGCTAGTATCCTTTGACAGAGATCTTGTTATTTCTTGCTGTTGGCTTAATCCCACATTGTAGAGCTCAAGAGACCAAAGTAGAACCCCAATTGGCAAGGATGGCTAAGCCATTTTCCTTGATTTTGAAGAGGTTGGTTCAGGTCTAGTCAGGCCTTGGTAGTCGTCGATGAAGGGGGTTCAAAGAATGAACAAAGGGGAAATTAGTCAAATAGAGCCAATTCGCTATGGTAAAGGTCGAGGCCTTAGAAGGAGGTAGCCGCAGTAAGGCCTAGGCATAGCAGGTGTCATTCTAAGAAGTGCTTAATGGGGGAAGCCAGAATATAGTGCCTTTGGAAAATATAGCCATACCCATATAGCTAAAAACAAAAAGGGACCAGGAATCTTGTTGAACTCTCAGATATCCCCCATATTATCAAGTAAATGTAAATACCATGAAACATGGTTGCTAAGAAAAAGGCCCTAAGGCTAACCCGTTGACCTGATGTGATAGCCGAGATAAAGCCATTATATTTTGCAACAACACCAACTGACCCTGTACAAGCAAAATATCCGTAGAACCAAAAAAGCATGAAGGCATTATGTTCTCCCTTTGACACCACGCCGAAGGATTTGGCATTGGCTAAGATGAACTTCTTGTAAGTTGATTTGTGCTTGGAGAAGCTAATACCCAGTTCTATTCAGGTTGTCGTGAGCGTGGCATATAAGGAAGGTAGTTCCTCCCCCACAATAGGCAAATTGAGGATCGCAACCACATCAAGCAGGGTGGGGGCAGTCATGCCTTTTGGGAAAACACAGTCATTAATAGCTGTCGACCAAAACCTTAACAGTGTCATTATCACGTCATGTTGCCAAGGAAATTTGACAGCTGACAACATGATAATGTCATAGATGCCCTAACTCTTCCATTTGTTGCCTTTGGTAATTGCCATTTAAGTCAACCAATTCACGTACTCAAGGAAAACAATAGGCCAGGTACATAAATCCTTGGGAAACTGTCAAACTGGTACCACTCGCAAGTAATAGGAGGACGGCAACAATTTAGAGCAAAAAAGGCATGCAAAGTTGATTCATAGTCCCCTCGGTAGAATTGAAATAGGGACCTAAAAGATATTTGTGTTCCTTAGCATCATTAAGGGGGAGCATTTGGGCAGTTGAGTTGGGTTCAGTCGTAGGATGATTTTGTGAGGCCCCTGAGATTTCTTTAAGGGGAGAAGATTCTTCTTGCTTAGGTGATCTCTTTCCATTTTGGGAGTCAGATTGGGAAATCGACAACATGCTTACAATATTGGGTTGGATGAGAAGAAGAAATCAGAAATGGAAAACAAGTGAGAAGGGATTTTAGAAGTTAGGAATAACTGATTCAGGTTCGGGAGCAAAGGATAACAAAAAAGATTACGAAAAGAGAGCTAATTAAGGGAGGAATGTGAATTTTAAACCACAAACAAAAGAGTCGTTACCTTGAGAAACTACGACGCTGCTGAGGGATTTAGTGCAACTAGTTTTTCTACCGTCATTTGGTTGCTCGTTTATGATAAAGAGTCGTTGCAAATCAAATGACACAGAAAAAAGAGGCAGTTATGTTGGCGTTAAAAATGTGGAGATAGTTGTTTGCTATCGGTTAGGCTAGGGCATATCGCTTGACGGCTAATTTAGCCAACGGCCAATGATTGGATTGGCCCAAGTCGATGATAGTTTGGTTGCGGCCCAAATCGCGGAAGCCCAACAACAAACACATGCTATTGGAGGGAAAATTTAAATGTCTCAGCAATTAAAGAGTGGTTGCCATGCATCTATCATGTTCCCCTAAAAAAATAGGATAGTGAGCTATTATTTGAGATAAACAGCTATCACAAGACAACAAAAAGGGTTTAAATATTTCATTTTTTCGATGTAAAACAAGTCTTTGACCAATCAATCAAATTTATCCTTCCAGTTATTTACTTTTTCACAATTTACAACTTTCTTTATCACTTTATTTATAGCTTTCTTTATTGCTTTCCTTTACATTTCGGTCGTTTACAGCTTTCCTTTATTGCACTTCAACCTAGGAGTAGTGTAGCATAGAAACATTAGTCCTATGACTACTAGAAAGCTCTTTGGAGTGAACTAAGAACCTAATCGAGGGACAAAATCCCCTCCTTGAGCCAATCGCCTGACAAGAGGAATCATCCGTTAGTTGTTGGTGATTAGTCGTTCCCACAGCTAGCCAGGCGATTTTCTCACACTTATATATATATATATATATATATATATATATATATATATATATATATTATATTAGTAAGACATATTAATTATAAAAAAAATAATGTTAAAAATGGTTTTAGTCTCCATAATATACATGAGCTTTAATTTTAGTCCTTTAAAATTATTTTTTTCAAATAATTCTTGTAATATATTTTTTTTGGCTTTAGTCCCTACTATTACTTAGTTGCTATTAATTGTTGTTTCACCTGTCATGTGATGATACTTCGCTTTATATAATTTTTAGTTTATGGTCCCCATAAGTATAGCTCGTTTTATTTTAGTCCTTCTAATATACTTAATTTTTTTTATTTGTCTCTGATTTTTATAGTCATCGCAAAATTAAAAGTGACTAAGTAACAATAGGGACTAATGCCAAAAATTTAAATATTAAAGGAACTATTTTTTTAAAAATAATTTTAAAAGGACTAAAATAAAAAATATTACAAGGACCAAAAATTTATTTAAACTTAAATAATATTTATTAATATGTTAATTAATATATATTAATAATATATGTAGTTATAAAATCATACTTTAGTATTCTTGAAACACAACCCATATTTTCACTATTCAAATAGTCGAGACACATGTTCCTTAACCTCTCTATCCCAAATATATATATATATATATATATATATATATATATATATATATATATATATATATATTGGAGTGATAACACTCTCTCAACTATTAGCTAAATTATTGAAAATCATAAATTTTGGTAGATCATACTTCTAAATCAGGAAAGAGATTCATCAAATTTTTCTAAAGAGGTATAATGATAACTAACAACTCTCAAATAATAACTAACTATATATGGTACAATGATTGGGAAAAAAAATGTAAATGGAAGTTGGAGAATAAAGAAAGTTGTTTCTAAGTACTCAACATCATTAGCTTTTTTATTCTTTGCTACTTGTAAGAAAAAGTATTTGAGAGACATTGGAGATTTCTACTTGATTCAAAATGTTGAATTTTGAACATTATCTCCATGAATTTAATGCAATTTGACATTGAACTCATATCTTCTTGCAGAAAAACTATTTTGAGTTGTTGTCTTGTTGAGTACGTAGCTAATCAAAGATAATAACGTACTTGGATGAACTTTGGATTCATAGCTTAGAGAGAGAGCATCTTAGAGAAAAGGAGAGACTGTAAGATCGTCTAACACTTTGTTTTTTTTATGAAAATAAACAATTGATGATCAGATGAATTTAAAGTAAAGCTTGTGATGTTTATTGAGTATGCAAGATGTAACGGTCTAATTTATACGTATCTAATAAAATTTTATAATTTATCTTATCAAATTAAATAAGTAAAATTTATTATATAATTACGTGATGGATGTTTAATTAAAATTAATAAGTTCTAAACAAATATTTTAGTAAGTTTTTGTTTTAATGAATATCTAGAATACAAAAAATTAGAAGAAAATTAACAAGTCATCAAAGGCTTGCTCATACTGTTTGTTGACGTTGCTCGAGACGATGAACTCTTTCTTCTAGAATTATGCACCTAACATTTGAGACATCACCATGAGCTCCTCTAGGAGAATCTTGTTCCTCCAGTGTAGTTTAGCTCAGGGTTATCTGTATACATGGTTAACAGTGGAATGGAATGCATAAAGACTCCGTTTGGGACGGAAATTACTTCATCGTTATCATGTAACAACTCAGAAATAGATGTAGGGGTAGGACGAACAGGTTTTAAAGTTACAATGATAATATTGTACGAGTCATAATCAACCAAATAGAAAATTGTTGTCCATGAAGAGATTGAAAAAAAAGGAGAAGGAAAAGATGGAATAAAAATGGTTATTAAAATGGATAGTAGGATTATCTTGAAATTCCCTTTCAATGGCATCAAAAGGGTAGGTGTAGAAGGATTGTCCTCTGTAACATTATGTTTGGACAAGAGTTGAAATATGGAGGAAAGAAATAGAGAAAAAAGAAAGAAATGGAGATGATTGAAATTGAAGTAAATTTTAAATGGAAATATATGTGGTTTGGATTGATGGAATTAAAGAGGGAAAAAATGAAATAGTTTCATCTCACTAATTGTTTGGATATATTGAAAAGTGAAATGAAAGAAACAAGGTTAGCGAAGAAATGACAACTTTACCCCTAACTGAATAAAAGGGAGATTGCACAAATGAAGTCTTCTCCGTAATCTTTCTAAGATCTTCAAACTCAAAAGATACAATTTGAGCTTTCAAATTATTGGACCATTCTACTTCAATAAGATTAACTTGAGTTTATGAAGCTTTCTTTAGCATTGAGAAACACCATTGAAAAAAAAAAAACTAAATACCACTGCATCGCTATTACACAAAACGGATTTTAAAGCAGGAATTTAAATCAGTTAATATCAAACCGGTTTAAAAAAGAAACGCGGTGGTATTTTTGAAATCATATCAAACTTTTTTAAATTGGTTCAAATATAATCGATTTAAAAACTCATTTTTAAAATTAAAATAATATCCCTGCGCACTTTTTAAACCGATTCAAGTTGAACCAGTTTAAAAAGTTGTTAAACTGGAACCAGTTTAAAAAGTACTTTTTAATTTTTAAACCGGTTCAAACTAAATCAGTTTAAAAAGTCACTTTTTAAACCGGTTCCAGCTTAACCGGTTTAAAAAGTTTGTTTCTTTTATGCGTTCGCGCCTCTATCCCTCTCATTTCCTATTTTCCAGCCTTCTTCTTCCCCATCCACCCCCCATTTCCTCCATTCCAGCTTTCTTCTCCTCCATCCGCCCCTCATTTCTTCCATTGAAGCTTTCTTCTTCTCCATCCGCCCCTCATTTCCTCCATTCAAGCTTTCTCTTCCCCATCCACCCCTCATTTTTGCCATTTTCGCTGTTGCATTAGAGCGCGTTGGAGGGCGCTCCATTGTTGATGTTGGAGAGCGAGCTTGGTGCCAAGCTTGCTTTGGTTGGAGCTCGCGCCATTGCTATTGGTGGGGGTCACTCAACGTGCTCCATTCCTGAGTTTGGAGGTCGTGCGCGCACTGGGTTAGTCATTTTAATTTCATTTGGTTCATTATGGTTTACATTGGTTCATTTGGTTCATTATGTGAATATGGTTGTTACATTTTTAATATTAATTTGAAATTAATCTTTTATGTTAATTATGTTGTTACATGGAATTAATTACTAAAGGTTATATATGCTTGAATAGGTTTATTAATATAAGAAAATTTTAATTCTTTGTATTTTTATGAATTTATGAATCTTTAAAGAAAAAGATAAATTATTTAAGTTGGTTATTAACTTATATAAATATGTGGTAAGAATTTTAAGTGTTGAGGATTAGATTACATAAGATAGAATTAAGTGAAGTTGATTATTTTAGCTAAGTTAGTAAGTAATGAAAAAGAATAAAAGTAAGAAATTAATTTAATTATGTGTTAGGAATTACTTAACTGTCACCAAATATAATTAATGTAACTAAATTTTGTTTTAAACCCAAACCTCTAAAATTAGCGGATTACAAGAATCAAAGAATTGGCTACCTAGATTAGGCACTAGTTAGGAAATTAAATGACTGTAAGATAAGACAACTTATATATGCTCAGAAGATAGGGAATAAGGATGAAGATTCTCAGGCCTACATTCAAAATTAGATGTATAATGGACAAAAACGGTGTTACCTATCACCATACTTGCATTCGAAAGCACAAGTTATTTCTCACCCAAATGATTTTAAATGATATTTGAATCTCATCACATATATTCTTTTTCCAATGCAGCTTGCATTGACAATTGCTAATTATTTGTCCTAGGGACAATGTTGTGGCCTTATTGTGTTTGTTGCATAAGAAGCCGAACAAAGATTTGAAACAACTAATAAAAAAGTAACTTGTATTTATAATATATTTCATTCATGCTTTATATTATAATTATGAAACCTATAACATGTCTTGTATATCTATTTTTTAATCAGAGTCGTGATTGGATATCAAACATTAGCGTGTAGGCACATGTCACTACGAAGGAAGCCTAGTTGGTTTTTTCCCTATGTAAGTAATTTACGACTACGTATTCAATTACAATTTGTAATTTTTTTTACAATCATTTCTAAAAAAATTCTCATTGGTAGGCTAACAAACAAGTAGGTAGCTATGAGTGTGGACATTATGTTATGAAACATATGTTGACCATAGTTTTAGCAAATATTGTGGATTCATGGGATGAGGTAATATAATTTTTATTCAGTTACAATAATACTTATTATTGTATGTGGTTGGGTATTGATTTATCTTATTTTTTTATGTTGCATTTATTCATTGATAGGGAACCATTCCCGCATGAGGACTTGCTAGACATCCACCGACGTTGGGCAAAATTTTTTGTTAAAATAAGTAATAGATAGTTTGTTTAGAATGACTTTAGATAGACAAAAGAATAGTAGTTTTTTATTTGATATGTTTCAAATATATTATGAAGTTTTGTCGATAATGTAAGTTATAAATGAATTTGCTGGTTGTTTCTGTGGTATCTATTTCTATCAGGATTTGGTTGTATATGTCAAAACAATGAAATTATTTAAAAAAAAAACTAAACTTTTTAAATCGGTTGTGCATTAACCGATTTAAAAAGTATAATTTTAAATCGGTTTTGGTTAGAACCGATTTAAAAAATTCAGTTCTAACCAGAATCGATTTAAAAAGTTTAGTTTTTTAAATCGGTTCTACATAGAACCGATTTAAAAAAAAAAATTAACTTGGTTCGATTTACAATTTAAAATGATAATTTCTTCTATATCGGCTATATCTAAATCGGTTGTAAAACCGATTTAAAAAACCATTTTTAACCAATTTAAAAAGTGTTTTCTACAGTAGTGCATGCACGATTCAAGGGCGATACCGACAATTAAAAGAAGCAAATTTCATATAACAAAATTGTAAAAAAAATAAAAATTGTTAGATTTTAGAAAGGCAAAAGAAAAATTCCTTACCAAAAACTTATATCAGGTGAATTGAAAAGGCAAAAACAAGAAGAAAGGTTTTTGAATAAATCCCTTTATTTGAGAACAACCACAAAACATCATGCATCGTGGGTAAAAGGGTAGAAATGGAATACACGCACTGTTAGCCTTTCTACAATACCATTTCACGCTTATATTGGAAAGAATGAATTTGTCGTGGGACCCACTCTCTTTTTGCCATTTCATTCCCTATTTCTGCCTCATCCAAACAGTGGATGTGAGACATTTTCACTCTTTTTTCATCCTCTCAATTTCAATCCTTCTTAATTCCTTTTAAACAAACAAAGTGTAAGTGATGGTCCCGAGCCTTTCTTTATCTATTAGTCATGACCCTTGAGAACTTTCCATTTTCAAAGCTTTTAAGTGCATCTTCAAGGGAATTCCTTATGCTTTTGTAGGATTCACTATCTTGAGCAAAATGGAAACATTTTATCTCTATAACTTCTTGGGCAGCATTGGTGGATGCGGTCTGGTCATGTAGGTTTTCTTTTCCTTTCCCTTGTGCACAAATGGACGAATGACTTTCAACTTTCTCTTTACACCAAACTTAATGACAATGTTTGGCCTAAGAATACATTGTCCTATGTCATTGGACCAATCCTTTTTGCTTTTCTTTTGGTTGATAGTTACTGAGTCCTTTTTGGTTCTTAGTCCCTTAAATAGCTTTTAGGCTTTGAGATCCCTGGATAGGCTTGATCAATTATAATCATCATTATTCTCAATTTCTTCAGGCAAACAATATGTTTCAGTGACATTCCTAAACATAGGAATGTCCTTAAATTTTTTGTTGTCTACTACCTTCTTTAGATAACATTGCAAGCAACAAGAGAAGGTAAAGAAGGTTCATAGTGCACATACATGACTCACAAACCTTCTAGGAAAAAAGTTTGTCCTTAATGTCTTCCCTTTTGAGAACCCTTTACTTTGTTGCACCTCTTCTTGCCATTAAAGAACTCAAGAGAAACTTTGAAAGGGGAAAGGGTATCTATAAAACAAGCACAAAGAGAATGCAATAAGAAGAGGAGAGCAGAAAATGTTTTTTAGAAGAGAGGAAAATGGCATTGACAAATTATTAAAAAGTTTTGAAAAAAGAGAAAAAAGAGAGAAGTAGTAAAAACTAATATAGTCATTAAAAAGGTTGTTTTTGGAAATTATCTCTATCTTTTCAGTGACACGAACTAAAAAACATTTTCAAAAATTAATATGTACAAAAGTTGTAAAGTTTGGGAGGGAAATGAGTTTTTTGAAAACGAGGTTCAAAACATTGTATGTCATTTAAAAACTAGTAAAACGAATTTTAAAAAACAAAGGATGATGATGTCATTAGACGATGTCAATAAGACAAAACATCCTAAATGTGTAATGCACAATATGTAAGACAAGTGCAAACAAATGCTTGTACACTAGTGCTAAACATAGTTTTTATAAAACGTTTTCAAGTGACCCGATGTAAACAAAGAGCATGGTGGCTTTTTGTTAATAATGACAATTATTTTAAATTGGTTATTAGTGAACCGATTTAAAAACTTATTTTTTAACTCGGTTACATGTGTAACCAATTTAAAAAGAAAGTTTTTAAATCAGTTAACTAATAACTAATGTAAAAACTCAAGTTTTTAAATTGATTTATTAGTAACCAATATAAAATGACCAGTTTTTAAATTGGTTACTCATGTAACCGAGTTAAATACTTGTTTAAAAACTTCACTCACTTTATATGTTGAGGTTCCACCACACGGCATTGATGTGCATATTTGAAAAGAAGCCTACGCAACGGGGTCACGTAGGAAATAACAACCAATGAGAAAATCATTTGAGACAAGTCAGGAGTTTATTATTATAGCTCGGCACATGTTAGCGGTGTGAAAGTATAGTGAAGAAAGTGACGAGCAAAAGGCCAACATTTTGAAGCATCGAAATAGCAAAACGTTAAATCATTAACAACTCGGCATTTCCATTTCTTCTCTATAAGTTGCTCACGCTTTATGCATCATGTTGTTCCATTCTCTGCAAATTCCGATTCCTTCCATGGATTCCTTCGCTGCAATTCGATCTTTTCACTGTATCTCTCCTCTCTCTCTCTATGTATTTGCATCTGCATTATGAATAATGAATGTATTCGGTTGAATATGACCTCTGCTTCTGCATTTTGTGATCTCTAATATTGTTTTGTTACTTTTTCTATTTTATATTTAAATGAAACAAAATGTTAGAGATTAGATGTGTGTGGATTTTTATAATCGCATTGCATCTTCATTTCCGAGGTGTAACAACATTTATGCTCTTTTGCATTATGTATTTGTGTGAACCCTCGTGATTTATGAAATGAAATCTAACAATTTATTAACTCGATTCCTCAGTGAATCGAGTTAAAAAACATTTTTTAACTCGGTTCAAAATCCAATTTAAAATCACCATATTTTCTATATCGCCTATATTTTAATTAGTTCAAGAACTGATTTAAAAAGCCTTTCTTAACTAATTTAAAACGTGTTTTCTACAATAATGGTAGAATAATGCATGGCCAACAAATGTAAGAAAATGCTTGTAAGATTATGCATAGCAAACGAATTCATCAACTTAATAAGATAATATGTCCATGTTTAAATGATTCTTAATAAAGATGAACCTTTCTTCTACTAGTGGTTTGGTAAAGATATCAGTCCATTAATGTAACGTATCAATGAATCTAATATCAAAAATATATTTTTGAACATCTAATAAAATGATGTCTTATCTCTATACGTTTTGCCTTATAATACTAAATAATATTCTTTGACAAATTAATAGCACTCATATTATCACAATAAATAGGGATATTTTTCTTAAAGCTAGAATAATCTAATTCCAACTTATAATTTACCCATAGTAATTGTGAACGGCAACTAGCTAGTGATACATATTCAGCCTCTATAGTTGAAAGAGATGTGAAATTTTGTTTCTCACTGGCCAAAGAAATGAGACTTCGTCTAATGAAGTAGCAACCTCTACTAATACTTTTTCGTTTAATCGTATCACCAACATAGTCTACGTAATTGTATCCTACCAACAAAGGATTGGTTCCAAAAGGATTGCAAAAAAGGATTGGTTCCATCATAGTCTACAACCACCACTAGTACTCTTTCTTTCTATGGCATGAAGTGCTTTAACAGTTTTGCAAAAAAGGATTAACCTATCCACCCCATCTTTGGGTAGATTTGGGTGGTAGGAAGAGAGAAATAGAAAGAAAAAAGAAAAGGTAGAAGGATAAAGTGATATATATATAATAGGTGATGTGATAAGAAAGGAAGAGAGAAATAAGAAATAAATATGAAATGGAAGAGAAACTAAAGTATACTTTTATAATAACCATTTTTTTATCATTTTCATTTTGAAATCAATTTTAAATATTAGATTTCCAGAATAAGAAAAAAAACAGAATAAGAAACATGTCTGTAATCTTATAGAATAAAGTTGGGGACTTGGTACACTTTATTTCTAATATACATGGTTGCAATGATAAGCATCTGAAGCTTATTAGTGCAATGTCAATTTTCTATGACATGCCATTTTCAATGGAATAGGTGGATCTGTGAAAGCCCCAGAAGAGATTTGATCAAAGACAACCTTGTTAGCTGCTTCAGTGTAGTGGGTCCCATCCCATATCACTCTAACAAATGGTTTTTCACATGAACCCACAAAAATATCAGTGCCATTGACCTTTATGGTTTCTCCACATACGGCACTATTGCTGAAGTTGTACTTCCCTCCATAGCCACAACAAGCAACATGTGGGAGCTCAAATCCTGCACGTTAATGAACCTTTCAACTAGTTATAACACAATATAGATATGTTTAAGGATAGGAATGAGATAATGGGGTCATTTTGATTTGGCTCACCATATTTCTTTGGGTTGATGAAAAGAGAGTACCTAGCGGAGTAGATATCTACATATGTGATTGCAGCCGAAGGAAGGTCCTTACGAAGTTGAGCTAAGGCTTCCTTCAAATTCTGGTTAAAATACTGAGCCACCTCATTATATGCCTTTGCACAACCATAAGCATCCCTTTCAGCGGATAGAAATTGGCCAAAATTAAAGGGAGGCAACCAATGGGTCCTGTGTTGTGTATCCAAAACGATCTAGCCCCCAAATTGTATATGTTCTTCATCACACAAGTTTCACCAATTTAGCACAATAAATTAAGAAATCTACTAACTAGAAATATAGGTAGAAAGGGTATTTATAATGCAACTACCTTGATATTTGATGTAAAATTGCTGACTATGTCAGGTACAGAAGCATTGATTTGCTGTAGAGTCATCTTACCAAAAATGCCAGCAGTAAGATCATTTTGGCCAATATCAAAAGTGTATAAGGCTTTACGAAAGTATTCTTTTTCGGGCATCAATGTTGCAAATACCCCACCTGCCAAGAAAAATTAAAATCATTAAGATGAATACCATGTATCTTAATTAGCTGGACAATTCTTAATTGGAACTCAGAATCACCAAAACGTATCAATCAAAATATATTCTTAATTTACCTTGATCTCTAATGAACTGTGTTTTGGGTTTAAAACCTTTGAATTGTGTGTACTGAACTCCAAGATCGAAAGGACTGAATCTAAGCTGAGCTAGACCTTGTAGGGGTCTGATTGTGGATCCTGCTGTTGCAAAGTTTGCGCCACGTGAGAAGTTGGTCCCCAGTGAATCAAGATATGGACTGAGAAAAGGGAGTCCAAAACTCCGTGCTGAAATTACAAAATTAAGGAACAAAATTAGAATTTAAATCATTCACTAGGCAGTAATATGCTTAATAAAATTGCTTCATGTAATAAGTGATTCGAGCATAGACTTAATTTTGGTTTAACCTAAAAAGGTGAATATATCATGTATCATAGCTGTACAATGCTTAAAATGTTCGTGTCCGAAAGTTGTCACTTACGATATCTACAATGGAGCAACTCACGTGAATTAGCATATTTAATATTTTATAAGAGTTTAATGGTTATGCACTATCAGTGCAAAAAGTTTTATATAGTTAACCAATCAAAAATGACTATTAATATGACTTTTAAAATATTTATTATAAAAGTCTATACACTTACAATAAATAGTAGTTTGTGATTGAACGACAGTGTAAAACTATTTTACATTGTCAGTGCATGACCTATTTTCTCATTTTATAATTGTTCACATTTTTCTGTAATGTCATATTATCTTTCTTACTTTAAGTAACTAAATCATTTTTTTCTTCAATCAAGAAACTCATCATATCTCACAACATATCTCACTTTTCTATATTTTATTTTTCATCTTAATTTCAACTTTAATATATTTACTTTAAAATTTAAAATACATAAAAAATAATGTAAATTAAAATTAATAATAGCCTTTAAAATATATAAAGAATTTTAACGTTAAAAATAATAACTACACTATATAACTTTTAAAATACCCAATAACAATGACACATTAAAAATAATAAGTATACTATATGTTAATATAATTTTTTTGGGACAAAACTTAGATACATTACCTTAGATGCTGTTGGTGTTATTCTCTAATAAGAATAAGAGATTCATCTCGGTAATCCACATAATAAAAGCATGTATTAAAAAAGTTCATAGATTACAGAAATGAATTTTCAATTTTAATTAGATAACAATACCAACAGTACTATACTATATCTAAGTTTTGTCCTTTTTTTTTGGATTTTGGGCAAACCTAGGGTATTCCTCAGTTGACCACATGCTTAAGGGGTAAGGTTATTTACCAATCATGCTATACTTTGATCATTAATATAACTTTTAAAATACCCACAATAACTTTCGAAATGTGCCTTCAAAAAAAACTTTTGAAATGTAAAGCACTGTACATTTAAAAAAAAAAGTAATGGTGATTAAAGGGCAAAAAAAAAGTCATTCAAATGGAACCCACACATGGCCCATAATTGTGAGAGAGAATTGGTTGTTAACATAAGCAACCAGGGTTGTTCATCGGATCAAATTTACCTGATGAATTTGACAATCGAAATCAAATCAATTAAGTTGGTTTGAATTAGTTCGATTATCAGTTCTTTTCACTTTAAATTCGAACCAAATCAATTATAATTGAATTAGTTATTTGATTTATCTTTTTTCACTCCAAACCAATCCGATTAATTATTTTTTAACTTTTAGATTAATATATTTTAAACTTAAAACTAAAATTTTGCTTCAACTTTTGTATTTTCTTTCTTTTTTATGTATTTTAATTTTCTTATGATCTTATCTAATATTATCAAATGTTTTAATTTGGTCATATTTGTTATATAAATTTTTTTATTATATTTTAGGTAAAGAAATTAATGATATATGTAAAGTGATAACTATAGAAAAATTAAATATTTTAAACAAAATAAATAATTAGTTATTAAAATCAATAAATATTTTTACCTTGCATTAATATAAAATTAAATATTTTTATAAAATAGACAATAAATGAAAATAAAAGCATAAAAAAACATAACTTTTTTTATCATAACTCGATGACTCAAACCAAACTAACCTGGTTTTAATAGTTTGGTTCAATTGGGATTGGCCGAAATTTTTTTCAAAACTTTAACCAAACTAATCCAATTAAATATAATTAGTTCAAATTTAATTTTACCCTAAATTTGAACCAATCCAACATGTGAATACCCCTATAAGCAACCTAATTAATGAATGGGGCTCACAATTTTTCTTTAATGGTGCAAATTTTTAATTTGAGTTGCTAATACTTTAGTGTCATGAGAGCAACTCCCATCGGAAATGCCCTAATATCAACCCTTCATATATTAGTCATCGATTTGTATAATTTATGGTAGCTCATTTTCTAAAGTCGTTTGCCAAAAGGAGCTTAAGTTAGATCAATGGATCTAGTAGCCTGCAACCGTTGAGCAACCCTTTATCATCGTTCGATAAGAAACTATTGTTGGAGAAAAAGGTGGAAGACAAAGAAAGAATAAAAAGAAAATGAATGATACGATCGATGATAATGACCTAAATTTCTCCAAGTCAAAGTAACACATCTACATTACTCAAAGTATATATATTTTTATTTTACCACATGCTAGTGATGTGCTTAACAAACAAGCCACATATGAGACATTAGTATAATTGTCAAAGTGAGTCACAATCCGGCGACCAACCGAGCCCACCATTGGTGCGAGTCGGGTTGGGTTGAAAAAATTTAGCTCGCCATAATTATAAGTAAAAATAAGCCTGACTCACTTAGTTTACGATTCACTCGGGTTTAACCCTGTGGTGAGTCAGGTTGACTCATGAGTTAGGAGTTAATAAGTTTTTTTTTGAAATATAAATATATATATATATATATATATATATATATATATATATATTCCATCCTTAATTAGTAATTATTCTTTACAATTATAAATGTTATAACATTAATTTAAAATTTAAATGTTTAATTGTTATAATATTTTGTCCAAAAAATAAAAATTATGTTTGAATTTTATTTTTTATTTTAGGTGAGTCAACTCGTTTAGCCCTCCAATCCCTAGTGGATTGAGCCAAGTTAACTATTTTCTGGCTCTCCCAAAAGTGGGTCGAATTGGACTAACTCACTTTTTTGTTCAATTAGTGGTAAGCCAACTCGGATGAGTCGTGCTGACTCACTTTGACAGCTATAAGACATGTAAATTGGAAATAAAAGAGAAAAATATATAGTGTTACCTATGAAATCAATAATGATTCGGCCATCAGAGAACCTTCCAGCAGGTCTATGAAAATAGGTCTCTCCATATGGTGATGTTACTGCGAAAAGCGAAGCAGCCAAGCCACCAGTGTCAGAATTTGAGGCACCGAAGTTAAAGATGGCAGGGAAATGACAATTTTTTGTGGCCATTACAGGGCTCAGTATTGTGGCAGCAATAGATAAAACCACAAGAGAAGACCCAAGTGGGATGTGAAACTTGGTAATGCTAGGAAACTCCATTAGAGACATGAATTTGGCGAGGCGACAAGGAACTTTGGTCTTCATATATACCAACCAGAAAGGTTGATTCTTTTTAACGATTACTAAACGAACACTGGACGTCCAATTTGATCCGAAGTGGCCCTCATTGTCTAAGACGGACTAAAGGGTGTCTAGTTATTATTTAGGTAAACTAAAATTTGACCAAAAAAAAAGGTAAAATTTTAATTTTAGATAATTCCGTGTAGGCTTTTTGACCTGTTGGGAAATTTTGAGAAACAAATTCTTACTTATACTAATGTGGGCTAAAAAGAATTTACTTGTTGGGTGTAATTAAGTTATGAGTAAAGCCGAAGATCTCATACTACACTTATTAGTTTTATTTTATTTATTAACAAGTTTTTTTTTTCCTTGTGTATAATGGTAGCACTGATCTTAGAACTTAAGATTTCATGTACACTACTTAAACTCTCCACTACTAGGCCAATCTTAATAAATTCATTTATTTATTAACAAGTTGTGGATACCTTGATGCGACCGTGAAAACGAATGGAGTTGTCATCAATTTTATTAAATTTAGAAAAAGAAATTGAAAAAACTAAAAAGATATTTTAATCAAACAATGTTTGTTTGGGAATCGATTGTATTCAGAGAAGAGTAGGGATTAAACACCACAACACCCCCTAACACATCTGTCCTAAAATCTTAAATTAATTATGCAAATAAAATTTATGTATTTTACCCTTTTAAAAATATATTTAGTTAAATTCATTAGTAGGTCTCTCTATTATTTAGAATTTTTTTAATTAGATTTTAAATTAAAAAAATTATAATTGAGTTATTGATCTTGTAAAATTTCTATAATTGAATCCTTGAAGTTTGTATAGTATCTTGAAATCACTAAAAAATAACAATTTATGACAGTTTGAAAAATTTTAGAAAGCTAATTACAAAAAATTTATAAGATCAAAAACCCAATTACAAATCTTTTAGTTTGAGAGCCTAATTAAAAATTTCTAAATAATTCAAGAACCTATTAATTAATTTTTTTTGGTGAATTTAACTAATACAGTTTAAACCTAACAATCAAAACAACACTGAAAGGCATTTTTTTTACCACATAATCCTAATGGGTGAAAATTAACGAAGGAAATCTTCTTATTATCTTTAATTTTATTACATAATCCTAAGAAATTAAATCTATTTACTATATATTAAAAATATGTCTTGAATAAGACAGTATCAACTAATTAAACAAATTTTTCTTATCAATTTCTCTAATTCTCTTATATGTGCTTTGGTTTGTGAATTTCTTCTTAAAAATTTGAATTGAAGGAAATATGGAAGAAAGAAAAAGTTTAAATTTTTGTTTCTAAAAGTCAATTTTTCCTTCTTTTTTCTTTCTATTTTTTCTCCAACCAAATAAAAGAAAATACTTTGTTATCTGTGATTTTTTTTTCTCTATTTTCTTTTCTTTTAATCAAACATACCATAAGTGAAACAGAATGATATCACTTGATGATGTGACATTCGTTAGTAACATTAATTTTGCTGTGGTGAGAGTGGAAAAATTTTAGAAACAATTTTAGTAATTGTTAATTTGTTTTGAAATTGCATTTAAAGTGTAATCTTTTGTAATTAATTTTATAAAGAAGCTCATATGTTCATATCTCAAAAATAGTAATTAAGGAAATAAAAATTATTTATTTAAAATTAAAATTATTTCTTTTCATATTTGTTATGAATATCTCAAGAAAAATATTAAATAAAAACAAATATATTTAATATCTTAAAATGACTTTTCTAATTATGTTTATGTACACATTTTTCATTAAGAAGATAAAACAAAAAAAGTCTAAAAAATAAAATATTTATTAGACTGAAAATATGAATGTTATTTAATATTATTTTTTAGTCATTAAAAATATTTAAAAAAATGTACTTAATATCATTACAGCACATGCCAATGAACGCACTATTAAAAAGATAGGTCTTGGTAACTAAAATTTTAAGGACATTCATTGAGGAATTAATAAATATAAAAATCTTATTAAAAAATGCCGATAGAATTGGGTAAAAAATCATGTTGGGGTTGCGTTAATAATACTTTTTATAATTTTCGTACATTGACCTAAATCTATTGACATTAAAAAAGTAAAATAAAAACATTTAATACTATCTTCGTTTATTAATAGAGATTAAGGAATTAACTATTTTACGTTCATAAACACATGATAAGAAATTAAATGCCGTTAATTTTTTTAATGTTATTTAAAATATTTAATAATACGTATTTAATATTTTACATCAAATGTCTAGCATAAAAGAAAAAATCATCAATTTTTAAGTTATTTAAAATATTTAATAACATGTCGGATTCTATTAGAACTCTGAAATTAAACGTGCTTAGATAAAATTAGTATTAGAATGAGTGAGCTTCTAAGAAATCTTCCTGTTGCACCTCTTTTTATCCTTTAACCAAAAAAAAAAATGCTTTACATCAAATGTCTCGCATAAAAGAACAAAAAAGTCCATACAAATAAGCATAATGCAAAAAGCATAAGAAAAGAATATATTGTGATTTTTCTTTTTTGTATTTTAAAAATACATTGCAAAAAGCATAATGCAAATTTATTTATTATATATTAAAAAAGGTCCTTACTAAGACACATGTCAACTAATTAAGCAAAGTTTTCCAATCAATTTCTCCAACTCTGTCATTTATATTTTGGTTTTGGAATTTTCTTATGTAAAATAGAATAGTATCACTTGGCTGTTCTGGAAGAGAATGGAAACAATGATGCAATGGATCCTTTACTGTCATACTGTCTCTGCAGTAAAAATATTAGTCATTAAATTTGTATCTGATGGTGATAAAAACTAGAAATATAAAAACAATATTTTTAAATTTGTTATAACAGGTGTACAATTTGCTGCAGAGATTGCACCGCTGCACAGGATTCAAACTCAATAATGATGTGACATTCGCCAATAACATAAAGACGTGTCCTGGTACAAGTGTGCATTGCGCAAGAAGATTTATTTGTGGGGAGTAAAAAAATTTAGAAACAATTTTGGTAATTCTTAAATTTGTTTTGTAATTACATTTAAAATGTTTTATTTTGTAATTAATTTTAGAAAAATGCTACAATATGTCCTTATCTTAAAAATAGTAATTAAGGAAATAAATATTATTCATTAAAATTAAAATTATTTCTTTTTATAGTTTTTTTATTAATATTTTAACAAAAATAATAAATATATATTTAATATTTTAAACTTATTTTTTCTAATTATGTTTATGTACACATTTTTTATTCGGAAGATAAAAATAAAAAATCACTAAAAAATAAAACATTTATTGTCCTGAAACCATGAATGTTATGGAGTGTTACGTTTTAGTCATTTAAAAATATTTAATAAGATGTACTTAATATTATTACAGCACATGTCAATGAAAGCACATCAAAAAGATTGGTCTTGGTAACTAATATTTTAAGGAATTTCGTAGAGAAATTAATAAATAAATAAAATTATTCAAAAATCATGTTAGAGTGCGCTAATAATGTTTTTTTTTTTAATTTTCGACATTGGCCTAAATATATTGACATTAAAAAAAATAAAATAAAAACATTTAATACTTTCTTCATTTACTAATAAGGAATTATCTATTTATGTTCATAAACACATGATAAGAAATTAACCAAAAAATCATTAATTTTTTAACTTATTTGAAATATTTAATAACAAGTACTTAGCCTCTTTTTGTTATTGAGGAAAGAAATTGGGTGGATAGAAATAGGTAAAAAATAAGTTAAGAGGTGAGAAATAGATGGAAAATAATTTAAAATTTTAGGTTGTTTGGTTTGAAATAAACAGAAGAGAAATAAGGTGAAAATAATATTATAAAATTGTTTGGCTTGATTAAAAGAGAGGAGAGAAATTATAAAAGAAATGAAAGTACAATAATGCCCCACACTGGATTCACATCAAATTGAGTGACATCATCTATTTAATTGATTTCAACATATTATGTAATTGATTACGATGTCTGAAGAAAAAGTGAAATGCACATTTAATTGACTATGTAATCAATTATTGCTAGCAACATAATGCAATGTTCTTTTGAAATCAATTGTGTAATTGATTATACGACTCAAGGGATGCTGGACAGCTATTTTAAGTGATTATGCAATTGATTGTAAGGCTTCTATTTCCAATCCACTGCTAGGCTTGAAGGGGTATTTGGGGAAAAGACAACTCTTGTCTCTTTCGGCCCTAATTTCGTCGACGAAACGTACATAGTGGGACCCACGAAGAGTTTAAAATTTTCTCTACCATTTCTACTAAACCAAACGAGCGAAAATTTATAAAAAAAAAAGGCGACTTTCCTCTTCCATCTTCGTCCGTCATGCGTACCAAACAAAGCATTAATGTTTTACATCAAAATGTCTAACATAAAAGTTAAAAAAAAAAAAAAGCCATACAAATAAACATAATGCAAAAGTCATAAGAAACAAATATATTGTAATTTTTCCTTTTTGTATAAAAAGAATTTTGGAATCTAAATTATATCCACCAAAGCACAAGAAGGAAAAAAAAAAAAAAAGGCTAGAAAATATTATGTTTGCTCTTTTTTTGAGCTAGTGTAAATTGTATTCTTGAATCTCACTCTACTTCTCATATTGTTCTTCTACAGATGCTACTTTCACCTAAGGATGGTAATGGGGCAAGGCGAGGCAAGTATAGGTAGTAGTCCTCGTTACTTGTCTGTATCCGCAGGTTATCCATTAAGCGGGTATCCACAAATTTTAGAAGTATTCACAGGTATTCATTGGTATTCCTGAAGATTTGTTAAAATATAAAATTTTAAAGAAGTAAAGAAATAAATAAAATTAAAAATAAATAATTTCAAAATATATATTTATACTAAAATAAATAATTTTGAAACATATACTTATACTAAAAATAAATAGTTTTGAAATATATATTTATACTAAAACAAATTAAAGTAACTTACTTTGTATATAATAAAGACATTTAAGTAATTTTAAATTGTGAATACTCGTGAATATGGGTACCTTACTATCCACTCTCATCTCGTTAATAAGCAGCTAGTCATTAAACTATCTATTTTTAACTTGTAACGAGTTTACCTGTGAATATCCTAGGGTGAGGATTTTTTTGCCATTCCTACTTTCGCTTTTTTCCTCCCTTGTTGGTTTTTCTCTCTCCTAGATGTTTTTTATGATGATTGTACGTCCTTACTCTTTGTTGATTCCCTCCTTTAGCTTCTCCATTTGAAATGTCCCCTTCTGCCATATTTAATTAACAACTTTCTTATCCCTTTAATCATCGATCCCGCCACAAATCACTCACCTTCCTAATTTACTCATGATTGAGCGAAAAAAGGAATTAGATTGAATTTGTGATATTTCTTCCCCTAATTTAAAGAAACTTTATTTTTGATAGGCGATATGTAAAATAAAATAAATAAAAACTGCAAGGACATCTAATTGAACTTAAGTCAAGAATTCATTCATGGCGTGGGCTAGGGTGGGAGATGAAAATGTGTCTCCCACCGTGGGTCACAGTTTTGTAGCCATTGGATATTTGGCAATCAAAATGAATGGTGTGGATTTTTTTGGGAAACCGATTGTTGACACGGGAAATGACCTTATTTTCTTAAAAAGAAAATGCCATGTACTAGACTTAAGCACTGCATGTGTCAGACAACTTTTTGACCTTTTTGGTATCCTGAATTCCAACCTTGGTTCATATGCAACTAGTTTTGTTCCCCCTTGCACCATTACGCTCTGCTTTTTGTGACCGGAGCTTCCTATCCTTTGTCCATATACTAGTATGTATGTTTTGATTCCCATTTCACCCTTTCATCATTCTTTTCATAATCGAAGCTTCCAAACCTTGGTTGTGCTTTTTGTATTGCTTCCTCTTTTGTTCCTTTTTGTTGTTCCCCTTTTTCCTATGCACACAATCATGAATCATGTATATGCGGTAGGAATCCCCTGTCTGTTTGTTGAAGCGAAAACCATAAAATGTGAAGCCATCTAGTGTATTGTTCTTCTTCTTCTTTTTTGCGTGTTGGGTGGTTTTATTATTTGTGGTAGGGTTTTTTGGTTTCTTTTTTTTTATTTATTTGTTGTGATTCTGCCCCTTTTAATTTTTGGTTGCAGGTGCTGAGATTGATTTTGAATGTGAGAAAAAAAAAAGACATATGGTTAGAAGTATGTTTTTTATGTGGAAGACCTCTTTTTTTTTTATTTGTATTGTCTTGTGACATTCGTAACCCAAGTATGTGGAAGAAATCATTGACTTATGGTCAAACTTGGTTTCAATGGTGAGTGAATGTTTGTGGAAGTACTGTGCCTTTGTGCGTGAGTAAGGTTTTGGGAAATAAAGATGATAGCAACATCCTTAGTTGTAGATGAAAGGTAGTAGTTGTGACTTTTGTTGTATTATGTTACATAGGTTGTGTTATGTAGAATGTTGATGTTGATAATTTTATTTTGTATACTGATATGCATTGTTTGGACACATGAGTATAGGGTGGCGAAGGTATACAGATAAGGTAATTCAAGTGTAGTTATGATTCCTTTTGATGGTCCATAAGGTTGACGTTAGCTACTGTAAATGTCAAGGATGCAAAATATTTAGTCTTGTGTAACCTCTACCATGTAGTAGTAACGTAAGTAGGTACTAATATGTGATATGTCAAGTATTGTTCTGTTGTTGATAGTAGTAGATGGAGAAACCTTTCCCATGACCATGTGATATATATTGTAGTTGAATATGTTATTGCAATTTGACTATACCACATGCAATGGTAACATACTTATTATAATATTATTGGTCAGATTAAGTGTAATGACAAATTCATGATATTCGATGTGGATATATATATTTTTTAAGATGGTTGATTTTTAATAACCGTGGGCAGTTAATGAGATGTTATAAATCAATTCGTATGTGTGAAGCGTCGAATGTGGCCATTGTGATAATGTAGGTGTTATGTTTATGGTGATGGTAGTTTGTTGTCAATGACAAGTGTTTGAGTGACGTACCTAAGAAGATATGGACAATTCGTTCATCTTACTTATACTGATACAATATGGTATATTTTGTAAAAAATTGCACTGTCATTAGTAGTGTGAATGAGAGGCTAAAGACAATTACTCTGCTTTAGAATGTGTCTTAAATCTCTAATAGATTAAGTATAAGGTAGTTAAAAATGTAAGGATGAATAATTGTGTAATAGAGATTAGAGGATAAAATTGTACCCTCATGGTCTTATTATAGTCATACACAATAGGTATAGATGAGTTGGTATCTACAAAACAAATACAAACCACTCCATTTTGCCCCACTTTCCTCTCATTTGTTGTGGGTTGTTGAGTTGCTCTTTTTGTTGTCTTTGAAACCTTGTTTATGTGTCCAATATTAAAATGAAAAATGGTAATTCATTAGCTTTATGAAAAGTATTGATATCTGTTTAATGATAATAATTTACAATTTTTTATTTTTCTTGTTTCAATGAAATGTTCAACTAAAACTACTTTAGCTAATCTTTTCCTTTGCCGTTGTGTGGTCACACTTTTTTTTGCTTTTTTCTTTGCATAATTGAGTGCCTGTGTTTTCATCATGGAATGGATTTATGGAAGAGAATGGCATATGTCATTTGATTTTGGATATTTTCTTTTTGTTCTTTAGGTTTCTGCATGCAAACTTTCTTTTAAAAGATACATCAAGACAAACAAGAATAGTAAGCCTTGCATAGAACTCTAGTTTATGATCACAAATTTATGTGATACTAGAAAGAAGCACTTCAACAAACAAGAATAGTAAGCCTTGCATGAAACCAAGAAATTTACATAACAAATTATATAGGTGTGATTTTTGTTGTAGATGTAGCAGAATGGCTTAGTAGTCAGCAGTCACCTATGTAACAACCCAACCGTTGCTACTCAACAACACTACTATCCTTTACTATCTCATATACGCATAAATGAATCCAATATATATATATATATATAAAAGAAATACATATATCTTGAGAGATCTATCCCCCTCTCCTACCACCAATATACCAGTCTTTACCATTTACAAAGACCAAGAGAACAGGGGAAATAACACCAAAGCCATATAACCAAAAATCAAATATACATCAACAGGGGATAGGGGTACAAAACATACTCTCTATGGTTGGTCACACTATACAACCCCATCTAAAGAATAAAATGAAATACACTATAAAAGAAGACAAAAGCTTGACTCCTGAAGCCACACTACTCCAACTTACAACTCCACATTCAGCTTTGAGAAGCTGGATCCACTGAAGTATCGCCAGCTGCTCCCACGCCATAAGATGTGATCATCGCAGTCACACCAACACAACAACAGCAACAGATACAATCATAACAAAAGCACAAGGTAAGGGTAAGCTTACTAAAACAACGACACAACATGCATGATTAAAGATATTATTCATAATTCCCAACATTCAATCACAAGTATACTGCATACCATCATAAATCATGAGTTCTCAACATCCACGTACATATATACATAACATGCAGTCATACAGTAAGGAGTTTTCAACTCAAAACCCCTCGTAACAACAAATCCACCATAACTATGTCAATGCATGATGACACAACTTTCGAGAGATTTACAACAATATCGGGCTATCAACTAGGTCTTACCCCCTACCATGGCCTATCTAAGCACCATTCAAGGATTGCCAAACTCTAATCTACGAATAAGTTTAATGGTGTGTTGAGATAAGTATATGTGGGTGGTGGCTCACTATGACTCAAGGCCTGTACTACCTTGGCCCCTTGCAGAATAGCCCATCCACTCATCCTCAAAGGCCCATCTTTAAGACCCCACGTCTTATCCAGATACTAGGTTGGAGGCTCGTTTGAGCCGTAACTCTTGTCAACCAGCCAACTTATATGCCTACCCGCACCACGGCTTAAGGCCATTCACACAACGTCAGCCCACAACATATGCATGAAATACATGTATCACAACATAAACCAATTTCACCATCCACTATCAATCCAACATCAACAGTTCAATAAATTCAATAGAATTTAACGACAACACCATGTGAGCTCAATTTAGTGCCTCACATGGTCAAGAACCACCAATAACCCCATGTAGGCTCAATTCATCACCTAACATGGCAATCAGGTTAGGCCCTATCCAAGCAGCCTATACCTCTTTAGGATTTCACCAACAATTCCTCTTAACAATAAGTGGAGGTCCTATCTAAGCAACTTCCACTTCACAACAAATCCAACAATCAACCACAATTTGAAAACCAAGACCCTCTTTGAAAACCATTTGAAACACCCAACTTATCTTGAATCATACATTTAACATCTTAAAGGACCAAAAATTCATATATCTATAATCATTTAGAAGATTGGTAAGTCTTGAGATTCACAAAACCCTTCGGAATAATTCAATTTCTTTAATTTAAAGAATAATACCCTTTATATATATATATATATATATATATGAGGTAGGATCCATTGACACCAAGTGTAAAAGTTAATCAAATTACACCTTCAATAACCTTTTGTATAATACAAATTTAACCAATCCAACCGTTGAATTTGATGATATTATCTTTATGATTACGTATATCAAATTTCACATCATTTGGACTTTTCTAAATATGTTATCTAATATTGAATATTTACATATATTTTAATATCATATTATATGTTAAAATAAAGTAATTTAATGAACTATTAAATAATTTTAGAATTGTATGAAATTTTGTATACTTAATCTAATTAATAAGAACATCAAATTCAACGGTTTGATTGGTTAAATTTGTATTATACAAAAAGTTATTGAAGGTGTAATTTGACTAACTCTTATACCTAGTGTCAACAGATCTTGCCCTTATATATATATATATATATATATATATATATAATAGTTCACATTATGAAGCGAAAATTTTAAAATCTGAAATAACACATTAAATTCTAAAATAACAGATTAAGTACTGTACTAATAGATTATCTCCTGTACAACAAATTAAATTAGTTAGGAAAAATGCACTAAAATTCATTTTTTGACAAAGATAATCGATTATGGATTTCCATAATCGATTATTTCAAAACCAGTGTCAGGAAAACAATTCCTGAAGCCTAGATAATTGATTATGGGTTTCCTTAATCAATTATTTCAGAGCCAAAATCACGAAAATAGCTTCTGAAACTCTAGATCGATTATCTACGACAGAGTTGCAAAAAACATGATTTTTCTGCGGAAAACTCAAACTTCTCAACTACATGAAACCATATTTTGACTCATTGAGAGCTTTAACATCATCAATTCATCTCAACTAAGCTCATACACATCAGATTATACAATTAATTCAACATTGCATCCCCAAAATCACAAATCTCCCCAAAAACCCATTTTAATCCAAAATACCTACTATAGCAGCATTCATAGAGATTCAACCATTTTTAGAGCATGAAATCAACATACCAACAATCACCAACATAAAACAACCAATTTGTAAGCTTCCCTTACCTCTTGGAACTTTCGGAATCCAAATTTAGGGAAAGAGAGAAAGTGAGAGATGTGAACCCTTGAGCCAAATCTTCAAAGAAAGTAATGTTTCTCACCAAAAGGAAGGAGATGGGCTACGAATCTTGCCTTTCACTTGGTGGTTTAAGCGAATTTGGGAGAGATGAGAGAATGAAAGGAGAGAAACGAGAGAGCTTGAGAGATGAGAAATGATAGAATAAGAAGGAAAAGGGGTTTTAGTGGTCTTAAACCCTCTTTGGGCCTCATAAAGGCTTCAGGCCCACTAAAACCCATAGTCCATCTACTCACTCCCCAATACTCACAACTGGCCCAACACTTGCTGTTTCTCTCAACAACCCATATAAACATAACCAACACTCTCACTTTGGCTCAAGAACATTTCTCAAGTTCCCTAAATTTCAGATCGAAATTCCAAGACAACAACACAAAACAACAATCAACAACAACAACTCATTTATTTGTTTTAGTTATTAAGGCCACATATCGAATTTCCACTTTTTTAGTGATTAAAGCACTAAATCACACATTAAGGAAACACGATGTTACAACCTACATGTAGACAACACTGTATGTTCTCGAACTGTTAACAAAAAATTATATGATTTTGGAACCAGATAGTTATTTTGTTCTCTTCTGGAAACTAATTTCTGAAAAGATAAAAGAGCAAATTTGCACACTATCTCAGTGTGTACCATATTTAGAATTTGATAAAAATATTTAAGGTGAAGAATCAGATTAAATGTAAAATTATAATGGAATGAGATTAAAGTAAAATTCTAATACTTTTGGTAAAGAAAGGATAAATTAGTGGGAAAAGGGAGTTTGTATAGTAATTAAGGGAGTTAGAAATAGAAAATGTCAAAAAATTATTAAGTTGGGAAAGATTAATTGGGCATTCGAAAATTGCCATTACAATAAATGGGACTTTAATATCCATCACTATAACAGAAATTGTTGGGTGCAAATTTGCACAATTGTTAAACCCATAAAAATTTGTTAACAATGTTGCCAGATTGGTAGGCCCAACCCAAAATAAATACATAATGTGACTTAATTGTAGCCATATTTTATTTTACATGTTGCAAGTTGGTGTATTTTTCTTTTTTTGCAATAATTCAGAGGCAATCAAATTAAATAGTGCATGCTCTGTTGAAACAGAATATTGTTCCATTATTGCTATTGTTGAGGATGGATCAAAATATTGAGTAAGCGAAAACATCAATGTGGTATTAATATAATTATAGTTTTTGTTAAATATAACATAAAAAATGTAATTTTGGTTAAGGAGTTACAAACATTATAGATTATGGTCAAATAGTTGGAAGTTATAATTAAATGACATGTTAAAAGTTTTATTTTTAATTTAATTAATATTTCTTTATTCATTGTACCATGTAACAAATTATGTATGAAAAAGTTAAGATAAAAAGTTATATAATCATAAGGAATAACGATAATTTTGAATATAATATATGAAAGAATACATTAAAATATAAAATAAGGTTTTACAATAAATATATGGTGTATTGGTGGAGGAAAAAGTTAAAAAGATATTGACTATTATTGAATAATTTTTTTTTGAAATTTAACTAATGAACCATTAATGGATGTTAACTTTGAACTTTGAAAGTAACCATTAATTAAATATTTTAAATTTAAATATATATGTTACAATTCTTAAAATAGTATGTTTTTGAATTTAAAGTTTGTTATATTTCTTTATTTTGTAGCATGTTGTTAACAAATTTTAAATAATTTAGGTTGACTCTGTGTGATTGTGTGTGTGTGTGTGTATGTGTCTCCTCAACTAAAAATGTTAAAAATCAATTTTTGAAGATAAGGATGAGTGATAAAGGTGAAAAACATATACACAAGTGTGACCAATTGTAAATTAAGCACAATTATTTGTGAATATAAAAGCTAATATTGTCGTAAAATACATTATTGTGAGTGTTTTGTTAACACTTTAATAAACGAGTAAATTATAATTATCTTACGAAAATATAAGTGTTTTTGTTTGATCATCAAGAGACTAAAATTTTAAGTCCACATGCTTGTTTAGGATGTAATTAACTTCATCAAAATAACTTCATCTAAATAACTTCATCAGACTTGTAATCTGCGTTACATACGACGATTACAAAATAAAGTGAAGAAAAAATAAAGTTAAACATGATGGAGACCGCAAAAGCACATTACATGATAACCATAGGATGAAGTGTACAAGAGGAATTAACAAATAGCATGAGCTTAGTCATCATTAACTGAACGCAAATTTGTTCTGACTCAATGATCCTCCAAAATTTAACTACGTCGTTCTCTTGGAGGGAGTAATCAATGACAAAATCGTACCACCCTATCCCAATATGGCATTGCCTTAGCTTCTTCTTATTCCAAATTAAAAACCATGAGTGTATGCTTTCATTTGGGTACATGACTTGAATTTGTTCTTGTCCATGAGTGAGAATGTAATGGACCATGTGGTAAGGCATGTATTGGAAAGTAATAAAAAGAACATAGACAATAAAAATTTCATAAAAAATATTAACAATTTTGAGGATCCAATTTAATAAATATCAAAAGTTGCTAAGGGTTGTCAACTAGTGGCCATGGATTTAGAAACATCAGCATTCCACAATAATTAGTCTTGACCCATATCATCGTCAGAGTCTTCAAAGTCTGGACTTAATTCCGAAATCTTGAAGTCAAAGCATTTGTGCCCCTGGTAATAGAACTTTATGACAACACTTTGTTGAAACTTATATTTGGTTTTGATATGGTCTATGCCGTTGATGAAGATCGGTCGATAATCCTGAATGTGTATGTTGGACAAGCATGACCCTCCAGAGATTGCGTCATTAAGCAATGCTTTCTCACCCAAATCATAGCTCCATCAACGATAAAATTGGTGCGAGATGATGACGTAGTCCTTAAGGAAAGTAATACACATTCATTCTTTGTAGGAGGCTTCATAATTTCAACAATTAAAGGGAAAGATATGGTTTGTTTAATGCTTACTTTGTCAAAGGGTAGGACACTGCTAAACTTTCTCCAAGGCTCCATCTTTTGCGCTAAAAATAGAAGACACAATGCTGTTATGGATTTGTGGGATTAATGAGTAGAACGTTGGAACAAAAAACTTACCTAAATTAGTGATAATGCCTTGGGTGTGAATGAAGGGAACAAGGAAAGGCTGATGGGAAGACTTGATTTGCAATGTGTCATAAGTGTTGTTGTGTGCTTTTATATTTTAAAGTTTGTCAACACCAAACTGTGGATTGTGTTGAATATAACTATATACTACTTAAAAATATGATATTTTAACGTAACATTATTTTATATTTTCACACCAAAGTTTTGACATAATAATGTTACTAACTAATGACACTTGACATTAAATACTTAAAAACAGTAAATGAAGAATAAAAAGGAAACATAATATAAACTTTTATGTTAATAATATAGAATTCTATTCTTCATTAGCTGCTACCCTTATGATATTATAACCATTGATCTTCATGAATTTCATAGTATCAAGTTGCTGAATAGGATAGTATCTGACGAAGTCATTCCATCCTTGCTCGATAACATCGATTAGGTATGGTTGCATTCCATATTAATGACCATCTTTCTAAACTTTTGTCAGGCATCATAACAACTATTTCGTTAGGGGTATGACTTAATATATAATGGATAACGTGTTCTGAAATATCCTATGTTACACAAAAATGACATTAGATAGTGTTGACATTTAAGACGAGGGTTTGTTGTACAACAAAATTAATAATTTATAAATTAATGAAAAATTACCATTGATTGTGTAGAATTTGCTATATGTTTAGTTATGGTTGATTGCCTCAACAATTCTTTGTCAAATTCATTTTGTTCTTCATTTAAATCACTTAGATCTGATTGAATTAATAATTTGAAATGACTGTTGCATAAATATCTGAATTTGAGCAAAAATGCTTCTTCTAAATCATAGAAAATTTTGATCTCATTGACACCATTTGTTAGTCTACCCCAGTCACCAACTGCCTACAGATTGCATATAACATCCCTTCGTCCTCAACCTCAATATAAATCTCAGATTGTAATTCGTGCCTCCATCGTCGATAAAAACGAGGAATTGTGACATAGTCCTGCAGATCAGCATATTTAACTAAATGAGTAAAAATTAACATACTTTGCTTTATTAGTTGGTAGCAAAATAAAGAATGTTGTATGAAATAATAAAACAAGCTCTGTTGACGTGCAAGACTTTTGCAAATTTCATGTAAGGTTCCATTTTTAATTTTGTCATGAATAAATATAGTTTAAGAAAAATATTTTTTGAAATAAACATATGTTTGTAGAGATGCATGATACATACCTTTGACGGAGGTTGATTGTTGTGGAAAAGCAGGAAGTTGATTACGAACGTTGGAAGTGAAAGTGGGTAGGTGCTTCGGTTGGTCGCAGGACGTGGTATTTATTGACTAGGGGTATGGGAAGATGTGGTTAGACTTTAATAATTGAAATTTTATTTTTTTTAAAAAATAATAATGATATATGTGTAATTTTGCATTTGAATCTTGAAATAAGGTACCATATGCAACAAAGAATAACCTGTATGCTTATGTTAATATTGATGTGGTTATTTGTATGTACATTGAAGGATGTAAGAATTTTATTAGCCCACACTATTCAATTTGGAAGGAACATTAGCCACTCAATTTGAATTCAACAAATGAAATCAAGACTCTATTTTCTTTTTGTAATATGTTCAGTATTTTTTTTTCTTCTTCGTGTGACGGGAGTAAAAGTGTTATGTGGAACATGTGATTGCATGTGACTTGAAATGGCATGTCAATAATCATGTGTTGTCAATGGTTAGAGCCTTTAATTTACGTATTGACTAGCGTCAGGGGTCTTTGAAGTAAGAGTGTTGTCCACTGCAGTGTGATGGTGTATGTTGCGAATGGAACTTGTACTTGATAGAAGTTGTCATAGTGGAATAAATATTAAATATTGTTAACATATAAAAAAATTATAGAATTATGAGTCATGTCGCGGTATACATTTTCTTGAAGAGCTTTTGTTTATTTTTTAATTTCTAAAAAAATGTGCAAAATTTTTATTTCATTTATATTATTTGGTTTAGTAATTTTGATGATTTTACTTTGACAAGACCTATTATTTACACTTTTACTTTGACAAGACCCATCGTTTAGACTTTTAATTTGACAATATATATTACATTTCTTATTATAGAATAATGTGTTGAATTAAAAACCAAAAATAACCCATAATTCACATTCCCTCCTAGTACATTTGTCAACACTGAAAGTAAAAATATGTCCACTGCAACAAGATTTAGTACGACAAAGGTTAGATAAGTAGACTGCTTTATCTTATCAGTGTGACTAGTTGGTGAAAAGCATTAAATGTGACATTTAATGCTCCAACGTTTATTTTCTTCTTTTCACAACATCAGACAAATGATGTCTCTAAAAGCACTCACAACAGATACTTTTGAGAAGCACTATAAATAGAAGAGAAGATTTATGTTAAAGACATGGAACTCTTAGCAAATTCTTTTTTACTCTCATTCTGTAAATTTGAATAAATCCTTCTTATAACAAATTCTTGAGCTTCATTGTATATTCGTCTGATAAGACTCAACTAAAGTGTGATATCTTACCCTTAACCATTTCTTTATAAAATTGGTGGAAGTCTGAAGAGGCTTTATATCAAAGAATGCTTGGGTATTTGCTTAGAGAGGCAAGTGAAAGACTACTTGGGTTGAGCTTGAAGAGGCTTGGATAAAAGAATACTTGTAACTTTGTTTTAAGTTATAGTGGGACTTGGTAGTATGCCAAGAACTGGATGTAGTCTCTAGGGTGAGACGAACTAGTATAAATTTTTGTGTTTCTCTCTTTTACATCTTCTATTCATTTTTTATAAATCTCTTTTAAAAATATCTTTCCTTAACTTGTCAGACGAAACATATCTTCGAAAAGGTTTGCAATTTTTTTAACAACTCAATTTAGCCCCATTCTTAAGTTGTTCCTGTGGTTTACAAGTGGCTAGATGCAATGAAGGATGATTTGAAATCCTTACATGATAATCACACTGTTGATCTGGTGAAGTTGCCTAAGGGCAAGAAGGCCTTGGATAACAAGTGGATTTATAAGGTGAAACATGAGAGTAACTCTATGTCTCCAGGGTATAAAGCTAGATTAATGGTAAAAGGCTTCAGTCAAAGAAAGGGTGTTGATTTTAATGAGATTTTCTCACCTGTGGTAAAAATGCATCCATTAGAATTGTGTTGAGTTTGGCTGCTACTCTTAATTTGGAGGTAAAGCAAATGGATGTGAAAACTACTTTCTTTCATGGTGATTTGGAGGAAGAAATTTATGTGAAGCAACTTGATGGCTTTCAAGTTGAAGGCAAGGAAGACTATGTGTGTAGGTTGAGAAAAAGCCTATATGGCCTAAAGTAGGCTTCGAGGTAGTGGTACAAGAAGTTTGAGTCTGTTATGTGTGGGCAAGGCTACAAGAAGATTACTTCTGACCATTATGTTTTTGTTCGAAAGTTTTTTGACGATGACTTTATTATCTTATTATTGTATGTTGATGACATGCTTATTATTGGGAAAATCATTCGCAGGATTGACAGGTTGAAGAAGCAATTGGGCGAGTCATTTGCCATGAAGGACACAGGAGCTGCTAAATAGATTCTTGGTATAAGAATCACGCGTGACAAAAAGGATAAGAAGCTTTACCTGCCACAAGAACAGTATATTAAGAGAGTGTTGCAAAGATTCCAGATGGAAAATGCTAAGGCAACGAGCACTCCTCTTGCTACTCATTTTAAGCTGAGTTCTAAACAAAGTCCATCAAATGAAGTTGAGAAATTAGATATGGAATAGGGTTCCTTATGCATCTATGGTGGGTAGTTTGATGTATGCAATAATGTGCACAAGACCAGATATAGCACATGCTGTTGGCATAGTCAGTAGATTTCTATCAAACCCAAGTACCAAGCACTGGAATGTTGTGAAATGGATTTTGAGAAATCTTTGTGGCACCACTGATATGAGGCTTTGTTTTGGTGGTGATAAGCCTACTTTGATGGGGTACTTAGACTCAGATATATTTAGAGACATTGACTCCAAGAACTCCACTTTAGGCTATTTAATTAAATTTGCAAGGGGAGCTGTGACTTGGCAGTCTAGGCTGTAGAGATGTGTAGCTCTGTCTACCATAGAGGTAGAATTCATTGCCATCACCGAAGCATGCAAGGAGTTGCTATGAGTGAAGAAATTCTTACAGGGGCTTGGTTTTGTTCAAGACAAGTATTTGTTGTTTGTTGATAGTCAGAATGCTATTCATCTTGGTAAGAATCCAACTTTTCATTCAAGGTCTAAACACATTGATGTGAGGTATCATTGGATACGTGATGCCTTGGATGCCAAGTTGTCGGAGTTGGCTAAAATTCATACTAATGATAATGGTTCTGATATGATGACTAAATCATTACCAAGAGGGAAGTTTGAAGTTTGTTGTGAAATCGTCAATTTTGGTGGTTATCTCCACATAGTTGTGAGGGGTAGATTTGTTGGGTTTTTAGGCTCCCTTCCTATGTGGAGAAAGGCCCAAAAGTGCATGCCCATTTAGTCTTAATTATCTAAATGAAGAGGGGTCAAATTAGGGTAAGAGAGGCTCATTATTTTGAGAGAAAACAACAACAAACAAAGAGAGAAGAGGAGAGGAAAAGTCATCCAGCATTCTCACTAGTAAGGTTTCGTTTAGTTGTGACTACAGATTCGTTCACCGTTGGATCGGGCTGGTTTTTGGACAGCAGATTTGGTACTTGTGATTATTTTTTTTCAATGGTCGGATCAGGGAAAGAAGGTCTGGGGTGAGAGAAATTGGGTTTGCACAGTAGCCTTGTTTTTGGGTATTTTTCATCTTCTTGTTTCTTAATTTGTAAGCATTGGTGCTTGATTTGCTTGGTTGGCTGTAAACACATTTTTGTGTACTTCTTGGAGACTCTTTTGTACCCTTATTAATTATAGTGAAGTTGTTTCTTTGATCTGGATGACCCATGATTTTTACCCTTGCATTGAGGAGTTTTTCATGTTAAAATCTTGGTGTCACTTGTACTTTTGTGATTGTTGTTTTTTCTATCTTATATTTGTCAGTGCTCCTTGCAGATTCTTGTAGGTTGGGGAGGAATTATTTTCGCTGCATATTGCTCTGTTATTGAAATAGTAAAATGATTTTACCTATGAAATCAATAGTGAGACGGCAATCAGTGAACCTTCCTGTAGGTTTGTGAAAATAAGTCTCTCCAAATGGTGGCTTTAATGGTCGAAGGGAAGCAGCCATACCACCTGTAGGTTTGTGAAAATAAGTCTCTCCAAATGGTGGCTTTAATGGTCGAAGGGAAGCAGCCATACCACCAGTATGTGAGTTTGAGTCACCGAAGTTAATGATGGCAGGGAAATCACAATATTTTGTGACAAATGCAGGGTTCAATATTATGGTGGCAACAGATAAAAGCATCACAAAAGACACAAGTGAAATGTGAAACTTGGCAATGCTAGCTAGCAAACTCCGTTGTGGTAAATAAGAAGGAACCTTGCTTGGGTCTCTATATAACTAATAGCAAGGCCGAATGACATTAGATTAAACTTTTTCTACTTATTTTATAATATTAAGTAGGGATTGAAATTATTCTTCAAAAGAAAAAAAAAAGTAGGGATTGAAATTTCGTGTTCATTACTGCTTCTAATTAGAAAATGGCGTGTTATTGCAAAAAATCCTTTCTTTTAAGCATTAAATATTCTGTCTCTTCTAGCTAGTAGTGTTTTTGTTTCCTTGTGTTGAGGGGTTACTTTTAATTGTTGGACAAATAAGTAACGAACAAAAGAGACAAAGTGATATCAGTCTGAAGTCAAATAAACTAATGCTATAATATTTATTTGACAGAAGGATGAGAAAACACCAACTTTCACCCATGAAATTTCAACCGATCGGCTTGGTTGGTCGCATTCTAAAGATCATAGGCGTCAAATAAATGAATGAGCATTCCACAATCTTCTATATTTGGATATAAGTAAAAAGAATAGAATAATAGATAAAGCTCTCTACTTACAAACAATTCTAGCTAGTGAAATTATAATTGTTGTAAAATTAAAAGACAATTGAAAATAAAATTAGTTTAGGCAATGAGCAGAATGATTGTGATGTTGTCCTCCGAAATGATTTACAATGGTAAAACTTTCATTTATATAAAATTGACTTACAGTTACACTTTTTGATTTATGGGTAATTTTGGTCTTTTAATTTCTTTTTAAATTAATTTAGTCTCTATTTTTAAAATTAAGCAAATTTGATATATTTTTAAAACTTTTTCCTAATTAAAATTCTCAAATTCTTATTTGCTAGTCCGAATTTTCATAAATCAAATCGATTAAGTTATTTCAGATTTTTTTTATTCAAAATTCATCAATAAAAATATCAAATTTTGCCTAAAAGAAAAAAAAAAACTAATTTTCTTTAAATCCTAATTTCGCAATTCACATGCAATAAAATGCTTTATTTTTTTAAAAACAATTCACGAAAATTTTTATTCATATATACCAAATTTATTATAAAGTCTCCAAATATTTAAGTAGAAAATTAGAATGTGAGACTTTTAGGTAGAAAAAGTTTGAAGCGTAAACTACATTTACTTAATTTAAATAAAAAAGATTTAATGAATTCAAAAAAAAAAAAATATAGGAGACCAAAATTGTATATAAACTAAGTGGAAACTACAATTAAACCTATAATATGATAAATACACATATAAAAAAAACTTCAAAACAAACGAGAAAACTTTCCTAAAAATATAAAGCTAATTGCTGAAACTTGAATTTGATGGTCTGTTTGGGAGAGTAAAAATGGGTAAGAAATAGAAAGGAGGGGATGGAAATAGATGGGTGGAAAATATTTTGGTTTCTTTTGGTAGAACAAGGGGTGAGAAATTAAAAGGTGGTGGGTTCCACCAAATATTATTTCTGCTCAAAACAGGTGAAAAGTGGCGAAGAAATATTATGTGAAGCGCTAATAGTCGACTATTTAATTTTGATAGTTGATTATCAAGGCTTTTTGTACTAAAAATTTGAATTTGATAGTCCACTATCAGATTGTGAAGTCGATTATCATATTTTCTTAATTGATTATTTAATTTAAAAATTGAATTTAACTTTTATTTTATTTTTCTCTTTTCTATTTTCATCCATTCTATTTCTCACCTATTTCTTTTCTAGACACCTTGAATTCTCTAGTGTTATTAAATCTTCTATCTATATAAATTAGAATAATTATGTTAAACAAGAATATTTTTAGCTGTTATTCTTCATTAGGAGTGTTTTTAACTGTCATTTTTCAATGAGAATATTTTTAGAGATTTTTTTAATCTCCTATCTCTTTCAATTTATTATTTTCAGTATTTTTTGTTTTAAATTAAATTTCAATTTTTTAAAAATAAATTATCAATAATTAAAAATTAATATTGCATTACAATAATTATTTATTATAAATTTAAAATATAATCTATATGTTAAAAAATATTTATTTATTACAAATTTTAATTATAATATAATTTATATATTCAGAAGTATTTTTTTATTATAAATTTAAATAATATAAAATAAATATTTATTTTATATAATGCACGTGTTAAAATAATAGTGTTACGTTAAGAAAATAACTTTTATCAAATGAAAACTCATTCATTTGTAAAACTTATTGATTATTAATTAAATTTAATAATAATTGTTTTCTTTTCTCTCTTCTAAGTCCGTCAAAGCTGAACCCCTCAGCCCCGGCCCTTGGTTCTACCACCCTCAACTATTGCCTCCCGCGGTCGCCCCTCAGTCTCTGACGACGTCGTATCTGTCTCAGCCTCTTGCCCTATTGCCAGGTCACCTTCTGCCGCTCTTTCTTCTTCTTGCTTCCCTCCAGTTACTTGCTTATTTCCATTTCGAGTGTCATGCTGCAATTTTCTTTACAGCACTCTCCATTCTTCTAATTAAAACCCAAATTAATCGATTAGTTAAATAAATTATAATAACAATCTATAGAACCCACCAAACCATACTACATCCTGAACTATGAAACTTGCTTCGTAACTGTTCAGTCTTTTGAGTTTCATTTGCTGCTCATAAAAGAGTTCACTTCAGGCATGGTCTTTAAAAAGAAAAAAGAAAGAAAACCTCTTTATTTCTTGTTTTTTCAGTAGACGAATGCGTAAGCACTAAGCAGGCTCTGTTATAAGGGGCCATTCTTATTAATGTGGGATTTAGGGGTTTGATTGCTATGCCCCCAAGCTATTTGACAAAATGTCAGGTCCAATGCCATCCTGCAAACATAATGTTTAGGTGAAGAATTTTGGAGAAGAGGTTAACTTTCATTTGTAAATTTAAAAATTGTAAAGCGGGTTAAAAAATGATTAAGGTATTATTGAAAGGTTACATCATGATCTCTCTTCTTACAAAGTTCTCAAGGAAGGAGAATGTTAAAATAAAAGATTTCCCACTCCCTCCCATCGTGTCCTAACACATTCATCCAAAAATACCTTGAAAGATGGCACTAGGGATTTTAATTTGATAAAGAAACATTGTGGCATGGATTGCCTATGATTTTTTATTTTTATTTTATTATTGTTATTATTATTATTATTATTTTTAATTTCTTCCTACTGGTTATACTTCAAGGGTGGCCAAATATTGTGGACTGAGGGGAAAAATGGTTAATGACAGATCAACTACTTCTTCCTAATGGGATGTAGGTCATTCTCCTACAATAGTCTCTTTCCATCGCTTCTAAGGGTTGCAAAGTCACATTGGCTACCACTCTCTCAAACGTAAGGATTATTCTCACTTATGTCATTATGCTTGTTTGGAGATTAATATTTTGTTGAAATGTTAGTTTTAGACAATTTTTGTCGCAATAGCTGAAACGCCTTGTCTGTGTGTTGCTCTTTCAGGTCAAAAGTATTTTATGATTTGGGTCCAAGTGTACTACGAAATTGTTGCAATAGTGGTTCTCTGGTGAATTTTCAAGGTAATCTTTTGGTTAGGATTTTTTAGCACCTGTTGACTTGAACTGGATCTGGCTGTATAATAAGTATCCATTTGATATATTCATTACTGAATTTCTGGTAGAAGACTGAATTCCTAATTTAACTTAATAACAGAAACCATTTCTTGATTTTTATGCACTAAATTAAATGCATCCATATATTTCCTGTAGGTTTGGAGGATATTGGAATGTATCCTTATTCGTTTCCACATAAAATTTTGGTTCCATTGTCATTTAACATGTTTTTCATTGGTGAAGTTTTTGTGGAAAATCATGAACCAAATTCATGTCTTCTGTAAACGTAGCAAATAAAAAGGAAAGAGACATTCTTTTTCATTCATTTCTCTACCCAGTGATGTGATTTAATGTCAAAGTTCGGGATCCTACTTTTTTTTTCATTGCTTTGACCTTATGGCAATTGATTTAATTAAAATATAAAAATTAATCTTCAGGCAGCAGGGTTCTTTTGTAGTCTTGTACATACAATTAATATGGGTTATCTAGTATCAGTTCGTTTGAGCTAATGAATTGGATTTGCAGCATTGAGATCATATGCACGTGATGCATGCAAAGGCTATGATCTCTTTGGCCGTGGAAGACCGGGGATGAAGAGTTCAAGAAAGCCTGGGCAAAGGAAATGGATGAAGATAACACTCTATGGACAGGAAGTGAGGATGAAAGTGATGAAGAAATGGGTTCAAAGAGTCATCTTGATAAGGAGATAAGGAAAGCAAGACTGGAAGCTAAAAGGCATTCAGACTTGATTGATGCCGATGACAGTGATGAGTTAAGAAGTGTCTGGTCTGGCAGTGATGAGGACAAGACACTGTGGACTGGTGATGAAATGGATAGTGATGATGATATTCCTACAGAAGCTTACCCAAATGAAAGTAGTGACAAGTACATCGATAAATTGTTTGAGTTTGATGAAATGCCCAAATATAGAACCATCTCAGAGATGTTAAAAGCTGAACAAGAACCTGAGGAGTTGTCACCGGGAAAGCAAGCTAGAAAGATTGCAGTTGAGAATGCTTTAAAGAAATTAAAGAAAGGTCCAGATGGGAGGTATACCAATGTGTGGGAGGTTATGAGTGATTTAGATATTCTAGTTGGAGCATTTGAAAATGTTGTTTCTGGACCAGAGTACGCAGAGCTTAGACAAGGAGGGCCTAAACAACTAAATATTCAGTTTTTCAAGGACATACAAGCACGTATGAGAGATCCAAATTACAAGTTCTCTCCTGAGTTAAAATTGAAACCAAAGAGTAAACTGGTTTCGAGAAAGAAATGGCAAAAGGCAGAGTCCAGAAGGAGGAAAGCACGAAAGAGATAAAGATATAGTCTGTTTTCTCAACATTGAAGCAGATGGTAGGCGTATAATGTTATTGTATCTTTGTACAGTACATGCTACTTAATGCATGCGAATCGTATTTATAAGTTAATTGATCATATTTTTTTCAAATGTTATGTGAAAATGATCTGAAAGTAAACACTGCCTGCATTATGGCTACGATAAATGGCAGTTTCCTTTTAGAACATAAACTCATTAATATTTGTATTTTTTTTTTGTTGGACTGAAAAAACTTGTTAATTTTGCTCTTCATAGTATACAGCATGAAGAGGGAGATGGTTTTCATTTTTTTTTGTTACAAGGAGGGACCCAGCTAACCAAGCACACTACAAGGAAAGGAAGCACCAGTCATATCCTGAAACAGAAGATAATCACAACTAGGAGGCGAATCTACAGGATAAATCCTACTGTCCTAGGTCTTTTGTATGTGAGAAACAAAAGGAAGAAGTCCTAGGTCCAGTGTATGCTAGAAGGTAGCATGAAATACATGCAGGTAACTTAATTTTTAATACAACAAACATAAAAATTGATTTACACTATGAAACATAGTTTTAATGTGGGATATGTTTAGAAAAAGAAAATTAGTTGGTTCATTTTGTTTATTATCACTTTACTACCCACTAAATAGTATTATTTTATTTCCCAAATCCAACATTCAGTTTTGAATCTATTGGAGAGTACGTGCTTTCGAATTCATTTTGCAGATATTTATTTTCGTTTTGAACACTCACCTACTTTGTTGTAATTTATAATTTTAAAATATTGCTAGCTTAAACTGGTGCAAATTGTAATATTCATCACATATTGAGAAAGCATGTGATGAGATAGGTAGATGAAAGAGTTTTTAAAATATTGGCTATTCTTCATTGCATTGGGTTACTTTTGCCATCTTTTTCTTGTAGTTATGGAAAGATCTTAGCGGCAACAAATGCACAAACAAAATATCTTGACTAAAAGTTTCAAAATAGGAACAAACAACTGCGAGCAAGTCGCAGAAAATTTTGTCCACTCTGGTTGTAGGCAAGTGATGTAAATTATCTCTCGTCATTTTTATAAAAGATATAATTAAAGATATATGGGGCTTATACAAAATTAAGAACATACTTTACAATTAAATAAAAGTTGGATCAATTTTATTTACTAGCTCGCTCTATGCTTAGGGTTTACATATATTTTCACTTTATTTCTGATAGAAATTGTTGCATATATAATAGAAGCCACTAAAGCTCACAATTTGTGACATGCCATATTCAAGGGAAGTGGTGGATCAAAGAAAGCTCCTGTAGAAATTTGATTAAAGATGAACTTATTAGCCTCCTCGGTGCAGTGGCCCCCATCCCATACCACTTTAGCATATGGTCTTCTACAAGAACCCACAAATATTTTAGTGCCATTGACCTTTATAGTTTCTCCACATTTATTATTGTAGTTAGAGCATCTCCAATGGAAGAATCAATTTTAAGTTTTTAAAATGACTTTTTGTGGGTCTCGCAGAGTCATGTAGAATTAAGAACTTTCACCATTTTTTTATTCCAATGGTAGAACCTAATTTAAGTTCTTAACTTACTTATGTGGATCTCACAATGGTCTCCACATTTTTATTGTTACTTAGATAAAATTATTATTATTAAAAATTAAAATAATTATTGATGCCCCCTTCATCCGCCCCACCCCCACTCTCACGTTTCCCCATTTCCCCTTCCCTTTCTCATTTACGCATCAACGCGTCTTTGCCCTTCCTCATCCACACGCCACCACTCTTCCTCATGCCCTACCCCCACTTTCCTCTTCCCTTTCTCATCTACGCGCCTCTCCTCTTCCTCATCCCCCACCCCCACTTTCCCCTTCCCTTTCCCTTTCCCTTTCTCCCACACGACAAGCTTCATCACCCCTTTCTTGTCTCTCTCGTGTAACCCCCCTCCCCCTATTTCCACACCTTCCTCTTCCAACAAGCGAACAACAGCAGCAGCGATCTGCATCTCGCGAAGCTCACAGTGGCGACAGCGGTTCACACAACAACCCCCCTCCAGATCTCGCGTCCAGAGTGCTTGCGTTCAAATCTTGTGTCCAGATCTCACTTCCCTTTCTCCAAATCTCGCTTCTGTCCAGATCTACTATGAACTGATGCTGTTTGGGTTTTAAATTTAATATTTATTTCTTCATGTATTTCTTGTAATTTGTTGTGATGAACTATTTTTGGACATTTGATGCTTACTGATTTTTAATTTTTGGGACATTTGATTCTGGATCATCACCTGTTGAATATGGATTTTCTGGGTTTTGATGAGTTAGTTTTCTTCTCTCTTAAATCAGTTACCATCTTCAACAATAAAATAATTTTTTTTATTGTTAAGAATTTGTTCTTTGGGGTTCTTAGGGAAGAACAGTTCTTCCACCATGTGATCTTACGTCAGAGTGCTCCGATGCCATGAACAGTTAAGAACAGTTCTTAACTTTAAGAACGCTCGTGAAGAATGGAGAGTGGAGATGGCCTTATACTCCCTCCAAAGCCACGACACGCTCCTAGGGGAGGCCTAAATCCTGTACATAATGAAAACTCTCAACCAATAATAAACATTGTGAGCAAGTTTGTCAACAAAATTTGGAGAATAGGATTATCATTTTAATTTGGCTCACCATGTTCCTTGGGTGGCTGAAAAGAGCGACCTAACAGAGTAGATATCTACATGTGATTACAGGCAGAGGAAGGCCTTTGCGAAGTTGAACCACAGCTTCCTGTAACTTGTGGTTGAAATAACCGAGCTACTTCATTATATGCTTTGCACGACCATAGGCATCCCTTTCAGCCGATAGAAAATTGATCAAAATGTAAGGGAGGCAGCCACTAGGTCCTGTGTTGTGTATCCAAATGATCTTGCTCGCAAATCATATATGTCCTTGACCACCAGGATAATGAATTTATAATAATAATAAATTAGTAAATTAATTGCAAAATAAAATATCTAGAAAGGGTATTGAACTACCATAATATTTTTTGAGAAACCATTGATTATATCAGGTAGAGAAGCATTGACTTGTTGTACAGTCAAGTTTCCAAAAAAGCCAGCACCAAGATCATTTTGAGCAATATCAAATGTGTACAAAGCTTTAGGAAAATACTCTCGTTTGGGCATCAATCTTGCAAATATGCCTCCTGCAGATAACAACTAAAACAAATACAAACTAAACCATATCCTTATCTATCACTTAATTGATGTGGTAACTCATATGACTGCCAACGTAGTTCTCACATCATCACTTAACGGTAAAACTTAACGGTAATAACTAAAAATGTTAACAAAAAAAAAATACAAGAATTAAGACTGGTTAATTTCTTGTTTAGAGACTAACAGTAAAAATTGAAAAAAGTTTAAAGATTAAAAATATATTTAATCCTAATACTTAATATAGTATATATTTTGGGATGAAGCTTAATAGTACGAATTCTAAAGTACGAAAACTGTCAAAAAGCGCAAACACTCTGATTACTGTAAAATCATGAATTTTTTATTTTTTATCTTAGTAATCAACCAAACGAATACGAGAAATGCTTTTTCCTCCGAACAATACAAGCCGAATGATCCTCCGAACAACCTACAGTTGACACTTGTCAACTAATGTGATAATAAAATATTAATTTAATTTAAATTTTTAAAATTCGTTTCCTTTTCGATTTTACCCCTTGAACCACATGACCAAAACCATTCGGTGGTACCACCCAAAAGACTTAACAAATTTCGACATTGCAGAAAACAGGATCTCTCTCTGGATCTAGACGGCAATGAAGAGCAGTGATGAAGAGGAGATGATTTCGAGAGGGCAAAGAGAGAAGATGAGAACAATGCACCGCTAACAACAGAGAACACGACGAAAGTGATGGAGGCGATGCGCGGAGTGTCCTTCGCCAAAGTGGTTCCCGATTGGGCTGCTCAAGTTCCTTGTATTCGAAACAAAATTTTATGTTTGAAAATTTTGATCTTAAAGACAAATTTGTATTGAAAGAATGTTGCGAAAGGGGTGGAGTTTGATCTGAAGAGCAACGCAAGTAGATGCCATGGATTTTTTTAAAAAACTTAGAGATTTATACTTTCTTTACTCTTATTAGAATTCATAGTGTACTTACACTGTAGCAACAGGTTTTTATTTGGGTTTAATATGTTTTTAAAAATTGACCAGTTTTAGTTTTTAATTTTTTTTTCTTTAAATAAAGTTTTTCGAATATTAAAAATATTCTAATTAGATTTTTCTACTAAATTCTGTTTAATTTTTCTGTTAAATGATTGTTATATCAGCATCACAGTCACTATTAATTTGCTGATGTAGCTGTCCATGTCAATTATTATGTGTAGATCAGATAGTAACATATTTTTTGAATAAAATTATTATATGTTTAATCTTAAATCACAGATTTTTTTAACTCTAAAACAAAAATAATTACACAATTTTTAATTAAAAATTATCACTAAGTACTTCAAATAATAAAATACTTTACTTGAAAACTGATGTGACCATCATTTAACAAAAAGTTAAATAGAACTTAGTATAAGAATTTAATTAAGATATTTTAAATATTTGAGAGACTTTATCTAAATTTTTTTTTTAAGGACTAAACTCAAATAAGTCAATTTTTGAAGAACTAAAAATATATTTAATTCTTTTTAATTTTACTAATTTTTTAGAAGACATACCAGAGGATGGTAAAAGCCATTCTGTTCCTATTGCAATTAAAAAAAAAAAAAAAGACGAAGAGTATAAATCTAGAAATAAAAAAGAAAAGAATATGAAGATTGTTCCAGGTTAGTATGAGTATTGCCTTTGAGGAACACGACAACTTTTATTTGTTATTTGTCTCGAAGACCTGTTTCTGGTTGGTAAAAATTATCTGAGGTTATCTAGCTATTTAATTGTAAGCTATTTGTTTCGAAGAGATCACTTGGCTCAAATGGACCAGCGATGGAGTACTGAGAAGCTGTGAGCACCTAGTCCTTCTCTTTCATATCTTTCAAGAACGTGTTCCTTAAAAACAAGAGCTTAACTCAGCACAAGTCATGCCAAAGATCAGCCTGAGAGGTCTTATACATGAGTCCAACAAAAAACTACAGTAAAAAAGATCTAAAACATGTATCCCCAACCAATAAAATCACAAAGTTAAAGCCCCCCAAAATTGAAATCAGCAAACATGAATCTCTTTTTTGTTCTATCCTCTTTAGTGTAACCAAGATATATCACTTTATTTATTTATTTTTTTGCTTCATAACTTGTTTTGTATTATTTTTAATATGTAACAACATGAAACAAAACTTATTTTGTTTTGGGCATTATTGCATATGGTTAAGCTGCTAGCAGTCTCCTTTATTCAAGTTTGGTCGCGTTTAAGTTTAGCTAGCAGCACCCAACAGGGGCACCAGAAAAGCTATCCTCATTTCTCCCCCCCCCCCCCGCCCAAGCACAGGAAATATGCATTTCAAACACATAATCAAGTTACAAGCATTTTCCAACTTCAAAATTTCCTAGCAGCTATTATGTTTGAGGATGAAATATATTGTCCTGCTTGGATGGGTTTCTCTTGAAAAAGTTACATGGCCAAAATAGTCAACGATAAAGAAAGATTCCCACAATATAATACAAAAATAATCATCCATCTCCTTTGTGCACTATTGGTGTAGATCCTTGAAGACACTTTATTCAGCAAAGTTCACCCAATTTCTTATTAATTGATACCACACAACCCGCAAAGCTCTCTCAAGAAAGTTGCATTCTTGAGATTGTGGGTTAGATTCGTGGTTCAAAACAAAGCCCAATACATTCATCCATGGCAGAGGGCACCTTCTGACCACCATCACAGGCTTCAACCCCGACTTCTGTACTCAAATGCAAACTCCACCCAAGCTTGAAAATAGTTGCATCTCTAACCTTACCCGCGCAGATGACCAAACACTGAGCCAAGCTCTCACCGGGGCTCCCACCATTATCATCGGCCAAGTCACGTGCCCCTTTTGATAAAATTATAATTTGTCTTTTCAATGTACCTCTAAAATTATCATATATTGATAAAGGCTTAATTTATGAATCGATAGTCTTATAAATGGTTTTTGAAATTGTATCAATCAAATATTTTAGTTATTAAAATTCTAATAATCTTTTGATACTTCTTAATTTTATAAAATGTCATTTAATTTAGCCTTTGCTAATATAAAAATGATAATAAAAAATAAGATGAAAAAAATTAAAATAAATAACAAAAATTAACGATTGATTTTAGAATTTCAAAAATTAAAACTCTCGACTTCTGGGAGATCAATTTAAGGATTAATCATTTCCAAATTTTGTATCTGGAAAAGCAAGATAACCATTCATGATACATGCTACTATTTTCAATCGAACCGGTTGTAGCCACGTGTCACGCAATTTTTCAAATAATGTGCTGTCATACATGAGGAGATTACGGAAGATATGTTTCTAGACTTTTCGAAGTTCCAACGTTTCCTTGTTGATTTTTGTATTTGGACCATTTAAGTTGTGTACGAGATCACCAAACGGGAAGGAAAGGAAAATAATACGAAGTAAAATGAGAAAGCTGTGGCCCGTGCTAATTAATTGTCGGGCCGGCCGAGATTTTCCATTCCTGGTAAGAAATGTTTGACGTTAAATTAATTCAGAAAAACAGTTATAATATGCATAGTTGTAATTTTCCTCCCATACCAAACAGATTCTTCTTCATCAGATTCTTAACAATAAAAAAATGGAATGCTAATATCTACACGGTGGCTTCACGTTCTAAAATGACCTGTATTTTCAATACACGTCTACTTTCTTCAATTTGTGACGTTATACAGTTTAAAATGTGAGAGATTTCTTTAATAATTGTGATGTTATACAATTTAAAATGTAAATGATTTCCAAAATAATGAAAGTTCGTGTCATTTCACGAAATTGTGTGTCTATTTATTAAAAAAATACTAATATAAAAGGTTATGTTCTTTTACAAACACTACTATAGAAAATACTTTTTAAATCGGTTAAAAATGACTTTTTAAATCAATTTTTCAACTGATTTACATACATGTGATATAAAAAATAGGATGATTTTAAATCAAATTTTGAACCGATTTAAAAAAGCTTTTTTAACTCAGTTCAGTAAAGACTAGAGTTAAAAAGTCATACTTTTTAACTCGATTATAGCCATAATCAAGTTAAAAAGTTCACTTTTTAACTCAGTTAAGACCATAACCGAGTTAGAAAGTGGCATAACCAAGCTAAAAGTCACGTTTTTTAAAATATTTTGTTTTTTTTTTCATACATCCATCCCTGTAATATACAACAGACACCACACAAATAGACAGTATATAAGCAATAACAATTATAACCTACTTTGTAAAATATTACGTCACTATAAGCTTTTGAAGACATTAAAATTAAAACTGCTATTATTGTACCTAAAACTTTCTAAATAAATTGTCTTCAACTAATTTGAAGGAAGAATGTTGCCCAACATTGATGGATGTCTAAGATATCATTTTCAGGCAATGGTTCCCTATTGATGAATATCTATTAGATAAAAGCATTAGCTAATCAACTATAAAAACTATAAGTATTATAACCTATTGAAAATTATATTATCTTGTCCCATGAATCGACAATATCTGTTGAAACTATGGTGAGTATATATTTCATTACATAATATCCACACTTGTAGCACCCCACTTGTTTATTAGCCTACCAATGAGAATTGTTTTTAAATATAATGAGTTGTACAAACTATTGAAAATTGTAATTGAATATTGAGCTCTAAATTACTTACATAGAAAAAAAAAGTCATGTAGACTTCTTTCTATTTGATGCGTGCTTACCTGCCAACGTTTGAACTCCGTTTGTAACTCTATGATTAAAGAATGTACATGCAAAGTATGTTATAGGTTTCAGACTTATAATATAAACCATAAAGCAAATGTATTATAAATAAAAACTTACAATTCAACTAGCTGCTTCATTTCTTTATTCGGCTTCTTGTGCAACAAACACAACATGACCACAACATTGTCCCTAGGACAAATAATTAGCAATTACTAGTGGGAGCTACATTAGGAAACAATTAGCTGACGAGATTCACATACCATTTAAAATCAATTAGTGACAAATAACTTATACTTACGAATTCAAGTAAGGTGCTAGGTAATACCGTTTTTCTCCATACATCCATCTCTGAATGTAGGCCTGAGGATCTTCATTCTTATTCCCTATCTTCTGAATAGGGAAAGGGTCAATGAATCTATATATATTTTTCCATCCCTTTGAGTGATAGAGGCGATGTATATACATAAAATATTCAAATGAATGTTAATTATAATAATGAGATACTTATTTAAGAAATTTATAAATAAAATGTACTTACATCAACCATAATTATAGAACTAAGATGTTTAGTGTCTCATTGTCTATACCTATTTCCAAAACATCTTTTAGAAAGACCCAGAATTAAACATTATTGGGCCTGCCAAGGAAAGTATGTTCCCAATCTATTTTCAAAAGATGCACCCCAATAGTCATACCCACCTGCCACAAGCATGTCATCGGATCAACTTAAGGTTTTTTTTTTTTTTTGGTGGAACATCTTTTTTTGATACTTGAATATCCTAAAAAACAAATCTAAAACAATGTTATGAAACACAGTCAAGTTGTTTCAATTGTAATTAGAGAAAAAAAAACTTAAGAATTTGTTTTGAATACATCTTAGCTAATGCAACCTTTATAAGTCGTCTCGACAATTAAATGAACTATTTGGGGGCTTGCCTCAAAGTCTGAACCTCCTTAATGGGCACAAGGACTCAAGCATATGCATCCCAAATCTGTTTGACCACCACCCTCACCATATCATCCTTAATGGTCTTGTGGTGTATGATTGACCCCAAATTATATACTTTCCCAAAGGCCACTAAACGAATTTGATCCCTATTAACATACAACTCACATTATTTTGGGATATCAGTGCGAGTCTCCTCTCTAAAAGGATCAATAGCAACACAACTCCCTTTTATGCTCACATGTACAAAAGTATGAGGTCGTTCTGGCTGGATATTTGTATGTTGTTGTGAAAGACCTAGAGATGTCAACTCCTCTCTAATCTTTTGTCTTAACCGCTTTTTAAGCTCATCTCTAATCTCCTGTCTGATGTGCTCCATCTTTTCCCTGGTGACCATTCTTGTGGTGGGGCCAAAATGTGAAGGTGGTATGTAGTAATCTCAAATGCTCACACCTCGTCCAGTAGTACAAACCTAACTAGGGTACTTAGGTCACCTAATGGCTGAAATAAGATAAAGCGCACAAGAAGGGTGAATTGTGCGTTTTTAAAAAAAAACTTTTCAAAATACGTAAATCAATATGGAAAATGTTTGCAAGCGTAGGGATAGAAAGAAGAAGAACACATAAGGTTTTATACTAATTCATTCAACCTGAGCTATGTCCAGTCCCTTCATCGAGAAGGTATCACTAACCAACCTTTGGTTACAAATATTGTTTGCGGCTTCTTCAGGCGTTACAACGCAATCACCCTAGATTGCTTAACCCAAGTATTCTTTTACACTAAGCCTCTTCAGGCTTTCATAACATAACAAGTGTTTATACAAAAGATATCAACTCACTGTAGTGAGGATTTGAAAGATTAAGCTTAAGAACGCTTTGAGAATCTTTACAAGCTTTTTGCTATCGTCCACTGGACGCTTAAATTAGAATATGGCTAAATTCTTTTTGTTCTTTGTTCTTTTCTTACAGTCTGCTTCGTTCTCTCTCAATTTTTCTTCTTGTGTATCTTACTTCTTTGTTGGCACACATATATATATAGTCTTCATGGAAAAGATTCGTTGTAGAAGACTTTGACTTCGTTATGTAATGAGAAGCGTGCAAACTATCCTTTCAGAGAGGTCAGGCACGACAACTTTTAGACTTGCACTAAAAAGGAAGGTGCAGGACTGCGCTGACGGTCTGCTTTTTTGAACATTCTTCATTTGTCTCGGCAGCTTGATAATTTGTCTTACTTTATCTATTCTGCTGCGCTTTTGCACTGGAAAGATGTTGATGCTATTTAATGCTTTAAACAAATTGAACGTTAGGTCACATAAGTAGTAATATGTTAGTCTTGAGGAAGACTAGCATAAATCAAATTGACGTTCAAAAAGTAGAAACTTAGCCTGTTTAAATATATGATCTTGAAGGCTTGTATGAGTTTGTTCATCGACGGTCGCCTTCAGTTTGTTCAACTGGACGGTCCTCTTTAGTGAGTTTTCTGAACGGTCTTTAACACGTCTACTGGACGATCATTAACGCATCTACTGGATTGTCTTCTTAGCTGTGACATGGTTAATCTTTAAGCACAAACTTGAACATTAATAAGCTTGTTATCTTCAAAACATTGAGGGTTTAGATGCTTTCTACGTCTTTGGTTCTAACAATGGCAGTAGTCAATATATATTCACGTCCATGAAGAACAAACGTTCCTTGTGAGCTTTGCTCAACTAGGGAACCGTATATCATATAATTCAAAAAATGTATTAGACAATGTGTATCATGTTACAATTATAATTAAAGATAAAAAAATTACTTATAATTTTATCAACAATATTTGCCCGATTATAAAGTGTAGGCCATCTTCCATTTCTCATAGTGTGGCGGTGGTGATGAAGGAGCAATATCTCCAGCAGAAATAGATGCTGATGCTTCCTCTTGATGTTTCTTCGTCTTTTTTCTCATCATTTTCTTCTCAAGCAATTTATAGCCCCCAAGAGATAATATGTGGGGGTGGACATTCTTTGATTAAATCATCTGTCCCTTTTTCTCTTCACTTGTGATAAATAACACACTTGTTAAATTCAATAAAAAAATAATCAAGTCTTGGTGCATGATAAAAAAATATAGTTCCAACTAAACCTAAAAGGCAGAATCCTGTCGGCTTTCAACAAATTTTTCCTACCTCTCCTTATCTAAAAATGCATATTTCTCATGTCTTGCAATTTCCCATATATGTATTTGGTGGTGAGCTGTGTCTTAAAAGCCCTCCAACGCTCACCTGCAAGTGTAAGCAATTTCCTTTTCAAGATGTCATTAGGTGGAACATCATAGGTGAGCTACAAAATAAAACTGAATAGTTAGTGTACAATAATAATATGATTAAATACAATATAAATAATTGAGAATGTAAAAGTGAAATACTGTGATAGTTTGCTAAATCTGATACTTCACACTCTCCTCTACATGATCCCAATCTTCATGTAGGATAGAAACCTTGCTTCAAGCAAGAACACCCACAAAACTAATGAATTTTGTTGTATTTTCTCCAAGAGGTGCCCTACTCAGTATGTCAAATTGAATCAAAATAAGTTTGTCACCAAGATGATTGAGAGTCAATTCTTTTAACCATGCACCTCGTCTACTCTTTTTTTTGTAAACTTTGAAGGTGGGTTACTGGAAGGATCAACCATGTATTTGTTTAGACAAAAAAAAATGTAATAAATGTAAGTACCAAGATAAGCATAATATGTAATTCCCAAAGATAAATATAACGAAAACAAAAATAAACAATAAGATAAAAAAAACATAACAAAAACAAGAATAAACATTAAGATAAACATAAGGAAGTTACTAACATTGTTAGGTACGAATGTTCTCCCATATTCTTTCGTGATGATCATCACATGTAGCATGTACACCATCCAATTCATTTTCTTCTATAAAAGTAGTCATTCGTGTTGAGAAAGAAAGAATCTCAACAAGATCTATAGTTGAATCTTGTTTTTCATCATTACCATGCATTCGTCTTCTGTGGACAACCACTAACCACTTTTTGTTAGAAAGATCATTGACATAAAAATCTTGTTTTGCTTGGTATGTCATGATGAAAGGCTCTTCCTTATAACCTACGTTGCTAAGGTCCACCCATGTAAATCCTAATTCATCAGTTTGCACACTAATGTTATTGTCAACCCACTTACATTTAAAAATAGGCGCTCTAAATTAGTGTAATCAATCTCCCAAATGTCTTTAATAACTCCAAAGTAAGGTTGGGATGCCATGACGAGATTTTTATCTTTTGAACTAGAGAAGTGCATGGACTTAGCCATGACCATATCCCATTGTTTTGAACTAGAGAAGAATAAGTACAGTCGCGTTATGACATGCCTAACATTTTTAGACAATATGTCACAAATAATCACTGGTAGGCGTTGTTGCATCAAGATGTGGCAATCATGATACTTTAAGCCAACTAATTTAAGATCTTTTATTGACACTAGGCTCTTGATATTTGAAGAGTATCCTTGTGGCACTTTGATGTCCTATAGATACTTATAGAAACGTATTTTCTCTTCTCTTGACAAGGTATGACATGTTGAGGGCAAATATGTTTGCTTACCTACTGATTATAGACCTAACTGGAGGTGTATACCCATCTTAACTAGATCTTGATGAACAATCAAAACATCCTTTGTCTTGCCTTTAATGTTCAAAAGCATACTGATTACACTATCAAATAAGTTTTTCTCAACATGCATGACATCTATACAATGTGTAACATTTAGAATGCACCAATATGGAAGATCAAAGAATATTGACCTTTTCTTCCAAATGTTTTTCTTAGTAGTATTCTTTTGGGTCTTTCCAAATTCAACATTAATGTCCTTCATCTGTTTATAAACCTATTATTAGTTAAGGCAGGTGGTGCAATACCATCCTCCTGACATCCATTAAAAGCTTTTTTCAGTCTACAATATGGGTGATTAGGCCTAAGAAATTTCAATGCTTAGTGTAAACTATTTTCTTTCCATGTTTCAATTGTAGGTAGCATGTGTCTTCTTCACAGATAGGGCATGTGTTATGCTCCTTAACACTATACTCGCTCAAGTTCCCATATGTTGTAAAGAAATTAATGGTACAGAATAACATTGCATGCATCATAAAATTTTGATGACCATACTTGTCATACACATCAACACCTTCCTCCCACAGCATTCTCAACTCTTTAATCAAGGGACGTAGGTAAACATCTAAATCATTTTCTGGCTGTCTAGGGTTAGAAATCATTATAGATAACATAACATATTTTTGCTTCATGCATAACCAAGGAGGCATATTGTAAATTACTAAGAGAATAGGCTATGAATTGTGCTTACTGGATAAGTTATTATAAGGATTCATTCCATCTGTAGCAAGTCTAAGCCTAAGGTTTCTTGCCTTAGTCCCAAAAGTTGGAAACAAACGATTAATTTTCTTCTATTGTGGAGAATTAGCCAGATGGTGAAGTTGTCCATCACATTTTCACCTATCTACATGCCATGTAAGGTTCTTCACATCATCTGCAGTAGCAAACAATCACTTAGACCTTGGAATTATTGGAAGATACCATAACATCTTTATAGGGGGACCCTTTTTTGTGTTATCATCACTATTACAATCATCATCCTTCACTTTGTACCATGATACCCTACACCTGGGGCACTTATACAACTCTTCATACTCTTTTTTGTACAATATGCAATCTTAGGGCACACATGTATTTTCTTATATTCCAATCCTATTGGACATAACACCTTCTTTGCCTCGTAGTTATAGTTTGACAACGTGTTACCTTCTAAAAGCATTTTGTTCAACAACTTAAGTAATTCGGTGAAACTTTTATCACTCCATTCATTTCTTGCCTTGACATTCACCAATCTTAACATGCTTGACAACTATATGAATTTAGAGCACCCCAGATACAAAGGCTTAACTACATCATTGCATAAAGTGTCGTACATATGTGTTCGCTAAAAAGATTCCAGTCCAATATCACGAATCATGTCCTTTAATCGATCACCTATAGCTACATCAACTTCCTCTGTTTGGGACACACTTGGCATGTCTAACAATTCACCATGTCATGTCCATGTTATATAACTGTTTCAAAACCCATCATAAAGAAAATTCTCTTATATTTGCTCAACTGGCAGTCGTCTCTCATTCAAACAATTAACATAAGGATAGTAGAAGAACCCACCACTATCAGGAAGATTTCTTTTAGCAAGTTCGACAAACTCTTCCACTCCATTCTCATACTCATCAATTGTGTGTTGAGAATTAATCCAACTACGATTCATGACTTCCTTTTGCATGTAAATCTAACTTTTTTATACAAGGTGTGGCCCTATCCCATTTAGAAAGACATGTTTTAAACTTGATTAATATGTACATGTTTAGTCTCATGTCTTAAATTTGACAAAAATTCGGTAACATTTCGCATTGGTCTCCAAGTACATAAAATGAAAGTGGTGACATCGAATTCACCACAATGAAGTATGCACCTGAAGAAACAACACGAATACAATAAACTAAAATTTATCAAATTTAAGATAAGACTTAACCTCTACATATTAATCAAGTATAAAAAATTAATCTTCCCGAACTGTTCAACTAGACAATTAAAGATTTAATACAACAACTAGTACCTTAATCATTGTATTGAATCTCAAACGAAAAACTAAGGTTCACTCGTAATGCATAAATTGAATGAAAAACAATACAATTAAACACATAAGCTAATGCATATAATACAGAAATTTCAACAGAGTTTGCTCTATATTTTTTTACTTTCCCATATACCTATTTACAAGTATTCAATCACAATACCAAAAGTTAACTATCAACCAATTCAATCCATAATAATAGGCAATCCAATTCTTATAAAAATCTGACAGAATTTCCTTTATTTTTGGCACTATCCATCATACCTTACCAAGGGTATGTTCAATAATAGATAGAGGTATGATCTATAATCAATATTCAACATTATTCTCATCATTACTAAAGCTCAATTTATATCATATAGGCTCTCATGGCCTATCCATAAGTATTCCTTAACTAATAATTCAACATTACATTTATACACAATTTCACATCATCTCAACAACATATCCATGGCATGCTTATCCAAATAATTAAGATAAAATGAAACAAATCTATTTAACACTTCCATTATGATATTGAAATCAACTAATGGTATTATATCCATACACTAGTCTTTTAGAGACAACACTTAAATCCAAGTTCCAAACTGGAAACTAGCAAGCAAGAGACTTTATCGTTTCAATTCACTCTACCTAACACCTAATTTTAGTTAGGAAATAATGAAAATTAGATATAAACTTCTTAGTCCTTAGCTATCCTAATAACCTAAGTTCACATCTAATTTAGAACATTATCATCTATTTGCCTTATATTTAGTTGTCTAATACCTCTTTATGCTTTTCCTCTCATTCTACCTCAAGTAATAAGTTACTTTAGTTCACTAAAATATACTAAAATTAATACATGATAGCTGCTCTATACCTAATAAAATCAAGCCCTCAAGACTCTAAATTCACCCAAATTGTTCTATTTCACTTTCTACAACTTAGTGGTAACCATTAGCAAGCTTTTATACATCATTTAAACACTTAAAATTATCAAAATATGCATTGAAATTATGCAAGACAACATATAAACTAAAACCACAACAATGACAAGCACATAAACAAAAACCACAATAATGGAGCAGAGACGACCTGAACCTGTGTAATGCCAAGTGAAGTGGTGAAACAATGGAAGGAGATGGAGCTTTGAGCTTGTAGAGCTTCGAGGAGGAAGATGGAGCTTTGAGGAAGTGAGTTCGAGATTTGTAAAAGGCGTAATGTGGAGCTATGTTCGAGCTTCGTAAATGGCATAAAGATTAAGAGCTAGCCAAGGGAAATGGGTGAGGAATGGGCAATGTTCAAAGTAGAAGAAGGGGCTAGCTAGTTCGATGAGGTTTGTAAAGCATTTTGCTAGCTCAAAGTGATTTAAAAACAAGAGATTTTAAATCGGTGGATGGAGGAACCGATTTAAAAACTACCTTTTAAATCGGTTCAACAAACAATCGATTTAAAGAGTAAGTTTTTAAATTGATTCTACTTGAATCGAGTTAAAAGGTTGCTTAAAAACTTCAAAAGTGAACCCGTGGACAAATCGGTTCATTATGAACTGAGTTAAAAAAATTGTTAAAAATTTCAAAATTGCAATTGCATTCATTTTTTAAATTAGTTTTGGGAGGACCGAGTTAAAATATTGTTCTAGAAAACAAATTTTGTAATAGTGAAAAGAATGTGTTCATTCATTAGAAGGTGTAAGTATTGACATTACCTCCACCAGTTATGGTATAGAGGTTAGAATTTTTGTAGTTGATAAAAAAATAAAATGAGATTTGACAAATTATATTAATATAAATTTCACCTAAGACCTTAGAATTTTTTGTTATGGTTGTGTATTTAGGTGTGAATGTGGGTAGGGATGACAAAATAGGATAGGTTCAAAATAGGCTAGGTGGTTCAACTTGCTAACACACCCTGCCTAACCCGTTAACCTGGCGAGCCAGGGTGGGTTGTATTATTGGGTCATATTTTTTAAGCTTGATAATATTTAAGATCCAAAGAAGTGTAGACACCAATCAAGTAAAACAACTTATTATTTGCTCCTTGATCCCTTGCTAGTTTGAAATAAGGAAAAGATGACTAAATTAACAACTGTTCACACTAAGTATCTAACATGTCTGCGGTGTGTATTTTTGCTTGCCTCTATCGGATGTCAAAAATGTTAGTGGATCCTTAGAAGCTTTTAGGGTCTTCTAATCATACTACGTGGTATGGATTCTAACAAGGGATGGTCGACCATCACCATCTTGGTCGTCCCGGGGCCAACCATATCGACTAAGTGGATAGAGGTGCATTATGACGATTGGCCCTTTGTTGAGTGGGCCTTGCATTGAGCTTAAGGGGCAAGTCAGTTTCTTTGGCTAGATGGTCCCAACCCTCCAAGAGTTGAGCTTAAAAGGCAAAGGCACTTTGTGAGGGTCAGTCTCCTTGGCCAAACGGTCCACAACCCTCCAAGCGTCGAGCTTAAGAGGCGAAGACACCTTGTAAAGGTTGGCTTCTTTGGTCAAACGATCCACGAAGGGTTTGCCTTTTCGTTGGACCATCTATGGTCCTCTAAGCGTCGAGCCTAAAAGGCAAAGGCACTTTGTGAGGGTCGGTCTCCTCGACCGAACGATCCACAACCCTCCAATCGCTAAACCTAAGAGGCGAAGGCGCTTTGTGGGATTAGCCTCTTCGACTAGACAATCGACGACCCTCCAAGCGTTGAGCCTAAGAGATGAATGTACTTTTTAAGGCAAGTTGGCCTCTTTGATTTTAATGTGTTGGAGACGTGGATTTAATGTTTATAGGTTATTGCGCTTCATGTAGTGAGCTTGTCAGTATGTGATTGGAAATGATTGGACTTGTTGGCTGCGAATCTTGGATATGTTTAAGATGGTCTTCTACCGTTAGCTGTGGCTTTTGAATTTCATCTACTAGATTAAGCAACTGCTTGACCCTATCCATCAAATTTGTCTTTCCTTTTAGTGGTGTGTGGCTGTTGGACAAGTGGCTTGCACTTGATTGTTGGATTCTCATAAGGAATTGTGATTACTTTTCTTGGGGTATAAGTTGGATTTTCGGATTGTTTCCCTTTCATTCTTAAGTGGTAACCTCTATAGTTTCCTCTTTGCTTCATTGCTTTTCTTACTATTTTGGTGTTGGTTTTTCTTCAACGTTCTTTATGAGGAAAGGTACGCACTTTCATTTTGTTTTCTTTCTTTTATACACATATCTTGGTAATTGTTGGATGGCTTGTTTGCATTCCTTGAGTGTGATCGGGCTATATGTTAATTTGTAGGCATTACTAGATTTCGTGTATTTATCACTTGATTTTCTGGGTTTATTGGTTGGTTTTCTAGGCAAATGGGTTTGCATTTTCTAGGTTTACTGGTTGGTTTTTTGGGCAAATGGGTTTGCGTTTCTTGGTTTACTGGTTGGCTTTTTAGATTTTTGGGTTTCCTTTGTTATTTTGTTCCTTCTTTTTGTTCTTGCGGTTATGAATGCACTGGTGCTGATCTGACTAAGGTTGTTGATGATTATTTCAAGAACAGAAATGGTGGATGCCCAATGCATTCAAATTGTGGAGTCGAATAAGGAGGATATAGACTCCACTGAGGAGTCTACTTCGTCCAACTTTGTCCTTGAAAGTACAAATAGGTTAGTTTCCATCGATAATGGAGTAGCCGAAGGTTACACGTTTATTATCGTGTAGAGAAGGGTTCTGAAGTGGATGGTATAGTGGAATAGTCAGTTGACGATAATGATGAAGAAGTCGTTCTTGTTGAAGGTGGGAAATAGGTGAGTGAGGGTTAAGATGAGTATGATTAGGTGGACAAGAACTTGACAAAGGATAAGAGCACATTTCTATTGAAAAAGATGACCAATCAAATTAGTAGGGGTGGGGATACGAGTTTAGTGGAGGTTGAGTCTTGTTGTGTGGGGGAGATGGTCTGCGAGTTAACTTCGATCGGCTTCGAAGATTTTACCTACTAGTATAACTTGTTATCAACTAGGTTAGGTGTGGTTTTTCCTTTTTTTGACTTTCAATGCGCCGTTTTGATGGCTTTGAATTGTGTGCCAACTTAACTGCATCCTAACAGTTGGGCTTTTATGAGGGCATTTGAGGTCTTATGTGAAGATCTGGAAAGGGAATCAACTATTAATGTTTTCTTTTGGTTTTTTTGGTTGTTCATAATATGGACAAGGTGGGGTGGTTATCTCTTAATAATCAGCGTGGTCGTACATAGCTGAAAATTTTCATGATAGCTTTAAGAGCTTTAAGGATAGGTTTTTCCCAGTGAAAGGTGGTGTAGGGTGTTCTAACTTCTTCTTGAATGATTCTGGTCTGTTTAAGTTTCCATTGTATTGGAATCGTTACCTTGCAATTAAAGTGCAAGTTGAATGATGCTTTTTAGTAAAGAGTGAACAAGCACTCATAAAAAAGTTGAAGTCTGACCGAGTTTATAAGTGCAGTGAATTGATCAAGCTCGGTAGTGACTTTAATGATTTGTTTCTCTTTCTATATTTTTTCTTTTGTTCTTACTATTCTCATTTCCATAATTTTTTCGTTCTGTGTTTGATATTCTTTTACTTAATGTTGTTTTCTTTGTATTTTACGTAGTGCTACCTCTATTGCAGTTCTTGTTAGTGGTGCGAGGTTGAAAGAGTTGTAGTGTCTCAAGGTAAGGGCGACCGAAGAAGATGGTAGTTTAGGGATTGAGGTTCTGCTTCTTGTTAAGTTGTCCAACCAAACAAAGCGTACGAGTAGGAAACGAGCTCGTGAAGATCAAAAGTGACTTCGAGTGGTATTACTAAGATCAGCCAATCTAGTCCTCACCAAGGGTCATCAGAATTATCTTTGCCTATGGCTGAAAAGGAAATGGAGTGGTAAGACGCACTTTCCGTAGTTGACAAAGATGGAGACATGTGGTTGGTGTGGAGAAGGAAGTTTTCTCTTGTTAAAATTATCAACCAGCATTTGACCTGTGCACCAAATTCGGGGAAGGAGCAAAACCTTTTTTTTTTCCAGTCTATCTAGGTTTTGGAGCATTATTCTATAGTATCAGCCATTCTAGCTCAGCATGTGGATTTAGAGTATGGTAACCTCAATGCTTAGAAGAAAAAGATGGTTAAGTATGTTAAGAAGTTAAAGGGTGAGATTGCTCATTTGAAAGGCGAAGTGGATAAAGAAAAGGGGTAGATTGCTCGACTGTCTAAGGAATTAAAGTTAAGTAAGGATAGGGACGAGCAAGTTTTGGCTGAAAAGATAGCCCTTGAGGAGAAGCGAAAAAAGTTAATTGAGCAAGTGGAGGACTTTGAGAAGAAGTTGGCTGATGAAGTTGAAAATCTAAAGACAAGTTGGCCGATAAGGATCGTGTAATTCAGAATAAGGATATTGCCGTTCTTGGCAAGCGTAACATATGTTTTAATCGTGCTTTGGTTAAATTTAAATACCTTTACCTGGATCTTGACCTTGGTGCAGTGGGGATGTTTAAAGATGTCATTGATGGAGAGCTAGTTGAATTAGTTTCTCTTCCTAAGACTCCTTGAGGATAACTTGTTTTGCATGGTGTTTGGTTTATGGGTTATTGAGTATATTTTAGGCTTCTTTTTATTTTGTTTTTAAGTTTGTAATTTGTTTTCTTGAGTTTTTGATGGCGCGATCTTCTATGTGTCAAAGTATATGTGTTATTTTGTACCTTTTTTTGGAAACATAATTGTCATTAAAGTTTTATGTGCACGCATTTGTGTTATTTACTGAATTCTATAGTTTGCGTTTATTTTGCCTATTATATTTATTGCTTGGCGTATTGGAATTGGTTTGCATTTATGCTTTGTTTGGGTAAAAAAGAGAAGTAGAGAAGAGAACAGTAGGAGATACGAGAGAATGAGTAGAGAATGGATAGATTTTTAAGGTGGTTGGATTGAAATAAGTATGAAAAAAGTAAAAGAAAAAGAAAAGTTGAGTTTTCTCTTCACTTGTTTGATTGGATATAAAAGTAGAGAGAAAGAGAATGAAACTTTCTTATAAAGACATATTTACCCTCAATATATATAGATCTTATGAGATAAAAAGAAGTAGTAAGGTTAGAATTGTAATTTTGAGTGGGTCCCACAATTTTTTATCTTTCATTTTTCTCTTTCCTCTCTAACAAAGAAGAGATTTTGTTTTAATGGGTCCTACACAAATGTTTTCTATCTTATTTACTTCTCTCCTTACTTCTCTTTACTCTTATTTTCTCTTTGTATCTCTCTAGAATTTACTAAGTTGTGAAGTTGTAAGCGGGAATGTGAGAGTAATTTAGTGATCATGGTAAGAAAAGGAACCATTTCCGATAGTTTGACTCAAGACGGAAGATTCTCAAGGAAGCTAAAATCAATCAAAGAACTTTTAGAGGTAAGAGAAGCTTACTATTGTTTGATTTCGTGTTTATGGCCGTTGATATGTTGATTTAATGCTTTGGAATCGATTAATTTCGATGAAAATCTTGTGTATGTAAGTTTTGACACAAAATGGGTTTTGGAAAGGGATTTTGAGATTTATGGGTAATTTGTAGATTAAATTGTTATAAAATCAGTTAGAAAGGTATTAGAAGTGATTAAGATTGTTTTGTGATGCTTGTTATTGATTGATTTGGTCAAAAATAAATGTTGGTGTTGGATTTGTGAAGAAAACGAGCGAAAATCGCACCCAGCGATTTATACCTCGCTCAGCAACTTAAATGTTCACTCAGCGATGAATATTTTAGTCGCTGGAAGCTGTCATTCGCTCAGCAACGGAAATGTTTGCTCAGCGACAAATTTTTCAGTCGCCATTCGCTCAGCGGTGAAAATGCTTGCTGAGCAAGTGAAAAACATAGTTTTCTCTTCTTTCTTATTTCTACCTAAGACTTGGTTGCTCTCTAAAATTGAGTTCGCCAAGCGAGACTTATACTCGCTAAGCAAGAACCTTTGAAGGGAAAGTGTGCTCTCTATATGAAAAGTACTCGCTGCACAAGCATATGGATCGCTGAGTGAGTGTGTAATTTTGTTTTGTTGTGTGAGAATTTGTATGGAAATGGTAGTTGGGTGGAAGGTTGCCTAAATAGGAACCTCCACTAATTGTAGAATGTTATAATGATGATATACCTTATCTTGTTCACCATGCATGGGGCTGGGGCTGGATTGGGCCTACATGGAGTTGGTAGTTGTTGTTGGGCCATGTGAGGTAGTTGACGATGATGGACTTCATGCCATGGTGTTGTGTTGTTATATATATATATATATATATATATATATATATATATATATATATATATATATATATATATATATATATGTATGTATGTATGTATGTATGTATATTTATATGTTGACTCGTTGTGGCTGTGTTGATGTCGTGTTATAAGGCATGCATTCATGCCTATGTTGGCGGCTGAGGTAGCTGACGATGGAGCTTATGCCACAGTGCGAGCAGGCAGCTGAGGTAGCTAACGATGGACCTCACGCCATTGTGCGGGTTAGTGGCTGAGGTAGCTGACAATGGACCTTATGTCGTGGTGTGTATTGGCACGTTAGTTGCGAGTCATATCATTCATACATTGACATATAGGGTTGACAACATGATGTGTTGTGTTGTATTGTTGGAGACCCATTTCCTTAATGTTTTGGATTCCAAATTGGCCTGTTGATAGTTGATAATATGAATTGTATATATTATGTTGATTATTGTTTCGTAAACTTTCCCTTGCCTTATTTTGTTATTGTGGTTGTCTTATTGTTGTTATGGTGCTATGACTGTGATGATCATGTTGTTTGGCATGGGAGCATAGGGCGAGGCGTCAGCAGATCCAGCTTCTTAAAGCAAATGAGGGAGGTCTCAGATGGAGACTTTTTGGAGACCTTTTTGGGTGTAGCTTTTCTGGAAGCTCTTTTCTTTTGTTTTGTTTTCAATGTCTCTGTTGTATAGTTGACCAGCTATAGGGTGTTTTGTTGTTATATATAACCTTACTTGTATATTATATCATTGGATTTATATATATTTTATAGTTATGAATGGTGATATAATCATGTTTATGTTGATGACTAAACGTATGGGTAATGTATGAGGAATGTGAGTAGTACTGTAGCGGCAAAGGGTCGTTATAGTCTACATAGAATTCAATGTTCTGCCCTAACTTGCCTTGGAAATTTTGTTCCACAAGTCTTTGGTATATTGTTCTCATGCTCTTTAAGCTGAATAGCATCACTTTGTAGCAAAAATTCCTTTCCTTTGTCATAAAGGCTGTCTTTTTTTCATCCGAGGGATACATTTTGATTTGATTATATCTCGAGTAGGCATTCATAAAGCTTAAAAGGCTATAATTGGAAACGTCATCGACTAATCGGTCAATGTAGGCCAATGGGTATGAGTCTGTTGAACATGTTTTGTTGAGGTCTGTGTAGTTGGTGCACATTCTCTACTTTCCATTGTTCTTTTTTACCATGACTACATTGGCTAACCAAGTAAGGTATTATACTTCTTGAATGAAGCCATGGCCTTTCGTTTTTCTTCGCCAAACTTTTTTTTTGTTGGGCGATTGGTTTAATAGTTGGATCAAGTAAGAGCTTATGGCATAAGAAGTCTGGGTTGATTCCTTGCATATCTTCGGCTTCCATGTGTAGACATCATTGTGGTCTTTGAGGAATTGTACAAGTATTTATTTTGTCTCTATGTTGAGGGTAACCTCAATCTTGGTCTTTTCACTTGGGTGATTGCCAATTTGCGCCTCTTTAAGATCTTTTACCAGTTAGTATCTCTTGTCTACAAAATCTTGTCTAAGGTCCAGGTCCAAGAAATTCACTTAGTGGTGGCTTTTGCCTTTTTGCCTTGGGTTAGGTCTTCTTGATGGTGTCTTTTGGGAGTTATTCGGTCGGTCCTAGGCGGTGTCTTTGTTTGTACAACTAGTTTTTTAGCTTTTCTCATAGCATTTTTAGGCCATTTTTTGGTTTACTTTAACAAAGCCTATCTTTGTTCGACTGATTAGGTATTTGACACATATATACAGTGTCAAGATGCTGCTTCGAGCATATTGAACACGAGTCGACCGATGTTACGTTGTACAAAGTGAGTGCATTAATCACCATGTACTTGATTGGTATGGTTTTTGCATTTTTCTGTTCATCTAACATGGTCCTTAGGTCTACATATCCTTTTATTTTTGTTTGTTCTCCCACTAACCCTACTAAGTTCCCTAGGCATGGTCAAAGTGTCCTAATCGGCAAATCCATGCTTCGATACATCTGCCAATAAAGGACATCGACTAAGATTCCTTGATCAATTAACACTATTTCTATTTTGAAGCCTCTTGATGACTACTGGGTCATCATTATGCGGGGCGACCCCTTCATAGTCTTCGTTGTTGAAGGTTATTAGTAGATGCTCTGTGACGAGCATTTCCTTGCTATTCACTACCATGACATCTTGGGTGCTTTATCCCCTTAATGGGTTGGTCGATCTTCTGCTTGTTTCTCCACTAGATATAGTTGCGATGGTACCTTTGTGTGTTTTTTCATGCTTTTTTTTTTTCCATGTTCTACCTTTTTCTTTGCAAGGACCTTTGTCTTGTCCCCTATTCTTGTCAGTGTGGTGACCTTCTCGGGGAACACTTAAATAATGATATATTATAAATTTAAGTCATTTTTCTTAAATGTGAAGGCATCTTTTGTTTTACTTGCTTTCTTCTTATAATACACAATTTTACCACACACACACACAGATATATATATATATATATATATATATATATATATATATATATATATATATATATATATATATATATATTCTATATTCAATTTTTCGTAGGATGTTAAGTTTTTTTCTTTAAATTTTAGATATAATTAATTATATCTTTTATAATAAAAATTTTGAGTTTTTTTTCATCTCAATTCTTAGTCATTTATATTCCTAGACATTTTATTCTTAATTAATGCATGGGGTATTTATACGATGTTCATAAATAAGGATGGCAATGAGTAAGGTCTAAGTAAGGTATTATAGCACCCATCCTCATACCCATGTTTAAAAAAATACCTGTACCCGACCCCATACCCTCGTGGGTAACAACTTTAATTTCCATCCTTGTACCTACTGGGTACCTATATACCTATATTTGAGGAGTGGCAAAGCAGGCCAGATCGGCTCATTTTGACCTGCCTAGCTAGCAATCTACCAAAAATGGGTCGGTGTGGGTTGACTTGCCTATTAAGGGGTGGGTTGAAAGTTCTAGCCTGCTCTTTTCAAGGGTGGGCTAGCAAGCTAGGCTCTCTATAAACTAAAAACAATAAAAAATAAGAAAAAAGAAAAAAAAGAATTTAAGTTTAATAAAAAATTCAATACAATTATAATTCTTGATTAATTAATTAAAAGACAGATGTTTTAAAGTTAACTTTTTGAAAGTAGAAATATAAATCTGAGTATACTGATGTATTTAATTCTTAATATTGGTTGCTGGACCATCTGGTTGAGGAGACCGACCCTCACAAAGTGCCTTCACCTTTTAGGTTGGGCGCTTGAAGGGCCATGGATTGTCCAACCAAAGAGGCCAACCCTCACAAAACACCTTCACCTCTTAGGCTCGATGCTTAAAGAGGCGTGGACCGTTCAGTTGAAAAGGTCAACCCTCACAAAGTGCCTTAGGCTCGGCGCTTGGAGGGTTGTGGATCATCCGGTTGAGGAAACTGACCCTTACAAAGCACTTTCACCTTTTAGGCTTGACACTTGGAGGGCTGTGGACCATCTGGCCAAAGAGACCGACTTGCCTCTTAAGCTTAACGTAAGGCCCAATCGATAGGGACTTAACTGTTATAATGCACCTCTATCCCTGTAGTTGAGATGGTCAGCCTCGGGAAACCAAGATGGTGGTGGTCGACCATCCCTTGTTAGAATCCATACCATTTAACACGAATAAAAGACCCTAGAAGCTTCTAAGGATCCCTTGACATTTCTGACACTTCACAGAGGCAAGCGAAAATACACACCCAAGACATGTCAAATACTAAACTGCACCCTAACATGTCAAAACAGATGGCGTCGGGATAACAGAATACATGCCACGTCTTAACATGTCAGGGGTACACATCGTGTCTTGACATGTCAAAGGCACGCGAATGCAGTGCACAAATTAGGGCCAAACATGTGGCACCCAATGGTTGGGGAATGTCTAGTATAAATAAGAGAGGGTGACAACCCTCCCCAAGGTTCATGAGAACGGAGAGAAAGGGTTTACTGGAGAAAAGACTTATACGACCACTCTGGTAGGTCACGTTCCTTAGTGTGATCATTTGGTACTCACCGTGGGGTCTCTGAAAAACTCTTCCCAGTGACCACTTTACATTAAAAGAACCTTGCCATAAAATTAATTTTGCCTATTACGTGACACTAGACTGGCCTAAACAAATAGCTACTTGATGTAGTAGCACAACTACAAAAACAAAACGAAGAGCAAGCTCGCCTCAACCAAGATGCTAAAAGAAGGCAAAAGGAGGTTGAGGAGTAACACCAAACAACGAAAGCCAGTTACCAAGCTGCCATTAGAGTGGTAGAAAAAAAGGGAGCAAACACTTTACGAACAAGGTATATGCCTTGAAAGAGAACCTTGGTAAAGATGACAAAGCACGTGTCCTTCTACGATAACTATTCATGGAGGAGATTGACCATGTAGTTATTCCCACCAACTTTAGGAAATTCACCATCGACGCCTTAGATGGCTCCTTAGATCCTCATGCTCACCTCTAAACCTTCCGCACCTAAGTGTACATTAGTAAAGGCAACAACGTTATTAGTTGCAAAATGTTCCCTGGCATGCTAAAGGTAATGGGCATGCTATGGTTTTCTCAACTGCCACCCCGATCGATAACAACCTTCCAAGAACTGGCAACTAGTTTCGTGTCCCAACTTGCGGCCAATAAAAACAAGCATTTAATGGTGGTTGACCTCTTTAATATCAAGCAACAACAAGGATAGTCCTTGAAGCAATACTTAGCACGATTCAACAATGCCACAATCCAAGTCAATGATCCAGACTAAAATTTCTTGATTAAGGCATTCCAGAAAGGTCTTTTAGCAAACCAATTCAGTGACATGCTCGTCTTGAAAAAGCCAATCAACATGGAGGAAATTCGCTCTAGGGCAAAGAAACACATTGAAGCAGAAGAAGACATAGAAAGGAGAGGAGTTGGTCACACCTCCCCAAAGGTAGGTCGACTGACATAGGGGAAAATGGGCAAAGGAGAAACTGGGAAACACTTATCAACTTTAAACCTTTTAATACTAGAAGAAGCCAAATATTGAAGGATGTCTACCATACTACTCTCCTTGACATACCTCCTTTTACATTGACATAGATGGGACCATTCAAGAATAAATTATGTGAATTTCACAGAGCGTGCAGTCATGACATGGAGGAATGCCGAGTTTTAAAGACAAAGATCGAAAAGCTCATACAAGAGGGATATTTGGGCAAATACGTCCAAAGAGAAGACGAAAGAAGCAGCATACCTTCGGTTTTCTTTTATTTGCATTAGTTTTTTTAATTTTTATTAGATTGGATCAGTTTATGAATACCTCTAGATGAGACGACCATCAAATAACCTTCTTGTGGGTCTATTAAAATAGGTCCTTCCATATGGTGGCATTGTGGGTATAAAGGATGCATTTAGGCCACCAATATCTGATTTTGAATCACCAAAGTTGAAGATAGCAGGGAAAGCACATTCTTTCGTTGCAAACACTGGGTTCAGTATTATGGTTGTAATAGGAGATAAAACCATGATCAACAAAGACATTTGTTTTGGGATATGATATGATACTTTGTAGTGCTAGATCCATTGGGGATAGAATGACTAAGAAGCAACCTTGTGTCATAATATATATTATCTAGTACTAGGAAGGTAGACCATTTTCAATGTATTGTTTATTTTAGATTTTGATGATTTTAAAAATAATGTTGAAAACTTAATCCACCCTATATATTAAATGTGAACAACTATATTGAACGAGAGTGTTTTTATCTGTTTATTTTCAACAAGATCGTTTTTAGCTGTCATTCTTTAATGAAAGTGTTTTTAGAGATTTTTTAACCTCTTGTCTCTATTATCAGTCTATCATTTTCAATATTTTTAGTTCTAAATTGAATTTTAATATTTTTTGAAAGAAATTATCAATAATTAACATTGTATTACAATAATTGTTTATTATAAATTTAAATATAAACTATATGTTCAAAAATATTTATTTATTACAAATTTTAATAATAATATAATTTATATATTCACAACTATTTATTTATTATAAATTTAAGTTATATGAAATAAATATTTATTCTGTGCAATACATATGTTAAAATACTAGTTTATGTATATCTAAGATAATTTTTTTAAAAATAAGTTTAAAATATTTTATTTTATTTACATGATAACATAATTTTTTAAAAATATAAACATAATTTTGTCAAATAGTATCGCGGCCGCTGAGTGCAAACGTATTTATTCATAACGACCAAAACAGATAGTGTCAGAAGGGCAAGTTTCTTAATACACGGCATCTTCCATTGGACCGTTTTAAACACGTGCCATGTAATTTTTCTACATTTTTTACTTTGATTCAAATTATTCGCTCTTGAGACATGCAAGTCGATTCTTGACATATGATGGCAAATAGATGCGTCAGATTTTCCTTGACGAATTTTTTTTAACTTTTTTAATTCTCTCAAAATTAATTCTATCTACTATAATTGTTTTGAAGGTTATTATAAAATTAAATTTAAGAAATAATAAAATTGCCCAAACAAATGTTATTATTGGACAAACCGCGAGATCTTGACATAAACATGATTCAGATGGAAAACAAAACTGGCACTTTAACTTTTAGTATCCAATTCCGAGCCAAAATTTTCTTCTTGGGAAATTTAAGATAGACTTAAGCACATGAAAAAGTATAGTTTTTACATAATTGGAATTTTCTTCTGCTTTCAACCAGCTTTTTATTTAATCATATTTACAAGGTTGTTTTCACTTTCTAAAATATACGGTATTGTCAACCACGTGTTAATTCGCCAAATATATTATAAAAGATAATATAATTTTAAAACAAAAATAGTATATTTTAAACATTGAGAATAACTTATCCAATAAAGTATCATATTTAGACTTGACATGGAATATCACTTTATTTTTAATACAAATTCTTGCATTGATAAGCTACTAACTCTCACTACTTTTTAATGGAATTTCTGTGACATGCCATATTCAAGGGAAGAGGTGGTTCTGAGAAAGCCCCAGTAGAAATTTGATCAAATATGAACTTGTTAGCTGCCTCTGTGTAGTGGATCCCATCCCAATTCACTCTAACTGATGGCCTTTCACATGAACCCACAAAAATTTCAGTACCATTGGCCTCTATGGTTCCTCCACATCCAACACTACTGCTGTAGTTGTACTCCCCTCCATAGCCACAGCAAGCAACTAGTGGGAGCTCAAATCCTGCACAATGAACACCAATGAAACACAGCCACTTACAAACAATATGGGAAATTTTGCTAACAAATATAGGAGAATAGGACCATTTTAATTTGACTCACACTCACCATATTTCTTTGGGTGGCTGAAAAGAGAGTACTTAACAGAGTAGATATCTACATATGTGATTACAGCTAGAGGAAGGTCTTTGCGAAGCTGAACCACAGCTTCCTTTAACTTGTGGTTGAAATACTTAGCTACTTCATTATATGGCTTTGCACAACCATAGGCATCCCTTTCGGCTGATAGAAAACTGGCCAAAATGTAAGGGAGGCAGCCAATGGGTCCTGTGTTGTGTATCCAAAATGATCTTGCTCCCAAATCATATATGTCCTTGATCACCAAGAAAATAAATTTAGAATAATAATTAATAACTTAATAAACTGACTACACAATAAAATATCTAAGAAGGGTATTGAGACTACCTTCACATTTTTTGAGAAAGCACTGACTATATCAGGTACAGAAGCATTGACTTGCTGTACAGTCAAATTTCCAAAAAAGCCAGCTCCAAGATCATTTTGACCGATATCAAATGTGTACAAAGCTTTATGAAAATACTCTTGTTTGGGCATCAAGCTTGCAAATATGCCTCCTGCACAGAAAAATATTAGATCAAAAATAAACCAAACCGTGTCCTTGTAACTCACAGAATATAACTTCTTGCTTTACCATGATGTCTAATGAATTGTGTTCTGGATTTGAACTCGCTGAATTGAGTATACTGAATATCAAGGTAGAAAGGACTGAATCCACCCAGAGGTATAACACTAGGCGGGAGTGTAATTGTTGATGCTGCTGTTGCATAGTTCGCACCATGTGAGAAGTTGGTCCCCAGGGAATCGAGATATGCACTTAGATACGGGAGTCCAAAACTCTTTGCTGAATTACAAAATTAAAGATCAAAATTGGCATTTGAAAACTTTTGTTTGGTGTTAAATTGACTAATATTAAACTCCTGCTTGTGGTATAGGTTTTGGGCTCAAACATAATTCAGTACAACCAAAAAGTAAGAGGCTGCTTATTTTACTTTTCATTTTCTGTTTTTATTTTTTGTTTTTATTTTTTAATTACAAAACTGACATTTTGTTTTCAAATATTTGTACAAGAAATAAATAAAACACAAAAAAAAAAATATTTTCACTGCTTCTTGTACAAATATTTAAAAGTAGAAAACAAATTAAGAACAATGTAACAATTTTGTAATTAAAAATAAAAACAGGAAATAGAAACTGAAATAAAGGGGCCTGAATTATCCTAAGTTAGGCATGTACATGTGTCTTAGACATGTACGTCAAAATAGAAGTGGAAAATGAAATTATGAGTACCTATGAAATCAATGATGAGACGGCCATCAGAAAACCTTCCTGCTGGTCTGTGAAAATAGGTCTCTCCATATGGGGGTGTTGGTGCAATAAGGGAAGCAGCCAAGCCACCAGTATCTGAGTTTGAGTCACCAAAGTTGAAGATGGCAGGGAAAGCACATTCTTTGGTTGCAAATATCGGGTTTGGTACAATTGTAGCAATAGATAAAATCACAAAAAGGGGCAAACGTGTGGTATGAAACTTGGCAGGGCAAGGAAACTCCATTGAGGAGAAAGTAAGTCGGTAAAGCACACTGGGGGGACCGGGGACATTAGAAGGCACCCAATTGGTGGGTCTTTATAGTGTAAAGCTACACTTTTCAGATGGAATTATAATATTAATATTCCTTTCATACATTCCTATAATACTTTATGCAATTTACTTTTCGAGGATTGCTAATAATATAATGTAAATATTTTTTCGATTAAACTCTTTATTGTTATTTAAAATTTGTCAAAAATACAAAATAATGAATAAAACTCATTAACAAAGAGTGAGATTTACAAAATTTTTGTAAATTTTAATAAATTTTAAATAATGAATGTGTTTAAAAGATGTGTAGTTAACATTTTTCTTTACCTTTTTTTTTTGTCTTTTTCTGTTACATTATTTATCTTATCTTATATTTTGTTTCTTCTCTTTTTCTTTCTTTGTAACTTGTAAAATTATTTTGATAAAATTGATGTACGATGATAATTTCTCTTTTCATTGTACCGCTAACATTGTCTTATATTCTGAATGAATAATCTTATAAATAGTTTTTAAAATTGTATCAATCAAAAACTTTTGTTATTAAAATTCTAAAAATCTTTTGATACTTTTAATTTTATAAAATGTTATTTTAGTCTTTTATAATATAAAAATTATGATAAAAAAAGATGAAAAAGATTAAAATAAATAACAAAAATTAACGAATAAATTTTAGAATTTCAAAAATTAAAATTCTCGACTTATGGGGGATAAATTTAAGGATTTAATCATTCCCAAATTTTGTGTCGGAAAGAGCAAGATACCGATTCATGATACATGTTGTAGCCACGTGTCACATAATTTTTCTACATTTTTTACATTGATTTAAAAATAATGTGCTGTCATACATGAGAGAGATGATAGGAGATATATTTCTAGACTTTTCCAAGTTCCAACTTTTTCATGTTGATTTTTGTATTTTGACCATTTAAGAATTATGTACGAAATTCAATAATAAATAAAAAGGGTTACGTACGAAATCACCAAACAGAAGAAAAGGAAAATTATAGGAGGAAGTGAAATGAAAAAGCTGTGGCCCGGCTTAATTAATTGTTGGGCCGAGATTTTCCATTCATGGTGGGAAATGTTTGACGGTAAATTAATTCAAAAGAACAGATATAATTGCATAGTTATACTTTTCATCCCATATATACCAAACAGATTGTTAATTGGATTCTTAACAATAAAAATGGAATGCTAATATCTACACGGTGGCTTCACGTTCTAAAATAACCTACATGTTCAATACACGTCCACTTTCTTCAATTTGTGACGTTATAAAATTTAGAATGTGAACAGATTTCTAAATAATAAAAGCTATTCTTTATGTATTTATTCATTAAAAGATGTAAGTATAAAAGGTCGTGTTCTTTTATAAAAGTATGTATTTATTCATCAAAAAATATAAATATGGAAAGTTGTGTTCTTTTATAAAAAAGTATGTCTCTTTGAATGATTGTTTCATTACACCAAAAGGTATTCGTAGATCTATAAAATGGTCCACTTTACAAGTAGATTTAGACACGATATTGCATACTTTCTACACTTCAAATCATTTCCTTTTTTTTTGTACACCGAAAAAATCAAGAGAACTATTATTCTATAAAATATCATTGTCTATTGTTGTATCTTCCCGGCTCAGGGTCAAGACCCAGTGGCCAAAGTCTACATCCTTATGCTTCTTTGAGGTTCATCGATTCTTAGTTGCTCTTAGAATACAATGAATTAGCTAAATTGGTCACTAAGCACTCTGATAGGGTGATGCGCAACCCCAAAATGATTACATATCAAGGCATTAACCACCCTTGTATCTCGAAGGGATGCTCCTCTCACAGTACTAGGAAACCACTTGCGATATCAAGAAACCACCAAATAGCACTAGTCGAGGACATATACCTCATTTCGAAAAGCCTATAAGACTAAACACACCTTTGAATGCTCTAGTCATAGGCTATCTTTAGGCCGTCATCTAGGCATATATCTTGATCGAAACAATTGCCTTGATTTTGGATGTGCAAACCAAGTCAAGGAAACCAAGTCAAGGAAACTCCATTATATCCAAAAGAAAATTTGTTGTTACATTTTGAAGTGGATTACAATGTCACAAGAAGAAAGGGTTGAATTGTGACTTAGTAAACTTTTCCTAAAGCATTTAAACTTTCTGAGCTTTTACTTAAGACTACCTTGGTGCTCAAAAGATCTTGACATTAAAGGTTCAAGCACTTTGAAAGTTCAACTCTCTAAGTGGTTAGTCACTACCATTATTATAAGATGCTTTAATATGATTCTAAAAACCTAATGTTAATGGTTAGTATGCTCATGTTCAGAAGATTCAATACTTAAACATATGTATTGCCCATAATACTATTATGGAGAAAAACTTACTTCATGTTAAGAAGATTCAGCATTTAGAAAGTTGTTGTGCGGAATGCTAGACTTAGAAAATTGTTGTTTAGAATGCTCCTTAACACTTTTTATGCTCAAATATAATTTCATGTTTTTCTAAAACTTCTATACTTGATATATAAACATTTGAATTGATTTGAAATAGATTTAATAATTATAGAGTTTATGCAATTCAAATATGCAAATTTATAATCAACTTAAACTTGCCTAGAGTCTTCTTAAATATGCATTTAGATGTTAAGCATTTTGACATTTAGAATGCTCTAATGCAGTAATGATATGCAGGACAGTTATTATCCTAGTTTATCCTACATATAGGATTTATCTTGGTTCACCAAAACAATCCTTAGGCTACATCTAGTCCCTACACCAAGTGAGATTTCTCCACTTTAACAAGCAAACATACAAGTATTATTTCATGCCTCTTCAAGCCTCACAACAAATAGTATTTTGAACCTTTGCAGGTTCTTCTCAACCGCAAAACCACACCAATTCTTGGGAGGAAAACAACATTCCAACACTAACACAGTACCAATGCTACAATACCAACACAACACCTCAACCACAACACCAAAACACATGGTCTTGGGAGGTAGACAACAAGTATTATCAACCTTTGCAAGTTACTCTCAACCACAAAATAACACCTGTTCTTGGGAGATAAGCAGCAAGTATTCTGAACTTCTTCAAGTTACCCTCAATCACAGGACAACACTTGTCCTTAGAAGGAAAACAACTAGTATTCTAAACATTTGCAAGTTACCCTCAACCATAAAACCACAGTTGTTCTTGGGAGGAGAATAACAATATTCTTTTACCCCCAATCTTTGCAGGCTATATTCTAAGCCTGTATTCCAAGCTTTCAAGCCTCCATAGGAATTACCCAACAATTCTCTCTCAACCAAACCTAACCCCACCTAGTTGGTTTAGGATAAATACATCTTACAAATATAGGAGATAGTGTTTGAGGTCATACTACAGCTTAACAACACTCATTGAGTGAATATCCTATAAGCTGTAAGCTAAACATAATCCTTTTACAACCTTTCTAAAGTTCATAAGGTTTCTAGAACGAGGAGAAGAGTTGAATCACATTTTTGCAATGTATAGGCTCTCTCCATGTTTTGCAATTGTCTTTTTTCAATATATAGTGCTCCTAAGTCAATATAGCTGTTATATATTGTTAGAGGGCTTTTCCAGTTTTATGGTAGAGTTGCAACACCTTTTCGTGCTTCACAGGGAAGTTGTTAGCTTACTTTAACTTTACAATTGTCACAAAGACTCTTCTGAGCAAGTCTTCTAAGCAAACATTCTGAATAACATTCTAAACATGCATTTTGAGCAGCTTTCTATGTAGTTTATAACTAATACTTCTTAGCTATATTTAATGGACATTCTAATGCAATCATTTGATGATTTGTTTTGAGAAGACTCTTTGATGTAGATGGAAAGCAAGCATAGGTTCCTCTTTTTAGGAATACCTTTGATGATATGCCTTGACAGACTTGTATTTCATCATTTTGATATGTACCTTACTAGATCTACTACTATATTTAACTTATATGACCCTTTAGATGACTGAATTAGCTTTTGATGTCTTCATGAAACTTGTAGATAATTATGTACTTGAGATTTAGGCAATGGTCTCATGTCATTTGGACCTTTACAGCTCAAGATATGCTTAAAATACTACAAATATGTCAAGTTGTCAAGACAGAACAATGTCTCTATCTTCAACTTCAATTTTGTCCATGCTTCAAGCCATATCAACTCACAACTTCTTCATGAGAGATATAGGTCTTTCTTTAAGCTTTCTATAGCCACCAACCTTAAACACATTTTTAGAGCTCAAGTTGTGCTCAATATATTGCACTTATGTCATGCTATCTAAACAAAACAGTATCTCCAACTTCAAGCCTAAGATATTCTCATTAATCTTCATATAGACACCAAGATGTCCTCAAACACATTTCTAAAGCTTAAGATATGACCTTCAAAATACTCTCATCTTGTTGATGAAGTTCCATTTTGATGTTACATACTAAAACAACATTTTGACGCAGCATTCTGATGGTGCCATTCTAAATTGAGGATGATGCTTATTTGAATACATTCTTGCATATGTTGCTTCTTCATGATCGCTCTCAATTGATTATTAAAAACAATATTTCTCCTGTCCTTGAGTTATGATTTAATCACTTGGCTAAACCATTCTCTTCACTCAATGAGCTTTCTAAGTATCTCACATAAATCTTTTGAGTTCACTTCAATAATTTTTCTTTATTGAACTTGTCTTTCTGAATACACTTAAACTAACTCATTAGTAGACTTTAACTTCAAAGGCTTATGATTTGTATTCAGAAGGTTTGCCATAATTAAAACATAAAGGCTTTGGACTCAACATATTTTTTACATCTAGTTTACAAGAGATTACTGGAGACAAATTGAACCTCAAATTTAGTATACACATACAACTTAGATAAATGAATCAAAGCTAAAACTTAGTGTAGATGCACACATTAATATACATACACACTTTAGAGTTCTACTCTCTCTATCTTCTTTCCAGAATTATCACCAACAACATAAAACTCTAATTTTTTTTTATCTTATTATGTTGTGCAGTTAATCATTTGCAATGAAGACATGATTTAAATCATAAATCTAACAGATTGTTAAATAGAAAATTTCTAAATTTCATGGACGAGGAACGAAATTTGTAACCAATTAATATTGACTTATGTAATACAACTTGGCTTGATTAACCTCAACATTACTTTAATATGGTCCATAAATTAAACTTACTTTCTTATGTCTAAGAGGCTTAGATTATCTTAATGTGATGCTATAATTTTTACAGTATAGTGGATATTATAGCTTAACATACTTTGAAAAAGTATATACAACTTCAGTAATCACTAATAAGAAAGCTAAACATAGATGACACACTTGCTTAAAAGTCTTGCATGTTTCTCAAATAAGAGCATTGTGAATATTGTATAAAAGAACTTCTAACAATGACTTATGGAATGTTTTGTTACATGAGAACAAGCTCAACAAAGGACAGAAAACTTCCATTGGGAAAAGATGGTTCTTACAACGAAAAGGGGACTAATATTTTCTATAATTTTTTTTTTCACATAATAAAACTAACTTAAGCTTATTCAAGAAAAATCCATCTTAATGCTCAATTAGTGATTGCACCCTTAAAAATGGTAAACTTTACCCTTAATTTGTTTGGTTACAGTGATCTTGGAGACATAAAAATAAAGAAGAAAGAATAGTGAGAAAAGATGAAATTTTTGGTTATTTAAAATGATAGAGTGATGTGTTGTGTTTTACACTATGTTTTGCATTGTTCTTTGTATATGTTTGCATTTATTTTGTGTTAGATTTATGTCTCATTCAATTATTATTCGTTTAATTTCTCTTTTTAGGAATTTTTATTGCTTTAGGTTGTGTTTTTTTTTTTTACAATTTTAGATGAAGATTGTTTATGGAGTAAACTAAAGCAAGAGGAATTGGAACAATCATAACATGGGCTCCCACAATGAGATTAGGGTTATCTTTGTGTTCGTGGAAAGCTTAAAAAGAGATATGCACTTTTCATGAAGATACTCTAATCTGATTCAACTTGGATCATAGGGGAAATTGATTCAACATGACTAATAAATTTCTCAATGCTTCTTGTTTTCTCTTATCAAGTTTTTGGCATCGTTGCCGAGGACTATATCATTTTGGCTATCAATTTATTTGTAATTTGATTAGATTGAATGATTTTTCTTCTTTCTTGTTTTGTTCTTGTTTTTTCTTTTCACTTGTTTTACTCTATTGTTAATAGGGACACCTTACATCCATCTTCATCATGCTAAATTGGAAAAGCTAGGGACTTTACTTAAAAGTGGGGTTGAAAAGAAAAGGCGTATTTCATAGGTAGAATCTAAACCTCCCCCTTTGATTTCAAGTATTAATTTCTTATACTGAACTCTACTGTTAATATAATTTGAATGAAATCAAAAGATTCATACTGTATTACAGATAAGCCATTTTTGTAAGTACTTTCCTTTCTTCCTCAACTATAGTTTAATTAGTTGCATTAAGGACAATGTAAGCTTTTAAGTTTGGGGTTAATGGGGTTGCATTTCATGCATCTGTGTTTGTGGTTGGAAATTCAAATACTTAATTGTGAATCCCAATTTATTTAATGGTATTAATCGAGCACATTGTAATATTTTGATTCATGACTACTTATTGGGAGTCTCACACACACTATATAGTTGTGTCTTGACATAAGGGTATTTGGGGAAGATTTTTAAGCTACCTATGTAAAATGTTAAATCCTTAATCTCCCATGGTGACACTAATTGCACTTGGTTATTAGAGAATTGTCTATCTTAGGAGAATACTTCTTAATAATTGATAAAAGAGAGAGAGAGAGAGAGAGAGGGAGAGAAAAGAATTGAAAATTGTGAAAATAAAAAAAAATCACAAGAAAGATTGAGAAAAGAAGCTTTAAGACATAGCTATGCAACTTTGAGGTCATAAGCTACTGGGAAAATATATTTAGTACCCTTTTGAAATTGATTGGCTACTGAGGAAATGTTTAATTTGCGGTTATTGATTTCTTGATACAACATGCCTTTGAGACTAAGAGTGACAAATATAAAGCATATGAGTGGAAGATCCATGTGTAGTTGGCATGTAAGTGTCTTCTATGCTAGGAACATAGGATAAAAAGTCAAAAAAATACCTAAATTAATTTTCTTACCCAATATTTAAGTGTCTTAACTCAATTAGTCACCCTTTGCACTAGGATCATTTATGTTAGTCATGTTGCTTTAAATTGTTTGAAAATTTTGCTCTTTCATACCATTGATTGATTGTTAGGATTCTATAGTTAAGATGTTGAAACTTCCAAACCTTTATTTTGTTTTATTTTTGCATAGTAATTGCTTGAGGATAAGCAAAACCTTAATCTTAGGGTTATTTGATGTGTTGTGTTTTACACCATGTTTGCATCATGATTTCTTTATGATTGCATGCATTTTGTGTTAGATTTAGGTCTCATTTAGTCATTATTTGTTTAATCTATCATTTGAAGATTTTTTACTACATTAGGTTGTGTTTTTGTGATTTTATATGAAGATTGCTTATGGCGTGTCTTGAAGCAAAAGGAATTGGGACAGTCATAACTTAGGCTTTTGTAATAAGATTGAGGTGATTTTGGTGTTTATGAAAAGCTTAAACAGATATTTGCACTGGATGACCATTGAAATAAAATGCTTTGGCCAATTTGCCCCCGTTCTTTGGTCAATAATATCATATAGAGCGCATATTTAGGGAGAACTTTATGCATGATCAAAATATCTGTTATTTAATGAGTTTACTTTTTATGCTCTATTAGTGTAAAAAAAATTACACTATAAACCAATCAAGAATTATGATAGATGTAACTTTTAAGGTAATTATTGTACAAGTTAATAAACTTACCAAACATCTTAATTTGTCATTGGAAGACAATTAAAAACTCTTTACACTATTAGTGCATACACTGTATATTCTTATGTAATATAAATTTCTTACGTTGTTTTTAATTTTAATATTATTTTTTGGTATACATTATTTCAATTTTAATATAAAACAATATAAATGTACATATTATTTTTAATTTATATTTATTTAAAAGATGAAAATAGATTATTAAAAATTAATTGTAAATCAATTATTTAATTTAAAAATAATTTTATAATTTGTTATAAATTATCAATAATTAATGAGACATGATCAATTGACACTAGGTTTCAAACATTCTTATTTACACCACTTAATAAATTTTTGTAAAATATGAAATTAGCAAATCTAACTGTTGAATCATTTGATATTATCTTTCTGGTAATGTATATCAAATTTCACATAAATTGGATATTTGTTGGTATGTTATCTAGCAATAAACATTTTCTTATATTTTAAATAACATAACATCCATCAAAATAAAGTTATGCAATGTAGTATTAATTGATTTTTTATTTACACGAAATTTTATAAATTTAATATACTTTATAAGAAATTTCAATTCAATAGTTGGATTGATTAATTTCATGTTATATAAAAATTTGTTAAGTGTTGTACATACAAAAATTTGGCACTTGGTGTCAGTTGATCACATCTCATTATTAATTATAAAGTGTTAATAATATTGAATAATAATTTTTAAAATTTTATTTTTTAAAAATGTATTATATTATTTATATAAGGGTAAAAATGTCTTAATATTTTTCTACTTTTCTACTCAATCAAAAAAGCACAAAAAAAACTCAACTTTTCTCTCTTTATTTCTTTTATTTTTTTCTCTATGTAAACAACCTAAAATTCTATTCATTTTTAAATTTTCTCTTCTTTATTTCTTCCAAACGATGTGTAATGTAGTCCTAATTGCTTTCTAAACTTAACCTTACTCCTGTCAATACATTTATTCTAATGAGTTAACTTGTCAATAAGAACTAATTACATCCTTTTATTTTCATTAACTTTAAACGCCTGTTTAATTTATTATTCAAAATTTGATTTATCTTATTTATTAAACATGTTGCATAAAAAAAAATGTTTATCAGACCATCATTTTCTTAATGATTCATTATCATAACCCAATAAGGTGGCCAAGAGGATGAAGAAGCTGTTGTTTATGTTAGTTTAATTCTAGATGGTATTTAAGGTGGAGTGTAGGGATCATTAGGAAGAAGACAATAAAATGTCAATATTAACATGTTTTACGCTTTTAATTTATTTTTTTCCTTTATGGTACTTTAAAAAATTACATAAGATCATACTTTAAATAATACTTTGACTAAGTGTCCAAATTCTTATGAACATAGTTAAGACTAATTTACAAATGTGAAGAATAAATACATAAAGCAATAGAAACCCTGGACCATGTTAATCTCTAGCAATAAAAGGCCTTGCATTGGTTCTTAAAAATCATAAATGTTAATCATAATTCTTAAATATTTTAAGCCCGAAAAAGGACTAATATGACTGGCATTTGTGATTCTTAAAAGATAAGGTGAGATTTTTGGATTCTTAATAAAAAAAAAAACTAACATTTTATCAAGGAAAGTTCTTAGGTTTAGTCATGTGAAAATGTACAAGAGAAATTGAGTAAGAAGTCTCAAAACAAGATCCACATCACTTGTCCTAATTGTTGAAAAATTATTAAATAATCTCAAACCACCATATATTCATGATTTCAGCTAATATTTATGTGATATGTATTAAGATTTTCAATTTACAAAAAAGAATTAATAAATTACGTGTCATGTAAAGATTAATCAAAACCATTATAGTCCCAAATCATCTAATAATTTTTCTTAATTATGTCTCCATTATTATCCCACCAATGAAAAATTTAGGCTAAAATATACTTCTGGTCCCTTATCCTTTCTAAAATTCGTTTTAGTCTTTTATATTTTAAAAGATTTATTTTGGTCCTTTAACTCATAAGTTTGAATTAATGTTGTCCTTCTGAAATAGTGATCATTTTCAATTTTCAATTTTTTTTTACCGATTCACTTGTAATAACATCTCAAAAAATACAATAAGCTACTAACACTACTAATATGATCAAATGCTATAAGCTACCAAACACTTAAAATTTTATAACAAATTCATTTTAACTATTCAAGGTAGAATTACTATTAATTTTGATGAAAAACAATCATATTATTTTTGTGTATACCAATAGGATATGAAATTATCTATTTTTCTTACTACCTTCTTTTTTTCTAGTTTCTTGCATTGAAAATTTTTGCTTTCTCAATCCATGTATATGTTCCAATGTTTACATCTTTCTTTCTTTGGTTTTCCACATAATTCTTATTTTCCTTTCAAAGTTTAAACTTTTGCTTATATATCACTAAATGCACTCTTTAGTAGGTGTGTTGCTTATTTATATGAAGTTGTGCATTAGATAGAAGAGAATGAATGAGGAAAAATGAGGAAAACAAATATGTGTAAGAAAAATGAGAACTTAAAATTTAATCAACAAATACAAAAGTTTGAAATTAGTATGACAAGGATTTCTTTCATTTATATTTGTTTTCCTTTTTTAGGAAGAAATTAGTATAAATCATGTGTTTTGTGAGTTAGAGTATTCACATATATGATAGTGACATTATTGGAAAATTAAAATGATGATAAAGTTGCAACTTTTTCCTTTTAAAATTACCTTCGAATCAATAAAATGTATATTTAAATTTGTAATATTAATTGGAATTTGAGATCTTCACTTAGTGAGTAAGATTTCATTGTGAAACAAATAGATGGGCAATTAATCTCCTTCTTAAAAGAAATCTCATGCATTACATAAATGTACATATTAGTTAATTACAAATATCAAGGAGAATACTCCAAAGAAGTATGAATAGTACTTTCCTCAAGATAAGTTGTAGATCCAATGGAATCATTTAAAAGACTTTGATTTGATTCGTTTTTGATATCTTGAATCATTTCATGTGGATATAAGGAAGGTTTTGGAGGCATTTCAATGTTCTCAAGTTCTCCTTCCAACATCTCTACTACTTTATTCATTGAAGGACGGTCATTTGGTTTCAATTGTATACACCATAATGCTACCAAAAACATCTTTTTTGCCTCATTATTATATTCCTCCTTGGTAATATTTTCTATTTCTATCTCATTTTCTCCACTCAATTGATCATAAATCCAGAGAGGAAAGAAAAGTTCACTTGAATGATCTGCATGTGGATTCAAATTTCTCCTCCTATTTGCCATTTCCATCAAAAGCATTCCAAAGCTATAAACATCAGCCTTGTACGATACTCCCCCAATATTATGATAAAATAATTCAGGGGCCATGTATCCAATTGTTCCCCGGGCTGCAGTCAAAGTGACAATGCTTCTGTCTACAGGATAAAGCTTTGCCAAGCCAAAATCTGAAACTTTTGGGATAAAGTTCTCATCAAGAAGGATGTTATGTGGCTTGATATCAAAATGCAAAATTTGCATGTCACAACCATGATGCAAATAAGCAATACCACGAGCCACTCCAAGAGATATATTGTATATTTGCCTATAAGTTAAAGAGATACTATCTTGCTTGGAGAAAATATATTTATCAAGAGATCCATTGGACATGAATTCATAAACAAGAGCACGATTTGTTGCTTCAACACAAAATCCAATAAGTCGTACCACATTCATATGATGTATTCTTCCAATTGTTGCAACTTCACTAATGAATTCTTCCCCATTAGCCTTTGATTTCCTCAACATCTTTATCGCTGCAAATGAACCACTGTGTAACTTTCCCTTGAATACCAAGCCAAATCCTCCTTGACCTAGCTTTTCCTTAAAACCCCTAGTCATGTGCTTTATTTCTTTATATGAGTATCTTATTGGCATGAGGGTGTTTCCTTGTAGAAAAGCTTCAATATTTCCATACTTTGATTTATGTCTTCTTCCCCATTTACAGATCAATAACATAACGAAAGCTACCACACCAAATAAAAATCTTATTATAAAGTATGGTAGGATATACCTTCCTATGCTTTTTCCTATTTCAACTTCCCTATCACCATCGTAGCTTGTAGCTTTGTTCAAGCCAAAATTTTGCATCAATCCTGCATGGGCCAAAAATTGATTATGATTATTTTGATCATTATTTCTTTCTTCTATCATGGTAATGAAATATTTACAATTCATAACAACTAAATGCAATATTGTTTAATTGTGTATCAAGGGTAAAATTACTGTAAAATAGTTGTACATAGCTAAAATTAAAATTATAATAAAATTTAATATATACATCTTTTTTTATATCAAAAAGAAATTTATAAATTAAGAAAAAAAACCTAGATAAAGCTTTTGTAAATACTTCTAAAAAAATATCTTTTAAAATTCAAATAAAAATGGGTAAAAAAAAACACTTTTACAACCATAGAAATAAATTATCTCTTTATAGATAAACCTTGATATATTTTTATATAATATTTGTTAGGAATTGCTAGATTAATTTTCTTCTTCTGTGTAGTTTAAGATAGACAATGAAAATAATTAAAGCAAGTGAAGAAAGGAATAAGACCAAAAAGATTTTATTAGCAAAAACACTCTATGTGAAAAGAAAAAATCACCAGACTAAGTCTAGAAGATGTCTCTATTATATAGTAAGATTTCAATAGCTTTCTTGGCATAAGCTAGAGTATCTCTCAATCTTATCCTACACAAATGGAATACAATGTCACAACTCTTATTAAATATAGTGGAAATTATCTCTCTCTTTCTTAAAGATTACAAGGACTTGTTCTCTCACTCTACCACTCAAGCATTATTTATCAACTCATTGCTTCCCTTGATATAGTGGTGGGACGTGTCTTCCAAAAATGAATTAAGTGGATATCATTTGCTTCTACTTATTTCTAGGATCAGTTAAAGGACATATCTCCACATTCAAGATGAATGTGGATGGTCTCAAAGGTCAAGGATAAAATTCCAAGACCTTGGTAGTTTCCTCTTTTATTCCCTATGCATGCTTTTGAAATCATTAAGATAAATTAGAATATGGTGTCCCATCATTTATGGAGGGACTCCTAACAAATCCCTTCCTTCTCAACTTATTTTGGGGGCACTACCATAGTGGCACCTTAGCAATGGTCATTTGAATATCTCAATCAATATCATGTTAACCATTATGTCTAACTAGTTATCAGTAGTGTGAACTTCCTCTAACTTCAAGAGCTTTTCCTCTAACACATCTTGTATCTAATAATAACAAACAACAATATGCTTTGATTGGGATTAAAAATTTGAATTCTTAGCTATCCATATTGTCTTTTGATTATCATAATGTACCACATAATTTTGTTGATTATGACCTAACTTAGAAGAAAATTTTCATTCGTATTATCTCCTTGCATGATTTAGTAGTTGCATACACTCGACATTCATAGTAAATAATGTCATACAATTTTAAAGTTTAAATTGCCATGACACAGCTTTCTCTGCCAAAAGTAGTCAAATATGCTCATATAGATTTTTTTAGAATCTATATCTTCAACCATGTCTAATATGTATATCCCTTCAACATAGGTTTTCTCTTTTAAAAGCACAAAACTTTTTGTTTGTACCATTAAGATATTAATGTTTTCATTTCACTACATTTTGATGCTCTTTTTCTAGATTGGACAAGAGCTTACTAATAACTTCAAATACATAAACAATGTCTAGTATTATTGTATATATATCATGGTATACACGAGGATACCGACAATGGAAGAATATAAGATCTTGTTAGATTTTGCTTCTAGCTTAACTTGAAATGCCCAATAAGTGGAACGTTAATTGGCTTACCCTTAAGCACATTCAACATTTTAAGAACTTTCTCAATGTCTTGCTCTTGAGATAGACTTAATAATCTCTTGGATAAAATCTAATTAATTTTTATATTAATGATCTACTTTGTTGGTTATAGTTCTTTCATAGAAAAAGACTTATTTAATGCCTTTTCATGGACAATCTTCTTATCATATTCAATAATCAACATATCATAAATATATAGTAAAAGTATGATGAAATCACCATTATCATATCTTTTTATAAAGACATAATGATCAACAGGAGAATTCTTAAAACTATGTTGAATAATAAAAGAGTCAAAGTTTTTATGCCATTGACTCATTACTTGTTTTAGACCATAGAAACTATTTTTAAGTTGCAACACCAATTGTACTATATCCCAAAACTTCAATCCCATCATGATGCTCCATATATATATATATATATATATATATATATATATATTCACTTGATTTTGTATCATTTACTTAGGTTCTCCCCTTATCAACTGTAAAACACCAAAAATGGATCATGATCAAAGTTAACCTTAGGTTTTGGTTTCTTTAAGTACTTGGAATCTTTGTGGTCTAATCCTCGTAAAAAGACATTTTTGTTTCTTGGTGATTCAAGGTATATGCACTCTTCTGTCTTTGCCTTTAGCATAAATCTTTCATTATTAGGAATATGACAAGTGCTCGACATCCAAAATCTTTCAAGCAATATTATAAAATCCTTCCTAACTAGATCTCTTTTAGGATATCTGCATCTAAAGGTTTAATTGGTTGACAATTGATCACTTCAAAATATGTTTTAATAACTTCACCTCTAGAATAACTTAAGAAGTTTGGCATGAAATAACATACACTACACCTTCTATTCAACAATCCTATTCATTCTTTCATTTATCCCGTTCTGTTGTTGGTGTTTTTGGTGACGTCTTTTCAAGTCTAATTCCACGTGACTTACAATATGATCTAAAAGGGCCACAATACACTTCATCGTTATCAACTTATTCACAATTTTTCCTAATCTTATGCTTTTCTTAAGTGATCATCTATAAGATTGACAAAATAATACACACCACTACTGAAATTTTTAGACATTAAGCAAATAATTGAATGTAGTATATCAATAACATATCTTCTCCCTATGGATTCATTTGATTTTTAAAATGATACTCTACATTGCTTTGTAGCTATGCAATGTATGCATGATTGAACCAACTAACATTTCACATTTAGGAAATGGTTTTTCTTGGAGTGGATCTTCGATCTTTCTTTATTGATATGACCAAGCTATTGTGCCAAACTCCATGCTTGAGTTGTCTTGGGTTACATTGGCCTTCAACCCTATTGCATATTCTTCCTTGCATGATATGTAACAAGCTTTCTTTCTTCCTTCAAAAAAAGATCACGCTACCTTTGACATGTTTTCATTTTTTAGTACTAAAGTATTTACCAACCTAAAATTAAGTTTCTCAATTGAGATAAGATTAAGACTTGTATCAAGAAATTTTCTTATTTCTTTCAACTTAAGCATATGCCTTGTATCTTCATAAAAAAGAGGAGGTAGGACCCATAAAGAGTGATTTTTCGATTCATCCCTAGAGTTGAATAACTCATTCAAGAAATGTTTTTGATCCAATCCGGAGGAATCAATAGAAAAAGCAAATCCCTTATGATACATCAGATCCGACTCGGTTATTGATAGAGTGAATAGATCTACCATTTCTTGAAATATCTCTTCTGATTCAAAATCGTGGTGTAACTTGTATCCCCGCCTGTTCCGGTCATGGAATAGATGAAATAAACCCCAAAATGGATTTTTGTTCAAGAATGAAATCTTATTGGAACTGTCCAGTTCATCCTTCGAAACCATATCACATCCCGGATATGATGAAATAGTAGGATGAATTGAGACGTTATTTTGTAAGTACATAATTCTATTGAATAAATTCACTATTTCTTTCTTTTCCAATCACCTAAAAAAACAAAATGTTTCTTTTGTTCTTTCTTCAACAATTTTTTATCTTTAGTAGACCTCTCAGTAGGATTCAAACCTAGATGAAGTTTTGACCATTTGTCAGAGAAAAAAGAACAAGTGGCTCAAGACACTAAGACAACACCACAAATGCCAACTATTTTGTTTGTGATGTGGTTTCTTATCTTTGGTGTAGAAAAATCACCATTTTGGTAAGTTGACAAAAATCCTTAATGTGTGATGATGTGGAATGAAAATCCTAAATCAATTTTGCATGAACAATCACCATATGCAACATTAATGAAATTGTTTTATCTAATGAACAACTATGGTGCTATTTCCTCTTCCTTCTAATGGTCAATATAGATTGGTTTGACAATATTGTTGGCCTTCTAATCTCTTACAAGGAACCAACATTCAAATTGATTTCAAATTGGCTAATCAAACCTTATCCCTTCTACCTTGCTTCTTCATTCAATAGGCTACAGACAACATATACCCATGGTGAGATTCCCTTCGAGGGTTGAGTTGCCAAGAATATCAACCAATGTGTGCCAAATCTCTAGCAAAGAACTAATGAGCAAAAGGTGACAAGGCCCTTGAAATTGTTCATTTTTTTTTATCATGTTTTGGTCATCCATGTACTCCAACTTGACCAATTGTCTTATAAGGTGAACTTTGTTTCTAGAAATCTTCTTTTGAATCATAAATTCAAGTTTTGTCTACAATTCATATGCTTTAATGCTGGTTGATACTTGCTTAAACAAGCTTATATCAATGTATTTTCAAATCATAGATAATGCATTTTGATTTAATGGTTCCCAATCTTTATCAATTTTTCCCCTTGCTTTATTCTCACAAGTAATTGACTCGTGCAAATATCCTTACAATATAAATGGTCTTCCATTATTGACTTTCAACAAGAGTAATTTTTAATTGTCAACTTAAATATATCTCCATCATGATAACACCCTTCATCTTGAATCACACAAGATGATGACTCGCTAAATCAAGTAAACTCTGATATCACTATTATGAATCATCAGATAAATTTTCCTCCTTTACATAATTTAAAATGTGCAATGAAAAAATTTAGAGTGAATGAAAATGAAATAACACCAAGGATTGTCAACAAGGAAATCCACCTTAAATGAGTAGGAAAAGTCACAGTACCAATTCCAAAAAATGCCTCCACTATGAAATTGGATTATAATAACTTTCTTGACACAAGTAAAACTATTTCTCACTCAAATAGAATATAATATCACACATCTCTAACCAAATATGGCAAGAATTCTCTCTCGCTCCCTCTTTCTAGAAGACGATTATATGAAGTCAATTAATGAATGATGTCTCATTCTGTCACCCTTACATTGTTTCTTAACTAATTGTTCATCCTCAAGTCTCTTTATTTAGTGATGAAATGTGGCTTTTTCCAAAGAGGATTTAGTTGATATTAATTGTTTTTTCTCCTAAGATCATTAAAGCATGTGCCTCCACAAAGATGAATGTACATGTTCTCAACAAGGATAAAATTTCGTGATTCGATACCATCAAAATAATATAAATTATGGTGCTTATCAATTATGGACTCAGTAATATATTCTTGTGTTTTGAATATTTATATTAAGATTAATCTTGATAAAATATATTAAATGATATAATAAATGGACAAATATCATTATAGAAACGAAGATACATGCTAGGGAATAAAAAATTACCTCTATAAACACCAATGCAATATAAACCTGTAAGAAAGTTTTGTGATGTCAACAAATTGGGAAAAAAAAAAGATAAAAATAAAACTACTACAATTTAGGGAACAAAGGAAGTAGAGTATCAGAGTACGTATAAATATATGAAGGAAAATAACTGAAGAAAGATAAGAAACAAGGATAGAATCCTTACTTATAGCAGTAATTATGTCTAGTACACCCGTAACACCTAAAAAGAAAAGGTTGACATGAAATTTAGGGAACTAAAAGAAGATTTGTAAAAAGAACATGTGTGTGTGTGAGTGTGTGTGTGTGCAGAATTATTTTAATTTACAATTTAATATTATATTTCCATGTCATCTAAATCTTCCAATCAAAATATTAAGGTTAAATTATTAAGTAGGTCTCCAAACTATTTAAAAAATTTTAAATAAGTTTTTAAATTAAAATTTTGAGTAAATTATATTGACAACTCCCTAAAGTTTTTTGAGATTGTACAAAACCCCTACTTTTTTAATGTTTACAGCATCCACCCTTATAGGAGTATACGGTATAATGTTTTTCAAATAATTAAGAAGTGTTAATATAACGTTTTTCAAACAATTAAAGAGAGTTAGCATAGGAGTAGAAATAGGAAAAGTATTAGGTGAAATTTGACGAAATCTTAAAAATGTCAGTGTAATTTATTTATTTTTTAATTAAGTCTCTAAACTAAAAAAGTAAGTCTATGGGGCTAGTTTCTTGTGGCTTGAAATGGTAAAAAAAAAATGACAATTTATAAAAGTTTTAAAAACCCTAGGTACTCAATTAAAAATAATTTACAAGATCAAGGACTTAATTAAAAAAAAATAGTTTAGGAACCTATTTGAAAATTCTCAACTAGTTCAAATATTAATTATTGAAAAACGTCATATTTTTTAACCATATAATAACACTTAATTGAATTAAAACATAATACATGTCAAACATACATTTTATACTATAAAGCACACGCCAACAACGATTGGTTGGTAAATACATGTCGTAATTTTTGCACAATTCATCAATTTTGGGTTAATATTTTAAGAATGGAAAATGATATTACACAAATTATGTATAAAATGATGGAAAAAAAAATATAGGTTTAATACATCAGTTGATCCTTAACCTTTTGGAGAATTTTTAATTAGGTTCTTGAACTAAAAAACTTTATACTTAAGTCCTTGATCTTCTATAATTTTTGTAATTAAGTTCCTATAGTTAGTTTGTGACGGTTTCAAACCGCTAGAAAATTTATAATTTGTAATGATTTTACTACCTGCAAGGATTTAATTACAAAAATTGTAAAAGATCAAGAACCTAATTACAATTTTTTTTTAATTCAGGGACCTAATTAAAAAAGTTTCAACAATTTAGGGACTAGTTGATGTATTAAACCAAAAATATATGAAACATTATTTTTCATGCAAATGTGTTGGATTTGATAGGTGAAGAATTCTCATTCTACAATGATTAATAAAGTACAATAACTGTCACACTTAAATGACTCACATAAAGAGATCTGTTACTGATGCTGGAAAACATACGAAATAACGGATAGTGATGAGAGTTATATGAGTTATATAACATTTTTTTGAAAGTAAACTAATCATACCCCTGCATTTGTACGGGTTGTGTTGATTTCTACATATGTTTTAAAATAATTTATACATATAATTATTTGTTTAAAAATAAAATATAGAGTAAAAATTAAAGTCTTTAATGACAATAAGAGATAAAGAAGAAAGTACTACCATAATCTAAAATGAACCAAATATATTATTAATTATACTTGAACAATATCTTTGAGTTTGAAGTCCACTTGTGTTTATCACTATGAAAATATTACAAATAATATTCTTAAGTGAAGATATGCCTAAGTCTTGGAATTCATAAAACTTCTTTGTATTGTTTTTGTTGTAGATATTTGTATTTTTGGTGTATTTCTTAAAATCAAAATATTTGGTATATTAAAGATTGATATAACAACATGAAGATTTTGGTCAAGTCAATTGGTATTAATAATGTATTTATTACATTATCATGCAATACATTTCAACTTTGCAATTACAGCAATAAAACATCAACAATGCCTACAAATTGATTCTTACAAAATAGAAATGAAGCTTAATAATTAAAACATTGTTCAAGTAGGTTGGTGAGACAAAACCAAAATTAGAATATTATAGGAGAAACCTACTTATATTTACAAACAACATAATTATTTTTTAATTCTTTAAAATTTTCTAATTTTATTATATTTACTGTGTATTATAAAAGAATTGTTTAAAATAATATAAAGTTTAGTAAATTTAATATACTGAATCATAAGAAACATGTAAAAGTTATTTGTCATAAAAAAATAAAATATAAAAAAATATAACGTACTTACCTTAAAGAATTTTTTATAAATAACATTTGAAGTAATGTGTGAAATATACTTCGGTTAAACCCCTTTTGTGTATATTTTTATCCTTATAGTTTAAACATTGCTATACTTTCAATTAAATTTAATTTATATCCGCATTTATTGTATTAATTTCGGTAATTAAAATGTTAATATGTTTTTATTTGAAAATTTTATTCTCATACAACATAAATATTAATTATTATATTTTAAAAATTGATAGACTTTTATGTAATTAAAATTACAGTTCTCATATGACGTAAACATTTGACAAAAAATTATCACATTAACGACAACCAAAAAATTTACTCATCAAGAAAAGTAAACATAGATAGTAAATAAAATAATTTAGTTTCTACAAAAGTAAATGTAAATAAATATTTAGTGATTATATGTATAGTTTTCACCTTTTTAAATGCATATATTTATCTATATAATATAAACACTAATGCATTTTCATGTAAAATTTTGTTAATTTTTATCTTACATTTTAAAACTTAACTAATTTTTAATTATACAAAGTAAGTGTATATCAAATAATTTTATCCAGTATAAATTACTGATTTAAACAATAACTAAAATAAGTTTATTATTTTTTCATCTTCTTGTATAAATAACTAAAATATTGAAGAAAAACATAATTTTTAAGATAAAAACTATAACTAGTAAACGAAATTGATGAAGAAATATATATCTTAAAAGTAACACCTATGTGATAGAAGTTTATTTGTGCCCATTTCATTTCCTTAATATCACGCCCATGCATTATCAATTATTTATAAGAGACCGTAGCTATTTCTCATGGATGCATCCTGTGGTTGACAATACTCTATATTTGCGGATCAATATGTTGACAAACTACCATATATAATAGGAAATGCTCAAAACCGAATTACTACGAACAAAACTTACTTTCAGTTTTATAGATGCTGTTCTATTGTTTTTCAATCAAAATTAAAGTTTTATTCTAATAATTTACATAATCTTTTAATACAATCTTTTATTTTGTAAAATATCGAAATAAAACTTTAATTTTAATTGAAAAACAATAGAACTACGTGTACGTTTAAACGTATTAAATGCAAAGATGTATCAAACAAAAGAAAATGTAAATGAGGGTAAGCGAAATTGTGTTGTTACCGCAGTCATAGGTGACGTTGTTGCCCTCGTAGACGTAACGGCAGTCTTGCTGGTCACATTGGACTTCACCCGTGGATTCATTGACAACACGGCAAGCCTTCCCCTTTCCGCATCGATCTTCACAAACAACATACAACCAAGAGAGCCCAAATCCGTACGTGAGCATGTTGTGGACATCGGCATAGGAAACTTTCTCGCTGGATTTGTGGTCTTGGACGGTTCCCCAATGTGCAAAAGTAGCCACCTTCAGTTGGCACCCGACCTTGATGTCCTTCACGCCAAAATCATTTCTCGAATCCTTAACCACAGCATACACGTGCCCTCCGGAGCCACAACCAGTGGTTTCCACAGCAACGTATCTCGGATCGTCGGTGATTGGATCGGTACAGCTGAAATATGCTACGGACGCTTGAGATCCGTCCAAGTTTAGCGGATCCGGCCCAGGGCCCATATAGATGCCACTGAAATTGCCAGAGTATAAGAAATAGCGGGGCATGAAGAAGGAGCAAGCGGCGTCCTCCACGACACCCGCATCACTCACTCGGATTTTGTGTCTCCTGTAATCGATTTCTCGTACATGGTATTTCCCCGAAAACAGAGTCAAAACTGTTGCGTTGTTCTCGCAAACCAGTTCGTACCTCTTGTCGCCGCAGCGGAGTGGGTCGCCTCTGAGTCGAAAGGGATAACTTATGTTGGGAATGCCGCCGCAGGAGGAAGCAGGGCAATCGTGGATAGGCGAGGCAGCAGCACAAGTTTGTAGAAACAGAAGAATGGTAATAGCCAGTGCTCTCCTTTTCATCTTTGCCGTGGAATCAGTGCTGGTCTTCTCTGGTGTGGCCAAGACAAAACTGATATTTCTGTCTCTCAGGAAGATATTTTCTATTGTTCCGAGCTGCCATGACTAGCTTAAGTAGTTGTATTTTTGTTGTTATTATTAATTTAGGATTTAGTTTCAATATGTTTATAGCTTGTGTTTTAAAAATTGGACCAGGTTAGTCAAATAAATCACAAAATCGATCTAAAGAAAAATTGGTCAAAAATAGTCAAAAAACAGGTCAAAACTATAACTGATTAAAAATTAGTTCATAACGGATCAGAAAAAAATGTTTAATTCAAGATTATTTTGATTTTTTTCTTAAAAAAATAAAAACTAACTTAAAATATTTATTATTTTCTTTTTTATTTTAAATATAACATTGTTTTTATTAATAAATGTTGATGTGTATAGTTAAAACTTATATTTAAGTATCATGACATATTTGATTTATATTTTTGTAAATATTATAAATATAAAGAACCTACAAAATTATGTCTTATTTTTAATTTTAATATTATAAAATTATGATATTGTGTTTTTTTAATATTATTTTATGTATTATTTAGTTATTATTATTATTATTTTATTAATACTTGGTTCGACTACAGTTTAATCACAGTGTAATCATTAAACTTTAAATCAGTATCTTGACCAGTTTAATTACAAATCTGATTTTAAAAACATTGTTTGTAGCTACAGTATCAAGTATACTTAAGATAAGTTCGGTTGTGATGATAACTATATTTAATATATTAAGCCATAATTAAATAATCGTTTAAAACACATATGAAATAAATGAATTATAATTAAAATCATTTTTATGTTATAATCGTACTTCATTTTAGTTTAGATTATAAACAAATCTACAATTTTTATGGTTTTTATTTCAATTTTAAAAAGTGTAAAATCTCATTAAATCCTTAGCTATTTCCAAGGAGGTCATTGGACGGACAAGCCGATTTTTTTTTCTCTCTCTTTTTTTTTTTTTTTCAGATTCGGAGCATTGGAGAATTTAGTATTTCTTTTGACCGAATGAGTGAATGTTCACATTGTTTTTCTGGCAAGTACATGGAGCATTAATATAGTTGCTGACTTTGTTACAGCTGAAAAAAATTAAAGCAAGCTAGTTTATTTTTCTTCAATATTTTTCGGTTCACACTCCTCTCGGTAAGAATTCAAATTTTAATTTACCACGTTGTAAAAGATTAGTTCTTTCTGCTATGTTCAACTCCGTTAATAAACATTTCTTTCACTTGTTAATAAGGGAAGAGAAAAATTTTAAATTTAAATTAGAAACAAAATTTGAAAAAAGGATATTTGTTAATTAAGTTTTTTTTATTTCTTTTTAACTAAACAATTTAATTCGATGTTCTCATTAATAGGAGGAAGATTGACAGAGCTATCACAGGAGGAAAAGGACCAAGCGATGCGAGACTCTGAGAAAGCAAAGGCAGATATTGGAGATGAGGTTTCAATTAGATACGATACTCCATAGACACAACATAAGAAGGGATTACCTCAAGAATGATGCGGAAAAGATTAAATAAATGGAAGTAGTTTGGAATCAGCACATTATTGATTATTTTATTTGAATAAAATCACAAAATCAATTTTACCCAAAATCATGGTGATACCATAAAAAGTAGAAGCAACTATTTGTTGCTTTACTTTCATCATAAAAAATTAATTGGTTTTTTCTCACCATAAATCTATTCCAAATACATTATCTATAGATTTGATGCACTTTACATCTTAACTTATAATGCACATATATTAATGGATGAAATCTTTTAAATTAGACGTGACTCTGAGAATAATTAAGAAAATATAATTACATTTTTATTATTAACTATAAGATTTAGTTCAGTGGTAAGTACTTAATGAAATAAATAGTATAGATTAACTTATTATTTATTAAAAATGAAATATTAGAATTGCTAGTACTTAAGTATAAAATTTTAATAACTCATTAACATTTACCTAGTTGTGGGAGTTTAGTATGCACAAGATTTTAAGTTTTAACATTGTTGTCACCATTGTACATAAAAAAAGTATAAATTTTGATAAGTACTTTTTTAACATAATATGTAAAAAAATAATACAAAAATTAATTGATGATTTATGTTATGTTAAGTCACTCAAATAATATATATTGTCTAAGGCGTCAAATGATGTACCTATAACTCATAAAAAAAAATTATGGACCTATACAGTTTATCCAATGTTCTTTTGCATCCATTCAGTACATGCATGTGAAACGCCGCGTTATGTTCCCAAACAATTATGTTGGTGAACCTGTAAAGTCATATAAAAAATTGTGAATGCAGTAAGCATATCAACTTGTATTTGGGGGAGAGATTTTTCTACGTCAAAAGTAAAATTGAAACGAAGACAAGTCAAAGAGACTAGAAATTCTCTCAACAGGTATTTGAGGGAGAGATTTGTCTTTGTCACAAGTCAAATAGAAAGGGAGACAAGTCAAAGGGGTTAGGAATTCTCTAGAAAGAATCAATTTAATCATTCCAATTAGTTTTATTAGACGAACGAATTTTTCCGCCAAATTGGATAACACTTCTTTTACAAAAACACATAAAAAGTGAGTTTTATTAATTACCGAAAAAGAATATAATTTTAAATTTCAATTTTCATTACTTGTGAGACTCAGTTTACACCATTTTAACTATGTTTATGTATGACATTTTTTAGTTCGAATATTAATTAAGTTTCATAATTTCCATGCAAGTGAATTTAATAAAATACATCTTGAATTAATTAAAAAAATTAAAATCATGCCTCAAAATTAAAAATAATCACTGTTTTATAAAGACATTATTAACTCAAATTAGTTAAAAAAATCAAAATCATGTCTTAAAATTAAAAATAATCATTGTTTCATAAAGACAATATTAACTCAAATTTAAAAATTAAAAGACCAAATTAAATCTTTTAAAAAATAAAAGACAAAAATGAATTTTAATAAAAAAATAAAAAATCAAAAGTATACTTTAACCAAAAAATTATGTCATTTAAAATATTCGTCCGTTAAGGGTAATGTAAGAAAACTAAAAAAATATATGTAGATATTTTAAATGACATGTCAATTTTTTTTTAATTGCTAAAGACATAAATGTAGACACAAATTTGGGAACAGTAATTTGAATCCCTCAAAACAATCCCAGCATGCACCTCCGCCACGGTGCCACCCTTTTTCCCAAACAGATAAACGCTCAAGCCAAACCTTCAAACAAAATATCCGCAAAAGAACGTTGATCTTATCCATGTAACATGTTAGGCTAAGATCTTAGAATGCTAATTTGTCCGTAACTCTTGTCCCACAAGCAACATATGTTACCCTCTTAACATCTATTTCGTATTCATTGCTTGCCTATCCGGTGTTTGCTTCCATAATAAAAATTCATAACTAATCAAACAATTCATGTAAAAATGACTTTCCTTTTTCTTTTCCCCTAAGTTTCTTTTTTTTTTTCCCCATTAATATAATATTTTACCTCGAAAGTTTTGACAGTTTAGTAAACAACATAAAATCCCACACCCGTAATATTTTTTAACTTCATTCTTACAATCTCTTTCATACGGCTATTAATCACATTTTCATTAGGGAAAACACAAAAACCTTGCCAGACCATCTGCATATATTAATGACCTTCTAACCTCCCTGCCACCGGATTTGACTGTGTAGGAAGTACAATTTTTACCAGGTATTTCAAGCAAACACAGGGATTCCAGATTCTTCAGAAGATGAAGGCTGTAGGGCACGGATTCGAATGTCATATTTTGTGTGACTGATCACTCTGGTGCTAGGAGATGATTCTGCTCCGTCTGATACAAGAGGGATGGATGAAGTGTAACCATTGTATGCATTTCCAATATGGTTGCCACACTTGCGACAAAGAAGCTTGGTTCTTCGGCGGAACAAACCCCAGGAGTGCTTATCAAAATGGGGCATACACTGAATTTCATCAACCTGGGTAAATCTGCTAAGATCAATATTGAAGAATGATATAATACCTCGCTTTATGAACTTCCCATATTTAGATCCGATGGATGAGGTGTTCCTGTTCGAGGAGGATAGGTTCAGCTCATAACCACAAGTGCCACAGCTGCCAAATATATAAAGAAAAGGTATTGTAATTGCAACAACCAAAATAAAGAACCCTGGATTCATCACATGAAAAGCATACTCAGGATAACAAGCTTAGTCTTTAATATATTGACTTAAACAATTATAATGACCAAGGTAAAGAATGCATTTGGAAGAAATGTAAGGGAAATGGGATTGGAACTCATCTTCCAATTTTAAGTTGAACAACCTCAAACTACAGCACTTACCATGCGATGCCATCCTAATCATCAAACATCCAACCATCAATCAAGTCTTGAAAAATGTGTGAAAGAGATCGCTGAAAAAGCTTAGAACTTAAAAGTGGAAGCTAACCAACTCCTTTTCTATTTAAGGTGTTTAGTTGCTCAGCTTGTCCCGCTAAGACCCAAACAGAACTTGAGCCTACTATTCATGGAAATATGATCATAATTTAAAATAAGGCTCACGTTCCTATCATTTTTATAAACATACATTCCATGAAAATCACATTACAATCATTGATCATCATTCAAACCTCATGTGTGTATAAATATATATATATTATCTAGACAATAGGTATTCTCCATGTGAACCAATCTAATTTGAGTTAGCAACATCCACAGCATGGTAAAGCTAGCTCTCCTGACAAGGATTTATTCCATATACAAGAAATAAACCCATTAAGGAGGAATCAAGCATGTACTACATGACATGTTGGTAAACTTCATACAACAAAGGAAAACTGCATCTACCCTTTTTCCTTCTTCTTTGTTTTCCTATTTCAAAGTGTGAATCCAATACTTACACAACCTAATAGAAGGTACTGAATAATTGTTTTTAAATGCCACGGGATTGAGAGCAAACAACCCATTCCTTTTCCATGAAAGGGGATCATCAATTTCAATCAAAGACCATCTTAAACCCTCAACATATCGGGTTACAGCTCAAAGAAAAGGTTATATTCTAAACTATTCCAATTTTCAAATGTTCCACAACTCTCCCGTCTCCAGATAGCAACAACTTGTAGAAAGATAAAAGAGAAACAACTCTAATCCCAATCACTTTCAAGAGTAATATGTCAAGGAGAGCTTCTCAGTAGTATATGCAGTTTCTGAAGAAACCAAGATGCAGAAAATCTAATAAGCAAGGTTTTAAATTGTAGTTGCAGTATCATACAAAAAATTGTGTACAGACGCGCCAAATGTGGCCGACATTACAGTCCCAGAAACCCCAAAAACCTTGCAATTACAGACCATTTTTTAAAACCTTCCTTCATAAGAAAGAAAAACAGGCACGTCTCTTTTCTTGAGAAGGGGAAAAGGACAAACTATCTCACACAGTCGTTACCAGATGCAAATGCTGATCACCGAGTAACTTTCAATCTTATTTTCACCTTTCAATCTCTCTTAGAACGATCAAGTAATTCCTACTCGTGAAAGTGACTGAAAGTACCAGCAATTTATTGCTCTATCACCAATCCGGAATTCCCTCTTAAAATTAATAAAAAAAAAATTAACAATGCAAGTTATTATCACGCTAACCACTACACTATACAAGTAATCAGATAGGGTTTAAAATTAACAATGAATTTTTATACATACAAAGAAAAAAATTATAGAAAATATCCTTATCATGATCGACAACACGGAAAATTAACCTCCCCGACCAAACAATTCGATTGCGATTAATCGAAAGAACTCGAGAACTATTTCACCTAAAAAATAATTTACGAATTTAAGGAAATTTTGATGGGAGAGAAAGCGAACCTGTAACGGACATCTCTCTGGGAAGCGCAAGAGTGGTAGGAGTAATTTCTGCTAATTTGACCGTCTCTTTTGAACACCGAATCGTCCATCTATTAGCGTTTTCCGGCGGCGGCGGCGGTGGCGGTGGCTGAATGCGGAAGAGCCACCTTGGCGGCGAGGCGCGGGAGACGGAGAAGTGAATTATAGGAAATTGGGCTTCGTCGTGTGAAAAACGTGTCCCGGACGATTCGGAACCGCGAGTTTGACCGAACGGAGAACCGAACGCGATCGACACGACACCGTTTTATGAGGGACTGGAATGTTTCGGTCACGCCAAAGTACAAGGATCCAAGGTAGTAGCAGAAGAAAATGATGTGATGGAGAGGAAGCTTAACTGAATGCAAGTGGGATTTGGATTTTTATTTTTTTATTTTTTTTTAATTCCATGGGGCTGAATATTATTTATTACTGTGTGAAATGTGAATTGATTCTGTTTTTTAATCGGTCAGTGGGGTGAACGAAGATCCCATTACTAGGTTAACGATTAATCCTAAGTTGCCGTTTTTGTTTGATTTAGATTTTCATGATTGTAATTTATTGGCTAAATTTAAAATTGGCTATGCACGGATAGCATAAAGTAATTTTACACTGTTATTTAATTACAACTCACCGTACATTGTGTGTTATTAGTTTTTATATTGACTACCTTAAAAGTCATTTCAACAGTAAATTTTGATTGATTGACAGTGTAAAAAGTTTTATACTGATAATGCATAACTATTAAACTCAATTATTAATTTGGTCTATAAATTTACTTATTTTGTTTAATTTTTAAAAATGTTCTCATAATTTTCAAAAGGTTCTTGTAATTTTCAAAAACGCTCTACTGTTGCTATTTTCATCTTAAATCGACGTTATTTTTTGTCGAATGTTACACTAAATGACGTGGAAGATGTGGTAAAAAAACGACGTCATTTTTCACAAAAATGATAATATTAGAGCATTTTTGAAAATTATGGACCTAATTAAACTTTTTAATAAGAAAAAAAAAAAGTTATACACTGACAATGTAAATCCAATCACAACCCATCATATATGGTAAGTTTGTTAACTTTGATAATAATCAGCCTAAACGTCACACTAAAGCTAATTTTTGATTGATTGACAATATAAAAGTTTTTACACTGACAGTGTATAACAATTAAACTCTTTTAATAATAGAGAGGCCAAATTAAACAAAATAAATTAATTAAGAGACTAAATTAGTAATTCAGCCTAATTTATTTTATAGGATTTGTTCATGTCGGCTTTAGGACTGATTTTAACGATTAAAAGAGAAAATATTTTTTATATTAAAAGTATAAAAATGTAATAAATATTTTTTAACAAAAACATTATTTTTTTAGTTGTTTAAAAATAATTCTAAAGGTTTGTTATGTATTTTTTTAAATATATAACTAAGTTATAGCTTTTAATATTTATATACTGACAATGTAAAATAATTTTACACCATCAATTAATTAGAAATCATATTTATGTTATGTTTGGCACATTTTTTTTAGTTTAAAATTACTTTAAAGTTAAAGCTCAAAATAGTTGTTTGGTAATTTTTATTCTTTTGATTTTAAAGTTCCTTTTAAGTTAAAAGCTATTTGGTAAAAAATTTAAAACTTTAAATATATTTAAAACTAATCTTTTTTTGAATAGAATATATTGATAAAATAAAAATATTAATGAAAGATAAGTTTTGGTTACAATTATGTAAAACTAATTTAATCAACATAAAATTATTTTAATGATAACAAAAACACAAAAAATTCTTAAAATATATAGGTTTAATTTTTTTTATTTTAAATGTAAAAAATATTTTAATTAATAAAAATTAATTTTAATGATAATTTATAACTATTTTATTATGTATAATATTCATTATATAAATTTAAGTATTAATTACAAAAGATAAAATATTTAAAAACTTTCATATAATTGTTCAATAATATTTTTAGAAATTAAAAAAAATTATTTAAATAAAATTCAATAATGTTAATATATATTAAATAGTATTTAATAAATAATCTAAAAAATTTAATAAATATATTGTTGTAATTAAAAATTAAAAAACTTAACTACAAATTAAAAGTTAAAAAAACATAAAATGTAAATTAAATTTAAGGAATAAACATTATAAATAATTTTAAATATCAAAGTTTTATTTAATTTATTAATTTCTCACTTTAACAGTGCTCTTTTATTTCATGTAATGAATGCACTTACAATTTTTAATTTTAAAAATGTCAATTATTATTTTAACAAAAGTCAATAATGTCAATACATATTAAAAAGTATTTAATAAATAATCTAAAAAATATTTAATAAATATATTGTTGTAATTAAGAATTCAAAAACTTGACTTCAAATAAAATTTTAAAAAATTTGAAATATACATTAAATTTAAAGAATAAAAATTATAAATATTTTAAAATATTAAATTTTATTTGACTATATTATTTACTCATTTCAATAATGTTCTTTTATTTGATGTAAAGAAATTTTGAAAATTTCAAAAATTTAAAAATAATAATTTTTTTTATTTTTTGAAATAAATAATTTAAAAATAAATTAAGACCTTACAAAAATAAACATCATTCAAAATAAACTGATATAAAAGTATTATTTAATGGCAAAACTGGTGAAGCACTAAAATTGAAAAATGAGTGAAAAATTAAAAAAATGGTATTTTTGGTCATATTGAGATTCGAAGGGAGACTGCATGAATTAAGATTTATGTAAGCTGTGAAAAAGCTTCTCCTACCAACTTAATTACAAGCTTTTTTTTTTTAATTTTGTTCTATGAAAATAAATTGCTTATTTTTTAAGAGTTTTTTATGAAAAGTGTTTGGACCAATTTCTCCTCTTAAGGAGAAGACAATCTTAAAAAGCTGGGTCAAACACACTTTAAAAATAACTTTTAAGGTAGTTATATAAAAGTCAATAAAATTATTATATATGGAAATTTCTAATTGGTTGACAAAATACTATTTTCTCATTTTTATATTTTAAAGTTAAAAATATTTTATTTAAACTATGTTTTATTAGATGTAGTTAATTATTTATGACTTAATTGTACTTTTTGTCTCCAAAGTTACACAATCTCACAAATTTTGTATCCAAATAATTTTTGTGAATTTTGCCCCCTAATTTACAAAATGTTACAAATTTTTTCCTGATATCAAGTCACCGTTAAACCCAACATGAACATTTTCTGACGATTTTGAATTGCTAGTAAACAAACATATTTAAAATAATTACTTTTAACATAGCGGCGATTTTTAATCGCCTCTATTGACTTTTGAATCACTAGTAAACATACATTTTTAATCACCACTATTGATAAGTTTTAATCGCCCCTCCCTTAAAAGAAAATGAAACTTATCGATAGTGGCAATTAAAAAATCACTGATATATTAAAAAACTATTATTTTAAATATGTTTGTTTACTGGCAGTTTAAAACTGGCAAAAAGCGTTCACACCATTTGAGATTTAACAAAGACTTGATGTCAAGTTAAAATTTGCAACATTTTGCAAATTGGAGAGCAAACTTTGCAAAGAAAAAAAAAGTAGGAGACAAAAATTCGCTAGATTGTACAACTTTAGGAACAAAAAATACAATTAAGCCATTGTTTATATTTCAAACTAAATATTATTAGGCACGATTATCTAATCAAATAATTAAAAGAATAATTTTTTATTTTAAATCATATTTGTTTTTGAACTAGTCCCTAGGGTCTTCTTAAGGAGGATGTGTATTATATTGGAATGAGCAGTCCTCTTTAGTTTACTTTGTGGGCCTATCTATATGAATTCTTAATTCACATACAAGGAAGGAAGGATTGTGTAACAAAAAAGGTGAGTTAATGTAGCTTAATTTGAGTTAATGGAGTCACCCCATAATTGATGGGGTGTTACTTGATCAACCTAAGTTGACCCATTAATCATGAGTTCACCTTTACTTTGGATATCAACCAATCAAATGAGTATGGTTACTCAATCAATATGATCAACAACCCCCTAAGCATCAAGTCTAAAAGACAAAGATGGTCTGTCATGTCTCTACCACAATGTCACTAAAATTGGTCGAGTTAATCTTAAGCTCTGTGTATAAAGTAAAGCCTTGACCTGTTGTGCAAGTTGAAACATTTTTGTTAAGGATGATAAAACGGATCAATCCACCTGACTCCCCATTCACCTGCCAAAAATGGGTGTTAGTCAAGTTCACCTACATAAACAAAATGGATTGACCACTTTGATTAGTTATGGGTTGGCTTGCCAGAAACAAAAGAAAAAAAAATGGGTTAGCAAGTTAGTTGATTGGCAAGTCAACTTGCTAATAATAATAATAATGAAAGAAAAATAAAAAAATAAAAAATTTAGATATACAAACATTATTCAAATATATCTAATAAACCTAAATACAATAAAAAAATCATAACTAATTACTAACATTTAAAAGTAGATTATCAATTCATTACTAACCAAGCAGCATTCAACTGTCCACGAAGTCAAAATATTAAATAAATAGTCAAAACAATAGTTTTAATGTCTTAAATCATTCTACAAAACCAAAATAAATAAATAAATAAATATATAAAAATCATTCATATCATTTTTCAAAATTAAGAACCATAGATGCTCCGTTAAGCAAGGATGTAACACCTTACTTTTATTAATCTTTGATCAACTTTATTGATAGTAATTACAAGTGAAAATATAATTTAAATCATAAAATTTAATGAAGTCAAATTTTTGTGAATTTCTGTGTAAGTTTCAATGGTTAATTCAATTGAAACTTAGATTGTGTAGTGAAACAAAATGTAAAAGTTTTCACTATTTTTTGTGAGCAAATAATCATTTAATAATATAATTAGTCATTATTAATCATAATTAAGTTTCTAAGAAATTTTAGACTAATTTTGACACTCTAGATTAAAATCATGTTTTTAACATCAGTCTCGTCATTGAATTAATTAAGGCATTAGTTTAAAGTTTAATAGTTTAACTATGATTGAATCGTAGTTGAACTAATATTAATAAAATAATAATAATAATAATATTATTATTATTATCAAAAAATAATATCTTAACTTTATAACACTAAAAACTAAAATTAAAACTTAATTTTATAAGTTTTTAACATTCAAAGTACACACAAAAGTCCAAATCAAATATATTATATAAGTCTAAGTTTCAACAATACACCTTAATATTCATTAACAATAACATGTTTACATCTAAAATAAAAAAGAAAATGATAATTACTTCAGGTTAATTTTCATTTTTTAAGAAAAATAAAAAAAAATTATATTAAGTATTTTTATTAACCTGCTATAAACTATTTTTTGTTAGTTTTTGATCGATTTTCTCGTTCCTTGATTTGTTTATCTCTAGGTCGATTTTGTGGTTTATTTGAAATGGACACTTGACCTGTTCACCGATTTTTTGGTTTGATCGATCAATACAGTCCTATTGTTAGAATATTAATTAAAATAATATTATTTTAACTAGAGTCAAATGCACATTTTACAATGAGCTTTTTTAGATAGCTCATTTTACCAATCACATACCTGTTTAATGACTAATATATCCCTTCTTTGTCATTAAAGCCTTAACTAGACACCTTAATTACCATCAAATACCTTTGTTGATGTCAATGTAGCTCGGTCAGAACACGAAAAAAGAAAAGTAAGGAAAGAAAATTTTGAATTGCATCAAAAATAAATGGTTTTTTGGTTTTATTTAGTATAGATAAAAGATCTTCCTATGTTATACTATTTAATTCTTGATGATGAGTCGATTTGATAGTTAAGATATATTGTTATTCGTGATATTGATTCGATTTGATATCAATGAAATCAAATTTATACCATTGTTAAATTTATCAATAAAAGATTTATCATTTTTATGGGATTAAGTCCTGAATTTTTTTATTTGTTGACGTATTTAAATAAATATTTGATGGAGTTTGATTTATTACAATACTCCACATTGACGTGTGCACCGTAGTGCATCAAAGATAAGGATTGTAGGGAGCAACACTTTTGCTGTCTAACTTTGCTTCTTGTTTCTCAAAAGAAATTCTAGAATAACAGTGTTTATATTTAGGATATCTGTCCTCATTAATTATCGTGGATGGTTGAAACGACTTTAGGAAGTACTTTGAACATCTGCGATCTTTCACGTAAGGGGACTTAGGTTGACAACCCCACAGGAACCATGTATCATATACGTAGATACAACATCAGGTAGTCTTAGATATAATGTTGGATAGGGCAATTCGACTGAAATGAATTTGTTAATATTCGTTCTAGATTTCAATTTATTTGAAGCTTTTAATCATAACAGGGTATGAGCATGAGAAAGACCTCTTTTTTTTTTTTATCTCGATACTAATAATATAAATTAAATATAAAAATAAAATAGTATCAATTAAATGAGTGCAAATTTTAATAAATAAAAGTATGAGTGTAAGACTAACTTACCTGCATCAACCTTTCTGAATATCTTGTCTTTCTTGAAATCTACCAACATTTGGTCCAATCTGATCTTGAACACTTGACATACAATATCTGATTTTTGTCACATGCTTTAAGTCCCCTAACAACACTAAAGTGAGAGCGCATCACAGTTTCAAGGACAAATGTAATGGTTTAGTCAATTCTTTTTTCTCTATTCACCAAATTTGTCCAAGGGCAATAATTTTAATACAATTTATGTAATTCTTTTTAAGCAAAATGTCCTTTGAAATGCCGCCTCACTGATTATTATTCTTTAACAACGTACCTTGTGGAGACGTAAAAGGGCATTATTGGTAGAATATATGCATTAAAATAATCATAACCTAAAATGCATTAAAGAAAAACCTATGAAATGAACAATCTAGTTGTTCTCGAGATAGATAGTACAGTTGTTAAGAATTCAGTATGAATTTCCATCTTCTTTATGGGTGTAGGTTTGAATCTCCCTGACACCACTTCCCTCGCTTACCCTTCTTAAAAGGGGGCGTATAGGGACTAGTTGAGTAGCTCCAACTGAATGAAACTGATTGCAGCATGTCATTGATACCTTACTCGGTAATATTGAGGGTGTCTTCTTGTTCTATCGCTTTTCTTAAAACAAAAAAATAGATGTGAGAAAAAGTTTTGGACAAGGATTTAAATTCACACCTCCAAAGTGGAATATCTACAATTTTAACAATAGTAATTTAGGTATGAACATTACCCAACACATAGGTAATTAGGAAATGATATTATAATATAGTTCTTAAAAAATATTTGTCCGTTGTTAAACATTCTAAAATTATTCATTTAATAACTATTGAGAAAGTACTTGACTTAACTTCTTTTAACTTTAAAATAACTTTAAAATTAAAAGTAATAGTTTTACATGTGAATATAAAGTTGTTTAATAATTTATAATTTTTTAAATTCAAAATTAATCTTAAATAATTTTTTTCGATAAAATGTTTTTTGATGTTAAAATTTGAAATAAAAAAGTTAAAAACTCTTAAAACTATCATTGAAAATTTTCAATATTCTAGAATTTAAATTCTGCAAGTATAACAATTTGATATAATTTATTTTTCAAAAATCTATAAAAACAATTCCAAAATTTAATTTTTAAAATTATTCTTACATATTTTCATAAATTAAATTCTAGAAATATGTAAAATTTTCATACTTCTAGAATCTAATTTTTGGAATAATGAAACTAAACATGTGTACAAAAAATTTATTAAATAAATTATAAAATAATTTAGGGTGCGAAAAAAAAGGAGCAAAAAACAATCCCCTTATGTGGTTTGTTGGCTTTTAGATATAGGTCAGTCCTAAACGAAAGAAGAACAACACAAATAGTAGGGTATGTTTAATGAGGTTGTTGTCTATTCTTTGGTAGTTGCTATTTACGCTCTCCCTTTTTACTTATACACTCTCCTTCTCCTCCCCCACCCCCCCTCCCCCCGCCAAAAAAACTACCCTCCTAAACACACACCCTTCATCTTTTTTCTCCATCCCCTATAACTCTTTATATCCTTCTTCTTTTGGAAAACACACTCCCTTGTATAGTAACCTCATGATAAGAATTACCACTTCCTCCACGACTAAAATGTGCTTCGGTTAGCCTCTCTACACCTCCAAAGATGTCAACCACTTCAATGTTAGAGATTCTCCGCAAGGAACATGGAAAAGGTGTTGAAGCAAGTGTTCCAAAGAAAAGAGGAAGAAGGATCGTTGTTGACTTTAAAGACACGTGTAAGCCCCTGTTTATCCCTTGTTTTGACCTTAAGAGTTTTGTGCCATTTGTGTTTTCCTGAGACAACATGTCTGAGTCATTAAGTTTAAACTTTGAGCTTTGGAAGGCATGTCGTGCCATGTTAGCAACATTGGGCATTTTCCAGCCCTTCCACGTTGCTTTTGTCAATGGAAAGCCCTATGCTTTGTCGTCAATGACAGTTTGGTAATTAACAACTCGGTGGTGACAACAGTCACATAAGCCCTCCACAATAAGCACAACTTCCTGTCAGTGAATGACACAGAGGATCTCCTAGTCCTCTTCACGAAAACGGAGTGCCAACGAAGAGAGGGACCAACGTTCATGAGTGTTCCACTTGGTGGTAGCTAACATTGCGTTCAATGACATTTTTGAGACAGTTGACCGGATGTTCGTGAGTATATGTGTATGTGTGTGTTTCTAGTTCTGGTAGTGAGAAATATGCTTTGGTTGTGGAGGAAGTGGTAATTCTTATCATGAGGTTACTATGCATGAGGTGTGTGTCTTTTCTAGAAGAAGGAGGAGGAGGAGGAGGATTGAGAAAGTAATATAAGAGCATCTTTAATGCTGGTTCCTTAATAGGATTCTTATTTTAAGATACCACTGCTTAACTTCTTTTACCATTGGAGAACATCTACGTGTCATGTTAGGTTCCTTAAAATTAAGCTTCGTTGCTTACATATGCAACAATTGCTTATGATTTAAAAATTGTTTTTTTGCCTCAACCAACAACCAAAAACAACTAGAAGAAGAGGAAAAAAAATTGTTATATTGAACAATAGAAGAAAAAAATCATCTAAAAGCAAAAAATCATACAAAAACAGTAAAATACAATAGAGAATGGGAGAAACCATCCACAAAGATACAAAAGAGAACAAGTAAAATACAATACAATAGAGAACAAGTAGAATGCAACCAAAAAACCAGCCAGATGGGCCACTACTGTCATTGCTCGTGGCCTTCTCTTGCATGGCCTCCAGTTGATGGGTGTTAGGGGAAGCTTTGATCTAGAGAAAGGGAGGGTTTGAAACAAAGAAAGGTCTAATCCAGAGAAAGGGAGAAGGATCTGGATGTTGGAGGATGAGAGGGATTGATTGAGGGATAAGAGGATAAAACATTGAGAGATTGTGGAAGATGAGAGGGAAATCCATGGTTTTGAGAGGTTGAGAGATTTGGGGAGAAGATGAGATTGAGGGAAGTAAGAGATTTGGGAGAGAAAGATTGAGAGATTGGGGGAATCGAATGAGAGGGGCAAAACTTCTAGAAAATATGGGTAAAAATTAAAATAAAATTAGTTAAAATAAATTTTCTACAATTTTTAATATTTAATATTTTTATAGGTATTAATTAAAATAATTGAATTAATATTTTAATTTGACACAAGATTAAGTGTAAATAAAAAAATATATAAAAGTTTGAGTTGCTTAATAATATCGTAAAATTACACCCATTGGAGCAAACAATATGAGTTGCTTAAAGGTATCTTAAAAATGATGTGGCACTGTGAGACCCACTTAAGATACCCAAAGTGAGTATCTTAAGTTAGTCTCATTAAAGTTGCTCTAAGAGGGAGAAAGAGACAAGGGGGTGTGTTTAGGAAGGTAGTTTGGAAAAAAAAAAAAAAGGTGAAATGTATAAGTAAAATGGGGGAGTGTAAAAAGTAACTACCATTTTTTTTGTTTTCATATGTCATGTAATAAATAGAATTGAACCACCTATAGTTTCAAAATAAGTTTTAAATTCTACCACTAAAATTTATGAAATTTAATTCTAAAAAAATAAATTTATCTTCTACTATTTTGTGTGAGCAAACCAAAAATATTTCATGGAAATTAATATGATTAGTCATTATTAATTATTATTAAGCATCTGTGAAATTTTAAGTTAATTTTGACATTCTAGATTAAAATAATATTATTTTATTTGGTGTTGAATGTACGCTTTATGAGAAGTAATTCTAGAGTAGAAAAATAATCATAAACCACCTACCACACATGTTAGTTGACTAATCTACCCTTCTAAGTCATTAGTTTCCTAATTAGATCATTAGGCACTCATATCCTAATTAATTAGAACTTTTCATTAATTTGGTTAAGTGTTCCTCTTACACATGGTCAATACCCTTGGTTCTTGCATCCAAATGGAATGAACTTCAATAGAAGCATCCTATTGTATCTAGGGGGATGGCTGAGGATCACACTTGCACAGGAGGGAGGATTTGAACTTCCTAAAGCTGAATTGAAGACCATTTGAGTTCCAAAGCCAAACTTAATTTCCTAAACCCTAGTGGTAATATACCTACACCACTCTTGAGTCTCTATTTTCTCTCTCAAACATTGCTTTGGAGACACCAAAGCTAAGGCCTTCTTTTTCCTTCATCACATCTCTTCAAGGAGCTAGCTTGTCTTTTCTCCATCCTCATCAAAACAAGCTGCTAACTTCATTTCCATTTTCTTTTCCCTTGATCTACACTGAGCTCCTTTCATCTAATCCTCATCTCATTCTTTTTCTCTTCTTATGTTCATGTGTGCAAAAGCTTGTTTGGTGGCAGTTTTGTTGTTAGAAGCTCTCTGAAAACCTTTTGGCTTAAAGATTCAAGTGTTCTTCAAGGTTAAGGGAAGCTTCACCCTTCTAGATATAAATTCTCATGATTTTTATTCTAATCTCTCTATTTTAAATGCTTAAGTTTGGACTTGATGATAAAAATGTCTTCTTGGCTTGATTTCTGCTTGAAATGTGGTCTTTGTTATATATGCTCATTTTATTGTCAAAAACTATGATTTCTGTTATTTTTGGTATATTGCTTGCACGAAAATATGGCCACTATTCTAAGTATTATTTTTTTGTATCATGACTATATTTTCTTGATTTAATGATATTATTTGATGATTATGTCTTTTGGTAATGTCATTTTGTTATTTGGAGTTGAAAAGCATAAAACATTAACACTTCCATTAGCTACAAAATTAAAAATGGAACCTTGGACACATGACTGCAATTTTTTGTGCTCTAGACAATGGAGAAGAAGGGCTTAAATTTCTTAACAAACTGTTAATAATGGACATAAAACTCTAATAAAAATGTAAAGGGACTAAGCCTAAGTTTAGTTAAGAAAGCCTAAGAAAAATGGAATTTTTGGCCCAGGAAGTGGCTTTCTCAATTTTTTTCATACTTATAACAGAGAGGTTAACTCAATTTTAATGTTTAAAAGTCATGAATTAAGAGTTAACAAACTTAGGAAAAAGATTGAGCTAAAAAGGAGCTAATCTAGACTTGTTATGGTGATTAATTTGATATTAGGTTAACTAGGGGATAAAATGATAATTTTACCAAAATTAAATTAATTTGATAATTAAAATGATTAATTTTAATCATAATTAACTTAACTAAGTCATATTTGAAGGAAAAACTTAGTTTGGGTTTAAAATAATTTAATTATGAAGATTCTAGTTAAGTTAATTAAATCTAGGGCTTTTTTTTTTTTTTTTACATTTAGAAGCCTTAGAAAATTTAGTAAAATTAATCTAATGTAAGATAACAATATTATCAAGTTCTTATTAAAATTTCAAGTTAAAATGTCTTAAGAATCTCTTGGAATAAATTTTTGAAGTTAAGTGATTATTATTGGAATTAGGGTATTTTAGTAATTTCAAAAATTAAAATTTATTAATTTTGGAATTTTATAAATAAATTATATATATGAATATCAATTGTTTAATTAATATGTAATTAAAATTTCAAAGTGAAACCTTAATAGATTTGTCATAAAACTTAATAATATGTGCATTACACGTAAATAACAATTTAATCTAGTACGTTTAAAATTTATAGAAAAATTTAGGAATAATTAGAATTTGTCCAAACCTTTAATTTGGTGATTTAAAGTGTATAAACATTGTGGAGGACCACATGTGGTGTGATTTTAATGGTCAATTGTGGTTGTAGCTTGACGTTTAAGGCTCAAGCATAGCACTGTTGATTTTATCTCCATGCTAAGGTCTAAGTAATAATGATAATGTGATTATTTTGTGATGATTTTATCAACCCTTAATGTTTATCAAAGTATTGCATTGTCATGCATTCAAGAGCTTGAGTCATTATTGAAGTTGCGAGCACACACTATCTTTCATAAGTGTGGGAAGGCTAATGAAGATTTGAGGTTAGACCTTGAGGATTCACTCAGATGCATGATTCCACAATATAGTCGAGGCTATGCATACCTGTGTCATGGTAGTGATTATCCCCGTAAATATTATGACAAAGTCACGACAACTCCTTGAATGGTTTTGACATGTGTTGTGTTGTGGACTATAGATGTCCTTTTGATGATGTTTACCATTACCAATCGATCGCTCAAATGAAAGTAATCCCCATGGAGTTGAGTCTGTCACATGCATTAGTTGTCAAGCATATTGCATTGATTTGCATACAAATGTTGTATGCACTACTATGATTTGATTGTTTGTTGTATGAGAAATGCTAGGAGCACACTCTGTAATACACTCTCTTTTATTTGTTGAAATTTATTGGAAATCACAATTTTTTTGTGGGTCTCACATCTTATTTAATGAATCTATCTCATGATCTTGCAGTTTTTAATAAATTTTAATCAATAGTTGGGAGTGTGCTAGAGAGTGTGTTATTAGCACTCCTCTTTGTTGTATATTGTTATTATTGTTGGCATTTGCTTATATTTATTCTTTCATGCATGGAGTAAGTCATTACGCACATACTCCAATGTTATATTTATTTTGCATGTTTGTTAACCCTTTTTGCTTGTGTTTGTGCAATGATTGTAATGCTTGTGTCATGAAAGCATATGGCATGCACTCGCGACAACACATGGGTGTTGGAGCCAAAGACGTATGAAGCGTCTAATCCTTCAAAGTTTTGAAGATAACAAAAGTTATTAAATTTTAGAGTTCTTATCTATGTATTTTTTTTATTAACCTCTTAAGTCTTGTTATATAGTGAAAAGCTTTTGGAGCGTCCAATATGTTGTACGAAAATTTGGCGTCCAACGCGCCACTCTAGACCAAGTGTCAAAATTGCTTTAGAAAACATAAGCATCCAAAGCACTCATTTGTGAAACCTGTCCATATGCCTTATATGAGATATCTCAAAATATGATTAAGTTTAAAATATTTTACCCTCCTTGTTCTTATACACATTGAAACTAGTGCTCTATTTCCTTCTCATGTGATCTAACGTTCAAATATCTCATCATTTAATGAAAAGCGGGATATTTTTTTGTATAAGTACAACTATGCAGAAAAGTAAGTCAACTTATCAAGTTGCCAAATTGGAATAAAGAATGTTCAGAAAAAGTAACTCTAAACACAAAAATGTACCTCCCACTTTGGTGCAAAACAAAAGTTGCTTTTTTGTCTCTTCTGCAAACTTGAAACACGTGCAACCATGCATGACAAGCTTAAAACATGTTCTTGAACATTGAAGCTCATAATATCTCAACGACTATTTTCTCAAAGGCTATATATATCAAGTTCGAAAAAGAAGACGAGAAGAATTCTTCTTTGAAAAGAAAAACTCGTTCACATTGTTAGACGATCTTGCAATTCAATAATTGTCATATTCTTTGCATTGCAAAGCTTTTGTCATCGTACTTAAACTTTCATATCGTCACACTATTAGTTGATTTCCTTTAACAGCTTTATCTATGTTGTGAAAGCCTAGAGAGGCTTAGTGACTAAAGAATACTTGAGTTTTAAATGATCTCGAGATTGATCACTCTTGTAAGGCCTGAAGAGCAGATAAAATACTTGTTTGTAACCAAGATATTGGTTAGTAGAAATCCTTATAAAGGAAGATACTAGACATAACTCAAGTTGAGTGAACCAGTATAAATTTCTCTGTGTGTTTCTCTTTCCTCTATCCTTACACATGCTTTTATTTGGGCAATATCGCTTATCGATGTTATATATTTGCAAAAAAGTTTTCCTTAAAATTAAAAACACACCATTCGACCCCTCTTCTTGTGTGTTCCTTTATCTTTTAATAGGGACTCTTTACATTGAGTTCACGAAGCACATTGTTGGGAGCTGTAACACATGGCGCATTGACTTTAATAGTCACAACATCCATTACATGAGGAATACTACCTTTACATGTATCCTTATTGGTGTACCCAAGATCTCATTCACAATGAACATGTCAGTGGAGCTGAATCTACCAATCGAGGAGATGTGGATGGCATTTTCTATACTTTGAGAGTGTTTGGTGACGTCTTCCACTCGAGGAAAACCACGACGCCAATTTGTTGTTCACATCACTAGCTCAAAGGAGGAGGAGGGCCCGTTAGAGGCTTCTCAATAGTAGTCTAAGGTTAGTGTTAGGCCAACTTAAAAGGGTTTTGCTATATCTAAGGTTGCCTTTTCCTTGTTTTGATGTATTTTGTTATTCCTTCCTTGACTTGGTTCTATGGCATGTGATTCAGTATTTTTACTGACTTTGGTTCCGATACATTTGATTTTGATTATTATGGTCTGTAGCACCATGTGGTGTAACATAGTATTCCTATTTTATTTATGCATTTATCCAGCAATTATGTATGTTGTGGATATTTAATTATGCTTAGTTGATTATTATGTATGTTTACTTTGTTTTTTGCAATGTGAAAAATTTACATGTATTTTCATAATTAAATTAAATAACTTTTTCTTAAAATTGAATTATTTTCTCAATCACCGTTAATTAGTTCAATGTGACGTGACAGGACTTTAAATGCGAGCTATATGGAACTATTGTTTATTATATAACAACAATCTTTGAAGGTGATAGAAACAAAGCTAGAACAAAAATGGTATTCTATTGCTTCATCATGGTCAGCATCTCACTGGCAAGCATAGCTAGGCAAAATTTCTCAAAGCTCGGATGCATCTTTGTGATTTGCTTAATAAACTCACAATTTATCAAAAGCATAACTAGAATCGTGTAATAAGAGTATAACTAGAATCGTCTAATAAGAGTAAAAATATTCTAAGACACAATAACGATATTACAAGATGTTCCCCAATACGAAGAGCAAAAGCATCGTTGTCCATATCTATCATAGCATGTGCTAGTTAACATTCAATTTCATATCAATGATAGGAAAATACTTGTTCAAAACTTAAAACATCACCTTTTCTTAGATGATAATGGAATTTTTTTTCTCCCCAAGATATTCAGTTTAAGAGAAACAATTGACACAATTCTTAAGAAAATCTCTCCTAGCTCAACTACCTAAAAAACATCATTGTTAGCTCAAGATCTTTAAAACAAGGCTAAATTACATTTTTGGTCCCCCAAATTTTTTCAATTCACAATTTTGGTCCCCTTATATTTTTTAGAAACATTTAGTCCTCCTATTTTTTAAAATCTGCAATTTTGTCTCTCTGTCAAATTTCTTACGTTGACTGTTAGTAATTTAACGTTGATTTGGCATATTAATACTTAAATAACATGTTAAAGTCAGAGTTAACATTAGAGTCAACATTAACATGTCAAAGCCAATGTTAAACTACTAATGATCAATGCAAGAAATTTGACGGAGAGATAAAAATTGTAGATTTTTAAAAATAGGGAGACTAAATATCTCTAAAAAAATATAGGATTACCAAAATTGCGGATTGAAAAAAATAGGAAGACCAAAAATGCAATTTAGCCTTAAAACAAATAACATGAATGCTTCAACGAACTTTAGGCTTTTTTGTTTGGCCTCCCTGAACCCGAAATGTTGCACAGATCTTCCTCCCGTACCGGATGGCAACAATCGAGGGTATGACAATCCAGGAGGCATTTGCTCCAATATAGTATGCATAATAGTAAAATGAGCTTGCAGAAAAATTATCACCTTCTAAGATTGCTGCTATATAATAAACAGCAATTCGGTATAGATGGCCCAAAGAAATGGCAAACTGAAGTATGTAGCTGTATGACTTCCTAGTAGCTGTTGCGTATCTGTCATTCATATTGACAATACAAACAGTTAGGTGAAAAAATGAAAAACAAGATGTGAATACCCGATTTTATCCGGATAATTCATGTAATAATATATACACATGTAAAAAAAGAGAGAGAGAGAGATGATAATGATAAAAATAATAAATAATAAAAATAAAACAATAAATAAAATTTCGTTTATTGGGCTGAAATGGTCTGAGGCCCAGAAAAGAAAAGAAAGTCCAAATAGTAAGTCTTCTTGTTGGGCTCAGCAAATTAGGCCCATTACTATGAAAAAAGAAGCACAAACAAGACAAATGAGGAAAAGGTGAGGTGCTAGATTTAAAAAAAAAAAACTTGCAATGCAAGTTTCTCGAGGGATATAAATAAAAACCGAAAGAGAGAACCAGGGGCATTTTTTTAAAAAGAAGAAAAGAGGAAGATTCAGGAGAACAGTGCGAGGAGAGGAAACGAGAAACAGAGGAAAGAAGAAAGATATTGAAGAGTGACGAGAATAGCAATATTGGAAGACGGAGACAATTTGTGAAGGCTTCGAAAGTATTACTCTTCTCCCTCCTTCAAACTGTTTGCAAAAAAAATCTCCTAATCTGCTATCTCTGAATTGCTCTACAGCCATAAGTAATTTTGTGTTTGATATTTACTTCTTGAATCTGTGCAAAATAAATTGGTCAATCCATATGTTATACTCGTTGATGAAGTTACTTTGTTCTGTATCATGCTAACACACTAGATTTAGTTTTAGTTCAAGATCATCAATACTATGCGAATACTAGTTAATATATTGATTCAGCTTTGCATTTATAACATTTAATTCCTGACCACACAAGGATTTCCATAGAGTTACAACATTTTACACATATCCATCATAGTGAGTGAACGTCGCGTTGCACAAAAAAGAACACCAAATCAATAAATTCAGATCAAACAAGGTTGATTTCACCTCCATTCACCCTAGTGGATCAATTCTTTGTAATATACTTGTTTTCGCTGCATTAATTCCACACAAAGTCTCAGCGAAACTCATCCCTCAGAATATTGCTGTGTGAATCTTTGTAATATGCTAATCAACACTGCATTTGGCATCATTGTGAAATTACAACTTCATGAGTGTGTTATCATCATTGCGCAACCCTTTGCCGACGCGTAGATCTCCATTGCACCATCACCCACGGGCTACCTTGGCGACGCCACATGGCCACAATATGGCTTGTTACATTTCCAGGGACTTCTCGAGGTCGTCACCGCACCACAGGCGTAGCAACGTTGCTCTCTCTTTCCAACGAAAGCTTCGTCCGCCGTTGCCTCATCATTTTTCTCCCACCGCCACTGCTCCTCTACTGTAGCGCGCAAGGTCGCTTCGCCCTAGGGTCTTGAATTTCTATTTGTGAAGAAAGGGACTGTATGACCATCACGATGCTTGATCCCTTACGAAAAACCAAACGGACCCGAGCCCATTGTTTTTTTTCTTTTTCTTACTTCGGGCAATTTGGCCCATGCTTCTCGAATGCTTTTAACTCTTGCATTTTAGCCTACTTCTCCGTTAGCATAAGTTTATTTATTTATTTTTTCTTTATAGGTTCTTGTCATATAATAATAATAATAATAGCAACCTTAGGTGATTCACGTAAGACTAGAATTTTACGTTTATAATATTATAGGTTCCTTTTTTATAAATAATAATTATAATTAGTTTTCTTTAATAAAATAAATGAATAAATAAATAAACAAAATAAATAAATCAACAAACTTAATAATAGTTACTTAGGATGCACTTCCTATTTAGACATTATTAAAGTTTTTAATATGAATGTTAATCATTTAAGATGCACTTCTTATTTGATTATCATTCCCTTTTAATGATAATAATAATGTTTTTTAAGTAAAATATAATAAAATATTTTGACAAAAAGGATTTTAAATAGTCACTTTGGATGCACTTCCAATTTGACTATTATGAAATCTTAAAAGATATATTGATAACCACTTTAGATGCCCTCTAATTTGGTTATTGAGCATGTCTTTACCATACTAAAAATAAAATAAATATAATAAAAATAAAAAATCAACCAACAAAACATTTTTTTACCCAAAGAACTACGTGAGTCTGATTTCTCATTGCATCCGAGGATACGTAGGAGCAAGGGCCCACCCTTGTCGATCTCAGAAAATAAAAAAATATTTCTTTACAAAATAAATGTTTTCTAAAATTCTTTGGATAAATAAAGATAATAAAAATTGTAAATAAAATAAATCTAAAGGATAAAATAAATATTGTTGAAGCTATCCGTTTTGCACATTTAATTAGGAGTAACCGTCTTTATGACGGACGTCGTAGAGTATTAACACCTTCCCTACACGTAATCGACTTCTGAACCCATTTTTGGTTTCACAGACCATATTCATATGAAGGGTTTTTTCAATGTTTTCCTTAATAAACTTTGGTGGCGGCTTCTCTATTTTTATTTCTTTTTCGCCGTCCGGTCGTGACCTCGGTTGCAACACAAGAGAAGATAAAACATGCAATGCAGGGTTAAATTGGATAAAGAAAATTCATTAGTAGCAGTGTCATGGCATTAGTTATCTTAGTCATATCTTTTGTTCTTTATTTTCAACTTACACTGCTAAAAGGCTAGCTGGACCCTCCAGAATAGCTGTTAGTCCTTTAATGGTAACTACCTCTGCATCCCTTCCAGCATACCTAGGATCCGCTTTGTTATATTCCTTCCCTGTTATTTGTTAATTAAAGAACTTCCATTAACTAAAAAAACTCCAAATTCCTTGAAAGGTATTCAAAATTGTAGCAATGTTACATCTGTGGTTAATGCCAAAGAAACTCACAAACTTCAGCTAGGAAGAAGCCAGTCTTATCCTTGAAATACTCTGGTGAGAAAACAAAATAACCCTCAAATATCAAGTTTATGAGGCCTGTGAAGGCCCACCAGCACATCAGTAGTCTATCAACTTTGGTTTTCTTAAGGTGTCCTGGGAGAATCAGAAGACAAAGTCATGTAAACAAGATTAGAAAACCTAAAATCATTTCCACAAATTTGGTGATATAAATTCAAATCACAATGATAATGGAAAGCAACATCAGATAGCCCAAACCTTTTAATATGCAACAAATGATATAGTGTGAGTGCCTGGGGAAGAGCTTATGTAATCTAAAAAAACAAAGCATACACCAACTGATATGGTTTCTTTATTGCACCAACTACAAATATGGCTTAAAGAATTTTAGTACAGGGTTCTTGTTCTAAGCAACCATCTTCATTTAGGATTAATCACTTAATTGTTCGACGCAACCATCTTCATTTTAGTTGAAGGTCTCCAACGTTCATACGATTTCCTTATAGCATCCCCAATTTTGCTTTCAGAAATAAGTCTCCAGAACATATAAAAATTTTGAAAATTTTGAAAATTAATTTTCAAGTGTTAAAATTCTAACACATTTCGGAATTTAATTTTTGGACTGTGTTAAATGCATTCCGAAAACTAATTTTTGGAACAGTTATTCATAGACAAAAATACGTTCTAGACGTTAGCTTTTGAAAAGAAATATTTTTGAGAAGAAAATACCGAAAATGTGAAAAGGGATATACGTTTAACAATTAGAGGAAGTGTATTTAGCAATTACGGAAACGTATATTGAATGACGCTGGTATCTTTCATTTTAGGTTAAATGTATAATTTAGTCTTTATACATGTTGTAAATTCTCAATTTAGTCTATATACATAAAGACTTATTAAATCAATCCTTATATATGTCGCAGATTCTCAATTTGGACCTTACTATCTTAACACCATTTACACATTCTTAATTTAGTCCTTATACATATAGCGCATTCTTAATTTAGTTCTTATACATGTAATGCATTCTTAATTTGGTCCCTATACATGTAGCACATTCTTACTTTGGTCCCTATAGTGGACTATAGGGACCAAAGTAAGAATGTGTTACATGTATAAGGACTAAATTAAGAATGCGTTACACGTATAGAGACTAAATTAAGAATTTGTAAATGACAGGAACCAAATTGAGAATCTGAAATACATATAGGGACTAATTTAATAATTTTTTTCATATAAAGATTAAATTAAGAATCCGTAACACACATACGGACTAAATTATATGTTTAACCTTATTTTATTTTATCATGGGCCTTTAATCGATGCTATCAGACCACTTCTAGTTTCAAAAATAGGTTTTAAATTCTACTACTAAAATTTGTGAAATTCAATTTTAAAAACATAAATTTATCATTCAAAAAAATAAACTAAAGGATGAATAATATAATTTTTTCTCCTAGTGCTATCTTGCTTCCTTTAGACGCTGAATGATGTCTCATTTTATTCTGTCATGTTAGTGATAAAGTAGAATATATGATTTCCCAGGTTCCAAGAGAAACGAATTTCAATGTTGAGTTTTACTATAAGTGGCAAACAATGCCACAATGGAATGATTTTATATGAGATAAAGTAAACAAGTTAGCATTGTCTCATTAGTTGAAAATTGCAGAAAATCCGGTCCTGATAATGCTTTAATTATCAAAATTTGATTAATGGATCCTTCAGTAGGAAATACTTAAGAAAGCTTGTTTTTTGGTTAGACTTTTTCCTTCTTTTTTTTCCTTTTTTTTTTTTATCTTTTTCTTTTAACTAAATGCATCTATGCAAAGCGAGGGATATAACTGAATGCGCTAAGACATTAGGCCTCGTATAACATGAAGTTTTGTTAAGTACAACAAAGATGTTAAAGTCTATTCCTCATCCTTGTCTATAACAAATTTACGGATTCAAAGCAGCAAAGAAAAACAAAAATGTCACTACTGGTTCGATTTCATTAATGGGCATCCCAGTTTCAATATTGAGTTGAGCTAGAGCTCCTTTTCTAGTAATAATTTCTCCAATTAAAAGGAAAGCAAAACCTAATTGGGCCAATCTTCCAACAAAGATCTATTTTGCTTTGGTAAACCCAAATAATGGGCCTAATAGACACAGAATAAAGCATGCCAAAATACACATCAGAATTATCACACTGTGAATACACCTGAAAAAGAAATCTATACCCTAATAGGGGAAAAAATATTAGTGGTTACAATTGTCCTCATTATTATAGTCTTTGTCCTAATGAAAATTAATCTACTAGATATTATAGGTTTATACTAATAGTGCGATGCACCGAAAATATACATCAATTTCCCATACCAATGGATAAGTGTGTCAATATAAACGAAATAGAGGAAATTAATGTGTAGGATTAGTGCATCACACTCATAGGATAAATCTACAATATCTATGTTAATTCATATTTTAACTTGTGCACATGATAAATATTTATTTTTATATAATTAAAATTTTTGATAAATAAATATTTTTAAATAAATATTTTATATTATTATAAAAAACTATAATAAATAAATATTTTTGAATGTATAAATTATATTTTAGATTCACGATAAATAATTTATATTGTGATATAAGGTTATTTTTAACAATTTGATATTTAAAAAAAATATTAAAATTTAATTTAGAAATAAAGATGAAAGTAATAGATTTAAAGAAATTAGTATTTTTACTTGTGCATTGCACAAAATAAATATTTATTTTATATAATTTAAATTTATAATAATTAAATATTTTTGAATATAAAAATTATATTATAATTAAAATTTGTAATAAATAAATATTTTGTAACATATAGATTATATTTTAATTTTATAATGAACAATTTTTGTAATACAATGTTAATTTTTAATTATTGACAATTTCTTTTAAAAAAATATTGAAATTCAATTTAGAACTAAAATTATTAAAAATAATAAATAGAAAGACATAAGAGGTTAAAAAATTATTAAAAACACTCTCATTGAAGTCTAGCAGCTAAAGTACTCTCGTTAAATAATAGCAGCTAAAAACACTCTCGTTCAAGATAATTGTTCTCATTTAATATATAGGGTGGATAAGCGGTTAAGAAAATCAAATATACAAATAAATATAAAGGGAGAATGATTTGAGATAGTTGAGAAAGAAATTTTTTGATTTAGTTGTTCTATCAAATTAAATTTGAAATTAAAATTAAGAAATATATTTGAAAGAAATAAAAAATTAAAAAAATAAAATTAAATGCTTAATGTATGAGACTAGGATAAGATATGTGTCTCAATGAGAGTGATGACAACTTCTAAAAGCACTTCTATTTAAGAAAAACTCCTACAAACGTTCTCATTGAAGAATAGCTCCTAAAAGTACTCTCATGATAGGCATACATTATATTAACAATGAAGAGTCTAATAACTATTTTTTTTTTTGGAATGGAACTCATTTTATAGGGACAAAAAAATCCAAAAGAAAGCAATTATATGGTGTCACAAACAACTAATAAGGTTCTATTTGGATAAAGTTCTCCATAAACACAAGAAGAAAATTAGAAAGGAAAATGTATTGAGCTTCTCCATAAGCTAAATCAACTTATGCACCTTAACTTTTGAAGAAATTAAATGAAAAAAGCTTTTATAAAGATAAGTACATAAGTTGTTTTAGTTTATTTTCTTCTCTCAAAATAGGCTGATTGACCAAACTAGAACACTTTTAGAAACAAAATATCATAATGGGATAGTTCTTAAACATATTATCAGCATGAGACTATTGTGATCGTTGACCAAATATACTCACCAAGTTGACTAGTGAATTCCATGCCACATATCATCATTTTTTTAAGTTGGACTGAAAGGCCACGTGGCATGTCACGTGGCTAGCCAATCCCTCTTAAATTTAGACACATGTATAACTTGCTATCACTAATGGCAAGTTTAAAAAAATATTGCAATGTGCTGACACATGACAGTAGCTGGTGAACTCACTTCTACTACTGGTGAGTCCCTACTAGCCTATTTGGTAGGGGCGAAGAAAGGGGAAAAGAGAGGAAATGGGTGAGAAAAGAAGAGAAGAGAAATATGTAAAAAATAGAGTAAAAAATTATGGTTGTTTGGTTGAAGAGAAATAGAGAAGAAATATAATGAAAATAAATGTGTGGGGTTGTTTGGTTTGAAAGAAAAAAAAAAGGAAATTAGATTATTATCATTATACCTTACGTGTTTGCCCACATGCTTTCTAAATATATTTTCTCAATTAAATCGATTTGTGGTGATGAAAATCAATTTTAATTGATCTCCAGAGAGCACGAAATTTGTTTATACAAGCACCGATAGTGATGAAAATCGATTTACACTACAATAAAATTGATTTTGTTGGAGGTCCAAAGAGAGGGGATTGAAAAATATTAACCTAGAATCAATTTTACCATGAAAGGAAATCAATTTTCAGAAACATATAGATACCTGACGTAACATGAAATCAATTTTGGAGTTGACAAAATCGATTTTGCCACTTATGTTGAGTCAAGCAAATCGATTTGCTTGGAAGTTTTGGACTATGAATCATTTTAATATCATATTTGTAATATTAAAATTAAATCATTTATAAATTAAATAAAAAATGTGTTAAGATAATCTATTATTAAATTAAATAAAATCAACCAAACCTTTAACTAATCTAATTTAAATAACTCATGAATAATTTAATACATGTTTTCATCACTCTCTAATTTCACATATTAAAAAAATTATTTGGATAATATGTGTTACCAAATGACCAATTAAGAAATTGTCATTCATCACAATTTGATCATTTGAGAATGAAATCCACCTTTATTCAAAGCAAATCAAATTCTACAAATAACAATTGCCATATTACAAGCATGCAAATCGATTTTCGAATCAACCAAAATTGATTTTGCAATTCAACTATATCAAATTGATTTTGCCCAACATCAATTCAATTTTCTTAAGGTTCAAAGTACAGAGTCCAATCAATTTTGAGTCAACAAAATCAATTTTTCAACCCCAACACAACAAGAACTAATGATTGCAGTTTTTATTCCCCCCAAATCAAAAAGAAAACGGTGGAAAAAGAATTGGTGATTGTAAAATGACTAAATTGACATTGTTTTGTTATCATGTTTTTCTTTTTTTCCAAGTATTTGTGTGATTTTAATTATAATATTTTCTTTCTTTTTATTTTTCATATATTGAAAACTTTTTTTTTTTTACCTTCTTTCCTACCGAACAACTCAAAAATCATCTTATTTTTTACTTTTTTGCTTTTCTCTCCCTGTTTTTTCTTTTCACTTTTTTTTCTTAAACCAAAGATACCATGAATGTCTCATTTTATACAGTCGCGGTAGTCATTAAATAACCCAGGTTCCAAGAGAGGCAAATTTCAATGTTGACTTTTACTATAAAACAATGCCACAAAGGAAACAATACTCCGATTTTATATGAGTTGAAGTAAACAAATTAGCATGCTCTCGTTAGTTGAAGATTGCAGAAAATCCAACCCCCAGAATGCTTCAATTATCAAAACTTGATTAATGGGTCCTTCGGTAGGAAATACTTAGGAAAGCTTGTTTTTTGGTTATACTTTTTGCATTGTTTTTTGGTTTTAAGTAAATCCGTTTATGCATAGAGAGGATGGAACTCAATGCACTAATATCATAGACATAAGGCCTCGTATAACATGAATTTTTCTTAAGTACAACAAAGATGCTAATGTCTACACTTACTCATCTTCATCTGTAACAAATTTACCAGTTCCAGGATTCAAAGCAGCAAAGAAGAAGAACACAACGCTGAACAACACTAGTGGTTAGATTTCATTAATGGGCACCCCAGTCTCAATGTTGAGCTGAGCTAGAGCTCCTTTTCCAGTAATAATTTCGCCAACTAAAGAGAATGCAAAACCTAATTGGGCCAATCTTCCAGTAAAGAGCTCGTTTGCTTTGGTAAACCCAAATAAAGGACCTAATAAACACAAAATAAAGCATAGCAAAATACTCATCAGAATTATATTTTAGACTTAGCCCTTGTGATACTATGAATACACTACAAAAAGAATTCTATACACTAATAGGGAAAAAATATATATCAGTGGCTACACATGTTCCTGTTATCATAGCCTACACAACTTAATCTATTAGATATTATAGATTTATATTAATAGTATGATGCACATGCATCAAAATACATCAATTTCCTATACCTATAGGTACGTATGTCAGTATTGACGAGATATAGGAAATTGATTTATATTGTATAGCATTAGTGCATCATCCTGATAGGATAGATTCACAATATTTATATTAGTAACTGATAGCATAGACTATATTAATGGTGACAAGTCTAACAACTATCTTTTTTTTTTTTTTTTTCCTGTTGTTGCATGAAATTTATTTTATAGGGATAGAAAACCCAAAAGAAAGCAATTATATGGTGTCAGAAACAACTCAATTTGCTCTACTCAACCCCCCAGCTAAAAAAAAGATGTTAGGTGGTAGAGCATTGTGAAAGTTAGTTACCTCCTTCACTGAGACCCAGAGCTGCTCTGAATCCTTTGCCTGGAGTAATGACTGCCTTATCCAGTCCAGTGGGTGGGTCATCAACAAATTTTCCACGGTCACCTAATGCGCCAATGGCTCCTAGTAGTGTGAAAAGGATGAAGAAAAGGAGAAGAGTCTCTGCTTCATAAATGGAAATTCCAGTTTCCAGATTAAGTTGTGCTAGGATTCCTTTGCCAGTAATTGCCTCACCCAACAATGATGCCTGCAAATGTAGCAACCATGGCTTAAATTATGTCCCTTTTGCATGCCATACCTTCCCTACTCAATATAATGTTTTGGATTATGGAAGAAGAATGGAATATAGTGAAATGATTTATTTCATTGTTCGGATTGTTAAAAATGAGATAAAATAAAAATGAAACATAATGGAACGCATTTCATTTCGTTTCATTCAATACCTTCATTTTTATTTACTCTAATTTGGGGGTATGAAATGGATTGACTCCTTTTCTTTTATTTCATTTCATGTAAATATTCAAACAATAGAATAGCAATTTTACTTCACTTCATTCTGTTTTATCTCATTCCATTCTCTGCTATATATCATTAAATATTCAAAGATAAGCTTTGCGGCTTTAGAAAAACAAATTTAAAATCTATTTTGAAATGATATTTAGAAGAGAGGCAGTGTACTAGGATGCTCAAACATGAATATTAAGACAGCTCGTCAATAAGAATCACATTTTGTTTTGTACAATCATGTTGTGTATGGGATGAAACAAGAATATTTTTGGAATACAAACGGTCATCTAATCATGAATTATTATATGATTGAAAATTATTAACTTGTAATAATTACTTTTACTTTATATGTTATGTCATGAATGAAATAAGAAAAGATCACGTGGCAGGGGGCTAATAGAGCTAAGGAAGTAAATTTAGACTCACAACAAAACCGAGCATGGCAACACGACCAACAAAGAGTTCGTTCTGCTTAGTAAAACCAAAACCCCCAGAAGTGCCAAAAATGCCATCTTCCACCTTTGGCTTTGGCTCGGACTTCACAACCTGTATAGATCACGTGGCACCAAATTCAGAGTGTTGCAAAAATGAATGGACACAAATTAATTATTCTAATTAATAAAAAAATATTGAAAATGAGTACCTTGCTGGGAGGGGCTTTGGTCTTTGTTTTGAAGAGGGCCAAAGTTGTGAATGTACGAGATGAAGAAAAAGAATAAGAAGCTGAAGGTAGTGGATTGAAAAAGAGATGAGAGAACTTAGGCCTTAATCTCTGATTCTGTAGTTGGAGCAAAGAGTCTCTCTTCGGATCTATGGAATAGCTAGAAGGGACACTAGACATAAGCAACATGGTTTGAGCCATTGCTTCTGTATAGTGAAAATCTAGCTAGGTAGATCCTTGACTATATTCTTAATTATATAGTTGTGTGCTTAAAACCCAAGGTAGGAGGAAGAGTTTATTAAAATATGGTAGAATGGCACTACCATCTTTAAAGAGTTGATGACAGGCAACTAGAATGTCCACGTCTCCCAATGGCGGAGCTTGACTAAATATTTTGAGGGGGCCAAAGTAGCAAGTGATATTTAGATGTTCAAAATTCAAAGTTACATATAATTGTATTAATTTGTATTCATGTATATACTATCATTGTCATTCATACAAAAGTGAGTACACAATGCAATACAACTACTAGAATAAAAAAAAACAATCACATCTACTTAAAGTGCTACTCTTCGTTCCTTCAACTGCTTAAACTCATCAATAATTGAATCAGAACTAAAGTTTTCGGCTACTTATTTTTCAATGTAAATGATCATATTGTCTGCAAGAAATTCATCTTCCATCCTATTACGCAATCTTGTTTTGATGATCTTCATTGCTGAAAATGATCTTTCTATTGTAGCTGTAGAAACTGGAAGAGTTAAGATTAGACGGATTAATCGATCAATCAAGTAAAATGTATTTGACTTCCCTGTTCTTGCCAAAGATTGACACAATTCGAGCATGGTGGATAAATTCTTCAAATCTGGATGGTTAGGAGCATCAACAATAAAATGCTAAAGTTGAAATTTCAAACTAATCTTCTCCTGTTCACTAAAATCTAAAGGATAGAATTTGTTCACAAGAGTGCATATATCATCAATGTTAAAAGCTCTATAAGCATCCTTAGGAACGAAAGCAGGGCTTAAAGTTAAAAGTTCCATTGTTTGCTCCCTAAACTTGTCATTTAGTTCTTGTAATTGCTTATCCACTGTAATTAAAAATATGTTCACTCTAAAATGATGTTCTATTGTGATATGATCTTTTTGATGTTGAGAGCGCTTATGACGTGCTATATAGGTAGCACTAAAATCAGGAATATCAATGTCATGTTGCTCACAAAACAATATCACATCCTTCAACAAATTTTGCCAACCATCATCTCTTAACTTCTAAATCAACATTTTAGTAGAATGAACTAATTGCATAGCATTAAGTATATCTTGAGACTGTTGCTGCAAAGCTTGATAAAGACAATCGGTAATTCCCAAAATCTCTTTCATTATATGTAAAATCAATATGAACTCAAACAAAGACAAAATATTATAAGCAGCATCAGCATCCCCCCTTTGAGAATAATTGGATCTATCAACTATAATTTTTTGGAGAACCAAACAAGTTGCATTATACATTTTCATCATACTACAAATAGACTGAAAATGTGAGCTCCAACGAGTATCTTCAACTCGTTTTTAAGTGCCAACTTGATTTTTTCCTTTACCTATTTCAAGTTCACCAATTTCCAACAATTGAGATATTTCATCTAATTCAGCAGCTTGTAACTCATCATGACGTTTACTAGAGGAACACACAATATTCCCAATAAAAGCCAAATTTGAAAAAAATTGATGAACTGGAATAACTTCTCTTGAAGCAGCAACCAAAGCAAGTTGTAATCTATGAGCAAAGCAATGCACATAATAAGCATAATGATTGTCATTAAGCAATAAAGCTTGTAATCCATTCCATTCCCCTCTCATATTACTAGCACCATCATACCCTTGACCGCGAATATTGGAAACATCAAGATCATGCTTAGAAAGAACAACACATAATTATCTTTTAAGAGTGGCGGCCGTAGTGTCCTTAACATGCACAAGATCAAAAAATTGTTCTTTTATATGACTAATTTTATCTACAAACCTCAAAACAATAGTCATTTGCTCTCTTTTTAATTCATCACGTGCTTCATCAACAATTATGCAAAATTTAGAATCCCCAATTTCTTCACAAATATGACTTCTCACTTTTCTAGAAAAAAATATGCAAGATTTCTTTTTGAATTTGATGAGAAGTATATTTTGAATTATATGGAGCATTTTCTAACACAACTTGTGCCACTTTGTCATTGTATGATGCTAAAAGTTTAATCATCTCAAGAAAGTTACCTCTATTTTTTGACTCAGGTGCTTCGTCATGGCCTCTAAAAGCACAAGCTTGAAATGTTAGCCAATGAATTGTATTAATAGAGGTCTTGAGACGTAAACGGTTCTTGTAAATTTGCTCTGAAACTTTGCACATTAATAATATTTCTGATGTGCTTAGATTGATTCAACAAATCTTCACAAGCTTTCACTACATTATTATGTGGTGAGCAAGGGTTGTCTCCAATATGGTTGAGAAATGCACAATTCTTTCCAGCATTAACCTTTTTCCATGCTCTAAATCCTTGTCTAGTAAATACATCTGACCCAGGATGACCACTTGGCTTCTTACTAAAGAGATAACATGGCAAACAATAAGCTCCATCAGTAGTTGGAGAATACTCTAACCAAGAAGGAAACATTTTAAACCAAGTGGATTGGAATCGTCTTGGATGTTTATCTCTAGAAAGAGGATAATTTTCAAGTTGTATTTGATATGGACCCCATTGTAGATAAGCTCTTTGAATTTTATCTCTTTGATTCACTGGATATTCCCATATTTGAAGGTGTTTTCCTGGATCACGTTCTAAAGAATTAATATCAAACTCATTAGCTGTAACCCTTTAAATCTCAGAAGGGAGCTCCTCCAGTTGATAATTTGGATCATCAAAATTACACCTTTGAGGAGGTGAAGATGTTGAAGTTATATTGTTTTCATTATCATCAAGTGCTTTCCTCTTGAAAAATGCATCTATTCTTTTATGCTTGAACATCGTACCATTTAAAAATATCATTACTAAATTAATATGAAAATAAATATATAACTCAAAAAAATAAAATAACAAGAAAGTAATGAAAAATAGGAACATACTAAAACCTGTATCATTCAATATAGAGCCACATTAAGAACATCATTTTTTTCTAAAGAGATTTAAGAAAAGAAATTTTCTAACCTTCAAAATATAGCCACATTAATAATAACAAATTTTCTAAAGAGATTTAAGAAAAGAAAATTTTCTAACCTTTAAGAATCAAGAGTAACACAACTATATCATTCAACATAGAGCCACATTAAGATAACAATTTTTCTAAAGAGATTCAAGAAAAGAAATTTTTCTAAACTTCAAGAATCAAGAGTAACATAGCTATATCATTCAATATAGAGCCACACAGCTATATCATTCGGTACAGAGCCACATTAAGAATAGCAAATTTTTCTAAAGAGATTTAAGAAAAAAAAAATTCTAACCTTCAAGAGTAACACAATTAGCATAGCACTTAGTTCCCCTTTATGCTTCACAGCCAATGAGGCAATGAGCCAACTTCACAAAATCTCAGTGGACGGTGGTGACACAATGCAACTCAGAGCATTCTCTTCTCTCACAAATTCACAATCACTCACACATTTCGTATTGGTAAGTCCAGCAATTGCAAGCAGTAGGTTTCTCTCACAAGTCACAATCACCTCACCTACTGGAAAGCTTAGCTTTTGTTTCCCATTAAAAAAACTAGCTTCTCGGATAAGTTATCTGTAGCTTCCCAAGAAAGCTATTTCTATTTTATTCTTTTTTTTAAAACACATATTAATATAATATAAAATAAAAGAGTGGCTTCCTTTTACATATTCATACTTCTCTGACGTTCACTTTTGAATTGTTAAAAAGTTTAGTTCACTTTTTAACTTAAAGTCAACCAAATGCATATATATATATATATATATATATATATATATATATATATATATATATATATATATATATATATATATATATATATATATATTGTATTAAAATGAGGGGGCCATTAGAATAAATGTAGGCATATATGATATCCAAAAAATTTGGGGGGGGGGGGGGTGTTGGACAAAGGATCGCGATCCCGCGAGGGTGAGCTAACTCCAAAAACCCGTCCTCAGTTCAGATTGTAGGCTGCAACTCGCCTGCATGAAGCTGGAATCACTAACCTTCTCTTGAATTCTCAAAACTTCTTTCGCTCCATCCCCCTGGGGCAAAGAACCCATCGTTGTTTCGGTTGCGCTACCGGAGGCTCTGGGCAAGTCGGAATAGAGTAGCACTCATCTTGGGGTGGGTTTACTACTTAGATGCTTTCAGCAGTTATCCGCTCCACACTTGGCTACCCAGCGTTTACCGTGGGCACGATAACTGGCACACCAGAGGTGCATCCTTCCCGGTCCTCTCATACTAGGGAAAGGTCCTCCCAATGCTCTAACACCTACACTAGATATGGACCGAACTGTCTCACGACACGGGGGCCCGCACAAGCGATGGAGCATGTGTTTTAATTCGATGCAAAGCGAAGAACCTTACTAGGGCTTGACATGTCGTGAATCCTCTTGAAAGAGAGGAGTGCCTTCGGGAACGCGAACACAGGTGGTGCATGGCTGTCGTCAGCTCGTGCCGGAAGGTGTTGGGTTAAGCCCCGCAACGAGCGCAACCCTCGTCTCCGCTATATCACAAATGTGGTTATTATGGTGAAAATGTTTTGATTTCAAGCACACTAAATTTTTGGGGTATTTCTTTTCCTAATAGACTCATTCAGTTTGATTTCTTTGTTTTTTTTTACCCTGTTGAGAACTTGAGATCAATAAAATGCCACTAGTAGTAATTGGGTTTTTTGCATGCATGGTGCAATTCAAGAGAGTGGGTAGCTTAGTACAAGGGACACGTGTCGAGTTGTTTGGAAGGCTTGGTTGGGTGTCATTCCGTCCACAATTTAAACTCATATGGTGCCACCCAGTTGTTGGAGTGATTTGGACAAGGATATCTGAAGGCGACAAATCCTGATTTGACACATCCACCAAGTACAGTACAAATGGATATTCTTAGTATTAGGTTTTTTTTTCTTTTGTGTGGTGTGTGTCTGGGCTTGTTCTTTTTTTTTTGTTTTGAAGTAGTGCCTGGCTTATTCTTACTTTCTCAGGATTGGAATTTTTTTTGTTACATTTCAGGATTAGAATTTAGAAACCCAAAAGTATAGTTAATCCAACCCAATTTGATGGGTTTGAGAATACAAGAAGAAACTTGTTGTAACACCCTAATTTTAATTATTTATAATATTAAAAATTTACGTTTTTATAATTATATTTATATTTGATAAGTAATTTTTAAAATTTAATAATAAAATTTATATAAATATGATAAAAAAAAAACTAAGAGAGATTTAATTAATTATACTTAATAAATTAATATGTTTTCACTAAAATTCTCTCAAAATATTCAGACAACTTAAATAGATAAGATGATAATTTAATTTAATTTTGTAAAAATGATATTTTATTAATATTTTGACTTTCTATGTACTATGTAAAATATAAAAAAAAACAAAGTAAAAATAAAATTTTGATACATATATTTAACGACACAGTCCAATTATGTATGGATGTATAGAGAAGTTAATTTTTTATCTTACTTATCTCATAATAGATATTTGAGAAAATTAATAACAATAAAGCGTGGATTTAATTTTTACCACACATTAATACTTGGTAAAGAATTAAGCGTAAACTTGATCACATTGCCGTGGGAGTGTGTGGATGGGAAGGGATTAGAATTTTATTCTTATTCTCTAAATAGACATTCCGGTAACATAAAAGCTAAATAAAATTAGTTAATTATTGAAATAATGAATTATCACATACTTTTGCAAGGTAAAATAATGGTCCATGTACTATTCATTTTTTTTTCTCTCTTTCAAGTAGGCCAAGCCAATCACACTTTCATTTTCAACAAAAACTCTCACTTGTCATTTAGAAAAATTAGTTGGCTCCTACGTACGCTACTTCTCTTTTTTCTCGAACTTTTACTAAGACCCTATTTTTCTTTTTCTTTTCTTTTTTCCTTGTTCTCCTTCCTCTTCACCACTTGTAAAGCTCAACAAAAGGGGAAATTTGGAACCTATCTCTCTCGTGAGAAAATCGAGCTACATATTGGAAGTAGGGGGAGGAGAATTTCAAACTAGTTTGTAGACAAACTTAAACCCGGGCTAGCGTGTGATAGTGAGGCATGTCTCCCACGGTGCGAGAGAAAGAGAGACCGTTGGATATATGAAGGTTTAATTACTTTTTTGATTTTATAGATTTTCTCTTTTAGTTTCTATAGTTAGAAATAATTCGTTTTAGTCTTTATACATACACTTTCGATATTGGTTTGATCTCTGCTATCAAGTGTGTCTTAACTTCATAAAATAAAATCATTATAAAATGAAAATTAGTAATATAAGACTATCACAAATTGACATTTTCTGATATTTTTTATTCAATTTGTAATAGTTTAAAATGCCAAAGATTAAACTAGTATTGAAAGTGCATATATAAGAATTAAAATGAATTATTTCTAACTATAGAAATCAAAAAAATAATTAAACCATATATAAATATAAAAATCATCGGTGTGAACGTATAGTGTTGCACCGGTTAGATTGGTATTAAGTTTGGGTTTTTTAAATAAATCAAAATTCCACCGTGGAGAATGTAAATAAATCACAATAATGAGATAGATTATAGCTTTTTATTCATGTCTTATAATTTTAGGAGGCAGCTTTTGTGCATAAGAAATGTGTTACTATTGGTTTCTGCTGAGAGTATTCACGAGTAAACACACTTGACTAAGCTAATTTATTCCGCTGGGAGTGATATCACGAGGCAGCATTTGTTATCACTATACTGCAAGTATTACGTCGTTAATCGCATTGGGTCGGTGGCTATCTCAATGGAGCAAGTTCGGTGGAGTCATGTTCAAAGGGAGTGCAACCAAGTTGATGATTTCAGTGATTCATTCGCTTGCAAAATATAGCTTCAGCCTTCACAATTCAGATCGTGTGTTTGATTTGATTTGATTGTATCCCATCCCAACATTTTGTCTACCTTTCTTTTGATAGCAATAGGTTACACTTACAGATAAAAATCAAGAATTTTTCTCTTCTTTTGGGGTGCCTTTTTTTGTAATAATAATGTATCATTTTATTGCAGACATAATGGGATTGTCCGTCATCAATTAAGTGGGGTGAGTTTGATCGAAATACGCATTATTAGTAACCTTGTAATAGGGCCAAATATCATTATCGGCTTGCCAAATGCTACTAATACATTTTTTAACGTATTCTTTCAAATAAATTCTCCATTATTGACTAAAATTCATTCGATCTGACAAAAATAAAGCAAGTTTCACAAATTTAATGAGTGAAACCTTGTTTGCTTTGGTGTTGAAAATCAATTGTTACACTTTTCCAGTTGATCTGGTAATGACTGAAATAAAGGACAGTGGACAATTCAAACTGTAACCACAAGACTAGATTGCATAGACTCAGATTTAATTTTGAACATTTATAATTTACAATGGTACGTTAAACATTTTGTAGTCTATTTAAAAACCTGCATAAACGCCTCACTATTTTTTCTCAGTAATTCTAAAACAACATACATGAACACTTCATTATCAACACCTCAACTACTGGCTTGTTATTCTGCCTTTGCTACCAATTGTTTATCTATTCCCTTACGCCTAAATTTTTCTGGGACTGCCACATTTGATATGTGTGCAATTCCAGTCCTACATTATTTTCAGGGTTAAATATGTTTTTGGTCTTCTAAAAACTAACCTGTTTTAGTTTTAGTCCTCAAAAAAAAATTTCCTTCAATAAAGTCCCTTAAATATTAAAATATTTTAATTAGATTCGTATACTAAAATTTGTTTAATTTTTCTGTTAAATGATGACCACATTAGCATTACAGTCACCATTAATTTATTGATGTGGCCATTCATGTCAACTATTATATCCAGATCAGATTAGTAATATATTTTTTTAATAAAATTATTACATATTTAAACCTAAATCACAGATTTTTTTAACCTAAAGCAAAAATAATTATACGATTTTTTATTAAAAATTATCACTGGATACTTTAAATAATAAAATACTTTACTTAAAAGCTAATGTGTCCATTATTTAACAAAAAAGTTAAGTAGAATTTAGCACATGAATCTAATTGGGGTATTTTTAATATTTTAAAGACTTTATTCAAAGAAAATTTTATCTGAGTATTAAAACTAAAACAGGTCAATTCTTTAAGAACTAAAAACACATTTAACCCTTATTTTGAAAATAAAAAATTACAGCCATCAGTACAAATTCAGCAGTAAAATGAAGTGTAAACCAAGAATATCATAATCCAATATGGCCATATACAGAATTAGAAAAATCAGAATCAAACCATTTTGAAGGGTAAAGGAGGTTCAAAAAGTTTTCAAATATTATAACAAGGGTCTTCTCCAATGCCTCCGGATCCTACTCTTCAAACATAAACCTGGCTATGGAGAATTCTTCATGGAACGATGAGAAGCAGCTCCAGGACATGTATCTTAGCAGAAAGTCTTTTGCTTTAGATTGTGATGCCCCTGGTGCTGGTATGACAGAGAAAAGAAAAAAAGTCTTTGAGATGGCTCTGAGCACGGCGGATGCCACATTCAAAAACCTTGATTCATCATAAATTTCCCTCACTGATGTCAGTCATTACTTTGACTCAGACCCGACCAATCTGGTTCAAAATCTAAGGAAAGATGGGAAGAAGAAGCCGAGTGTATGCATTGCTGATACAACAACAGCCAATGCTCAGGTATAAATTGTGCCAGTAAATCTCCTATTTTCAAGCTTGGTTTGACATTTCACCAAACTAGAAAAAATCCTCAAATCACATTGACTTTGTATTATAGATAATAAATTTCTTTTCACCTTCTTGGCTTATATTTCTTTCAGGTACATACACTTGCTGAGACAGTTAGACTTGATGCAAGAACCAAGCTGTTGAACCCAAAGTGGTATGAAGAAGCCAACACAACTGCAATTGTCTCAGGATCATAGTTCTAAATTGTTGTTGCGGTTGCGGTTACATTTTATCACGATTCTTGACATTGCAGGAAATTACAGAAAAATGCGCTTGATGCGGCTACAATTGCGGTTGCGACACGGTTGCGTTGAGTCAAAAAACCATTACAGTGTGGGGGCAATTACAGTTGCGGATCGCAATTTAAAATCATACTCAGAATATTTTTCTACCTCTCAATCAACCTATCCACCACTATTCAATAAAAGATTACTTTCATCAGATTGAAAATGGGGGGAAGCAAATATTCAATAAAACTGATATTACTTTCACGAACCACACACAAAAAAAGAGAAGAAATTGACGGAGTGGGGAGGAGCAAAAGAAAGATGTACCTGTCAGAAAACAAAAATGGGGAAGGTGGATGTCAGCTTAAATTCAGCACAGCTACACTCATATGTCCAGTAAAACTTTGCCAAGTTAAGTGAGGAACGTTGGCGACCTTACAAAGAGGGGATCGATTGGGAGGGAGAAGGAAAAAATGTAAGGAGTAAATTACACCGACTCCTGAGGTTTTTTAGGTTTTTTTAAATTACACATAATAATTTTGCTTTTTTATTATTTACAACAACTTCTCTTATATGAATACATGATGTAATAGTTTTTTAAACAATTAAGGAGTGTTAGTGTAATGTAAAAAGAGTGTCAGTATAATATTTTTCAAATAATCACTACAACATTTTTGGTTTATGACTACACATAAAAACTGTTGCCTAATGTGAAAAAACTATTGTCTTTTACATCCGAAACAGTTTGCAAAGTGTGGTAGTCTAAGGCGTTGCTTATTCATTTGACAACGGTTTTGTTAAATATAGGCAATAGTATTAAAAAAACCATAGCCATTGGTGTGATATATACAACAGTTTTAAAAATATTCTACGAGAACAGTTTTATATTGTTGCTATCAATGACAACAGAAAAAATTGTTGTCTGTGAATGTCAAAGGGAACACTTACGTAAGTGTTGTTGTTAAGTTTAGACAACATTTTTTTAGTTGATCAACGATTTTACTTTTAAGAATATACAACAATTTTTTCTTATATGACAACGATTTTGATTATAAGTATAAGGAATGATATTTCAGCAACACCATATGAGAACAACTTTTTAAATATTTTCATTGTTAACAAAAGGACTATTCTTTAAGGTACAATAACTTGTATGTACTAAAAAAAAAGATAATCACTAATCATCCATTATTATTCATCAAAATTACATTATAATTCAAAACTAGTCATAATAATAAAATCACGTGAGTCTTTTGTATATTTCTGAGCCCACACTTAAGTCATGCTATTTTATACAAATTGCCAAGTCTTCATGTAGCATATATATTTTCTTGAGATGAAAATGAATCCCTGTAGATTACAAAAAAAAATTGCATTATATATATATATATATAAAGATCAATAACATATGGTAGAAACATGACATCCAATACTCCAACTTAGCCTTCGTATAACATAATGCCACATTAAATAATATCCTGACATCCTTATAATTTTTAATTCTCGGTTTAAATTAATATTTATAGACAAGAAAATTTATCTTATAACACTTCCTAAAAAGATCATAGCTTATGCAACCATGACACTACACCTAATATTGACCCAAAAGAGTGTAGAATGGTAAGCCACATATGACATAAAGGGATTCCAATGTCTTCCCTTTGTCCCATGCCTTCCACATACTCTACAAATTGATGGTGGCTTGCACGTGTATGCTTTTTAGAGAGAAAAAAAGGTCTTACAGGGCCACGCCCTTGGCAGAGTATAAGGATAACCAATGACTTGAGTAAAACAGAACATAATATAAACATATATAATATATGCTTTTCTTTTCCTTAAAATGTATAACGTAGCATCAACTTACTTTAAATTGATAACTTAAGTATGTCGTATTTTGGAGTAGTAATTCTAATAATTTTATTTTTAAATAATTAGTCTAATAATAATTATACTTTTTTAAAATAATTTATTGTATTCTACACATACCTATTACATTTATAAGTTTCTAATTCTCCAGAGATGCTTATTTCTAATCATCTAAGAAACAATGCTTAATAATAAACTAACAAAAAGAAATAATATGGTTGATAGATATGAAAATTAAGGGTAAATGAAAGCAAAGTGAGTTGTGTTACTACTACATATATTGGTTTACAATGAACTTACATGATGTATATTATATGTACAAAACACTTATGCTATTATTTTTAATACTATGTAAGCAATACGTGATATATATTATGGTCTTACTACTTGCCAGAATATATAGATAACACATACCAGTGACTAATCAAAACTCCAATGCCTTCCTTTTGTGCCAATTAATAGAGGGATGGATTTCTAGTACCCTTATTAAACAAATGGGTTTGAAAATGAGACATCTCATTTCTTATTCTTAATCATCCTTTCCAAGGCACCTTTAAATTAAAGCAAATACTCCCCTAGATAAACAAAATAGATAATAGAAAAGAGAAAACAAACCATGGCCCATCTTTTCATCAAGACAGAGAAAATGAATAGATGTGAAACTTGTTCTCCACCCTGACTTCAGGAGTTGATTTGATTTCTTAACCAATCAATGATACACTTGAAAATTGGTATCATTGAATTAAAATAGAAGAAGGCCTCTTCAACCAACCCATTATGACTACATGCTAATAAAATTCTAACAAAAGTTACAGCATTAGGTTGGACATCTTCTTTTCTCCTAAGTTCATAAGCAGTTAAGGCCTCTACACCTTTACCATGTTGAAGATAGCTCATTATGATGGATGACCAACTTATCAGATCAAGCTTCTTAACATCATCAAATGCTTTTGGACAATCCTCAATAATACTACACTTTGAGTACATAGCCACTAGCAAACTACCACCAGTAGATACATTTTCTTATAAGCCCAATTTTCCAATGTACCCAAATTCATCCAAGAAAAATTTAACACAGACACATCGCTACTTAAGAAATTAAAATTCTCAACTTAATCCCTAAGAATCACCAACATTTGTGATATTTAGAGAGTAATGTAATATTTTTTAGGAAAAATTTAGGGGTTTCACTCTATTTTTTTTTTTTTCTAAAACAACACAAACACAGATAATAGGAAATAGATATTATATGAATGAAAGGAAACTTTCAAATACTGATGTTGAAATACCATCGCAAAAATCTTCTTTGGTTTAAAGTCATTAGCCTATGATGAACCCTTGGGATCGAATAATCCAGTTAATCTCAACCTGGAAAGAGCAAAACTATAGGAACAAATCAAAATGACGATTCTCAAAATACAGCAAAACAGTAAAGAAAACCTTACCTGCTTGCCATTGATGATGTGATTAACAATAGACGGATCCACATAGGTGATGAAGCCGAAGCCCCTGGGTCGACCCATGTGATAGTGTTCATGATAATGGAGTCTATTTTTTCTCTATACTTCTTAAAGTACTTCACGAATGTCTTTGCACCCAAATCCAATCAAATGGTTCGGTGAAAAATAAATGATGATAAATTTATTAAAAATGAAAGGTATGATTGTTTTATTTCTAACCCAAGGTGTTGTCCTTGGCTAACCCTCCGATGAAGGTTTTCCTGCATCAAAAGGGAAAATAAGAAGCAAAATGCATAAGGGGAAAAAAAAGAAAACATGATAGTCTGAGCAAGAAGACAAAGAAGTTGGTGAAGTTGTTAGGGTTTGAAACTTTGAATCACAGATTTGAGAACTTAGTGCAAAATGGGAGAAACGTGGTTCAAAAAAAAATTGGAAGAGACAAGGAAAGGAAAATTAGTGAAACAAGACGTGATAAAAGGAGAACGTATAAACATTTTTTTTATATTTCCAAAACAAGCTTATGAGAACTGTTTTTTTATATTTTTAATAAATGGTAAAAAAATGAAAAAGAAAACCATTGTCTATCAAGTTTTGAGAACGGTTTTCTATTGTAGCATGTAAAAACTATAAACATTTAATTATTACAATAAAGGAGTAAAAAACCGTTGTCTTTTATGATATAAGAGAATGATTTTTCAAACATTGTAAAGTTAGGCGTTGCTGTAGGCTTAAAATGTTGTAGTGAATTAAGAAGGTTAGTGTAGAAATAAAAAAAGAAGGGATATCATGTGTAATTTAAAAAAACTATTGTCTCTTAAGACCATCAAATGGCACAAGATTTTGGAAAATCTTATTAGTATTATAGATACTAATAATAGCTATCGACAGTTTGACCAAGGAACTCTGTATAGGAGCATACCTCGTAGCCAAACAGGTAATTCAGTTAAACAGATGATCTAGCCCTCTATTTATTGTTTTATATATAAAACAAGCAACTACTTACTGTAAGCAAGCGTATGTAAGGGTCAGTCAGTCGCACAATTTATTATCTGTGCCAATGTCTCTGACAAGGTTAGGATACCTAAGATTATACCTTCCTTCTATCAATGTAATTTACTCAAATGTAAGCTGCTCACCTAAAATGTGGTTTTAGGTTTTATTGGGATATGGAAAAAGTGAGCAGGTGTATCCACATAATTTACATTTCCCAAGGTGGAATTTTGATTTATTTAAAAACCTAAAACATAATACTAATCTAACCGGTGAAACACTATACATTCACACCATTGATTTTATATTCATATATCTAATGATCCCTCTTTCTCTCGTACCGTGAGAGACTTGCCTTGCTATTTCACGCTAGCTAGTATAGATAAACATATAAGCTTCTTATTTGAATTCTCTGAACTCCTAAATTTAGTAACTTGAAAGTGCACTGAGGTTACACTTTTTCCAAAACCCTTACCAAAAATGTACTTGAGAGTTACTTTAAAATTTATATTTGGTATAAAAATGAAATTTTACAATGATATTGATTCTTTTTATGTGATTTAAATATTTTGATATTTGGACTTATATATATAAATATGAATTTGTATGTAAATTTTAATATGAAGATATCATGCTATTGAAAAATCTTATTTTCAACATAAAGATTGATGAATAATTGTTTATTAGTGTTTGGAAGTTAGTAGATAATGACTTGTTTGATGTATCCATGAAATATCATGATTTTCGTGAAGAGAAACACTAGTAACACACTATTTGACACTCTTTTAAAAATACTTTTTATTGGTTGAAATTTTTTGGAAATTACAAAAAGTTGTGGGTCCTACATCTTATTTAATAAATCTCTCTCATGATTTTGTAGTTTTTAATAAATTTCAACTAATGATAGAGTGTGTGTTAGATAATGTGTTCCTAACACTCCTCTTTTGGTGAAACTTTGATAAAAATTTGAGAAGAAAAACCTAAGGTAATTTTCTAAGAAATGTCTTGGCCGAGTATATAAAAATATAACTAAGAAGAAAAATGATAATAAATTGTGTTATTGTTTTTAAAAGAAAGCATAGGTGATTATGAGAATTTTAAAAAAGGTTTGATGGATTTTAGAAATTTAAAATAAGTATGAGAAGAAATTTTCACAAAATAAATGTGATTTAAGGTTATTAATGAATATTTAGAGTATAACTAAAATTTAAATTTTTTTTAATAATAATAAATTATAGATAATGTTAATTGTGCATAAGAACGAAAATAATGATGATTTAAGAATAAATTTAAAACTAAATAATAAAAGTTAATATTTAAAAGTAAGAAAGTACTAAATAACGTTAGTAGAAGAAAGATTAACTTTGGAATTAAATTAAGCTTATATAATTAACAAAATTAATAAGAAAATCTTAAAGCCTAACTATGTTAGTTTTAAATTTTTAAGAAATTTCAATTAAGGGTCTAAGAGATTTAAAAGAATTACAAATAAACTTTGTAAATTGTTAATTGTAACACCCCAAATTTCAGGTATTAGAAATAAACCATGAGGTAGCTCTTAATAGGACTCTTCCATGTGTTATTAGACAAAAGATATCTTAAGAGTTATTGTTATTGGATTACTTATTATTCTTATTATTGTTCCTATCATTATTATTATATTTATTGTTGTTGTTGTTGTTGTTGTTATTATTATTATTATTATTATTATTGTGTTATGTTGTTGTTGTTGTTATTATTATTATTATTATTGTTATTATTATTATTGTTGTTATTAACACCTTAGCATTAGAAATTAATAGAAATATTATCATAGAACCCAAAAGAGCATCTAGGGCCCAAGAGGAGACTAAAGTCTACTAAGCCACATACCCGCCCACGTGTTATAAAAAGAGAATAGAGAAGGATGGTTAGGTTTAGCTATCACAAAATAAAGAAGAAAGAAGGTAGAGAGAATGAGGAGAAAAGGAAGAAGAAGAGGAATAGAAATCGGATAACCCTAGCCCTAGAACTCAGCTTGCATGTCCTTAAAGGTGAATGCTTTTCCCGTGTCCTTCCTTGCCCTTTATGTTATGCCTTGTTTGTCCATTTATCTTTTTCCCTTCTTTATGCCTAAGTTAAGGTTTTGATGGGTTTTGAAAGGATTGTGAGTGAGTAAAGAGTTTATAGATTAGATTGACCAATTATCAAGGTAGAAGAAGTGAGTGAGAATTTAATTATTTGTTTTGGAGTATTTAAAAGCTAAAGAAAATAGGACAAAGAAATCAAAATTTATACCTTGGATCTGCCCGACAAGATTAGATAGCCACTAAGCAACTTATTTTCGAAAACTGTATTCTACATTGGCGCTGAACGCGTGAACCCACTGGGTGGGGTGCAATACCCGCTGGGCGAGTTGGGTCTTGACGCAAACTCGCTGGGAGGGGTTCAATGCCCGCTGGGCGGGTTCACTGTTAACGTGACTGCCGAGTGGACCTCTGTCCCGCCAAGTGAATACGATCTTCGTTATTTCGTTTTTTGTGACTATGAACTCCTTTTTGCAATTGTTAATTCATTATTGCTCCTTTTTCTTATGCCTTGTTATGTTTTATACTTGTGATTGTTATTTACTTTGAGAAAACTAAGTGTGATATGAACTTATGTCAATGTTTCATGATAAAAGCCTATGAAAAGTTGTAAGCATTGTATGTGATCATGCATCATAACATTTGAGTTATGTAATGAGGAAAGTATATAGGAATTTGGCTGATGGAGGCCAGTGATGGGTTGTCTAACCCTATCCTTTGGAGGTTATCCGATTGGGAAAACTATAATGGTCCATATTGATCCCATGGAGCCGGGGCGTACTAGCAAAACTAGGTAACCCTGACTAGTCACAGAGGGATATCATGCTAGTTAAGGGTGCAAAAGCCGAAGACATTGGTACCGATGACGCTTCTTATGACCTGCATTTACTCCTAGTCTACTTTTCGAAAAGTTTAGGTTGGTACCACATGTGCATGAGTAGTGGTTTAGGACATAGCATGCATATGTATCCTATTGCATTGTGATATTTTGAAGTGTGTTACGTTATAACTATGTGAAATCTGTGTGATCTTGTTCATAAGCGATTGATGTAATGTGTCCATGTGTGAAAATGTAATTGTGTATTGTGATAAAATGTCAAGATTATGTATATGTGCTCATATGTTATGCTTGTTTGATGAAACAAAACGATGCATATGTCTAGTTATTAGGCAAAAGATGTGAAATAAATGTATACTTTTAATTAAAATTGTATTTATGAGTCGCTTCAACATGTTGTTTCTATGTTTTTTATGTCTTTCTTTTTTAGTTCTTAGAAATCTAGGCTTAGTTACAGTAATATCCCTTAGGGTGTTACATTAATCGGTCCCTAAAATCTATTGTTGTTGTTACACTCCAATAAGGGTGTTAAAATTGTTATTGTTGTGAACTGAGAAAGGTATTTAGTAAATCTAATCATACATATGCATTTTATTTTATTATTTTCAGAAGACATATATACATGCATATGCATTTGAAGTTAGTTTTTAACTAGTGTTGTGAAAACCAGACCAGACCGACCGATTGAACCGGAAAATCGATGAATCAGTCACCTTGACTGCTTCAAATAAACCACAGAACCAGCTTGAAGAAAAATTGATCAAAGAACCAAAAAACAGGTCAAAAACCAGTAAAACTGGTCAAAATTGGTCAAGAACCGACCAAAAACCGGTTCACAGCGAGTCAGAGAAAAATGTTTAATACAACATTATTTTGATTTTTTTTCTTAAAAAATAAAAACCAACCTAAAGTATTTATCATTTTCTTTTTTATTTTAAATATAAACTTGTTTTTATTAATAAATGTTGATGTATATAGTTAAAAATTATACTTAAGTATCATGGTATATTTGATTTAGCAATTTTATAGGTATTGTAAATGTAAAGAACTTATAAAATTATGTTTTATTTTTAATTTTTAGTATTATAAAATTATGATATTATTTTTATATTATTTATGTATTATTATTATTATTATTTTATTAATACTGGTTCAACCACGGTTAAACCATTAAACCTTAAACCAGTGCCTTGACCGGTTCAATGACAGATACGATTTTAAAAACATTGGTTTTTAACCACATTTGGATATAATGGGAATTGGTTCCGTACGATTTGCAATGATGGCATTGGGGATTATCGATTTAATAATATCATAATGGGTAAGATTAATTCTTTTACATCGTGATGAGTGATATAATTAAACTATTTCAATTTAGTTGACCTTTTTCATTATCAGTAAAGGAGGTCACTGATGTTTATTTATATATTTAGGGTATGATACTAGTGGGTACGTATTTTTGTTTTACTGAATTATTAATAATATTTTATACCATTGATATGGTGGAACCTTTGCTCCCAATCCCTCCTTCGAAAAAGTGAAAACTTTCTATGAATTAGTGATTATAAACACACTTCGTTTTCATGGCATTAATATTAATCAATGTTTGGGTTGAATTTCATTTAATGTATCGTAATAATATATAATTTTTCTAATATATACATATTTTATATTATAATTGAATTATATGACAGTAGGTTTTTTTTTTTTTTTTGTCTACTTTTCATTTATAATTAGTTTGATTGTCTTACTCTTGTCTGTAAAAGTTTCGTAAAGTCAGTCATGGGGGTAGCGCTCGGTTAGATCATTTTGGATTTTCATCGGGAGCGTTGGGAGATCAATGACAAGTGAAATTCTATATGGACTGTTTACTGTAGGATTTATGGTCCAGTAGTGCTAAATAGTACGAAAACTTTTAAGAAATTTGTGTTTTAATATAAGAATTTAATGGTCATGTATTGTTAGTATAAAAAATTTTACACTGTTAATCAATTAGAAATTATTATTAATATGACTTTTAAAGTATTTATTATAAAAGTCAACAAACTTATAATAAATAATAGTTTGTGATTGGATTACATTGTCGGTGCATGGTTTGTTTTCTCTTAATATAATTGGTTCAATGGTAAATTAAAAAAATAAAAAAGATTGAATAATTAGCAAAAATAATGGGTGATCAACTATTCGTGTAATACGTATTCGTACCGATAAGTACTTTTTCCAATCAATAATATGTAAAGAAATAGACAAATAAACATTCATTATTAAATTCACTTATCTTGTAAATATAAATAAATAAAGAGCAAATTGCACTTCTCTTGAGATTAATTTCATCAAATTTCTGTCAATATTTCTCCCTTTTTAATCTCTACACTAACTTTTTTTAATTGTCTAAAGAACATTACAATAACACTTGTTATACATAGGGAAAACAAAAAAATTGCGTTTGCAGATATCCATAGATAAAATCTGCCATGAGTAGAAAATGAGTACTTTAAATAGATATCCGTGAATACTCTAAAGAGGTATATTCGCTACCCGTTTATTAATGGGACAAGTGCTTATATCATGGTACACATACCCGTGGATATATTAATATAAATAAAATTACATAAACTTTATCCAAAAATTTTAAAATGATTGTTTATTACAGGAAAAATCTTATACAATTATATTACGAAGAAACATAAATTTGTGGGCTTTTAAACTATCTTTTTTAGAAAAATTGTTAGAATAATTAAAATCTATGTTCAAAGTGATTATTTTAAATAATAACTCTTTAATTTATAAATTTAAATTTATAAATTCAAAGCGATATTTGCAGTACTTTATGATTGTCCACAACATACAAAATAAATTTGTTATTTTTTTGTTTTTATTTATTTTTTATTTTTTAGAAAGTATCCGCGGATATCCACAAATACCCACAAATATTTTTAATAACCACAGATATCCATTTAACGTATACCCTGCATGGGTAACGGGACAAACACAGGTACGGGTTTTATCCGGTAAGACAGGTAGCAAGTAGCTACTACCCGTACCCACCTTGTTGACATCCCTAGTTGTATATTATACTAATTGAAAACATTATACCATGTATCCTTATAAAGAAGTGTAAACGTTAAGGGTTATTAGCAATCTCAAGAAGAGTTAGTGTAATATGCTCATAAATAAATTAAATTTTTGTTAAACATAATTAATTAAACAGCTAAGCACGAGACTGTCAGACTTGTTGGGTTGAATACTGGTTGGGCCTCAAGTCAAATTTCAAACCAAGCTAGCTCACATACACACACAGTAGTATTTTGTCGGACTCTTTTCTGTTTTTCCAAAACTTTGTTTGCCCGAATGATTTAGATTGCCCAAAGAAATTTTGCAACTAATCAAAGCTCATATGGAACTCAAAACGATCAGATTGAACATAAAAAAGCCCAAAGAACATAGAATGAAGCATGGTCGTGACTCATCATGACTAGTATGTGATAGTTTATGGACCTATTCTGCTTAGTAATGATTCTAATGAAGTGACCCCTCTATTATTATCTTGGTTAACATGAACTTTTCAGGAGAAAAAAAGGAGATGCTTCTCTGTTGTCTTTTTATTGCTTTGAGGGCCATTCCCTGTGCTTTTTATTATTTTTCTTAGAATCCATAGTCATGAATTAAATTACCTCCCCCATACGCGTTACCTTCACGCCAAATAAGAGACCATAGAAACACGTTAGGAATATAAATGTAGATGCAGTTGCTTAAAGTCGAAGATCGTGTCTAGAGGTACTAGCATGTGGCCAACCCACACTGAAAACAAGCTGAAATGAAAAAGAGTCTTGGCATCAAAATTTCATAAAGGGCACATAAGGGAGGATTTAGAAGAGAATAGAAACATGCACATGACATTGCTAAAGGAAGGCACTGTCCAAGATCCTAACTTAAAAAAAAAAAAAATACAGCTGCGGATATGGAGATACATTAATGACTAATACATCACTTTTTCTTATTCACCATATTTATTATAGATCGAAATCACCTGTCCTTATTTTTTGTCTCCTTAACTAAAAAAGTAATGTGTTTAAAAAATAATACTCTCTCTTGATTGCTATTTTTGTTTGCTCATGTCACTTTTTAATTCAAAGGACGAGGAAAGGGATAGAAAATAAAAACACGTGATTAATTAGTTTCATTTAGACTCTTTTTTTTTATTCGGTGGAATCTTTCGATAGGTTACAGTAACAATATGTGGTACTGATATCCTCAGCTTACAGTCTTCTTCGTGAGAATTACTACACATATTTTTTGTTAATGTTTTTGATAAAGAGAGAAATTGTGCTGGACTGGGCTCAAAGCCCGATCTGCATAGCAAGCTACTTTGGCTCAAAGCAATAGATCAGCCCAACTTGTTAAGTGTTAGTCAAAGTCAACACCCAACACACTTGTGAACAATAAAACAGATATCAGTTCGAAGTAAAGTTGTCCTATTGTTACACTAAAATAAGGTAATATTTTTTTGGAGGCCTTAGGCCTTGTGTCAAGAAATTTGACCTATTTCAAACTCTTGTAAATACAACCAACATCACTATATTATACAAGCATTTATTACATACTGTCTTGTTGGTAAAATCATTACAAACTTGAGGGTCGAAGTGCCTTTTGCAAATACTCAGCCCTGTTTACAGCATCTCAATCGCGTCAAATTAAAACAGATTTGTCCGTATAACCTCAATCAACAAGAAACATACTTTGATCAAAACAATTCATAGTAGCGTCAAATTAACAATCTCACCTTATACATAATACAAATAGTTTTAAGGAACATTGTATCACAAATGACTATTTTTTTTTTTTTGTAAGTGTATAATGACGACAACAAAGTTTGAATCTAAAACCTTGTACAAACTATCTAAACCCATCTAAGCCGAAATTGGTAGATTTACACATGACCTTATTATATTTGATTTAAATATCTAAAACAATAGTTTTGCATGTGCCAGATAGTTTTCGTGAATAATAGAGGGTCACTCCACTAATCAAACACAATAGGTCTCACACGGCATTTGATTTGTGAATCTTTTCAGTGTACAACAAGAAAGTTGTTACTGCATACAAAGCCATCTTTCATTAATTATATTTGATACACCAACATTGTAGATTGACATGATTAGAGCCTAAAGTTAAAAAAGGTATGCAAACTATTCTTGTTGACCATTATGCACCGTCCAAGTCATGGACTAACATGGTTATCAACATCATCGTCGCATCAACAGTGTGTGTGCTCTTATGGTATGATCCACTCTTGGCAAATGAATAATTTACCGATCTTGGGAAATATTTTATGATCAATTTTGAATCAACCCTAGTGTTGCATATATAAAATATAATATTTAGCATTAAACTATTTAAGAACACCTTAACCTAATAACTTTAAATTTCGTAAGTTCATTACTAGTACGAGAATCTCCTTGACTAAGTGTGTTAGGAATTCACTTGAGAAGCTTGTAAAAAAAAAAAAAAAAAAAACAAGGAATTCACTTGAGAAATTAAGTCTTAAACTACAATTTGGGTAAAAGTTTGACTTTGTGCCTTTTGCCTAGACTATATTTAGAATTCTTTATTGAAATCTTGCACTATATAAGTAGTTAGGTGTTTTATCTTGTACTCAATTTTAAAATTAGAAATTAAATTTCAACATATGATAAAATAGTACAAACACCGTTCATGTTTTAAAACCAAAAAATTCTTATGAGTACATGTTTGAGACATAAAATCAATCATGATCTTGTCAAGACACTAATTTTGTTTTGTATCATGTCTTGGTATCATTAAGACATAATATTGGTTGTAACTTACAAAAAATAAAGATCAAATGATTTCATTCCATGTTGATATGCATCTTCACTATGATTCAGCAATTTCCAATAATACATGGCAATGGTGCTAGCAGGGATATTTAAAATATGAGAAATGCTCACAACACACTCTTTTGAACATACCTTTTATTATTGGTTGGAATTTATTAAAAATCACACTTTTAATTAATCTCTCTCCTGATTTTATAGTTTTTAATAAATTCTAACCAATAATAGAGTGTGTATTAGAAAAAATGTATTAAGAGTGTATTGCTAACGCTCTTCTTAAAATATTCAATCTCTTTTAAGGCACCTTTGACTTGTGCTTCCTAAATTTTGCTTTTGCATATTCAACTTGTTCTACCACCTTAAATGCAACTTGAAATAAATTTCAATACATATATGCAAGCGCAAAATTAGTTAAATTCTTTAATTCTTGTAAAGTGATTAAAAAGTCTTATATACGAGATAGAGGTAATAAGAAAGATCAAAATATGGTTGGATGGTCACAATGAAAGTTAAGGAGCTTAAATACCAAAAAGAAAAAAAGTTGATCAAGAAGACCAACATTTGTCTCTTAAGTCTAAAGGACAAATATAATATTTATGAGGAGTTTGTATTCTCACTAGATACGATTCGTAAAAGAATAACTAAATAGAAACATTTCTCCTTCATAACTCAAGAATAATGCAACAATGATTAGAGAAGTTAACGTGAGAAAATAACAACTTTTGATGACAGTGAATAGCTAATTTGAGAATAACAAAGGGGACTAGAAGCAAATCTGATAAGAACATTAGTGATGAGAATCAAATTGATTAGTTTAATACAATAAACATCAAAATAGAAGATTAAAAAAGCTAATGCTATATGCATGACGAAATTTTAGTTAGGAGTGTAAATAATAAAAACTATTTATATTATATTTGTGCTTAACTTGTTAAATATTCCATCAGGTTCATTTGTTTTAATAAATAAATAAATTTAAACTTGACTTTAAGCTTGATTAAATGAACAACAAGCTCAAGCTTTTAAGCTAGATATTTAAAACTCGTGATAATTTGTATGTGCACACATAAACACACATGCATACATACACACATATTAGAAATTAGTAAATTATAATTTTATCTTCAAAATTATTATTACATTTTTTTTATGTTCAAATATTCTTTTATGCTCTTTCTCTTTGTACTTTTATATCATCTTTTAACATGAAAATATCTATTAATCACTTTATTAATAAATGTAAAAACACTTTAAGAATATATTTAATAAATAAAAAATAATAGGTTATAAATGACAAAAATAAGTCAAGCTCAAACTTAAATTATTATAATAGTTGCATCAAGTGGTATAGCACATTTACTAATACCTAATGGTAAAACAACTCATTCTAGATTTGTAATACTTATGAATATAGATGAAGATTCTAGTTGCAATTTAAAGCAGGGTAGTCTATTGGCTAAGTTGATAGTTCAAGCTAAACTTATTATATAAGATGAAGCACCAATGACTAATAAGCACTATTTTGAAGTTGTTGACAAAACTTTTAAAGATATTCTTCAAATTTCAGATTCTAATAGTTTGAATCTTTTGTTTGGAGGCAAAGTTGTTGTACTAAGTGATGATTTCAAGCAAATTCTTTAGGTTATTCCAAAAGGATCAAGGCAACAAGTCATTCATGTTAGCATTAACACAACATATGTTTGAGAATTTTGTTAGGTGCTAATTAACTCTAATAAAAAAAAACATTCGGCTTCAAATAGGTTGTTCAAATTCCAATAAAGAAGATTTGAAGAAATCCTCAAACTGGATACTACAAATTAGAGATAAAACTATTAGTGAAGATTAAGGCTAGAAATGAGTCAAGCCAAGTTGAGCTAAACCAAGCTCAACTTGACTCGATAAGAATTGATTCAACTCAAAGCTCAATTCGAGTTCAATATTTAAAACTATAATTATTTTACGTATTTTTATTTATTTATTTCACACAAATATAAAATTATTTAAAAAATTATATTAATTTAATAATATAAATTAGATATACATACATACATACATATATATATATATATATATATATATATATATATATATATATATATATATATATATCGAGCTGGTTCATGAACCAATCGAGTCAAACTATACATAGCTTAAGTTCAACTCGTTTATTTAATGAGCTCAATTTTTAACTCAAGTGCAGCTCATTTGGTTCATGAACCAAGTTCAACAAAATAATTGTCTGAGTTGGTTCATGTAACACCCTAAAGGGTATTACTGTAACTAAGTTTAGGTTAATTTCTAAGAACGTAAAAACTTTAAAACATACAAACATCATGAGAAAGCTACTCATAAACATAAATCGATTTTTATACAAGAATAATACATAAAATACATACGTGCCTTTTACAATTCATCTATCACCCAAAAGTGGCATACAAAACATAAAGGAAAATACAAGGAAACAACTTAAACTAGGCTACGTCTTCTTGCACGTGACTCCAAGCTTCATTAACACATGTCTTTATTTGGTTCCTGAAAAAGAGGGAAACTTAAAGGAATGAGACAAAAGTCTTAGTGAGTGCTCTAAGGACTCAACGGTTGGGTTAGACTTTTCTACCTGAACAACCTTTATTGCTTATTTCTCATGACTTTATCCTCATTGGGTTTCTAACAAATTTGCATACATGTGGTCAGATATACACCTTTCAATTGTCAATACCTCATGTTAACTCCTCACTCATTCTCACAACTGTTATACTAGTTTATTCTCATTCTTAACTTAAGAATTCACCCTCATTATTAATACCATCTTACCACAACTCTCTCTAGTGTATAAACCATTTCTATTTAGATTCTACACTTCTTCCTTTTGATACTTAAATTAAGTTGCCCACTAAATCCAGTCTAAGACTATTAACACTCTATAATACTCTTAACATTCCCTTAACGCTTGCCTTAATGCACAATATTTTATTCTCTCTTCATGTTTCCCAACTACATTGGTTAAAAACTTACCTTTCTCTTTCTTATTCACAATTCACATATCCTTAAGGTAGCAAAAGACATTCCTAATTACAAACATACATATCATTCTTTATCAAACAGGAATGACACACATGTGTAACATGATCACATACTTATAACCTTGGCACTTCATCAATTCATATCACAAGACACAATATAGTTTTCACATATATGTACATTATAGCAATTAGTCGTGAACAAAGGCACATAACTTCACATAATTATAATATGGCATGAATCAACACATCACATTACAACAAGATGCATATGCATGTCATGTTCCTCATTCTCTACTCATGCACATGTGGTACCAATTTAAGCTCATTGAAAGTAGTCTAAGATTACATGCACGGCCATAAGAAGCGCCATCAGCATACTAATGCCTTTAACTTTCGTATTTTCAATTAGAATGATATTCCCTAGTAATTAGTCAAGGTTACCTAGCTTTGCCTGTACACTTCGACTCCATGGAATTAGCATGGGCCATTGGAGTTTCCACACCAGGTATTATCACCCCAAGGCCAGGTCAAATAACTTTTCATGACCTCCACCAGCCAAATTCCCACATACTTTCATTCATCACATTACTGAAATGATATGATGCATGATTCTTACACACAATGCTCATGATTCCATTTGACATTTCACAAATAAGGTCCTACCTCTCTCAGTCTAAGGCCCTCATCTCAATACTCATTAATTCTTGTCATACATCTCATGGCATAATGTCGCAAGTTAAATGCACCATACATCTTATAGCATAATATCAAATTTAAACGTATCACAACATATCTCAAACATAATTCATTCCCAAACATATTTTTCTTCTTAAGCTCCTATAACCTTCGTAAAGTGTAAACATAATGTCTAGAGTTATATTAATCTTATCAAGTTGATCTTTTTCTCATTTGAAAGCTAAGAAGATTATCTACAACTTCTACGTTGACTTCGAAATCTAGTTTGGTCATCTACTATGTCTAAACTTATAAAGAACATGGAATCATTACCTAATTCCTAACAACTAGACATTTGCTCACTAATTTGACCATATCTTAAGTTATAAACATTATTTTTAGGTGATTCTAAAGCCATTAGTTAGATAACATCCAAGGTTACAATTCATATGACGACCACTAAGCCTAATTCGATTCACAAATCTCTCTACTAGAGGAGTTCACAATCTTTCCAATTTTTTTGATAGAATGAATCACACCCGTGACTCGTGACAAACTTGCATTCGAATTCCAAAACATAGATGGTCATGCTTGTGACCGGTTGATCATGCCCATGACTGATAGGTCACACCCATGACCGGTGACAGACATGCATTCTAAGTTCAAAAACAGAGTCAATCACACATATGATAGGTGACAGACATGCATCCCAAGTTTAAAAGCAAAGCTGGTCACGCCCATGACTGGTGAGTCACGCCCGTGACTCACAACAGACATAAAATTTTGAACCTTCATCTTTAATCATGTAACCAATGGCTTCCCAAACCTCCAAATCATAAAACACATGAACTATAAGACTCATAAGAACCAAAACCCCTAACATTAATAAATTAATCATACATTAAATCTTCTTATCTCATATACTTAAACAATTCCTATCAATTTAAACCCTTTTCCTTTACAATCCAATTGTCTAACCTTTCTCCCAAAGGAGGTAAAACCCAAACTAACCTAAACCCTTACAATAACCTCAATCTACCTCCAAGCATAAACGCAATCTCAATAAACATTCAAAACCCTAGCCTTAATATAATATGAATAAGATGGGAAAGGAAAGGGGAACGATATAAACCATTGTAAGGCACAAGCTAAACACAAGAAGGGGGTTGAATTGTGTTAAAGCCAATTTTCGCAATCCTTTGAACCTTTTTCAAAGAAGCTTAATAAATAAAACTGGATCAAAAAGAGTTTCAAAATTTTTTAAAGAAGGCAGACGAAAGAAGAAAGAATAAATAAAAGGGCACACAGATTTTATACTGGTTCGTCTCACCCTAGAGATTACGTCCAGTTCTTGGCAACAACCAAGTTCCACTAACTTTACACGTTATAAGTATTCTTTCCACAAGCCTCTTCAGGCTCAAACCTAAGTAGTCTTTCACTTGCCTCTCCAAGCAAACACCCAAGTATTTTTTGAAACAAAAGCCTCTTCAGGCTTCAACCAATCTCGTAGAGAAAGAGATTTGTGTGAGTTTACCTCACTGAGTTTAACGTCTTATCAAATGAATAAACAATGAAGTTTAACTATAGATATTCAAAATTGTTTTTGCAAAGGCTTTTTTTTGTTTTATCAAAGCAATTATGAGTATTTTGATTCAACAGCAAATATATCAACACTTGTAAATTTTTGAACAACAGCTTGAAGGAGGTCTCTTCTTCTATTTATAGGCTTCTCCAAAGGTATCCGTTGAGTATTTTGTAGGAGACGGCATTCGTCTGATGAAGAGAGTCGTTGGAGCGTTAATTGTTGCATTTAATACTTTTTACTAACTTGTCATATGATAAGATAAAGCAGCCTGCTTATCTTTTCTATTCTTGTACTCAATCTTTTAGCAGTTGTCATGTTCGCTTTCCCGTTCTGTCAATCGCACACATATTCATTCTTTTTCGCTGACTTTCCCTGAGAGTGGGTGTATAGGCTTTATACATATTAAGGTAGCTTTGTGCTCTGATTGATATGCAGATCTTTTTAGAGCATAGACATTGTTTGTAAGCTTTGTTAGTTAAATAGTTTATACATATAAAGATAAGTCAACATTCAGTTTTAAAAACATCGTCAGACGATATACTGTGAACTAGAGATCAGACGATAAAGTGAATTCACACACTTTTAACTGTTTGTTATTATCAAAATATTTACGGACTACAAATTCGTCCTTTATTTTAACAACCATAAATGCAAAGGCTTAGGAAAGGTAAAGGGGAAGCACTCACATTAGGAAAAACATAAAGATGAGCTCCATGGCTTTGGTCTCAAATCTCCTTCTCTTCCTTCCTTTCTATTCTCTTCTCCCTTTTCCTTTTTCTATTTCTGACAACTAACCTGAATCTCTTTATCTTCCCATCTTATAAAACATGGATGGGGTGGGTGGCTTGGTGAGCTTAGTCCCTTATCGGGCCTTAGAAGTTCTCTTAGGTCTTATTATCTCATTCTTACTAATATTTAGCACTAGGATAATAATAACAACAACAACAACAACAACAACAACAACAACAACTAAGATATTATTAATCAAATAGTATAATATTAGAGTCCTAAAAGGTCTTCTTATGGTTTATTTCTAATACTCAAAATTTGGACTATTACAGTTCAGTTCATCGTCAGCTCTAGTGAAGATAACAATGACTGTATGACAATTGACATACCTAATAATATGTTGATTAGAGATTCAGAGGAATCTATTACTTTTACAATTGATAGCATTTATCTGTTGTTACTGGAAAACATGAATAGTTCATCATTCTTTTAGAATAGAGCAATCTTAACACTAAAAAAATGATATTATTAACAAGATAAATGATTACATGTTGTCATTAATTGATTCCTAGAAAAACAAATACTTGTATTAATTTTGATAATCCATGCTCTTTGAATAATGTTGCAAATTCTCTAGATAATGTCCATGCATCGAAATTTCTCAACATGATTACTACATCAAGATTTTCAAATCATGAGTTAAAACTACAAAAAAAAAAGTGTTCTAATAATATTGTTGAGAAATATAGTTCAATCTTTGGAACTATGCAATGGTACAAGATTGGTAGTAACTAAAATAAGCAAATATGTTTGTAAGGAAAATTAATTTCAAAAACCAATATTGGTCAAAAGGTATTTATACCTAGATTATCATTAACTCTATCAGGCAATAAAATATTATTTAAATTTCAATGAAAGTAGTTTCCTATAGCTATCTCTTTTGCAACGACAATAAATAAGAGTCAAGGATAGTCATGTGAAAAATGTTCAAAGGATGATGAAAGCTTAAAGATTTTCTAATTATAGTTTTGATGATTAACCTAACACTTGGTATGATGGTTTATTGTAAATTCTTTGTGCTCATGTTTGTATATGTGGTGTGTCTTGAAGGTTCTTAGTTTTCTTATGCTTTACTTAGCAATTTGAGAATCCAAAGTCATGAGACATGAAACCTAATCATTTAATAATTGAGTTAAATGTTTTTTCAAATTAAAATGAATCAAGCACAAAATAATTTGATACTTAGTCTTTGATTCAGTTGGTTAAACAAATTAATTGACATTTTAAAAAAGAAAAGATAGTTTGAAACTTAGGTATTATGAAAAAGAGGTTTTTCTAAGTTTGAAAGTGTTTTTCAAATTTGTAATAAATTATGAAGTGTTGTAATCCATTACATTGTTCTTGTTCTATTTTTAGAACTTAAGAATAGGGTAATTGATTACCACTTAAGGTAATTCATTACAAGATTCTAGAAAAAGTTTTATGAAAAATCAATATTCTCTAGAATAATCGATTACGAGGGTTTGGTAATTGATTACATGGTTCTTATTTTTAAACCTATACTATCTGTTGAACAAAATAATCAATCACAAGAAGCAATAATTGATTACATCAATAATAAAAGTTTGAAAATAACATAATAATTGTCTATATCTTAAGCTACAATTTTCATATGATATATAAATGTTTCTTTCATTATAAACATATGAGATCATAAAAGAGAATACGAAATATGCAATTTTTAAAGAGATTTTACAAATTTCCAAAGAATTCAATTGTGCTCATTGGATGATTCTCTCTAAGTCAAGGACAAGGTCAAAGAAATCAAAGAGAACTTCAATTTGTTTGTCTAATCACACAAGTGATTTATTTCTTGTCTCGGGGACATGTATTGATTGAGAGAAAAGAACTTTCTCAAAAGGTTCTTATAGAAGGGTATCATAAGGAGATTTCTAAGTTGTTGGAGAGGTATCTAAGGGTAGACTTAGAAAAGTCAATTAGGCATCTTGATGTGAATTTTCTTGTAAGGATTTTGCAAGATAGTGGGAAATCTCAGTGGGTTATTGAAGATTAGATGTAGGTCACAATGATAGCGATTGAACTAGTATAAAAGTCTCTTATCTCAATATGTAATGTCCTTAAATTTCTATCACATTTGTCATTATGAAATACAAATAACAGCTTTCCTTCTTAATTCCTTAGCATGTTAAAATTTTCTTTACAATTTGACTCTATTTAAATATCATGAGAAGATTTCCTTTAAACTCACAGAGTTCTTAATTTTTCTTTAATTTTATAATTTTAAAATTCATTGATTCCAACATCCTATTACCTTCCATTAATTTTTACTAAACTTATCTTTTTTATTTTAAACTCCTCTGCTTATATTATTACTATTCTGATAATAGAATTATTAGAACGATAACAATTTGTTAATTAAGTTATACTTATAAATTAATTAAATCTAATATGCTAATTATCTATTCTAGACATTATTAATCTCTATTACCATTAAATTAATTTATTTGGGTTATTTATAATTATATTAAAATGTTGTTTTATAATTACGTTATTTATAAGAATTTGGATCTCTAAATTCTTATCATTCAAACTATACTAATCTTTGTTATAAAATTTTATGATTTACAGTTTCATGTTATATATATATATATATATATATATATATATATATATATATATATATATATTGATTTAAAAGGATAAGCGTGTTCTAAATCCAATTTATGTGTTACTATTAAATATACCATACAGTTAAAGTGAAAAACTCATCCAAATTTAGTAAGACATAAATAATCCAATCTGTTTCTAATTTTCCTTATGAAGTTCTTAAAAGAAATAAAAATACTATTATGGATTAATTAGATTATGTTGTAAAATCTACATGGATATGTTAAACAAAGTTATTTGAATGCAAATAGCAAATAAACAACACGGTTTTATTTAAATCTAATATTTCATTTCTAAGGTTAGAAACGTAACGGGTCTATCAAATCCTTAAATATTAGACTTTTAGTAGAACAAATAAATTTTTATTCTCTTTCAAGAATAATCTCGCATATCCGAGCACCCTTTCTTGGGGGGTTATATGGGACTATCTGTATTAGACCTAATTGGTGTTCCCTCTAGGCCAGGGCTAAATCACCTATTTCCCATGACCATATGTGCTCTTGGGGTTAGCAACAAGAACAGCAGCAACTCTGGCCGCTCCTTCAGCAACAACTTCATGACTTCTATTCTACACTATATATATATTTAAATTTCCTTTTTATTGGTAAAATGTTATAAATATAAGGATAAGTGGTTTATTTATGGAATGGAATTTTATAACTGATTTTACAAGTATTTTATCGACCAAAGCTTGTATTAATCTATTTATGTGTGGATTATTAAATATTTGTTTTAAATTTTATGTAATTCTGTAAAAATTTATATGAGCATATGCATATCATTTCATTTAATAAAGAGTTGAGCTATGTTTTACCAATTGGTGTCAAGAGTACATAAGTGGAGGTATCATTAAACCTTGGGGATTTAAATGGGTTTTGAGATGTATAGGAGACCAAGTCCCTTGCATCATACTATCCATAGCAACACTCATTTATCCCGATTAGTCATTACACAACTCATGATTGGCTATTGAGACACTTGGGTACAATTAATTGTGCACATTCTTAATTATTAAATTTTTATAACTGATTATACCAAGTGTTACTCCCCAATCGTTCCTCTAAATTAAAATAATTATTCCTCCATGGAGATGAAATTATTTGGGCCCCATGCATCTCATTTATATAATAATTTAGATCATTATTAAAAATTAAGCATGCATAATTCATTATTTGTATGGTTATATTTTTGTTTTAATTGTCAATATGATATTTGTCTTCATTCCTTCTTGTTTCTTTTGTTTGAAAATAAACTATTTATTTGAAAAAGATGAATGGACCTATGCACAACCCATTTGCTGCCCTTATTCAGGCTGTATTCTCAGGCACTCAATGGATTGTTAATGTGGTGAATAACATTATTACTTTTAGAGGATAAGTTGCATCAGCTATCACTCTTCCTAATCATCAAGATCCGTTCATTATTGACAAACCCATCATCATTACCTTTTCACTGCCACTAGCTCAACATTCAAACCCCCTTTATCTTTTTCTTTCCTCCACCTATGTGAAGAGAGGAAATAGACTATGATAGGAAAAATTGTAAATAAATAAGATGTTTTTCCTTTTTCCTATGTAGTAGGGTGTGTTGTTATGTTTTTTTTAGAACCATTGTACTTGTGACTTGAAATATAATCTATGTTGTGTTTCCTTTGATTAAGACTTCTAAGTTTTATTTACTTACCTTTACTTTGAGTAAGTAAAAAAAATTATTTATTTACTGTGAAAGAGTTTAAAAGCGTTAAGTGAATAAGATCAAAACTACATAAAAAAAAATATAAGTAAACAATAATCCAAATCCTAATAATAAAATAATTATGAAATATATAAATAAAAATTGGGTGTTACACAATATCTCTCACCCTATACTCTTTTATTTTTTGTATTTTTTTGAGTATACCTTGAATATATTGAATCTTGCTCATGTTAGGGACATTAATTTGTATTTCTTCATACATTGTATAACCTTCTCTCTACATGACTGACATTCCAAATCAATTGATAAAACTCTAATAAAACAATTTTTGGAGGGATTAGATTGTTTTTTAGGCAAATTTTTACTATTCAATTCCCCCCCTGTTCTATTCTTATGCCATTTGTCTAACAAGTCACTTAAACATGTAGGAGTATATCTTCTCCCAACCTATTTTCTCTCATGACAATTATATGTTGCAATGTCACAAGTGGCATCCCATGCAAGATTGAAAATATTTATATGTGATAATAAAAGTGTCAAATTTGAATAGATATCCACTGTAGTTTATAAAGAAATTTAATTTCCAAAATTTGAAATAGATAAGATATCATTTATGTATGTTAGTTTTTTTTGTTTATTTTATAATATTTACTCCGATATTAATATTAATATTCGCGCATATTTGTATTAGTATTCTGACAATCAAATATGATAAAAAGCATATGCAATTCTCAATGTCCACAATTAATAGAACAATATAGTGGTAATTGAATCATTTGTGATTCTCAATACCATGCCATCATTATCTTGTTGCTGGTTTTTAATTTTATGAACATTGACATCCTATAAATCTATATATTATTAATCTATCTATTATAGTAATATATAATATACAATATATAATATTATATATATATATATATAATATTATATAATTATATTATTGCATGCTTAAGAAGATATAAACCATGTTCAAAATTATATTAATGTTTTGAATTAATAGAGAAATAAAAGAGTAAGGAAATCAATTGTTGTTTTCAATAAAATGTATTCATTATATTGTTGTCATTCATAATATTATTGACATCATATTTATCTTTATGCATAATCCCAATAATTTGACTTTTTCATTATTTGAAATTTGATTTCTAATATTAAATATTAATTCATATGCAGTAGTACCATTAATTATATGGTGAATGGGTAGTGTTGTACAGTTTCTTAGAAACATTTGGTGTTAATGAAAAATTAAGACTCTTAACTTGCAATAGTTGTAATCTCTTAACAAATTGTATCAAATACTTTATATTGGACTCTTGTAATTGCAAATTAGTAATCACTTTCAACAATTGCAAAAAATAAATAAATTTGGAAACAGTTTCAAAGGTCTGTGTTAACTTTTTGGACACTGTATTCATCTTATTTTTCTTTTATGTTCAAATTATAATTGTAGGGTTATACTAATAGTATTATTAAATGCTATATTTTTTGGTTTAAACAGATTAAATGTACTTATTGTTCTTCTACAAAAAAAAAAAGTTTACACAAAATTGTATTTAATTATTTGTTAAATCATGAAATGAGTAGATTTACAAGGTAAGAGAAATTTAATATTAAAAATGGTCCTATATTTATTTTTAATGGTAATGTCACATATTTTTTATACTTATCATATAAGTAATTATAGACAAATAATGTGACATGATAAATGTATGAGCATAATTAATTTTAAATAAAAAATTAATTTATACAAAAAATAATAAAAATTACTTATATTGACTATTCTTCAATTTAGAATTAAATTTCACTATATTTACCAACGTTTAAAACATATTTTATCTAATTTTTTATATAGGCTTATTTGCTAAAAAACATATCCACATCAAGTTTTAAAAATTTAAAAATTATTTTATTCAATGATTAAAATCAATTAATTTAAATGATATTCTCAAATAAATATTTTTTATATTGGAGAAAAATAAATTTTTTTCACTATTTTTTATTCTAAAGGAACACTTGTAAGATGATGACATAGTTTTAGGAATTTTATGGAATTCACGTTTCCTAAAAACCACATAAAGATACATAAAAATAGGAAATGTATAAGTGAAATGTCAATCCTGTTTAATATTGAGTGTGATTTTCATTTTGAATGTTAAAGTATATAATGTGTTATGTCTATTAAAAATGGTCCTTTAATAAATATCAATCTTATAACAATCATTTTAAAAAAAATGGTTTATTTAATTTGTATATTTTAAAAATAAAAAGGCAGTTTTCAAAGATTTTTAAAATTCAAAAAAAGAACAATTTTAATTAACAAATATTAATCTTAATGAAATGATGAGATATTAACAATTGACGTGTTGCTACCTGAATGGTGGGAAATTTAACAACAATTATAATTCTTAACAATATAAATTGCATATTGAAAATAATTAATTGAATTGTAACACGTGAATCATAAGATACGTGTCATCGTTGTAGGATATGGAGATGAATTTCAGCTTAAACCGGACTTGTTCATCCCTTCATTATTTGCCATCATATCAATTAGCAATACTTGAAGATCCTTCAACATGCCTTTCTCATCCTAAAAATAATTAAGACCCAAAATGTAATTTAGAACTATAAGATTGGAACAAAAAAAGATTTAACATGAATTAAAGATTAAAAAAAGATTGATTACTTACCCTTTTAATGTGTAGTGTAACAGAAGAATTAGGCTATTTTATATATCTCTACAAAAAGGAATGCAAAGAACGAATTAGGTTATGCTTGACCAAGCTTTTTTTTTTAGCTTAAAAGCTATTTTAAAGTTAAAGCTCAAAATAAGAGTTTTAAAAATAAAGTAAAAGTTGTTTGATGATTTTCAATTCCTTTAGATTAAAAACTTTTTTTAAGTTAAAAGTTGTTTGATAAAACAATTTAAAATTTTTAATTTTATTTAAAGAGTAAATTACACTGACACCTCTTGAGTTTTTTCAGATTGCACATGATACCCCTCCTTTTTTTATTCTTAAACTAACCCTCTTAATTATTTAAGAAACATTACACCAACACCCTTTATACATTACACTAACCTCCCTTAATTGTTTGAAAAATATTACATCGTGTAAATCATAGGAACAACATGAGAAGGGGGTTGAATTGTGTTGTTTAAAATGTTTTGTAAAACCTTTTTCAAAGAGATGTTTCATCTGACGAATAAAAGATAAATATTTTTAAAAGAGATTTGTGAAAACAAAAAGAAGTTGTAAATGAAAGAAACACAGAGTTTTATATTAGTTTGTCTCACCCTAGAGACTACGTCCAATTCTTGGTATACTACTAAGTCTCACTATAACTTAAACAAAGTTACAAGTATTCTTTTATCCAAGCCTATTCAGGCTCAACCCAAGTAGTCTTTCACTTGCCTCTCCAAGCAAATATCCAAGTATTCTTTGATACAAAGCCTCTTCAGGCTTCCACCAATTTTACAGAGACATGGTTAAGGGTAAGATATCATACTAAACTATTGTCTTATCAGACGGATATACAATGAAGATCAGGAAATTATTACAAGAAGAATTTGTTCAAGATTACAGATTGAGAGAAAGGAGAATTTGCCAAGATTTCGGTCCATTTGACAATAATCTTCTCTTCTATTTATAGAGTTCTCCCAAAGTGTCCGTTGTGAGAGCTTTTACAGATATCCTTCGTCTAGTGTTGTAAAAAGAAGAAAATAATCGTTGGAGCATTAAATTCTGCATTTAATGATTTTCACCAATCGATCACTCTGATAAGATAAAGCAGTCTGCTTATCTAGCCTTGATTGTACTCAATCTTGTTGCAGTGGACATATTTTACTACTTTCTGTACTTACATCTGTACAAAAATTCCTTCTTTTTAGCATAAAGCTAAACCTTTTCAAAGATAGTACGTAGACATCTTTTTTGAAAGGGTATGTGATTTTCAAAACTCAAAAGGTTCTCATGTAATAGAGCTTCTGAATAAACAAATTATTCTACATATCATCTGAAAGGGTTAGTTGACATAACATCTTTTAAATTATAAAAAACACTTGAACAAATGATAGTGAAATCATGCGGTAAAAGCGTGTGATCAGACAATTAAGCATAAAACTGTTTGTTATTATCAAAAACGAAGCGAGGATCATAAATTCGTCCTTTGTCTTAACACATCGTGTACCCCTATAAAGGTGGTCGTTATAAACATTAAAAAAGTAAGAGAATTATGTGCAATTTGAAAAAATCTCAAGGGATATCAATGTAATTTACTCTTATTTGAAACTAGTCATTTCACCGAATAGAAAAATATGCTTATGAAAATAAAAAAAATTATGTGAAATTAATTTAATAAACATAAAATTATCTTATTTGTAATAAAAATACATAAAAATATTAAAGTACATGTATTTAAAGCTTTTAATTTTTAAAATGTGAAAAATTATTTTAATTAACATAAATTGGTTTCAATGATGATTTGTAAACAATTCATTATATATAATATTAATAAAATAAATTTAAATATTAATTATAAAAAAATGTTTAAAAACTTCTATTTAATTTTTCAATAATATTTTTAAAAAAATCATTTTACTATGCTAATAATGTTGCAAGGGAATGCCACATGAGTGATGTTACTATGCTAATAATACTACAAGGAAGGAGATCATGTCAATGAACAATCCAACGAATCCTTGCCCATTTACTGTTTCATGAAGACTCATTCGATCACAAATAAAATAGATGGTTTGAAGAATAAAATAGAAACAAAATTTTAGAAATAAGGATTCGAAGTGTGGTTCTGTCGTAAAAATTCTGTATAAGTTCAATAAAAGCTCCTTAAGATAACATTTTTAAAAGCTCCTTAATTTTTAGTGTTCTTCATACTAAATAAGCTGCTTATTTTTTTCAATTCATTTTAAAAATTGTTTGGCCCAGCTTTTTTTTCTAAAGAGAAGCCAAAATTAAATTGCACCAAACATAATCTAAGTAGGAATGCAAAGGAAGAATGTGTGAAGAACAACAAAATAAGTAAAATAATATGAAAATACAAAATTTTGGTGTGTGGTACCCCAGTTTCAATAGAGTTCTATCTCTTTCTCTAGCATTACTCCCTCTGTCCACCACTAACTCCCACCATAGAATTGCAAATATTTGTAAAAAGAAAAAAAATGATGCTCAATTTAGAGAAAGGGAGGAAAATTAGTACCAATCAAAGGGAGTGGATGGTTTGATGAACAGGAAAAATAAAGAAAGAGAACATAAACTAAATAAAAAATAAGATAGGGGAAGAAAAATGGTGGTTTATGGAGGTAATTTGTAAAATTGGTTTAGGAAATGTGTACACTAAAATTAAAAAACATCTCCTTTATAGATATTATCTATATATATACATACACATATATATGTATATGTGTGTGTGTGTGTGTGTGTACATATGTATGTATGTATATGTATGTATACATACATATATGTATATTATGCATATATATGTATACATACATACATACATGCATATATATCTATGTATGCATGTATATTCAATGGCTGCAATATGCATTCATTAAATATTCTTTTGAAGAAATAGAAAAAGAGTGTAAGACTTATGACACATTTTCATCTTTCATTGGTTCTCTGGAGTAATATATTGTTCTGATTTTTCTAATCTCAAACAATTGAAGACATATAAATCTAAGAATGAATCGATGTGAAAAATAGTTACAACAGTCAATTGTATTCAATAACAATTTTCATGAATCACGACTTTTTGTCTCTCCAACATATTGATTCAAAAATATGCAAATTGTTTTGTATATTTATATGTTGCTTTGTTTGTTAATTTGTTTCATGTTGATTTCTCATAACTATTTCATTTATCTCTATTATTTTTCCTTATTAGATTTGTGCTAATTCCTTTGCTTTCATTTTTCTTTAATTGCACACTTCTACCTTCAATTAATTCAAATCAATTGTGTTATTATGTAAGAATTTTAGGATTTATGGTTTTAATGACAACAACTAACCATTGATTTTTTTAAAATGTCTTTTTTCTATACAGCTTCGTCAAAATTTTGCCATACACTAATTTCAAACAATACTTACAAAAATACAAACATTATTCTAAATCAAGTCTAACTATAAATTATAATACATATCCTCTAATTTTATATGGATAAATGTTGTAATATATGATATAATTTTATATTGTTTACATGCTTATTGTTACTTTTTGACATGTTCATTGTTACTTTTATTATCATCTTGGTTTACATGCTTATTGTATACTATACTATATGCATAAATATTTCATTTTTCACATGTTTATTGTACTTTCTTAATTATCTTTGTTTAAATTGCCTTGTTTTATTTGTTTTGTAGATGGCAAATAATTATTTAAGACAACTATCTAATAAATATAAGTGGTATATTTGTGAATTTGATTTTCTCAAAGTAAATATGTTAATCATCCTTCGACTAAATATATAATGAAATTAAAATAGTATTACAATCACATTAATGCTTTATTCATTCTAAATCCTTTTCAAATTATAGCCATATTAAATGTTGCCAAAATTGTTTATTACTTCTATCATTAAATTCTTGATTGTATAATATTATGTGATAGTTACGATATTGAGATTGAAGTAAAAATCATGAGTACATGAAACAACATAAAAAAGAGACTAAAAACAAAAGTAACTTACTCTATAACTATGTACACATACGAATCATCCTCAAAAGCATTATGGAACTGAACCAGATTTTCATGGCCTGTAAGTTCTTTCAATATATTTACTTCTTACTTTACATCCTCCATGACTATGGGAAGAACCACCTGCCATCAAATTCAAGGATTATTTTAGGAATGCATGAAACCTCTTAACAACAAAACATATATAGTGAAACCCAAAAGATATATCCAAAATATATTGTTGTTAAAGTGATAGTTAAAATCATGAGTACAACGAAACAACATAAAAAAAAGACTAAAAACAAAAATAACTTATTCCATAAATTACTTACCCACTAGCCTTAACCCTTTCGAATTTACCATTTCAATAGCCTTTTCAAATGTTGATACGATCTTTTGGATCAAGAGATCATAGGTTTCTTGGGATGAAGAAGGCATATTAAAAACACTTGGAGTTGCCCTACTAGAAGGTCACTTTTGTTTGTTGTGAAGTGAGAATGTAGGAAATAAAATGGATGGTCTAAAGATCTAGAGAATGTGTTTGAATGTGAGAACTTATTGAGTTTATGTAGAATCAATAATGTGTCTGTTTATTAAAAGACTTGTGTGGTTGTTGGAATTAATTTCTTATTTCGATTTCCACAGGCCACCCTAAAATGGTGCTAAACTTGCGCTAAATGGCAGCATGATAGTGAAACTAGACAAGCAATAAATTCCTGCTCCATATTTAGAAAAGAAGCATTAATTCGTAACCACCCCCCAAAACATAATAAATCGTAATCCTGTATTAAAGGGGATAATAAAAATTATTTCACCGTAGAGCATTATTGACGAACTCCATATGCTATCGTAAAATATTTCTCACAACAAATTTATTACTTAATTCACAAATGTCACACTTTCCTATACCATTAAATAATTTCACGTAGGAAATGTTAGTAAGCAAATAACATATTCCGTGTTTATACTTATAGCATACAAACTTTTCTACTGACCACCATAGTTGAACATCTCCTTTCACATGCATGTGCGACATACCAAGAATAAATAACATAGGATAATAGCATCATGATAGGAAGATAGGTTGGCAATAAATCCCTGCCTGAAATAACCACCATTAGCGTGATAGGTACCAACAACTTACATACTACAACCAAATCATAATATTCATTAATACAATCAATAGAGAGCAGGACCAATTAAAGACGAGTCAATATTTAAATAATATATTAGTGAATGAACAGTAAAAGGAAAAGGAGTCCTTATTTGTGGTTGTATAAGTATAGATTTTTATCATTGCTTCAAATGGTTTGGATTTTACAATTTGTGTATAAAATTTATCCATCATTAATCAAATTTAACAATAGGAAACTTAAAGGTGCTTAGAATTTTATACTCTAAATATTGTATACCATATCATTTAACATACCATTCTAATAAACAAGTTGATTTTTTCCTTAAAGTCTCATAAGGATAGAGTTTGGGTTAATCCTACACCCTAAGCAGTCTAAAATTGTTAATTCATGTTGGTTCAGTCAATAATAAATCACGTGGCCTCTCTAAATGATACAAACACACACAAAGTATTTAAAACCACAAAAAATTATAAGGAGTTACTATTTGCACCTTTTTTTTACTAACGTACTCTCCTTTCCCTTTTTATGTTTTTTTTTTTTCAAATTATCCTTGTAAACAGCCCTTCATCTGTTTCTCCCTCTCATATAACTCTATGTTTGTCTTCTTCAAGAAAAACCAACCTTCCCATATACACTCGCCTACGCTCAACCTTTTTTCTCCATTAGAGTGAGCTAAATCTCGTTATGAATAAGCCACATCACTTTTACCAAAATGGAGGAATCTACTTCCTTTTTCTAATTTTCCCCTTCCTCTTATATGAGAGTGTTGTCTGGTGTGTGGCATCAATTGTCTCGTGGCAGAGGCTCAGGTGGGTCAAGTCACAGTCGACTTGTGGCGCTTGGGCTGCTACGGTTAAGTAGAAAGAGTTACGCCCTGACTGTCAACTATAGCTTTTGGCCTAGTGGTAAGCGCTCGATCTTGTTGAGGGGGAGATTGTTGTCCGGTGTGTGGCATCAATTGTCTTGTGGCGGAGGCCCAGGTAGGTTAAGTCACAGTCGACTCGTGGCACTTGGGCTGCTACGGTTAAGTAGAAAGAGTTGCGCCCTGACTATCAGCTATAGCTTTTGGCCTAGTGGTAAGCGCTCGATCCAAAAGAGAGGAAAATTTTCACATTAGCATGAACATATAAAAACAATTGTGTATATTGCAATAACACCATGTCCTTCACTTTGTGAGGATTAAGAAAAGTAAACCTAAAGAACTATAAAGGATAAACAATCTACAACAAACTTAAAACAATTTATAATCACAGAAGTGTTACTCACATAATTTTATGAAAAGGATATTGTGGATGAATCAAAACAAATTTCTCATAAGGTAATGGCTAATGCTATAAGATTAATCTATCCTTCACAATTTGCTCCAACCAAGATGCTATAACTGACATAGTTGGATGCTCCCTTGGATTTTCTCTAACTGTAAGCCTAAGCAAAGTGGCATGCACGATACATTTTCAGACTATAAACAAATATGTTACTTCTTATTTTTGTTTAAGGTTGCAATCCACGAAGGTGTGTTTTTTTCTTAAAGAATGAGGATATAGAGTCTTATGGAAAGGAGAAGAGATGAGGGTGTGTGTGTTTATAAGGGTAGTTTAGGAAAATTATCAAAAACAAAAAAAAGGGAGTGTATAAGTAAAAGGTGAGGGTGCAAATAGCAACTGCATTATAACATAACCTTAGAAGGAAAAAATTCAATCAATAATTAACACTATATATGTAACATCCTAAGGGGTATTACCTTAGCTTACATATATAACAATAGAGATAGGATGAACTGCATATATGACTACCATTACTCAAGGATTCCAATGTTAAAGTCATACAACGTTCCTAAAGTAATGTTATCATATATATAACATGATGGAGATTCCCTATATAAACACAAAAAAATGATCATATACAAAAAAAAATATAACTTTCAAAAATTGACCTAGGAAGATACGATCATTAAAACATATAGAAAATATCTTTCTGGTCGCTTCCTTCCTTCTTAATCTTGTTCAATCTAAAGCATGAAAACTAAACTAGTGATATGATGTCTCAGTGAGTGTTATAAACATGCAACTAAGTAATGTATACATAAAAGCTATATTTCCTTACAAGCTTGTCCTAATATACACATGGGGTCATAATCATAAACTATGCATGCTTATCATTTATTCTATCCTCATTTCCTTCTTTGGCAGAATATTGAGCTTAATTTCTTTGAAAGGCGTCCCTCCTATCTATGTCATGACCTTGTATATTTATCCTCCTCTGATCTAAGGATCCCTTGACCTCTTACATTTACCCTCTTCCGGTCTAAGAAGCCTCTTACATTTATTCTTGAACATTCATCATCGTAATACACTTGCATGCAACTATAAAACTTCATGTGTGGAATTAAAAGCATGGTTGAAATTACATACTATTCTAGCAGTCTTGCACTTAGCGCAAGCATATCCATGCTTAACACTAGACCCTAGCACTTAGTGCTCATAAATGGTGCTTAGTGCCATCACATAAAGGTTCCAAACATGCACTTTGGATATCCCCACGCTCAATGTGCAAAGACGATGCTTAGCGCTAATGTGCATGGTCTCCAAACATGCTTTCGGGAGTCCTTCATGCTTAGTGTAACGATGGTTGTGCTTAGCATGACTAGGACAGCCTTCTAAAAATTTCCCTACACTTAGGGCACTCAGTGTGCAATTAGCACCATCATCTAGGGTCTATGCCCTAGTCTCTAGAAGGTTTCACGCTTAGTAACAATCATGGTCGCGCTTAGCGCGAAAGCCCTAGGCATCAGAACCAAGCCTCGCTTAATTCGTGCTTAGCACTATGAAGGTGTGCTTAATGCGAGGGGGTAATCTACAGATTGCAAAAATCTCACATTTGAGATTCCTATAGCCATTAATGGCCTAACAACCAAGCACAATAGATACATCATAAATGTTTCTTTATAATTTTAAACGTCAACCTCCTTCAATACAACCCATCAAAGATGCAAAACAACACAAAATCAACATTTCTCCCAACCCTATGAATAGTATTATAAGAATAATCCACAAAAAGGAACATTAACAATCGACCAATGAAAAAGGGGAAAGAAGGAAGGGAAGAGGCACTCACAGTAGTCTCTAAGAATGGGTGTGAGTGTTCTCCTCTCTTCTTTCCCTTCTTCTCTTCCTTTTCTCTTTTCTGTTCTTCTCTTCCTTTCTTTCTCTCTTCTTGCCTTCGAAGATTGTTTGTGAGAGTTAAAGTGGGTGGGTGTTCAAGAAGGGTTTGCGTCTCTATTAGGCCTCATGAGCCTTTCTCAAAATTAATCTAACTCTAACCCATTACTCCTATATAACACAGAGCAAATCCTATATTATGCAAAGCACTTATCTCACAAGGCATAAAAATGGTATTTAACTTATTTATTTAGGTATTATTTTTAGCCTATTTTTAGGAATGTTACGATATATAAAGAGAAGGGGGAAATTGTCAAAAAGTACATATTATTTTATTTCATCACCTGTTAACTCTTGTTTTTATTGACTTAAACATTAGAGTCCTTATAGGTGACATCTACCATTACCGGTCTCTAAAAGTAAGAAGGAGGATCACAACATCAACAAAGGTCAACAACATATAATCATCACCTCATTGGACTTGTAAAGAACAACGAAAATAATTCACAATATAAACTTTCACACCTAATTTGTTGGAGAGTTTCTTAATTAAGTACCATTATGTGCACATTTTTTAAACACTCAAACTATTATTTGACATGTGTATAACTAGTTTACAAATAAAGTGTAATCAATTATGACTCTTACAATATTACAAGTATCGAATAAAAAAAACAATTACGTATGGTAGATCGTGACTAACTAAGAATTATAATTGGTTATTGATATTTTTATGAAATCTCATAAAATTTTATAATTATCATAGTTTTTTAATAAATTATGTCTTCTTTATTTGAATAATTTAATATATTTATATATATAAAAGTAAGGTTTTAGGGTTTCAAAAACATTTATGAATGACATTCGGATTTTTTTTTAGGGTTTTGGTGGATTAATTGGTGATAATGGGGTTTCTTGGACATTAACTGTCAAAATTAGGGTTTCGTATTGAATTTGTACTAAATAGTATATATTCAATTTTGTATTGAAATTTGAAATTATTATTTGAAATCAAATAATTTGCTGATTCTAACCAATAAATCCTAAGTAGAATATATAAATTTAAATGGATATAATAATTAGTTATTATGATTCAAAAATATTGAATGATATAATATAATATAATATAATATAATATAATATAATATACTAATAATTGGCTGATTCTAATCATTTATATTCAAATTATTTAAATAGATTAAACAAATAAACCTTTTTTTATCTTTACATTAATATTATGCTAGATTAATATACTAATAATTAGTTGATTCTAATCATTTATATTATAATGGAATATAAATAAATTGATTAATGAATTTTTAAATAATTTAAATTATGCAAAGAGAAAAGACCACAACATCATAATTTAATTTATTTAATTTATATATAATAAAGATTGGCTGATTAAAATCATTTATTTAAAACCAAATAATCAATTGGCTAATTTGAATTTTGAATCATTTATATTCAAATCATCATAATTTACTAATAATTTGAATATAAAACCAAACAATCAATTGGCTAATTTGAAATTTGAATCATTTATAATATAATATAATATAATATACTAATAATTGGCTAATTCTAATCATTTATATTCAAATTATTTAAATAGATTAAACAAATAAATTTTTAATATCTACCTTAATATATTATAGATTAATATACAAATAATTAGTTGATTATATGGCTGATTTGAAATTTGAATCATTTATAATATAATATAATATACTAATAATTGGCTGATTCTAATCATTTATATTCAAATTATTTAAACAGATTAAACAAATAAATTTTTTTATATTTACTTGAATATATTATAGATTAATATACTAATAATTAGTTGATTCTAATCATTTATATTACAATGGAATAGAAATAAATTGATTAATATATTTTTAAATAATTTATATTATGTAAAGAGAAAAGACCACGATATCATAATTTAATTTATATATAATAAAGATTGGTTGATTAAAATCATTCATTAAAAACCAAACAATCAATTGGCTTATTTGAAATTTGAATCATGTATATTCAAATCATCATAATTTACTAATAATTTGAATATAAATGATTGGCTAAAATTTGAAATTTGAAATTTGAAATTATATTCAAATCAAGATTTATATTAGGCACAAGTAAAGATTAAAATAAGCTAATATACTAATAATTGGCTGATGTTAATCATTTATATTCAAATTATTTAAACAAATTAACCAAATAATTTTTTATCTTTAAATTAATATTATGCTAGATTAGTATACTAATAATTAGTTGATTCTAATCATTTATATTATAATGGAATAGAAATAAATTGATTAATGGATTTTTAAATAATTTATATTATGTAAAGAGAAAAGACCATGGCATCATAATTTAATTTATATATAATAAAGATTGATTGATTAAAATCATTTCTTAAAAACTGAACAATCAATTGGCTGATTTGAATTTTGAATCATATATTCAAATCATCATAATTTACTAATAATTTTGAATATAAAACCAAACAATCTATCGACTAATTTGAAATTTGAATCGTTTATATTCAAATTATCATAATTTACTAATAATTTGAATATAAATGATTGGCCAAAATTTGAAATTATATTCAAATCAAGATTTATATCAAGCACAAGTAAAGATTAGAATTAGCTAATATACTAATAATTGGCTGATTCTAATCATTTATATTCAAATTATTTAAACAAATTAAACAAATAATTTTTTTACATTTACATTAATATATTATAGATTAATATACTAATAATTAGATGATTTTAATCATTTATATTATAATGGAATAGAAATATATTGACTAATGGATTTTTAAATAATTTATATTATGTAAAGAGAAAAGACCACAACATCATAAATTAATTTATATATAATAAAGATTGGTTGATTAAAATCATTTATTTAAAATAGAACAATTAATTGGCTGATTTGAAATTTGAATCATTTATATTCAAATCATCATAATTTACTAATGATTTGAATATAAATGATTGGCTGAAATTTGAAATTATATTTAAATCAAGATTTATATCAGGCATAAGTAAAGATTTGAAATTTGAAATTATAATAAGTAGAAGAGCTAAAGGCAGAAATTTAATGCTGGATTTCAGAAAAATAATTTGAATATAAATAAAAGAGCTAAAGGCAGAAATTGTCAAACATCAACGTTAACAAAATACGTCTTCATATCTTTTAATTGGTGTGTTAAATTTTGGCTTGATATTTGACTTAAATGGATCGCATGTTATCATCAATCAATGACATTGTGTCTGGCAAAATAGATTAGAAATTAAAGGTTCGCGTAATTTGATTATGTGTTTTGGTGTTTTTAATATCAAAACTCAGAATGTTAGTCTTGGCCCCGTTTGGGGTGGTTGCGAGTTTTTGGTTTTCAAATGCAATTTTGAAACATAATGCGTTTGGCTAAAATGGAGCTGAAATAGTTTTTAACTCAATTTCAAAACACTTTTACATTCATTTTCAAAATAAATCAAAATGGAAAAGATTTTTAAGTATCAGTCTGTGATACACTTAACCATTCTTTTTTATTTGTATTGAAAGATTTATAATTCATGAACACTTTATTATAGAGTACAAGCATTGTTGGGTACATGAATTGTTTTGAATAATGCATTTCCATGTTCAAATTATTTATTGAAGCAGATTTTAATCAAGTGATGATGCATATTTTTTTTCCAGCTAACAACTATAAAATGTATAATGGCTGACTCATTACTACCCCAACGTAAACACTTCAAATTAGGAGCATGTCATCAACACATAACTAATGGAAATCAATCATCTCTTGGAATAGAAGGAGTTAATCACAATCAATTCTATCAAATATTTTTGAAGGTATGTTACATAAAAATATAACAAATATTTCATCTTATGCTTACTAAGTGAGAATTGATTTTATCTTGATAAACATTGGTTATGCATAAAACATTACTACATGGAATTAGAAGTGCTTACATTGGAAATGTGTAAACAATCGTCGAATGATGTTCATGAAGGCAACCAATAGCCCAGTATTCTTCTATCTAATATTACTAATGGTCATTCATATCTAAGTTAAATATTTTTTTATGTTATTTAAACGTATTTGTAATCCTAATACTTAAGCTAAATTGCTTTTGACTTTTAATGTAAAAGCTAATTTTAAATCAAAAAAGAATCATTCTTCATTAATATTGACATGACTCTCATATGGTTTTATAATGTTTATTATGGCATACAAGGGTCAAGTATTAATTTATTTGATGTATTTAAATTTTCAAAATAATATTTTATGTCATAGTTCAAGGTTCATTCCAAAGTGTTTTGTCTACTCATGTAGGATCAACGATTCCAGGTAATAAATTGAATAAATTTAAAATACAGATTTCAAATATATAAGATTCAAATATATATGAAAATTTAAAATAAAGTTTGATTAAGAAAATATATATCTTAATAGTTTTGATTAAATAGAATTACATAATAAATTTAATTTTGGTGTACTATTTCTATCAATCAAAAATTGACGTATTTAAAATCAGGGTTTTAAATAAATAAGAATATTCTTAAACAAATAATAAATTAGCATTTTAATTGATTAGTATTTTAGTCTATTATATAATTATAAATTATTCAATAAGAAAGAGAAGAGATGTTTTAGTTATCATAACTTAAAGAGAGGTGTCTTTATTACAGGTCATAAAAATCAATTTGAATTTCGGTGTATAATATATATATATATATATATATATATATATATATAAAGGATGTTGGAGCAATTTTTCCTACCTAAACTAGATGTATATAAGCCATTTCAATTTTTTGCATTTAATATAGTTAAATTAGTCTTTCAAATTTTGTATTAAATTAAAATTATAAAAAAAATATTTTTAGTGGGAAAGCTTTAAAAATTAAAGTTAAAAAAATAAACTAAAAGGTCATCATTTCTCCTTTGATGGATAATTAATTTTTTTGGTAAAGCCCAAAGTACTGTTTCAGGTCTAATTAATTCTCTGATTAAGTTTCATAAAATTGAATAAATGCTTGAATAATCATCGTGTCTTTATTCTCTCTTATATATTCTTTCACTAAGGTCTAGGGTTGACTAGCAGATATATTTTTTCGTTATTTGTTTTTTCATTTGCTTACCTCGATTTGATAGAAAGAGAATTTTGCTTAATATATTTAAATTAACTTGCAAAAATGACACTTTTTGTATAGATAAGAGAAGAAAGTTCTTATAGCAACACATCATTTAATGAATTTAGCGAGAAATGAGAAATGAGGATTGAGAACCAACGTTAGATATATCATCTTACTCCATATCTTTTATTATTTCTTTTGTTATTTTTATGGGTATCACCTTTGTTCTTTCCTTTTCTTTTCTTTTTTCATTTTACTGTTATGTTATTTTTTTTGTTTTGATTGCTATTGTTCAAGTTTTTCATATATGTTCTTATATTTTTTTCTTTCACTATTATATTTTAAATAATATATATATTACTAGTCTTTCTCATTTTGAGCAACAGAAATCAATAATGTTACTTTTACTTTATATCTTCAACTTACAATTTTTTTGTTTTCTTTAATAGGACATGAAGGGAGCATATTATTGTTACAACTTTACTTGTTATTCATTAATTTTCTTCTTCATTACATTTTTTTTTTGTAATTTACTTAACACAATTTAATGAATTTGATATTGTTAAATTATCCAATTAATTATTTTTATTTTTCTACTTAATTCAATTACCTAATTATATGTTTATGAATGTTATTTATATAGTTTGTTATATACTTTAATGCTTATTATGTACCAAAAAAATACTTGAATGTTTATTAATTTGTCCAAATAAATTATTATATAAAAATAATTAATTATTTTTATAAAATAAATTAATTATAGACTAATCTCTCTATCTATATAAGGTTTATTTTTAATATAGAATTAAATTGATTACATTAATAATAATAATTACACAATTTTAATAGTTATAAGTTAATAATAATAATAATAATAATAATAATAATAATCATCATCATCATCATCATCATCATCATAAATAGACTCCTTTCAATTCGAAAGAGTCAATTTTAACATTATAATTTTTTATTCTTATAAATTCAAACCTTAACAACAACAACAATAGTGATAGTAATAATAATAGTAGGTTCACTTAATTGTATTTCATAATTTTTTCTCTACATATATATAGCATTTTGAACATAATATTTGCTCAATTAAAAATATAATTAATCATCTTTCTCAATTGTAGTATAATTATATTTAATTTACTATTAAATATTTTAAAAATTAATAATTTTATTTATATACATATATTTTTAAAATAATAATAAATATAAATGTAAAAAAATATATAATTTAAACAAACTCCGTGCAAAGCACGGGTTTAAAATCTAGTTATCAAAATAAAGAAAACTTATATCGTGACATAATAACAACAACTTTATGCATAAAAGTATATAATATTTATACAATTATTATCAAATACTTTTTTGTGGTTACATTTAACAAAGACATTGGATATGGGGTTCTATAAATTTCAAATGATTTGTTTTTTGTTTGTTCAATAATACAGAAAATTGTTTGTTTCCTTCTTAAATTTAAACTTTTTATAAAAGATAAATTTCACCCCAATAATATCAAGACGAGACAGCATTTTGTATATTGAACTGAATAGAGCTCATAACAAGTCCATTGGCTAGTTATGCCTCAGTTTGTCAAAGAAAATGACATGAAAGCAATGCCGACCCTACGGTTTCCCTCAAAGTCCCACTGCTACCTTTTTTTTATGAGTTTAATTTTTATTCATTTGTTAGAGTAAAAAATTTTATACTGATAATTAATTAAAAATTATAGTACATATGATTTTTAAGATAATTATTATAAAATTAATAAACTTATTATATATATAATTCGTAATTAGACGACAGTATAAATAAAATCGTTTTACACTATTGACACATAAACTATTCTCTCTCTCTCTCTCTTATTTAGGGGTGAAACCTGAAATAGATAACATTTCTTTTTTGTTTTCAAAGACAACAAGCTTTCCCTAGTTGGGCCATGCATCATTAGCTAGCAAACATGGACAAAAAAAAATAACAACCATGTACTAATTGGATTCCTCATAAAGTTACAATACTGTTAACAACAGTGTAATAGCTAGAAATGACCCAAAGAAGAGACATTTGCCGAAAGAAATTCATAAGAAAACAAAACAAAGGCGTGGTTGGCATTAGAAATTGGCAAGACGCATAATAAGAAGCAAAATAGAGGGTTTATTTATCTTAAAGTTGAATATTTAAATCATTAAATATAAATATAAATTAACACCAATCATAAATTTTACATTAAAACATGTAACAGAATCAAATAAATGAATTCTGAATGTGAAATAAACCAACTGGGAATGGACAAGGTAACATTTGTGATCTGTCTTGGTGCATGGGCGGGAACAGGAGGGGCTGAAGTTCAAATGAGTAAATTAAAAATCAAACAAAAAACCTTTTCCATAAAAAGCTGAAAAAGTTGTTTGTGGCCTCACACACCCCCACTCACAGTACAGTACACTACACACACACGCACCCACCCAACCCTTGAATTCCACAACTCTGACGCATTCACAATCACGTGGCCCTCTAATTTTAATATTCGGAAATAAACGTAAAAGGTAAGTAATAAAACAAGAAATAGAAGCCCCTCCATTCATTATCTGTAACAGAGGGCAGTTGCTAGGTGAATGCTCACTGCTACTGACATTCTACAGAGTTTTTGCCTACCCATTTTTTTTATTGTTATTTTTTAATTAAATTGTTGTCATTTAATGCCTGTGTTCCTTTGCTTCTACACTCTTTAATCTCCATTCTGTACTCTCATTCATTCTTTTGCCTCCATTTATTGTTTGCTTCCAGCTAGTTCTGCAATTGGGTTGGTTCAGTTGGCCTTTCTGGTAAAAGATATTTGATCTTTTTTTTTTTTTTTGTTGCTTGCTTGAAGACTTCTTTGATTAAAGAATTTTTTTTTTCAGTGTACATTAAAATTTTGGGAATGTTTGGGGCATTTTTAGTTCAACTGCTGAAATGGGTAGCTCATGTTTTAAGATTTTTTTTTCATTTGGGAATTGGGTAATGTGCTTCATTTTTTTAACCCCTTTTCTGCAGCCAGCTACTGTTTTATTACCATGGGTCAGTAAATGTGTTGCAGAAAGTTGTGTAGTTTGTTGGATTTTAAATTTCAGTAGTGCGAAGGGAATCAAAGGGTCTCAATGATTTTCCAAGAACTGTGTGGGATTTGGCTTATGATGATGGAGCTAAAAGATTTCTTCTTTTAATTTTATAAGGTTTGTGTTTTAGAGCAAAGCTGGAGGAGAATGTTAAGCAAAGTTTTCTTCTTTTTTTTTTTTTCACTTTTTTTTTTGAATCACTGAGGTTGTTAAAGGGAAAGTGTGTTTTCTGGGTTTCTGCTTTTTGAATGCTAGGGCAAGTAGGTTGGAGCATCTCTGTTCATGATTTTTCTTCGTCATAATATATATTTACATTTTGAACTGGATTTTGGTGTGGGTTTTGAACGAGGTTCTGAACATTTAGGTGCTATTGTCTGCAGATGAATGTCTTGCAATTTTGAAGCTAATGTTAGTTTGTAGACCCAATGATGGATAAGAAGAGATGGTTATGGAAGAGGAAGTCTTCTGAGAAGAGCCCTGGTGAAACTGAAAGTTCAGGATCTGTTTCGTCTCATTCTGAGAGGTACTCAGATGAACAGGTAATAAACAATCTGGAATCATTTGCAAAATGGGGTACCTAATCTAAGACTTTTTTAGTATTTGGTTTCATCTTAAAATCTTGGGATTCTCTTTTGTAACTCACAAGCACTAGTCGGAAGATTTGAATTATAATTTGACTCCTTTTTTGACGGTGAAACATTAAGATTCCTTACTTGTTAGTGGATAAAGTTAGTTGTTCACTTACTGGCAAGCTAAGATTGTTTTCACTGGTTCTGCTTTTCCTTCTCTTCTGATTTCTGTGTTCCGGTGTCATAATGTGGGAAGAATATTCATAAGAATTGTGCTTATAATCACAAAATATAAATATTTGCTACATGTGCTTCGTTTTGAATCTTGTGTCATTGGCATAACTTTCGGAAATTGAGTGACAGCAAAGACTAAAAAAGTCATCTTGAATTAATAGGTTCTTTCAATAAAACCAGGTTCCTCAACTAATTATTCTCCCTAGACTCTTTAAGGCAGAAGCTATTTGTCCCTCCTTTTGGTCTGTCTCGTATGTGAAAAAAAATAGTTAGATTTCGGTTTCTGTTTAGGCATAAATTATTTGAATAAACGACCTGAAGACATAGCTCATTGATTATTCAAGTTTTATATAGCCATGCATACATATTAGAAATTAAGTTCACATTTTGTACAGCCTATATTTAGTAGCTGTTCTGAAATTGGATCCGTCATGACTGATGTTGAGTGCATTCAAGAATGTATTTTAACAACTTCTCTGCCAGTCATTGGTCTAAGTCAACCATGAATATCATATCTTTTATGCCTTCTCCTGGAAATTAACTTGTGATCCTGGTAGTTTCAGCATGTAATGACCATGTTGCTGTATTTCACAGTCAGAATGAAGTTTACTATCAATTTTTATCCTTTCTTTTCTGATAAGTCTAGTACTTGTGTCTTTGAAACTTCAAATAGGAGGCATTGAAGGAATCTCCTAGTAGAAGCAACCAGTCACCTGATGTCACATCAAAAGCTATGTCCTATGCTGAAGATGTTAACCATAGTTCATTTATCAATGCACAATTGCCTGAAGAAGTCACCTCTAAATCTGTACCTGCTACAGGCATTGCAAGCGATGGTTCATCAGAGAAAGACGAAAATGGAGAGAATGAAAATATAAAATATGTAAAGGAAGGTGATCTAAATGATGGGTTGAGGAATATGTCAGAGAAGCTATCTGCTGCACTAGTGAATGTCAATGCCAAAGAAGACTTGGTTAAGCAGCATGCCAAAGTTGCTGAAGAAGCCATTGCAGGTACATTCCTCTGTTGCTCCCTGTAACTTTGCAGAAAAAACGATGCTTATATCTTATTTCTTGATTATGGTCTCATCCTTTTGTCAATATACATTGATGTTGTGTGACATTTGCCTATGAAACAATTCATCAGCTGATTGTTGAACAAGAAAACCACCCAGTAAGTTCCTCTTCATAAAGGAGGGTTAGGAGTTAGGACTTAGGTAGGGACGTAGGGTTTATAGAAATTAAAAGTTAAATTGCATCTGAATCATCTCAATAGTTCATTATATCAAGAGGCTTATATATGATCTATCAGAACACTTACATGCTGACACTGGCATAATAGTTATCTCCTTGTATGATTCCTTGGTATATTTATTTCCTTCTTTTTCTCTTCCTTTTTAGAATGTCTATTAATTGGACCATTTTCATTAACTTAGGCTGGGAAAAGGCTGAAAATGAAGTGGCAGTTTTAAAGAAGCAACTTGACACCGTCATTCTCAGGAATTCAGTTCTAGAAGATCGAGTCACCCACCTAGATGGAGCACTTAAGGAGTGTGTTAGGCAGCTAAGACAGACAAGAGAAGAGCAGGAAGAGAATATTTATGATGCTGTTGCAAAAAAGACACAAGAATTGGAATCTGCCAAAATTAAACTTGAAAACAAACTCACTGAGCTCCAGAACAAATTAGATGCTTCAGAAGCCAGGTCTTCTATTGACTTTGATCTGTGTCAAAAGGTTGAATGTTTGGAGAAAGAGAACATGACTCTCAGGCATGGGATCCTAGTTCAATCAGAAGAGCTGGAAATCAGGACAATTGAGAGGGATCTAAGCACTCAAGCTGCTGAGACAGCTAGCAAACAGCATTTAGAAAGCATCAAGAAAGTGGCCAAGCTTGAAGCTGAGTGCCGGAGACTGAGGAGCATGGCTTCTAGAGCTTCCTTAGTTAATGATCATAAATCCATTGCTCAGTCCTCATTTAGTATTGAATCTCTAACAGATAGTCACTCTGACAGCGGGGAGCAGCTTACTGCAGTGGAGATTGATGCCCACAAGATGAGTGGCTCAGAACCAAACAAGTGCGAGCCAAGTTGTTCCGACTTGTGGGCATCGGCACTAATTGCTGAGCTTGATCAGTTCAAGAATGAAAAATGCAGACTAACTCCATCCAGTTCTGTTAAAATTGATCTCATGGATGATTTTCTTGAAATGGAACGACTCGTTGCATTGCCTGAAAATAAGAACAAAAGCTTTGTCCAGGAGTCAGTTGTTACCAATCAATGCATAAACAAAGAAAATTCTCTCAGAGAAGAGTTTGAGATCATGAATCAGCAAATGGATGAGCTAAAAGAAAAGTTAGAGAAGGTGGAAGCTGATAAAGCTGAACTAGAGATAGCTTTGATGAAAAGTGAAGAGTGTATGGAGGAGTCACAACTTCAGTTGAGGGAAGCAGAAGAGAAATTGGAGGAGATGCAAATAGAGCTGGAAAATGTCTACAAATCAAAGCAAAGGGTAGAAAACCACCTAATGGACATAGTGGCCGAGGCTCAAACATTGTCTGTGAAGGTTGAGTTTTTAGAAGCCGAGGTTGATAAGGAGAGGGCTGTGTCAAGTGAAATTGCAATGAAGTTTAGGGACCTGGAGGAAGAGTTAGAAAGAAAATCTGCAAATGTTGACATACTAGAAGCAGAGCTTGATAAGTCAAATGAAATTGCAATGAAGTGTAAGGACCTGGAGGAAGAGCTAGAAAGCAAATCCACAAAGGCTGACTTGTTAGAAGCAGAGGTTGCTAAGGAGAGGGATATGTCAGATAAAATTGCAAAAAAGTGTAAGGACCTGGAGGAAGAGCTAGAAAGCAAAACTGGAAAGGTTGACTTATTAGAAGCACAGGTTGCTAAGGAGAGGGATGCGTCAGATAAAATTGCAAAAAAGTGTAAGAACCTAGAGGAAGAGCTAGAAAGCAAATCTGCAAAGGTTGATTTATTAGAAGCAGAAGTTGATAAGGAGAGGGCTGTGTCAGATGAAATTTCAATGAAGTGTATGGACCTGGAGGAGAAGCTAGAAAGCAAATCTGCAAAAGTTGACTTGTTAGAAGAAGAGGTTCATAACGAGAGGGCTACTTCAGAAGAAATTGCAATGAAGTGTAGGGAATTGGAGGAAGAATTGCTCAGGTCTACAGCTAGCTCATATGGAGAAAAAAAGATTAAGCAGGTTGATCATCATTGACATCTACATTAAGCCTTTGTTTGGTAGAGAGGAGAGAAATAGATAGAAAAGAAACAGGTAAAAAATAAGTTAAGAGGTAAGAAATAGATAAAAAATAATTTGAAATTTTAGGTTGTTTGGTCAGAGAGAAATAGATGAGAAATAAGAGAGAGATAGATAGATGAATGAAAGTAAGTGAGAAATAAAATAGAAATAAGTAGTGGGGCTTTCAAAATTTTTAAAAATTTCTCACCCATTTCCTTTGAACCAAACCATGTATATTTTCAAAAATTTAAAATTTTCTTCCTCTCTCCTCCATAACAAAAAGGGCGTAAATGTTTAATCATTGATCCATGCACAAAATAGGAAGGCATTGGTTATGTACTTTCTAGCCAACTCATGTAATGCATGTGATCTTTTCTATGCCAGGAGGACCTAGCACTGGCTGCCGGAAAGCTTGCCGAGTGCCAGAAAACAATAGCATCGTTGGGGAATCAGTTGAAATCTCTGGCTACACTAGAAGATTTCCTTATTGACACTGCAAGCATTCCTGCAAGTCCATCACTCATTGGTCAGGCTGGTGGGGAGACGTGGAAGTTGCATTCAAATGGCACATTTTCACCTAAAAGAGATTCCACTTCTTCAAGGTTGGCTGATGGTAGCTCTTGTCCATCCTTGAACAAAAATGAGGAAACCTCACCGCTTTCATCGCCTTCATCAACTTCATTGTCGGCCTTGCCAAATCATGTCAGTTCTGAGAGGAGTAGAAATGGCTTTGCAAAATTTTTCTCTAGAACCAAGAGTGGGATCCGGCTAGAAATCTAGTGAGGATATAGTGAATTAACCTTGACGGAAGCCATTCTTTTCTCTAGTTGTAAAACATTGATCTTGTCATTCAAAGAAAAGATTTGACAACACTCAATTGGCTTCAATTGTATCATTTTTTCTAATCTTGTGCAGGGTTTATGTATTCTGACATTTGATTAAAGAAAAAAAAAAAAATTCAAATTTTGAATGCCTCTCTTGTGGTATCTCTAATCTGACTCAAGCTGCAAAGTATTAAGAGTTCCTCACCAGTACCCTTTCAGCTCTAAAATCTAAATCATAATTAAAGATTAGTGCCAAGTAATACTATTACTTTGCATTCTGCTCTATCAGGTCCTTAAGCCTTAGTTTGGTAGAGAAGAAATAGAGGGGAAGAGGAAGAAAAAGAGTGGAAGTGAGAAAAAATGAGTTGTTTAGCAAGGTGGAAGTGAAGAAATTTAAAAAAAAAACATGTGGGATCCACAGCAAAAAAATTCCCACTTCCAGGTGGCCGATTTGTGCAGAAATACACATGCTGTTTTTTGCTCTTCTTTTTAGTTGTTGGTAACAAGTAAATTGATTTACTTGTTTTATTTATTTATTTATTTTTTGGAAACTTACTTGTTTTATTATTATTATTATTATTATTATTATTATTATTATTATTATTATAATAATATATTATTATTATTATTAAAAATAAATAAAAATAAAAAATAAAAAAATATTAATAATAAAAATAAATATTATTAATAATAATAAAAATAATATTAATAATAAAAATAAATAATAATAATAATAATAATAATTAAAATAAAAAATAATCTCAAAAAATTAACTTTTTTTTTATTTTTCTTCAACCAAATAATTTTAATATTCACTCTGTTTTTCACATTTTTTTTTCTCTCTTTTTTTCATCTCTTCCTTTTCTTTTGTTTTATTTTTTTCTTTTTTACCAAACAAACCTGACGGTTTTGATTTTTTGTTGACCTTTCTACCCGATGATGCACTTTATTAATAGGTCATCTCTAATTGTGAAACTCAAGCCTTTTTTTACTCAACTGCAAAAAGGAATGAAAATAATAAGATTCAAATTTTTAAATAAGATGCGTTGCTTCTAGGTACTTCTACGTAAATATTGCTTTTCATAAAACCAAGGTAAGGAACGGGTAAATGTGTGTTAGCTTCCGCGTTTTTACTCACCTCTACCTAGATTTCATGTCAAAAATATATAGAACTACTCCTAATTTTTTCACAACGGACACGTGTCACATGAAAATAGATGAAAACCAAACATGCAATAAGAAATGAGTGTTAAGGATGCTCTAAGGTGAGGAAGAAGCAAGAGTATAGGAGTGTAAACAACTATTCTTTACGATAAGAGGTGAAGATCTCACCTTAACATGTCAATTGTTATAGCTTTATGAGCCTTGAAGAAATGAAAAGCATTTTGGGCTGAGAAGTTTAATTGTTATAGCCTAGTAAGAGTCTTCAAGAAATAAAAAAGTCATTTTGGGGTGAGAGAGGCTCGAACTCTCGACCTCAGGATAACTCAGAAGCTATGAGACCTACGCGCTAGCCAACTGCGCCACCACCCCTTACGATATTGTCTCTGAAAATATATTATTTATAGTAGATGAAAACCCTGACTTAACTGTCAATTCAGCACCATAAATTCGGCATCCCAATTTGTAAATGCGCGTATCAATGGTAAAAAATGTTAGTAATGTTATTTTTTTTTACAAAAATTGATTGTATGATCTGACAAAAATAAAAAAATTGCCATTTTTTTTATAGCATTAAGTTATGAATAGTGTTAAATATACACTAAGTGTATAATAAAATCTTACAGCATTTGAATAGGTGGATGAAAATTTCTCTTTCATCACTTCATCCACCGCCCAATTTTTTTAATGGCTTAAATATGTTTTTAGTTTCTGTAAAATGAGTGAGTTTTAATTTTAGTTTTTATAATTTTTTTTCTTTGATTTTCATTCTCAAAAAACTAAAATAATTGTTTTTAGTCTATATTATTACGTGACACTTGTTAATTGCTTGTATGTTTAATAGAAGGTCAAGTGATCATCTCAAGTGACACTTACTCGTATTTGTAGTACCATATGTTAGCATGTGATGTCTCTAATTTTTTTTTCTAAATTCTTAAATAAATATTATTTATCTACTTTAAAATGAATTTTAGGGATCAAAAGTAGTTATTTAAGATTTTAGAGGAATGGAAAAAAAAGTTGTAAGGACCAAAACCAAAATTCTTTTATTTTAATAGTAATTTCAAATTTTGGAGGGATAAAAAATAATAAAAAAATTATAGAGACCAAAATTAAAATTTGATCATTTTATAGGGACTAAAAACATATTTATTTATTTTTCATTTTTTTCATTTTTGTTTATTAATTTCATTTTCCTCCATTGATTTATACAGAATCTCTCTATACATTCAACATTTCCATAAAGTTAAATTGTCGAATATTATTGCAGATAATTCATCAATGTAATCCTTCAAACGTTTATCTTAATTTTTTTTTTATGGATAAATTAAGAGCCATTGTCATTTATAAATTGGATCTGTTGGTATTTGTCCATTAGCGTATCATTAATTTTTTTTTTCTTAAAATTACAAGTTTACAAAGAAAAAATTGTTCCATTACAAGCTCAAGGTTTATCATAAACTTGATAATTAATATTGGCTTACGAGTTACGAAGTGAAAGATTAAGTAGGTTTGTTTGATGCAAAGGTCACAAACAAAGAGAGAACAATAACATTTTAATGACATCAAGCAAACAGGTTCCATGGTGTAGTGGTTAGCACTCTGGACTTTGAATCCAGCGACCTGGGTTCGACTCCCGGTGGGACCTTTTTAAATTGATTTACATCTTTATAATATATTATTATATTAGACCATTTTCAATAGATAAACATAATCTTTTCCCTTGAACTCCCAGATTTTTTTTTCTTGATCGGCCTTCGATCTCTGCAAAGTTGACATCCCTGGAACTTGTCACAATACTAAAGCAATTTCTTTCAGCCAAAATGAATTAGATGGGTTGGAAAACATTCAAAATTGTCACTTCCAGTTGGTTGGAACAATCAATGACTTGTATAAGATACATACTTCAAATTAATCTGGGTGGATGTTAAATACCAAGGCTTCTCTTGGGATTGAGTGAAAGAAAAATCTGTTGTAGGGGTTGTTGAGGGGAAGAAGAGGTAAAGGAATAGAGTGCATGGCAGGACTGGAGTTGAGTTGTTCCATGCGCTAGCAGCAATGGGAAGGAGTAGGTGGCGAGCACCAAGAAAGTCAAGAAATGCAGTGTGTTATCCGAGAGGGAAGGCTCACTCGGTATACAAATTATCATCACAGATGGCAGGGAGTCAAATATAGAGTGGAAAATGAAATTATGCTTAAATGATTTAGGGGAAAGGAGAGTCACGCCAACTATCACAACCTGCAGTAAAGTCACAAGGCGTGGGGGCTTGACAAAAGGATGGGAGCAAGGAGACGCCGAACGAAAATATGCTGTGGGGCGTTTTCAGTAATCGTCGTCTGCGTTACCGTAACACATAGATTTTGGTGGTTAAATGTGAGTGTCAGAATAACAAGCATTGATGGGTGTAAAGCCATGTGCTTGCTCTGGCTGTGAAGCATAAGCATAGTGCATGTTGTTAGTATACAAATATGGGGTACGACATGTATTGGGATTTGGCATGTCAAATTACTTTCGCGTGGCGGAGGGTAGTTCGTTGGGCAAGGTCTTGAAAATGATATTGTATTACACATTAATGTGGCACACCTTGCGTTGATAGCTCTTAATAAAATTCCTTTTGCTTATCAAATAAATAAATGTGTGTCAAGATATTATAAATTGTAGGATTAATTTTATTAATGATCTAGATTTAGCGTAAATCTCAAGACTTACACATTGTATTAGCAGATCCTATCACACACACACATATAATTGATTGGAATCATAGTCATTCTCAAATTAACATGTATAATCTGATTACTTTAATTATATATAATGATATAATGATATTTTTGGTATATTTTCAATTTAGTTTAATTTAATTTAATTTTGAATTAATTATGTTAATAAAATATTTATTACGAATTACGTGATTCATAATATTAACCATAATAATGTAACTTGATAAAGGTCCAAATTTGATGTAATGATTATAGAATGTTGAAATTTAAATTAATGAGAGAAAATAATAATAAATAAAATTATTGTATATAGAAAAGTTCCTAATTTCATGTTAGAATGTGACATAATTCACAATGGTAGATTTATATTTGTATGAAAGTAATAAATATTTATTATAAAAATTCAGATAATTTACTTATAGTTTATTTATTATTTTAAATTTATTAATTTATTACTTTATTTGTATAAACTTTATATTTTGTGTAACACCCTAACGGGTATTACCTTAAATTGTGCATTTTTGCATATTAGAATGAGGATAAGCATCATATATATGAGATTTCATTACCTGAGAAGTCATTAAATAAAATCCCACAAGGTTCCTAATTAGTGTAATGACATATAGAACAAGAAAGGATTTTTCCCATAGGCAAATAGGTTTCCCATTAAAATATTACATACACGTAGAAATTGTTTTTCAAAAATATACAATCACTAACCTAAGAATACAATATTTCCAAAACAACTACATCCTCTAGGCCGCATCATGTCTTCCTCAAGTACCTGTTCAATCTGGAACATTAAAACTAATCTATTGAGATAATGTCTTAGTGAGTGCTATAAACATGCAATGGAGGGTACAAAGCTCATATATGCATGATTTACATAAAACATTGCTTCAATATTTAAGAGTTAAATCAAATGTTTAATTTAGCATGATTAACTTTCATCTTTCATCCTTTTCTGTCTTATTGCAAGTATTGATCTCAAACTTTCAAGGAGTGTTCCCATGTCCTTATGCCATAGCCTCATACTTATATACCCTTCTAGCCTGAGGGGTTTAGTCACTAGCCTTTAGTGAATGAGAAGTGACAGAATCTTGCCCATTCATTTAAAGAGGGCACCTTAATTTAGATACGCCTTTCTTTCTTTAAAATAGATTTATCACAACCTCACTTTTTACCCTCTTTAGTCCGAAGGGTTATTTCACCTAGGACCTTTAGCCATTCTTTCGGTATCTGGAGGATTTACTACCTTTCTTGCCCCAAAGAAGACCCTCTACATGTATAATTGGAAACAATATACCCTAAGCATGTATGATAATTTAGGCATCAAGTAGACTTTAATGAAGGACATGCATGGATAATTTTGCTATTTCAAGGGTCTCTCTGCTTAGCGCAGGCATGACCTCGCTTAGTGAGTGAGATCATGCTGTTAAGAGAACTTAAGAGTTACTTAGCAAACAAGGTGTAGAGGTTACAAACCTACCCTCTGGACCTTTCTTGCTTAGCAAGGATGATTCTTGCTAAGCGAATATGCACCAGTACTTTAAACTTTCTAGAGGTCCCCTCTGGTTAGGTGAGAGAAGAACTCCCTTTCTAGACTTTAAACTTTTCACTTAGTGAGACAATTCTGCCTAGTGATTTTGTTCCAATACTCCAGTCCTTGTGGGCTTGTTTTGCTCAACAAGAACATGGTTCATTGAGCAAAATAATGATTTTGCAAATCACGACCTTTGCAGCCTCTGCCCCACCCAGGCCATCCATGACCGTCAAGTAGTCCCAGTGACCACCAATGATGTGCAAAAGATCCTTTCACTTATAAATCTCAGACTCCTTGATAAAAAAAACTCATGAATTATGCAAATCAAGGGAAAACCCCAAATTCCCAATGTTAAGGTTCAAAACCCCAAACCTTTAATCCTATAACAACAACAACACAAGATCAAGGAGAGAAAAGGTGAAGAAGATGAGTGGGAAAGCATTCACATAATCCTTACGAATGGGTGTGTGGGTACCTCCTCTTTCTTACTTCTCCTCCTTCTTTTCCTCTTCTTCCTTTTGGACTCCTCTTTCTTTTCTCTTTACCTTCTCTCCTTAAAAATGTGTGTGTGTGTGTGTGTGTGTGTGTGTTTATTTTGAGTGTGAAAGGGGGGAGGGGGGGGCGGGGGGCGGGGAAGAGGAGGTTGTGCTTAAAAGGGTAAGGACCTTTATTGGGCCGTAGGGCCCCTTTTTCTGATTTATCCCGATTTTGGCCCATCATGATAATACTAAATAGAGTAAAATCCTATATTATGTAGAGCACTCATAAAACAACCATAGAAGGATGTTTAATTTATTTAACAATAACATTATTATTCACCTATTTTTGGAAATGTTACATTTTTCCATCCATACAAAAATTTTGTCCTCAAAAATTGTGACTCATGATATACCTGAAACAAAGAGCTATGGATGAACCAACTGCATTTTGTCTTCTTTTTCCTAAGTGGTTTTGTTAGAGGCAAGTCCTTTCCAAACAACCTTAACTAAAGGAATGGTCTTGTTCTTGAGTGTTTTCACACTACAATTGACAATCTTAATCAGTTTGGATCGAAGGTAAGGTTTGGTCTTAATTGTGTCGACTCAATCTGAATGACATGAGAAGGATCCTCAACATATTGACACAGAATACATTATGAAGATTTAACAATGATGGGGGCAAGGCAATCCTATAGGCTACAAGTAACACCTCAATATTTCTTTTCTTATACATATGTAAATATATGGCTATGGTGTTCTTGAGTGTTATTTTAATAAGGGTATTTTGGAAAATATATGGGGTGATTAGAAAAAGGGTTTTATAATTTAAATGTTTTGGAAAATAAATGAGTTTCTAAAGATTATGAACTTGTGTTGTTGTAGCAGAGTAGCAAAAGGAACCCTTGCAAGAGTTGTTGCAGCAGTGATTGAGAGACTGTGGGAGACGTCGTTAAGCCATCATCATTCTCATTGCTGAAGTTTTGTTTCTTTCGAGGTTAGGGGGTGAGTTATTTTGCTTATAGATATGGCTTTGGTCGTGAGTAGAAGGGTTAACCATAGACCCTAAAGTGGTTGTGATTGTGTGTTTGCCTATGAAGGGAAAGTGATTTTCCCTAATCTTTGTATGTTTGGCTTTAGCCTTGTGATTGGGTTGCATAAATAGAATGTTCTTGAGTTTTCTTGTAATCTTGAAATTGGACTATTGATTGATTGACAAATTGATGAAAATTAGTGATTGAACTCTTATGCCTTGCCTTGAAGTGATTGAGAATGTGTGAATAATTAACTTAAAACCTCTTTAGAGTAAATTAGAGTGGGTGAAATTTATTGGGAATATTGTTCACAAAACCCTAATCGTGACGTTAGTTTGTCATCTTTCGTTTAACGAGCATGAACCTCGTTGAGCAAGAAAAGGTTCAGAGACTAGGGTAAGTATCTGGAAGGTTTTTTTGCTTAGCAAGGACCTTTTTCACTTAATGAAAATAGTAGAACAGAGAGTAGGACAAATCCCTGATGCAAAATTGCTTAGTGAGGACCTTTTTCACTTAGTAATAGTAAAATAAAGAGTAGGATAAATCCTTGATGTGGAATTGCTTAGTGAGGACCTTTATCACTTAACAAAAATAGCAAAATAGAGAGTAAGATAAATCCCTGATGAGGAATTGCTTTGCGAGCCCCCTCTTACTTATCAAAAAGAAAGGAACAAGGAGCAAGGTAACTCCATAGAGTGGAATCACTTAGCGAGGTCCCTTCTCGCTTAGCGAAACCAGAGGAATAGAGAGTGGATAAAATCCTTGAGTGTGAGTTGCTTAGCGAGGCCTCATCTCGCTTAGCGAAAAGAGTTAGAATAAAGAGTGGGTAAGTCCCTAGAATGAGTGTCACTCAGCAAGACCTATTATTGGTAAGTGAAGAACATGTAGAGTGAGTATGACCATTGACGTTTAATTTTAAAATTGTGAATTACCTTTGTAAAAATTACATGCAAGTCTTTATGTTATGAAATGAGAATTAATGAATATTGAGATGAGAGGCCTAGCCTAAGAGAGGTGGGACTCAACTTTTAAAATGTTCTGTAAATTATGAGCATTGTATGTGGTCATGTATCATAACATTTGAGTTATGAGGCAAAAAAAAAGTATGTAGGAATTTGGCTGGTGGAGGTTGGGGATGGGTTGTCCAATCCTAGCCTTGGGGGTAATACTTGATTTGGAAACTCCAATGGCCCATCCTGATCCCTTGGAGCTGGAGTGTACTAGCAAAATTGGAGAACCTTGGCTAGTCACCGGGGAATATCATTCTAGTTAAGAGTGAGAAAGCCGAAAACATAAATATGGATGATGCTTATTATGGTTATGCATGTACTTCTAGACTACTTTTGAGAGGCTTAGATTGGTACCATATGTGCATGAGAAGTAGAGACTAAGTTGTGTTGCATTACACATGCACTTATTATGTGTGTGTTTTAATCCTTGCCAATTAACATTATCCTGATTATATATGTGTTTTTGTGTTTTACTTGTCTCCATTGTCATACTTTAAGTATGATGTAAGATGTATCTAACTCCTTTGTTTCCTAGTATTTTCTATCTGTGTTTGTGATGTACAAGTGATGTCTAGTGGGACCTTAAGGAAAAGTCTTAAAGTAGAGGGATTGATCTCGTTGTAGTTTATTTTATAGTTTGATTTGAGTTTTGTATGTTTTGATAAGATTATGGCATCGGTGTTGAATAGTTATCATTTCATGTGGATTAGTTTTTTTTTTTTTTTTTAAATTACAGTTAGTAGGTTTGAGTTTTCTTATTGAGTTTAGCATAAGACTTGTATGGCCATTGAAAACCAGTATTTCCTTTTGTTATTAATTGAAGTATTTTATCAAATTATTTGTTATAAGTTGTCCATGTGATGTCCTTTATCGCGTAAAGTGTAAGGCTCCAGCTTATTGGGAATAAAACTTAACCAACTTTCATTTAGGATTAGGAAAACAGAGCTTTGTTTACTTTAAGTTGGTGAAAATATGAGTAAATTTTTTGTTTTGTCATAAACCTGTATTATCGTTTTGTAAAACAAGGAATCTGTAGTAGGAAAATAGTTCATAATACCCTCATATAGGGAAAACATAAAAGAAGTGGCTACATATAGTGGTCCCGTTGCAAGAACTTGATGGACAGTTTATATATACATATATAATTATGAATAAGCTTGATCGAGTAGTCAGGTACAAACTCAATAATAATAAAAATGAAATACTTTAAAATGTAAAGCTTTTGTTTGTCAATACCAAATAGCTGTTGAATATAGGGTGTTGGGAGTGAAAAATACACAAATCTTAAATATCAATAAAGAAGAGATTCCATGTATAAATAAGTATAACAAATAAAACACAGGTTTACAGAACTAAAGAGTATATGTTAGAAAATAAAAGATATAGTGATTGAATGAAACCACTAAATCCTATCCTAACAACGGATTACATAGATATGACCCACTGACACCATTGGTTTACCCAACTAATTGGGATCCCTAACTCCATCACTAGCCCTATTGGCTAGGAAGGTAATCACATTGACTCATATGGTAGGACATGCTAGGGTCACTATCGCTAGGGGGGTCACTAGGGGAGTCCCTGTCACCTTCACAACTATATGCCCTTTCTTTTATGTTTAGGGTCCATATGCCTTTTCTTTTTTCATTTAGGTTTCACATACCCTTTATTCAAGGCCACTGTTCCTATTGCATTTCAATGTCCTCGTGCCTGTTGCATTTCAAGGCCCTTATGCCTATTGTATTTCAACCCCCCGTGCCTATTGCAATTTTAGGCCCCTATGCCTAGTGCATTTCAAGGACCCTACACCTATTGTTTTTACATTTCAAGGCCCCTATGCCTGCTTCTTTTTACATTTTAAGGCCTTCACATGTGTTGCTTTTACATTTCAAGGTGTTCATGCCTACTGTTTTACATTTTAAGGCTTTTATGCTTGTTATTTTTACATTTCAAGGTCCTTATGCTTGCTTCTTTTTACATTTTAAAGCCCTTATGCCCACTATTTTTACATTTGAAGACCTCGGTGCTTGCTATTTTTACATTTCAAGGCCCCTATGCCTGCTTCTTTTTACATTTCAAGGCCGTCATGCTTGCTGCTTTACATTTCAAGGCCCCGCACCTATTGTTTTTACAATTCAAGGTGTTGAATAAAAGGGCTGGATCCAAGAAGAAGGGTGAATTGGATCTTTAAAAATTTTCAAGAATCCCCAAAATCTTTTCAAAGATGAAGAACTAGATTTTTTTATAAAAAAACTTTGAATCAATTTGATTTGGTTATATGAGTAATGTAGAATAAGAACAATTATCTCGATTTAACTATCCAAAGAGCCTCATGAATTTATGTGAAATCAATTAAAGAGATCAAGATTCAATATATTTGAGAGAGGGTAGAAGAATGTAAAGAACACATAAGATTTATACTGGTTTGATCACCATCACTGTGATCTACATCCAATTTGGGATTATCACTATGCAATTCAATTGTTTACGAACACATTGCACAAACAAGAGAATTACAAACAAACACAACCACAAGTTCAAGTTTCTTGAAAAACCTATCAAGAAAGCTTAAACCTCTTCTTATAAAACACTACTACAAGATAGCTTTGAGAAAACCCATCTCAAGAACGAAAATTATACAGAGAGAAAAGGTCAGATATCTCCTTAATTTGTGATGCATGAAAAGTAATGAAGCACAAACCAAATTCTACCTAGAAGATGACTTTTCTTTATCTCCAATAATGGTCCATAGTGAGCTCTTGATTTTGATGCAAAACTTGTTGTGGTGATGAAGAATAATGTGTTTTCTCTTTAGAAAAAATTCTCACAAAAACTTAGAGAATTGAGTTTATGTGAAAAGATCCATTAGGTTTGCAATTTATAGAGAGTCCACTAGAATAACTAGTTACTTGCTCTTGTAATCTGTTATTTTGTTCTTAAGAATCTAGAAATGAGAGTTAGAATGGAAATAACAAGTTATTTTGCTTTGTAACTTGTTATTTGCGCTTTTATTTTATTTCCTATTAGTTGGAATAACTAGTTACATAACTTTGTAACTAATTATTTTCGTATAAGACAAAACAACTTTTAAAAATGTAACTGGTTACATAATTATGTAACTGCTTACAACAAAATGTAACTAGTTACAAATTTGTGTAACTAGTTAAAACAGAAAAGCATAACTGATTACATAATTCCGTAACCAGTTAAAACAGATTGTTCCAACATACTATATATACATTTTTAACGATTTTAATCAATTACAAAACTAATTTATCCAATTAAATTGTTCTTAGACATAAGATTGAATTCTTCAAAAGCTTTAACATATAACCATCACTTCTTATCAAATTAAAATCATGTTTTATCTAATTATTTCTTCTTAAACTCAATTTTAGACTTATGAAAACATGTTATCACTTGTTAATCCTTTAAGTCTTTACTTTAGAGCTCATCACCATTAAATCATCAAGGATAAAGATAAATCATGCATGACACACAACCACACACACATATATATAAACACATGTTACAACTTTGTTCTCATCAAGAGACTAAATCATCAAAACTCTATTAATATTTCTTGGGGGCAAAAAAGATTCTTCTTCTTGCTTCTTCACGAGGTGCCCGCATGTTTTTACATTCTAGGCCCTGTGCCTGCTGTTTTTTATATTTCAAGGCCTTTCCATACGTTTTTTTATATATTTGAAGGCCTCGAGCTTGTTATTTTACATTTCAAGGCCCCTACGCCAATTGTTTTTACATTTCAAGGCTCTTACGCCTGTTGTTGCACTTACTTTCTTAGGCTGCCAAGTTTATTGCATATATTGTTTAGGCTGCCAAGACTATTGCCTTTACCTTGAAGGCCTTGAGCCTAGTTTTGTTTCATGATTTGGGTCCCTATGCCTATTGTTCTATGTTCCATGCCTTTGCACTTGTTTTTGTCTTGGGCCCTAATGAAATTGAGGTTATATCTTTACTTATTTTTTTACTATCAGAATATGAAAATGTCAGTTGTTCACATTATTCAGTAAAAACTAAGTAAAAAAGGGTAATTGCTAACACCTAATTTTGTTCGGGCAATTAAAATATAATAAAAAATTAAAAATTAAAAATGCAAAAAATACAAAAAATGAGAATTATCAAAAAATTAAAAAATAAGTTAAAGAGAAAAAAGGAAAAAATTAAATAACAAAAGAATCAAAATTAAATAAAAAGAGGAGGGGCATATTCGCATAAAAAATAATAATTAAAAGAAATAAACATGTGTAAAAGAAGAAGAGGAAATAAATGAATAAATAAATAAGTGACACTTAAATAATTAAATAAAGAAAGGTTTTTCTTTTTTTCTAGGTAAGCTAACAAGCACAAAGTGGTTTATGGCCCAACAAAAAAAGTAGTTGTGTTCAAATAAAAAGAGAGAGAGAGCAAAATAAATAGAAAAGAAAAAAAAAGAGAGAAAAAGGACAAGAAAAACGTGGGAATAAGACAAATTCTAGAAGTAAAAGTTGTTGCAACAACTTTTTTAAATTTTTGAAAAGAATTTGAATTTGGGGGGCTCCTCGAATCCCACACTCACTTTTTTTGTCACTTTTTCTCTTTCTTTCTCCCTTATATAGCTACACACTCATACTTTATCTCTCACATTTATCCTCTTTTTCATTCTTATGAAAATTCTCTCACAACACTTCACACATACTAACAACCCTCTGATTCTTTCTATTTCATCACGCATAACACATCACATACGATAACATTTGACCCTTACTCTTGCCTCTAAATAAAAGAAAATAGCACACATTTTCTCTCACAAAGGCCTCTTGCCTCCTTTCTCGTATTTTCTCTCTCTATAAGAAAAGACATCACCCATTCTTCCTATAACTCTCATCCATAGACTCTGATATAAACACTCACTGACCCACTTTCTCAAGAATATGTTGATCACTCCAACACATAATTAAATGGGAGGCACTCCATTCTTTCTGGGAGACCTGGTCACCTTATTCCATTTTGTTTTCCTCTCTCTTTCTCGTTCTGGATAATATACACATAGTACATAGCATCTCATCTCTCGCACTCATGCTCAACCTTTTCTACTCCCTTTATTTCTCTTTGGTTTTGTTAAATTCCATGGCCATCACCTATAATCCTCCATGAGCAAACCAACATTGAACTAGTGCAACACCCAGGCAACAAGCAATTCAACTAGCATCGCAGTAACCCACCCCTTTCTATTTCTTTGACCCCATTTTTTTTCTAAGAAAACCATGCAACGATCTTCCAATCTCCATGAATGCCCTTGATGTACAACCACCACATCACCATGATAGAGTGCCTTTGGGGTGTTTCATGTGTAGTATTCTTTATTTTCTTTTCCTTTTATTTGCTATGTCACCAACGAACTTATGGTGTAGATGTCTTGTAACATTGTAAAGAGTATTACCTTTTGTCTGCTTATATTTCTATAACATGGAAGTTTAGAATATAAGAATATAAAAAAAAACCTACGAAAAACTAAAACTTAAACATCAATTACGTAAACATACTTAAAACAACTAGTAGAAATCTCTTGGCACTTATGTGCCATAGAATACATAAATAAAATAAAACATAAAATAACTCTCATACATTGGGAGGTTTAAAACTATAAAAGCTTCCTCTTGCAATAGCTCTAAGCTCCATGCTCTAAGCTACTTCAAAGAGGGCTTCACCTACTCAACCTGTAAAAACATGAAAACTTGAAGGAATGAGACATAATGTCTCAATGCGTCCTCTAAGGACTCCAAGTTGACCCTCTATTCTAAAAATCCTTTTCTTATACTCTCATTGTTTTACCTCTTACTAAAACCTTTAGTCCCTCAACTCTTTAGTTCTTGTTCTCATAAACTATGCCCAACTTAAGGTTTTCTAATCTTTAGTGGGCCTGAGCCCATGTCTTTTGACCCATATGGTTCCTCACATTAGATGACTGTCTCCCCATCGCTTTGATGAGAACTTCACATTCTTGATTACTTTTTCTAGTCATTTTTCTTTCCATGACATTAATTTATGACTAACCTTTCCTTTCCTTTCCTTTCTCTTTTCTTGCTCTTTTTGGGATTTATATATAAATGGTGTCCTCACTAAGCACATAGGTTCCCTAGTTTAGGCTTAACTCAACTCACCTATAACTAGGCACACATATCATCCTATGCCCCACAAGGCAACATACATTCTTGATGTAGGCATTCACATTATACACATTCTACTTTTGTTTCTATTCAATGTGGTTCTTTTTATATTTATTATTAGGTTTCGATAGTCTCTTGTCTTTTCTTGGGCTGAGCTGTAGCAATCAAAAGACGCCCTTCTTGCTATGACCTTTTAACCAACCACTGTCCAATTGGTTGAACCACTTTCGTTATCGAAGTAGTTCCTTCAACATTCTTCCCTTATCGCAAAATGACTATGTCCTTCTCTTACTGAAGGACCTAGCCTTCCCTCGTCGAAGGATGTTGTTTTTCCCCTAGCATCTAAAGGATGACGGTCCATTCCCTTGACATAAGGGGCCTTCTAGCCCTTCTTCTCTTACAACTCATCTAGAGCTATTTATAACCTTATCTCTCCCTGGTTACCTCAGAATCCTCACTGTGGTTTGCACACCATAGTATGCCGAGAGTGCAACTTGGACATGACCGGTATCAAGGAGGTACTAACGTTACTAAAAGTTACTTTTCTTTGAAAGCATAACTTTCCTTTTAAAACATCTTTTTATGAAAACATATGCTTTTCTCAAAAACGTATTCCTTTCTAAAAACCTTTCCTTTCATAAAAACCTTTCATAAACTTGGGGGGAAATCCCTACCTTTGCTAAGGAGGCATATGATAGTGTCTTAAGTATCTTATTACATAGGGTTTATTATTACCTATATACTATTCCAGGCAGATGCAACAATCGCATGAATGCAATATATCACAACTAATTAAGCAATCATCATCAAACATTGCAACATAACATAACAACTAATGGCAAACATACAAAAACAAGCATAAAAAACAAGGGTGCAACCACACTAAACTTCACATTCTAGGGGTGTACCTTCGCTTAGCGAATGAAGATTTCACTTAGCGATTGAGCATAGGGTTTCCAAACTTGGTTCTTGGGCCCTTTTTTGCTTAGCTAGTGTTTGTCTTGCTAAGTGAATGAAAAAAACCCATTCTGGAGTCGCATTTTCGCTTAGCAAGATGAACTCTCACTCAGCAAGCTTACACGAGGTTTTTAAACCTATCTCTAGAGGTATTTTTCATTCTAGGCCAACCATGACCACCCTAAAGGTCCAAATTCATCACAACTAGTTCAAAAATGGTTCTTAATGCCTCTAAACATCAACCCAACATTAAACAACTCATCAATCATACAAAACTATGAATATCCCAAAATTTCTTTTTGTTAAGGTTCAAACTCAAAATAGGGAAAAAAGGAGACAAGCACTAATCCAAGGGGTAAGGGAGGACAAGGAGGAAGCACTCACTTCAGAGATGCACAAAGAGAGCTCTGGGCTTGGTGATCTCTATTCCTTTTCTCCTTTTCCTTTCTTATTCTCCTCTTTCTTTGTTCTTTCTCTTTTCTTTTCTATTTTTCTTTCTAACTTTCCTTTCTCTTATTCTCTTAAACCATGTGTGTGTGAGCGGGCTTGGTAGGCCTCTGGCCTAGTTAGGTCTTAGAGTCCTGTTTAAGGTCTCATTATCTTGGTCCTATAATATTCTAATATAAAGGTAACTATTATTATTAACACTTAAAGTATCTATGACCATTTATCATAAAGGCTATTACCATACAAGGAATATCCACATAACTTTATTTTTAATGTTCATATTTAGGAATGTTACATGTGTTGTGATCTAGATTAATTTTTGTGGTATATTATACCCTGTAAGGTCGGTCATCTTGCTATACTTCCCAACTGCCTTATATGGGAAAACTCCCAATCGAATGAGCTCGTTGAGCCTATTGGTGTTAGTTAGTGATTGACTTGTGCAGACTGTGTCGACCCCAACTGTCAATGGCATAGGGCCAATAATTGTAAGATCTCACTATCCCATGTTATCTAGGAATTCTCCACTCTTGCGATACAAGGCCTATATCTGGGATTCCTTAGCTTTTAGAAAGTGAGATTACAACCACCCTTGATAATGCAGCAAGTGGTTGCACATGATCCACCTAATATGTCATAGAAAGGCCTTAAGATAGACGGAACACACTTTTACACCTTGAATGCTCTGGTCTTGACTTGGTACTACAACACTGCCATTCTTGATATTGGAACATTTTGGCGTTTAGCTTGGGACATGGTGAAACTATTCCCAATGCTCTATGGAAACTATTTTCTACAATTGAGTATGATGTGTGGACGACCTTGGGCCAGGGTAAGAGAACTCAACCTCAAAGCCTCCGACCCTACAATAGTTATTGGATGCTATGGAGGAGTTATGAAGGGCGAACGAGGAGGCTAAGCAGAGAGTAGAGAATGTGGATAGATGAGTGAAGAAGGCTCGGGTGGAGATGAGAAGAAAGAATGAGGTGATTTGCTAAAGGGAGAATGAAGGCTGGGAAGCTCTATGGGCCTAAATCACGAACCTTGGCCATTTGAATGGAGAAGCACGTGTGGATCCTCTGATGGATTTTTAGTCATTCTTAGAGACGATTAAGTAGGAGCTTACCTCGCCTCATTTCTTGGTTCCTAAAATTAAGCCTTTTAGTGGAGCCTAGGACCTAAACCAATATTTGAAGAAGTTTCGAGCTTAGATGCTAATTAGTGGAGACACAGACGCTTTGTGTTGTAAGATGTTTGTAAGGACACTCGCTGGAATTGTGCTAGATTGATTCAATGGTCTAGCTAATAGGTCAGTTACTAACATTGTAGTCTTTTTGTTGATGTTCATTTAGCAATTTGCTGTGAATAAGGGGAAACCACCTTTGGTAGTAGATGTGTTTGATGTTTGTCAAAGCCTAAGGAAATCGCTATAAGATTACCTCACGAAGTTCAATGGGGTTATTGTCTGATTTGTCAACCCAGACGAGAGGATGTTTATAGCAACCTTTGTGAAGGGTTTATGAGCTGGGCCCTTTGGAGAGTCTTTAGCCCACAAGGGAACTGACACTATAGTGGAGATAAGGGTTAGGGAGGCTTGTCACATTGAAGCCAAGGAGATAATGGCAAGCAAGAGGTAGATGGAACTGAAAGGAAGGAACATCTAACACCAAGCTAATTGTTAGAGAGTATTTGAAGCCAAAATCAGGATGGAGCAAGAAAAGAGACATGCCTTAGCTGAGTAGAGATGACAAGAAGTTTGATAGATTTTGTGGCAGGGATTATGGAATCATTTCGAAGTTGACATTGTTGAATGCTCCATGAAGACAGATATTGAAGGATGTGAATGTCACAAGGTTGTTAACTTTCCCACCTAGAGGAAATCGTTAACTCGGTGCCGAGAGGAGTAATTGGTGTGAGTTCTAAAGTCCCTATGTGCACGATATTGAGAAGTGTTATGCTTTGATAAGTTATATTGAGAAGCTAATAAAGGACGGACACTTGGCGAGTTATGTACATCAAAGGCAAATGCGAAAAACAAAGGTGACCGACAGACTAATGATCGGCAGGATCCTCCATTTGCGGAAAGTCTACTTGCTTGACAGTAGAGGAGCACGAACAGCCCTTCCTGGGTGATATTAAAATGATTGCTTGTGGTTTTGCTGGTGGCAGACCAACTTTAACAGCTTAGAAAAGGTAGGGCGATCATGACTGTGCCGACGTCTGTGCTTAAAAGTCCAACCTCTATTATTACGTTCAGAAATGAAGATTATATGGATGATCCGGTAGTGATCTCAATTTCCATGATGAGCCGTAATGTGAAGTGAGTATTGGTGGATAAGGGAAGCTCAATAGACGTTCTATTTTGGGATGTCTTTGTGGATTTAAAGATCTCTTTAGATTTATTGTAGTCCTTTAGTAGGGTTCTAGTGGGATTTACTGGTGAACAAGTTGAAGTTCAGGGACATGCCGACTAAGGACAATGTTTGACATGGTAGATTGGCCAAGATAATCTTGGTGAAGTATTTGGTGATGAATGCACCTTTTTCATATAATGTACTTTTGGGTTAGTTAACATTGAATAAGCTGGGGGCGGTGAACTCAACGACCCATTTGAAGGTGAAGTTTTTGCTGAATGATGGTTCGGTCAAGGTACTAACAGTGTATTAAGACCATGCAAGGAAGTGTTACGAAGATAGCATGAGGCATAAAAGATCTCTATAGGGGACAAGTTCAAGCCACTAGGTTTGTTTGTTTGATTTGGATCCAAGGGATAATTTTACGGAAAGGCAACCTCAGCCGATAGAGGATTGGAAGGAGGTTGTAGTAAGTAAGGGTAAACAATTATGTTTAGGGTCAAGTTTGACCTTTGACATGGAAGTGGATTTGACCGGCCTTTTGGAGCACAATATAGACGTTTTTGATTGGAGCTTGGCAGATATATCAGGTTTAGATCCTAATTTTTTGTGTCATTACCTGGCTTTGGACCTATACGTCAAAAACCATTTTTCAAAAGAGGAGGAAGTTTGGAGGAGAAAAGATAAAGGCAATTTGGGAAGAGTTCGAAAAGCTCTTGAAGGCCTATCATATCAGGGAAATCCAATATCTGACGTGGTTGGCTAATGTCATTACGGTGAAGAAGTCAAAAGGGAAGTGGAGGACGTGTACTGACCTCCCTGACTTAAATAAAGCATGCCCAAAGGATTCTTATCCTTTGTTTAATATAGATTGCTTGGGAGCTGAGGCTTCAGGCTATCAAATCCTAAGTTTCATGGATGCCTACTCAGGGTATAATCAAATCTGAATGCATGCTATAGATGAGGATTTGGTGAACTATTACTATTGGTGATGTCGTTCAGCCTAAAGAATGCTGGGACAACTTGGTAGAAGTTAATGGACAAAGTCTTGGTAAACTTGCTAGGAAGAAATGTTGAGGCTTATGTGGACAACAATGTGGTGAAGTTAGTTAGTGGCCAATCTCATTTAGAGGACATGCTAGAGTTTTTTAACACCATTAACAAGTATAAGTTGAAGCTCAATCTCAAGAAGTATTTGTTTGGGGTGCAAGCGGGGAAGTTTCTCGAGTTTATGCTAACCCATCGGGGAACTGAGGTGAATCCCGACAAATGCTTTGGCGTTTTGAATATAAGAAATCTGTGTAATGTGAAAGAAGTACAATACTTAATGGGAAAGATCACCTCTCTATCCTTTTTTTGTCTAAGTCTGGGGATAAGGTGTTTCCATTCTTCCAATTGCTTAAGAAGAATGAGCATTTCGTGTGGTCAAAAGAATGTGAGTAAGCATTTACAAAGCTAAAGGAGTTTTTGTCAACCCGTCGATTTTGGCAAAGTCGAGGCCATGTAATCCTTTGTTTCTTTACTTGTCTGTTTTTGGCAAGGCTATTAGTTCAATCTTGGTTTAGGAGGATGAAGGAGTTCAGAAGCTGATTTACTTTGTTAGTTGAGTGCTTCAAGGTGCAACAGTAATGTATCAAAAGATAGAAAGGCTGGCCTTGGTGGTGTTAATGACGACTCGGAGGTTGAGGCACTATTTTTAGAGTTATTCGATTATAGTGCAGACTGACTAGCCAATTAGACAAGTTCTTCGTAAGCCTAACTTTGTTAGGCAGATGATGAAGTGGGCAATTGAGTTGTCAAAGTTTGGCTTAATGTACGAAGCCCATGGTTCGGTTAAAAGTTAGATTTTAGTCGATTTTGTTTTAGAATTCACCCTAACCCCAGAGAATTAGGATTGTTAGCAAGAGTGGGTATTGTCGGTCAACGGGCCTCGAACCTTAAAACAACTGGTGTAGGTGTCATTTTAGAAGGACTGGATGGTGTTTTGATTGAGTAGTCTTTGTAGTTCGATTTTTCGACAAGCAAAAACCAAGCCAATCATGAGGCTTTACTAGAGGGCATGAGTTTAGCTCGAGATATGAGTGTGTCAAATTTAGTGGTTCATAGTGATTCTCAAATAATGATTAGGCAGGTTTTGGGCACTTTTCAGGCTAAAGACCCTTAATTGGCCAAATACTTGGAGAAGGTAAAAGGTATATCTGCTTTGTTTACAACTTTTTCACTTAGTTGCTTTTTGAGGGAGCATAATGCAAGGGTGGATCTCTTTTCTAAGTTAGCTAGTATGAAGAAGTCAGGGTGTAACCGACAAGTTATTCAAGAGACTTTGAAGAGGTTGAGTATACTATCTGTAGAGTTAGAGGTGTGTTTTATACAGGAAGAACGTGAAAGTTAGATAAGACCTTTGATTGATTATCTATTAACTGGTGTCTTGTTGACTGACAAGGTCAACGCAGCCAAGGTTGTGAAGGAGGTAGGTCAATATACCATAGTGTCAAATCAATTATACTGAAGGGAATTCACTGGCCCTCTTCTTCATTGTTTAGGCCCCAGAACAAGCTGAGTTTGTCATAAAAAAGCTCCATAAGTGTGTTTGTGGTAGCCATATCGGTGGCTAATCACTAGTGAACAAAGTTCTTTATGCTAGCTACTTTTGGTTGACTTTCAGTTAGATTGTATAAATTATTTAAGAAAATGTGATAAGTATCAGAGGCATGCAACCGCCTAAAGCGTCTACATTTGGTAGCTACCTTTGGTCGTTCAACAAGTGGGGAATTGACATTCTCAACTCTTTTTTTATTGCAGTACAACAGATGAAGTTTCTCATTGTGGCAATGGATTATTTCAGCAAATGGATGGAAGCAGAGTCAGTGGTGGTTATTTTGGCGAAGAGGGTCAAGAAATTCATTTGGTAGTACATTATTTGCAAATTCGAGGTGCCTTAGGTTTTAGTAGTACATAATGGTTCTCAAATTGCTAGTGCATATTTTGGCGTTTTGCTGATAAGCTAGGAATTTGTATTATGTTGACATCAATGGAACATCTGCAAACTAATGCGTAGGTAGAAGGGCAAACAAGGTTGTTTTGGCAAGGCTAAAGCATTGTCTAGACAAGGCTAAAGCTAGGTGGGTAGATGAGTTGCATCAAGTTTTGTGGTCGTATCACTTAGTAGCGAGTTGGCAGGTTGGCCTGCTAAGGAATAGTGAGTGGGTTGGTGGGTTAAAAAAAAAAGTGGGTTGGCAAGTCAACCCACTAAAATAGGTTGGTGAGTTTAAAAGAATGGATTGGTGAGTTGACCTGCCTCATTTTCAACCCACCCAACCTTTTAAAAAAAAAAAAAACCCTAATTGAATTTAAATGTTTTTTGTTATCATCTAATTGAATCAAATTAAATAATTTTTATTTTAATACACATTATATCACTTTGATTGTTTAACGTATAATTTTATTATTATTTTATTACACATGAAATATATGAAAGAGGGATTATATTTTTTCATTCAAAAGTTATAAAAATAATTTACTTGAAAATAAATAACACTTATCATGACACTTGCAAATAGATAACACTTCTCATTCAAAAGTGTAAGGGACTACATTTTTAAAAATTGTTTAAAAATTACAAAAAAATACCCATTTATTTCTTTATTTTTTTTGAAATACCCATTTATTTCTTTATAAGTACTTTTAATAAGAATTGCATTTTTCTCTTATATGCAAAAATAATTCATAGCAGCCTATAACCAATGACCGCTTTTTGCTCAAATTTCCGCACGTTTAGTTATGACTTCTATTTATTTCATTATCTTCTGCTGTGGTGCAATTATTTTTATTTTAAAATAATTATTTATATACTAAATAATAAGTTGTGATTGTTTGATTGATAGCTGGAAATTACAACTTTATGTTAGATACTGTAACTATGAGTCACGACTTATTTTATTTTCCTAATGGGTTAAAAAGCCTCAATAAGAATATTAACTTCCTATGGTTACTTCTTGCTGAGTTATCAATATATTGAAGTTCTCTTTTGAAGGCTAATTGCTGGGTGGTTGGCTAGGAGCATTGACGACTCGACGTAGTAGGAACCGGGAGGCCAAAGCTTAAGCGTTGTTCGGGTTGGGAGTGTCATGAACCCTAAGTTGTGATTTGCGATTGTGGAGTGGTGTGTGTGAAGTGTGTTTTACTTTCTTTTTTTATTAATGACTTTGATATAATAACTAAAGAAGGAGAAAAATAAAAAAGAGTAAGTGGCTAGTAGCCACTTATACACACACACACACACACACAAGTCTGTATATACACATACATATGTGTACACACACACACACATATATACATGTATGTATATTAATTTAAATATATTGTTAGTGTGTTTTTTTTTTACCCTATCATCTTATCATATATGTAATTTGCTAACTTTTATAATAACTATTCAAACTATTTAGATTAGTTAACAATATAAAAATATTTAAACTGACAAATAAATCTTAAACGCTTACTGTAACACTCTCACTTTCACTTACTAATATGTTTTTCTAATTATTCTATGATTGATTGTGGAAAACCAGATAGGAATCTCAAGGGTATAATTCTCAAAATTATATTCATATTAGCAAGTTCTATCTGGTTTATATTTTTTATATTTTATTGGGTTAGGATCGGAAGCGATAAAACAATTGGTTCTTCCTTAAAACTTACTTAGTAGGATAAAAAAGTAAAAATTAGCTAGTGAGGTTTAAAATTATTTTTAAATCATATTTATATTCAAAATAATTAATAATAATTTTAAAAGAAATTGAAAATTTATTGAGACAATTTTTGTGAAATGACTAATATACCCTTAGCCAACTACTGAAAGCTAGTAGGAGACTTTTTAATCTCAAAATATTTTAAATTTTTTTTATTAATTATATTTTAATTATACCAATATTATTTTAATGGAAAAATAATGAAAAGTCTAAAAAATATATTTATTTGGCAAAAATTAGATTTATTGGCTTAATAAATACCTTTTTAGTGAAAAAATTATTATAAATAATATATACATGAGAAAAATCTAAAATTTTTTTGTAAGGCTCACAAAAATATGTTTAAAAACCTGGTATGGACAGATTTTCCAAAACCCTACCCAAAATTCCCATCTAATTTTGTTGCAATAAATTAATATTTAATTATTTTTAATATCTAATAATTATATAAAATAATTTTTTTTTTGAATTTTCAGACCTTTGACTGGTCTGGGGCATCACCTTTCAGCCCACATGGGGAAAGTACACATAAAATGATATTTTATTGATTTTGGTTCAAAATTTAAATCTAAAAGTACCTAATTTTGTCCTATAAATAGAACTCTTTCAACTACTACACTATTACACTCTTCCCTTTAAAAAATCAGACCCTCCCTCTGCTCCCAGCTGCTGGAAATGTGCAGCTCTTCCTTCCCAAGCTCTTGATTTTTCTTTCCACCATTAAAAGCTTTTTCCATTAAGTTTAAGTTCTTAAACCTCCAAGCCACCTCTCCTTTTCTATTCTTCTACCAATAAACCACATTTGAAGGTAAGGGGGAGTGAGGTTTAGGCCTCTAAATTTGTTTCTTAATGGGTGTGTGAGTGTGGATTATCCCTTAAACCCATATTAGTTTACTAATCCTACTACTACTACTACTACTACTATGTAATAATTTAAATTCTTGCTCATTTAAATTTTTGCTTTACTTAAGTCATTTACTTTAATGTCCATTTATTTTCTTGCCTTTATTATTGTTTACATTATGTTTCCATTTATTTTATTTTTGTGCTTCATTTATATTTTGTCCATTTACTTTATGTCATTTGCTTTATTATTTAAATTTTGCTATTTAAATTCTTGCCCATTTAATTTCCTCCTTTATTTATTGTCATTTATATTTTGCCTATTAAAATTATTGCTAGTTATTTTTTATCTTATTGTTGTCTTAATGTTGTTAATTCCATTCCATTATTGTTTACTTAAGCTTCATATTATTGTTGTTTTGATTGTTGTCATTTATTTTCTGTGTCACTCTTATTCTTATTATTGGTATTTTATTGTAACTAATATCCTACTATGAATAACAATCAAGGAGCTTACTTTTACACAAGCTACCTATTTTTTAAGAAACCAATTTAAAGCCTTGAGATCACTTGGAATAATAAATTTTGGAACCCATTTCCTCTTAGGGGCTCTTGGCCCACTTCATAAAAGAAAAGAATAAGAATTTTTTTATATCAACTTACCTATTAAATGAGTAAGATGGTTGAGAAATAATGATATTATAAAATAAATTTTTTTTAGACCACTTAGAGAATGGTTCAATTTCTAGATAGAAAAACAAATAAATTGCGCTTTTTCTAAAAAGGGCATTTGGCCCATTAAAGATGAAGTAAGAAGAAAATTCTTTTTAAACTATCTATACAAAATTTAATGATGTACTAAAAATCTAAGTGGCAAAGTAAAAATTTGATTTTGTATACAAAATGGGCTCACGGCCCTTTTGAGAAAAAAGTAAAGAAGAAAATAAGTTTCTTTTATTAAAATTAAGCACTTTTTGTTAATTACTTAAGTTAGTTCAAAATTGGCAAAAATGAACCTCAGCAAAAGTTGGAAGAATATGTTTTCTTGAAAAAGCAAGTTCTATAAAATTTTGTGATCTAATTTAAGGAATAAAGTTTTTCTTTTCAAATTAATTAAATGGATTTTAGACCCAAAACTAGGAAAAGTTTTAGAAATAAAAACCTTCTTTGGCAAATTTTAATTTATTACCATTCAACTACTATTTTGAATAAATTATGGCTAGTATGGAAATAAATAAATAATCTTGTCCAAATAAAGTTAACAAAGGTTTTGAAAAGATACATGCACTTATATGATTTTCTTTAGTAAAAATTTAGGAAATTAGAAGTCTCGGTTTTCTAAGATCAACACGTCAAATTTTAGTAAAAGGAAATAATTGGAGAGAAAATCTAACTATGCTTTGTGGTTGCAGCATAGTTTGACCTTCCACATAAAAAAAGAACTTCTCTCAAATTTTATTACTTCGTCCTAGTTATAATTGTAGATTAAAGATTTTTTTCCTTTAAAATAGTCTAATTTGAAAAGTTAGAAAAAGAGAAGGATAAAACCAAAGTAATTAAAATAAGAACCATAATAAATGTATGAATGTATGAGAATGAATATGTAAGTAACTTTGATTGTTGATATTTTCTTCCCTATGATATTCATATTGAATTATTTCTAAGTTTTAAGTAAATGTGATGAATGATTGAAATCTCTGTAATGAGTAACTCTGGACCTCTGCTGGATTATCTAGAGAGTATGTCTTGAAACTTAGAAAACAAAGTCATAAGAAAACCTTGATTGAGTTAAGACCATGCTGAGAAGCATGAGTGCATGTGTTTAGGAAGTCATAGTTTGGTACACTATGGGATGAAAGGTAGGGACTATTGTTTGAGGCTTGAGGGTAAAGGTGCTGAGTTGTGAATATCCCAATGGTTAGGTTAGCACCCTAAGTTGGGGTAAATTACGTAAACTAACTTGGTAACCTTGATGCCTGCTCAACATCACCATGATTGGTGGAGTGTATATCCTGATGGGCGTGTGGACTTTTCTTGATGATGATTACGATATGGATGTCTGTACCTTGTGAGGGATTATACGAACTCCTAATTGCTTCCCAATAATTCCTGATGGTTAATGTGAATCATCAGAGATAGGTATGGATCCATACGTCAAGTAAAAGCTTGTAAGTGAGTGACAATAACATAGGTCGGACCGTAGGATTTCCTTGATTGATTGTTCAATTTGTTGTTTGTAGCCTATTGATAAACGAATGAGGCTTTTATAAAAACCTCACTTCTTTCTTTTTGCTACTTTTCATATACGATCATAGTACAAGCAGATGGACCGCTTTCATGGGATGGCCAACATCCACATATCGTACTGCCTACTGGGACTTTGGGTCTATGACTCAGTTACTTAATACTTGACCTTTCAAGGGTGGGTGACCTTCACATTTATGTCCCCATGCTAGACGTTTTCTTACCTATACAATAGCTTACACTACCTATAACCTTATATATATTTGCTCCTGATGGTTATGTCAGAGGACCATAGGCCCCTCCATTATCATCTGTAGACATTGAGATAGATGATGCTCTATTTCCACAGATGGATATTGTTCCAAACATCGGCATCATGGCGATCCTTGCCCCATACCTCCAGTACTATGAGCCACCAGTCGAGATTCCTGACACCACTGAGTCTTCATCCGAGTGAGAACTATGGATGGATCTCTTCTTCTTCTGAGATCAGTAGTGTTGGCAGCTTCAATGGCCTTAGGCAATTGCCCAATGGTCATGTACCTTTTGATGATGAGGACGAGGATATGGTGAACTCAGAGGATACCAACATGATGGACTTTGAGGACCCACATTGATGACGATTTTGCTTGCGATATTTTTTGTATAGGATGGGGTGGCCTAGTATAGGTTTATACTGCTCTGACATAGATCTTTTTGTTGTATAGCTATGGGCGGGTATCTAGGATTTCTTTTGATGTATTTCCTATGTATATACTTGACACCTGACCTTGTACAAAGGCCTAACGCATACATATATATGATTATGTTTATTTCACGATTACAGTTCTTTATATGATGTCTCTTTATTTATTCCATAATTACAGAAAAAAAAAATTCCAGTAAAGAATTAAGCATAATCGATGTTTTAATTAAAAAAATAATTCAATTAATTAAGTACTTGTCTTATTACAGTAGGTGTTACACTTACTTCATTTAATAACTATTTTTAAAATATAACATTGATAAATATAATCATTGAATCATGTGATATCATTCTAGTTATCATACATGTCAAATTTTAGACAAATTAATTACTTGTAAGTGTGTAATCATGTAGCTGACATCTTCAGATATATTAAGAATTAGAATATATGACTTGGAACAAGAGTCTCACACTCAATTTGACATTTTCGACATTTTCTTCTTTTCTTATTTATATGTGCATTGCACTCACTACCTACCTAACAGGCCAAAAATTTATCTTTCAACCATCTCTAATTACCCCCTTTTATTTTTATTTGTACACTTAATTTTGTTAATCATGTATCCCTTTGAACTACCCTCTTTGATCTCTATAAATTAAATTCAACATTTTTTTAAATTGTGAATAGTTAAAAATATCCTTATACTATAATTTAAATTGTTTATTGTAAACTCAAAATATAATTTATACATTCAAAGATGTTTATTTATTATGAATTTTAATAATAATATAATTTATATATTAAAAATACTAATTTATTATAGATTAAAGTTATATAAAAGTAAATATTTATGGTGTGTAATATGTAGACTGAAATATTATTTTTATAGTTTGAAAGTATATTAAAAAATAAAATAAAGTTCATCAATAAAGTATTAAATAATTTTTAAATTATATAAAATTTTATAGATTGAATTTGCTTAATAAAAACCCTTAATCCAATATAACATTAATGGAATATTATGTATGTTAAAAGTTATTGACATAAGTTAGGCAGGATACACTAGTTAGCAATTTCTTCTTTTACATAACACATTAAAATTCTTTCACCTAAACCATATACAAAATGGAAGCTACATAGGTCAAAACAAGGAAAATATTCGCAATCTCAGTTCTCGAAACGGGAAGCAAAAGACGTATATATATAATTGTTCAATTCACGTTCAATTCAAGAAACAACAAAAGTAATAAAATCAAAAGACATATGAACAATTTAGAATCGGAAGAATATGTAACAAATTGGAACATAAAAATTATGATGTTATAATGCCATGCATTTACTATGATTTTTTTTTTTGGCTAAAGGCACGTCATTTAAGATACGTATTAATATTACAAACATTCTATGATAAGCAAATTGTAAATTATTTTATCCAATTTTGACCAAAAATTAAAACAAGGAAAAAGAAAAAGTGTTTAATATGATCTAAAATTTTAATGTTATTATCATATAAAATAGTCATATCATGTGTCAATCTAAGCTCTAATTCTAATTGATGGAAAATTATTGACAAATGATGCAAAATCATGGCATGCTCATAACATATATAACAATCATAAAAGGATTAGTAAGCATGTACCTAAAGAGGAGATGGAATTTGTGCATGTTACCTCAAAAAGAATCATGAACATCAAATAAGGGAGATACTCCTCTCTCCCCAATGATTAAGGTTTCCCACACAATGTTGTGTCATAAAAAAAATTATCTAATGGGGTGACCATTTTCTAACTACTAGACAAGAGCAGTGACATCTCATTTGGACACAAAGTGAGGGCTCAACCCATCATAGGTAAACTCACATAATAAGCTCAAATAACTAATATCCATAAATAAAAGTACCATGAATTTTATTTTCATAAACGACATTAATAATCTAAAATTTAATCAAATATTAAACAGTGATAATCCACAAAATATCATTAATTAGGTTATTGAATAAATATTTAGAATTTTATTATGTGTATAATTTAATTAGGTGAGTAAGAAGTTAGTTGGTTTGAGTTATACAATTTTTTCTTAGCCTAATACTATAATAGCTCAACTTTCTTAGGACTCATTTGGGGTGGTTGTGAGTTTTTGATTTTTAAATGTAATTTTTAAAAATAAATGCGTTTGGCTAAAATGGAGCTAAAATGATTTTTAACTCAATTTCAAAATCTTTACATTCATTTTCAAAATTAAGGGCTCGGTGGTTGTGAGTTTTTGGTTTTTAGTTTTCAAATGCAATTTTCAAAACAAAACGCATATTGCTAAAATGGAGTTGAAATGCTTTGTAACTCAATTTTAAAACACTTTTACATTCATTTTCAAAACCAAGAAAAAAGGATTTGTGAATTTGGTTTTTGTTTTTTTTTTTAAATACACATCATTATATTTGATAATAGTCTTTCTAGCTACCACTACCACAGCCACTGCCATTATCACTACCACTGTCACTGCCACCACTACTGCTGCCGTTATCTTTGTAGCCACTGTCACCACCATGACCACTGCTACCATCATTGCCACAACCACCGGCATCGCCACCACCGTCACCGCTGCCATAACTACCATGGCATCGCCTTCACCACCACAAGCTTCATCACCACTACGATCGTCACCGCCACGACCATGACCACGACCACGACCACGATCATGAACAAGACCACCAGTGCTGCTGCCACCACTACAAGTACCATCACCACCACCACTGACTCCGCCACCATCATCACCACTGGCACCGTCACAATCACCACTGGTACCACCACAACTACCACTGTCGGCATCGCCACAACTGTCACTGTTGGCATTACCATTGCCACCAGTATCATTGTTGTCGTCACCACCACCACTGTCGTCACTACACAAACATATTCTTAAACTAATTTTAACAAAATAAGAGATTTCAAAGTGAGTTTATTTTGAAACCAAAAATTAGAAAAAAAAAACTAAAACTAATTTTTAAAAACTAAAAACTAATTATAGTTTTTAAACTTTTCAAAACTCAACCAAAAACCACCCCAAACGGGCCCTAAGAAAAAGGATTTGTAAATTTGATTTTTAGTTTTTTTTTAAAAAATTATTACATTTAACAATAGCTCTTCCCGTCACCATCACCACCACTATCGGCGCTACCACTGCCACCACTGTCGCCATCACACAAACATATCCTTAAACTAATTTTAACAAAATAAGAAATTTCAAAGTGAGTTTATTTTGAAACCAAAAATTATTAAAAAAAAAACTAAAACTAATTTTTAAAACCTAAAAGTTAGCTGCAATTTTTGAAATTTTTGAAACTCAACTAAAAACCATCCCAAACTGCCCTTTAGAGTTTTCTTTTTCTCCTTTTTTTCCTTCATGGGCCATGTGAGGTGCCAACAATGAATGGGTATTCACTAGTTATATTGTATAAATATGAAATCACATTAACATAAGATACATACGTGTGATCATATTATCCTATATCCTCAAAAATGTATACACGGTGTTATTTTGAGGGATGCTAAGGTAAAAAGAAATAAAGAGGAAAAATATTTCATTTATATTCATTCCAAAATAATAGAGATACATATATAGGTAGGGCTACCTAATTACATAATAAATGGAAATTAAATAAAAGGAAATTAGATCAAATCAGAGGGATTTGATTTTGACCCAAATAACAAATAAATTGGATCAGATCAGAATGATCGGATTAGATCAGAATAATCAGATCTTGATCCTAATTATTCAATCTTCTAGAATATTCACCCCAAGAATAAACATATGGTTGTCGACACCTTCCCCCCCCTCCCCCCCCAAAGTTGATGCATAGATGTCTAGCATACCTAACTTGCTTACAAGAAACTCAAAGTTAGGCCTAAGCAATCCTTTTGTGAGGATGTCAGCAACTTGCTGTGAAGTAGGGATAAAAGGCATGCAAATTAGGTTGGTGTCCACCTTTTCCTTTATAAAATGTCTATCAGTTTCAATATGCTTGGTCTGGTTGTGTTGAATAGGATTCTGGGAGATACTAATAGCAGCCTTCTTATCACAATACAACTTCATTGGAAGGGTTATAGGTAGCTATAATTCTTCTAAAATCCTTTTAAGCCATAGAATCTCACAAACACATTGGGCCATTGCCCTATACTTAGCTTAGGCATTACTCTTGGCTACTACGGTTTGCTTCTTACTCCTCCAAGTAACCAAGTTTTTTCAAACAAATGTGCAGTACTCAGATATTGATTTTTGATCAGTGATGGATCCTACCTAGTCCACATTTGTTAATACCTCAATAGCTTACTGTCCAATTTTTTTTAAAGAACAAACCTCTGCCTAGAGAACTTTTAAGGTACCTTAAAATTAGGTGGATAGCCTCCAAATGTTCTTAGTGTGGTGAGTGCATGAATTGGCTCACTAAATTAACTGCAAAGGCTATATCTGGACGGGGTATGAGATAGATAAATTAACCTTCACACTAATTTTTGATACCGAGTAGTGTCTACAGGGTCTTCTTTGCCTTCACTCCTAAGTTTTTGGTTAGGATCTATAGGAGTATTAGCTGGCCTGCTACCTATCATCCCAGTTTCTTAGAGAAGGCCTAGAATATACTTTTGCTCAGATACTACAATTCCTATCTTTGATCTTGCAACCTCCATCCCCAAAAAATATTTTAGGGATATAAGGTCTTTAATCTCAAATTCAGCACAACGGATGCCTTCAAATTACTTATTTCTCTAGAATTATCCCCAGTAATTAGAATATCATCCACATAAACAATAAACATAGCCATCTTTCCTTCAAAAGAGCGTTTCATAAACATAGTGTGATCACTCTGGCACTGAGAATATCCTTACTTTTTAATAAACTGGGCAAATCTCTCAAACCACGCTCTAGGTGACTGTTTCAAGCCATAGAGCGATTTTGAAGCTTACAAACTTTTTGGTTAAATTGAGATTCAAAATCAGGGCATGAGTCCATATAAACTTCCTCTTCTAAGTCCCCATTTAGAAAAGCATTCTTCACATCAAGTTGCTGTAAGGGTTAGTCTAAATTGACAGCCAATGATAAGAGGACTCTAATGGTGTTAAGTTTTGCTACAAGAGTAAAGGTTTCTGAGTAATCAATACCATAAGTTTGGGTAAAGCCTTTAGCAACTATCTGGCCTTGTATCTCTTAACAGATCCATCTGCCTTATACTTGATAATAAACACCCATTTGCACCCTGTAGTTGTTTTTCCTCTAGGCAAGTCCACCTTTGTCCAAGTTTGATTTTTTTCTAGAGCTTTCATTTCCTCCAAGACAGCTTCCTTCCACTTAGGAACCCTTAGAGTCTTCTGTATATCTCTTGGAATTTCTGTTTTGTCAATTTACACATAAAAGCTCTAAAGGTAGGGGACAATTCATCATAGCATATGAAATTGGAAATAGGACATTTTGTACAGGACCTTATACCTTTCCTAACAGCAATAGGAAGGTCAGAATCGTCAAAGACATGTTCAACAAGGACATAATCAGTAGAAATAGGTTTAGATTTATAAATATTTTGAATGGGTTGAATAGAGTTAGAGTGATTCTTACTTGATGGATCTTCAGATGCCTGGCAGTTTTGAGGATCATTTGGTTCTATTCTTTGATGTCCTTTTTTTCTGGAGTAAACACGGTTAAAGGGTTGGATAACTTTAATACCAACATTAATTGGCTCATTTTCCACTTCTAGTTCTGTCAACACAGCTTTTGGAATATCATTTTCATGGCTATCTTGACTTGGTTTGCTTGATTCACCAAATTTTTTTGTTTTTCAACATATGCTTTTGCTAAATTTTATGAGAAATCTAAATTTTCTGAGAAATCTAAATTTTATGTTTGAAAATATGAAATATTTTCCTCTTGTCTTCACCCTGAAGATGATCATTAAAAAAAAGAGTTTTATCAAAAAAGGTAATGTCCATACTAAAAAGGATTTTCTTATAAATGGGATCAAAGCATTTGTATCCCTTTTGGTTGGGAGCATATCCAATAAAAACACACTTTTTTGCTTTAGGCTTTAGTTTGTCTTGGTTTGGTTCATGACCACCCAAATATTTTGAGAGGTAGAGTACATGAGAGCTTGTTATTTGGAAAAGCACTTTTGAAAATATCAAATGGAGTTCTAAAATTCAAGATTTTGCTTGACATTCTATTTATCAAATATGTTTTTGTAAGAATTGCTTCACCGAAAAGATACTTTGGGGTCTTACAGTGAAACTGTAATGCCTTAACAACGTCAAGAAGGTGTCTATTTTTTCATCGAGCCACTTCATTTTGTTGTGGAGTGTCAACACAAGAGCTTTGATGAATTATTCCATTTTGAAGAAAAAACTTGTTTAAGTGCTTGTTAAAATATTCCCTCCCATTATTAATACAAAAGCCTTTAATTTTCTTTTGAAATTGTGTTTGTATCATTTGGAAAAAAAATTTAGAATATGCTCTCATCCTTAGATTTTGTTTTCATCAAGTAAGCCCATGTTTTCCGAGTATGATTATTTATGAAGGTTATAAACCATCTTTTTCCAATCGGTGTAGGGTCTCGACAAGTTCCCCAAACATCACTATGAATTAAGGTGAATGGACTATATTGTTTATAAGCTTTAGGGGAATAAGAAGATTGATGATGTTTTGCAAATTGACAAATTTCACAAGAAAACAAATTTGGATTTTTATTTTTAAAAAGGTCAGGAAATAAGTGCTACAAATACAAAAAATTAGGGTGACCTAGCATATAATGCCATAGCAATATTTTTTCATCTTCATGGATACGAGTTGAATTGAGGCAATTTCTCTAGAGCTTCTCCTTAAGACCATTCTCATCTTCAAAGATATAAAGACCATCAACCTCTTTAGAACTGTCAATCATCCTACCGAGTTTAACTCTTAAAATTTACAAGTAGAGGAATCAAAAGCAACTAAATAGTTAAAGTCCTGGGGTTAATTTATTCATAGACAGGAGATTGCATTAATAAATTTGGAACATGAAGAACATTGTGAAGGGTTAAATTTTTACATATATGAATAGAATCAACACATAATACTGTCAGCTATTTTGACCTTTTTGTGACCTGCACAAGGACTATATGTGGAAAACAATTTTGGATAGGCTGTTATATGGTTAGTGGCTTTAGAATTGATCAGCCATGGACTTTTGAAGTCAGGTTTAGTACTCGAGAAAGTAATGAAAAAGAGATACCTTTTTGGGCTAGAGAAGCAGATGGAGTCACTGGCATTTTTGTGGTAAAGAGTTTATGAGGTGCTCTATTTGTTCCTTAGTGAACAAAGATGACTTGGAGTTGCCTTTCTACTCCATATCTTCTTCATTTGAGGTCTGAAAATTCTTTAGTTAGTTTCTTTTTTGAGTTGAGTGGTTTTCCATGGAGTTTCCAATAGATTTCCTTAATGTGTCATAACTTTTTACGATGATTACAGCAAGGTCGCTTCTTTCTCTCTTTTTTTGGTTTGTGCCCCCTTATAGCCAAGGCTAAACTTTAGCCTCTTGCATCCTTGTACCATTAGAGTTTTGCAGCATGATCTTCCTCCTTGATTCTTCCCTCCTAACTTTATAGAACACTTCCTGTATTGACAGCAGTGGTTTTTTGCCCAAAATTCTACCGTGAACTTCATCTAGTTCTTGGTTGAGACCTACTAGAAACATATAAACTCTATCATTCACTTCTCTTTTCTTGAATCTGGTTGTATCATTGGGATTTTCCCAATCATTCTCGTAGCACTGGTTCAGTCGTTGCCAAAAAGTAACCATGAGATTATAAAAGGTAATGTGACATCCTTGTCACCTTGTTTGGATTTCCATAGCCAAGTCTTGAGTTCATAAATCTAAGAAGAACTCTCTAAATCAAAATAGGAATTGCAGACGACCTCCTACACTTCTTTTGCGATTGGAAGAAATAAGTATGGCTTCCCAATGGAAGGGTCAATCGAATTGATCAGCCAAGCAATGATTAGAAAGTTTTTGACTTCCATCTTAGGAGAGAGGGTTCAATCTTTTCTGGTTAAGGAATGTCTCCTGTCAAGTAGCCTAGCCTTCCCTTGTTGTTAAGGGCTAGTTTCATGGATTGAGCCCACTCAACATAGTTTTTACCATTCACCTTTTAGATCAAAAGCTATAAGTTGGTACCTATGGATAGAGAATCAAATATGATAGGGGATAATGCAGTTTCAGTACTACCATAATTTGTGAAAGACACAATGGAGGAATTTCCTTCAATTATAGCATTTTTTTTCCATGACAGGCCACCATAGGATCAGAGCCGAAGCTCTGATACCATGTCATTTCAGGGAGTGCTAGGGTAAAAGAAATGTAGGAGAGAAAAAATATTTCATGTATATTCATTCAAAAATAATAGAGATACATATATAGGTAGGACTACCAAATTACATAATAATTGGAAAGTAAATAAAAGGAAATCAGAACAAATTAGAGGGATTTGATTTTGAGCCTAAATAACTAATAAATCGGATTAGATCAGAATAATCTAATCTTGATCCTAATTATTCAATCTTCTAGAATATTCATCCCAAGAATAAACATACAACTGTCGACACATAGTTTCGACTAAAACATACAACCCATTGTTAGGAAGTCCAAGTTTGACAAAACACACCCTACAAAATTGACTCAGAAACACACGCACACACACATAACAAAATATGAATCTATCTCTACATAAATACAACCAAAAGAAAGATCCTAATCAAAGTTGTCAACTAATACCTACACCCTCCCTAAGTCAATAGCTATATACAAAAACTCCAGCTGCCTAGCAAGATCCCTCAGATGATTGTCCTTCGAATCCTCATTATCGATGCCAATTATTGTCCATCAAGTCACACCAAGTACATACAATAAAAAAAAGAAGCAAAAAGAAAGGAGTGAGACAATTTGATTCTTAACATCATAAGTCACAAATGTAATTTAAGGTTCAAACAAGTAGATTGATAAGTGTCAGTGATCATCTAAATTATAATATGCAATAGGGGTACCTATGACTCATTCTAAGTTTAATGAACTCAAGCATGTGAGGGCCTTTTCCTTAATACATTTCATCAAGGTTAACTCTTTTACGTAAGGGAGTTAGTTTGGAGTATACATTCCTTCACATGGTACGTTGTTTCATATATGAGTTTTATGCAATTTCGGCCGCTTGAAGGAATACTCTCTACCAACTCTATGATGCCCTGACAATTGTCTGGATTACTGAGTTAGATAGTACGAGTCTCCCAACTCAAGGTTGCAAGCCTCAACTATTGGGATTTTACAACTCAATTCCATTAATTCCCAACTTGGCAATGAGTCCCTGTCTCCATACCACAGGTGCCATAATGTCATCTTTCCCCTTTCTCCTTTTTACACATATGCAAATGACGCATGCTCTCAATCTAATGCAAGACACTTAGTTTAAGATTAATTCTTTATTTTCTTTAGAAAATGTAACAGAGTTTTCTCTGTTTTTTGGTACTTTCCCTTAATACCTTTTTCTCATGTATGGAAATAGATAATAATATCTACTTGGTAATCCATTCATATGATAATGCAATTAATGAAATCATCCATAATATCACAATCAAATTTTTTTCCTCATCAAGGCTGTTTGGTTGAATCATGGAGGTATATTTTCTTCCTCATCACTTTCAATTTAAATTACAACCATTGTGAAAGAATCAACATCAATTCATCATTTAAAACATGTTTAAAGGATGCAAAAAAGAGCAAGACAGCTGCCACGTTGTTCTGCTATTGCTTCACAAAACCGTGAGCTACAAGACTCTAAACTAAGGAATTTCTGCACAAAAACATCCCACACCACTTGTATAATTATATGGAAACATAAGGGAGATTAAATCAACACAAAATCTTCATGTGAGATCTAATTAAAAACTGTAATAAGTGGCAGGACAACAGTCACACTTTTTTGCTACCATTCCATAAAAAACATAAGCTACAAGGCTCCCAACTAAGGGGTTTTGCATAAGAACATCTCATTTTACTTTTACAATCATATGGTAACATAAGAAAGTATAAGTCAACAAAAAATATCTTCATTTAGAACATGATTACAAGCTATAAATTACAACAGGACAGCAGTTACACAGTTTGCAGCAAAACAAAGAAATCTTCCATCGCTTCAAGTGATATATTCATCCTTTCGTCATCCAACACATGGAATTATATGGTAACCATTACGAGTTATAAATAGATCATAAAGCACATAAAAATCATGTTTTAATGTGTCAAATAATATGCAGGGCAGTAGCTATATAGGATAACAAAGATAGAGGATTTCTCCTTCATTTAAATGTTATATTCATCCTTAGTCATCTAGGAATTGTAAATACATCATTGAGCACTTAAAAATCATAGTTTAAAATGTCAAATACCATGTAGGGTAGCAGTTGTATACACGACAGCAGAACCATGTAAATCATGTCCAAAATGAAAGATTTTTGCTTTAAATCATTGCATAAACATCTAGGCACTCAAAGGACAACATTTGTAGATCAATATCAATCAATAAAACTAATTTAAAACATGATTTAGGGCCATAAACAAGCACAGAATAGTAGTTGCACGTATGCTTACAACTACATTCATGGACATTAAAATTAAAAACCAGATTATGCTCTTTTAAACCAGTAGATCATGAGCTATTTGGGCTAAAACAGTACATTTTTTTTAACTTTAACAGTAGCAGTATACACAGGTTTATGGACAAAATTTTGATTAAAAAAACTAATAACAATTCAAGCTCTTGTAGACCAATCTAATCGTGAGCTTTTAGGGACAAACAAGTGTGGATTTTTAATCGTTTATGCTGCAGTATTTCTTAGTTTATATATATAATTATGTTTATCAAAATTTGAAACCAAATAGAGCTCTTGTAGATCAATCCAACTATGAGCTTTTTGGTGCCAAAATGCAGAATTTTAGTTGTTATGCAGCAGAAAAATTTATCGTTTTTGAGCAAGATCATGGTTGCTATAAATCAAATGAATTCAAGATTTCATAAGCTACTAAAGCCTTGGCTTATTGAGTTAAAACAATGAGGTTTTTTTTTTTTTTTTTTTTCATGTTTTTACTACTTCAATACACACATATTTACTACATCCATTCGAGAAACAAAATTAGGGCAGTTTCACAGGAGATCTTTTTTTTTCTTCTTTTCAACCTTGATGCATCATTTCAACCTTGATGCATCATATTTCTAGTCTCAAATCTCTCTTTCTTTTCTTTCTTTCTTTTCTTTTCTTTTTTTTCCAAAAGTTCAATAAAACAACAAGGGACATATCTTTGAAATTTATCACATCCTGCACATAATCTTTCCTAAGTCCTTCAGCTTTGATTTTACTGTTGAGACTTAAACAATAGCAAATCTTCAAACTTTTCTTTTAGATCACTAAAATCATGCCATTGTAACGCCTTTTCAAGAAAACATTCACTCTTTTACCACTCAAAGGCATTATCACATAGTTATAATAACAAATCAGTACAAGTTCACTCCATGCATAAGCACACAGATCATTGGAGGCATCTTAACTCAGTCAAGCATGGCACATTCCCAAATAAAGATTCACATTTTTACCACTCAAAGGCATTATCTCATAATTATAATAACAGATTCGTATAAGTTCATACCATGCATAAACAGATAGATCATTATAAGCATCTTAATCAAGTTTAACACACATATCACAACAACATACAATCACAGTTTTGGATTTTATGCACAGGCCCAATTTTGTTTTATGCACAGGCCTAGTGTAAGAAATGTAGGTTTAGTGGATCGCATAAAGAGTAGTAGTTGGTCCAAAAATGTCTAGACATTTTTTGGACACAATCACCTCACTTATATACACTTTACTTTTCTTTATCCTTTGTAATGTGGGACTTCATTCTCCAACACTTCCCCTCAAGTCCAATTGAGTTATTTTTTTTTGTTGGGCCAATTGTGACTTGTTTCTCTCTTTTTTCTTTTTTGGGCTTGTACTCAAGAGAGGCTCAAAAGTCTCTTGTTTGGATTTGTGTTCCTTTTTACTTGAGTTTCAAAGGCCCATATCACATTTTTTAGTTTTTTTTTTTTATTAATATGGCTTGTTAAGCATTGGGCTCTGATACCATTTTAGATTTTATGCATAGGCCCAATGTGAGGAATGTAGGTTTAGTGTATTGTATAAAGAGTGGGAGTTGGTCCAAAAATGTCTAGACATTTTTTGGATACAGCCACCTCACTTATATATACTTTACTTTTCTTTATCCTATGTGATGTGGGACTTCATTCTCCAACACACAAACAAAGAGGGTTTAGGGATCTCCCTCTACTCTTAAATCTCATTTTGTGACAAGATTCAAATTAGAACATCCTCCCTCCTTACCTTTCAATTTGGGTGAACAGAAAGGGGAAAGAATGATAGTTTGTGATTTGTTTCTTTGTTCTCCTCCTAGCCTTCAAGCACGAAGAGCATAAATGACTTGCAAGCCTTGTGAGATTGAAAGTGATCTTGAGAAAGAAAGAAAGACTAAGAGCACTTTTTAACTTCAACGTGTAAGATAAGTTTTAAATTCAAAAATTGTAGTAATTATTTGTAACTATTTAGTTTTTAGAGTGAATTATCAATTTAGTCTCTGAAATTATAATCGTCAGTTAAATTGGTCTTTAAAATTAATAAAACAGGAAAATAGTCCCTAAAATTGTACATTTGAACAATTTGACTTGTTCAATTTACATATTAAAAATATATTATATATATTATTATTGCATTTGTTAATTGCACTTTTAATTTTCTAAATATATGTTTATATTTGTATAAAAAATATTGAAAGTTAAGACGATAAATTTATTTATTAAAAATTTTATTTTAATTATACAAATTTATTTATTCAATTATGTAAAATTATTTATTATCTAAAAATTATTTATACACATTCCATCCTTGTATTTGTAGGGTAGTTATTTAGAAATAAAAATATTTAATAAATAAATTTATAAGTTACTGTATAATTTAACTAATAAATAATTTTATAAATAAATGTGTATAATTTATAAATTTAAATAATTAAAACAAAAATATTTAATAAATAAATTTATCATCTTAATTTAATATTTTATATACAATAATTTAAACATATACCTAGGAAACCAAAAATATAATTAACAAATGCAAAAATAGTATATATAATTTTTTATATATATAGACTAAGCAAGCTAAATGATTTAGTAGTTTTGTGGTTATGGAGAAGGAAGGGGTCAAGGGTTCAAATCCTACCTTTAACACTTTTACTATTTTCTAAAGGCTTAATTGTGCTTTAGGGGAAAAAAATGCATGAATTTTTGAATGTTAGGACAAAATTTGTAAAATTATATAAGTTTAAGGCTTAAATGAATGAAAAAAACTTTAGGGACAAAATTTGCAAAATTTTAAAAGTTAGGAGGTAAAAAGTGTAATTAAGTTTTTTTTTTTTAATTTAAGGATCATTAGGAACCAAATTGATTAATAATTTGCAATTTCAAGGATCATTTTGTCATTTAATTTATTTTGGAGACTAATTTGACTGACTATTATAATTCTAGGGATTAAATTGATTCATAATGTATAATTTGGGCACCATTTTAGTATTTTATTAATTTTAAGTACCAATTTGACGGACCATTTCAATTTTAGAGACTAAATTGATGGGAAAGAAATTGAATACTATTCTCATCCGATTACTCTTTAATGTGAATAAGGAATTTAAAATTAAAAAAAAATCTTGTTTTGATTTCATATAAATTAGTTATGTTTCGAATTTTAAATAACACAAAAGTATTCTAAAATATAATTTCCCTTTTCTGCTATCTTCTATACTCACTAAAGTGGTATTCAAAATTTTCTTGTAAATTTTATATCTCTTTTAATGTTCATATCAATGAGTGTACAAAAATTCTAAAACTCTAAAATAATGTTCTAAGCATGTTTCTATACTTAAAATATCACTGTATCATATTTAAAATAATTTAATAATTATTTCATAATTTATTCTTTTCATTTTTATTTATTCAATGTAGTTGTTTAAATTTTCACTCAAAAGAAGTATAAAAATGTTTTTTTATATCTAAATTATCTTCTTAAATATTAATTTAAGTTTTTAATTATAATTTCTTAAATTTTAAGACACTTTTACTTATTATTCCGTTCTCTTTGAGTTAAATCAGTTAATTGATTTTAATAATACATGTTATTCTGAGTCAATTGAACGACTTCGAATTTCCAGACCTCTACCTAGACTCTATCTAAATCACTAATAAATAAATGTTAAATAATAATTAAATATGAACATAAAATTAGAGGGTGTTACAGGACATGCAACTCAATGAGTTTGACATTCACCACATGGAGGCAAGCAAGCAGAGGGAGGGTTGCCAAACATGTATCCATTTAATTTGTACATAACTTTGGTCATCACATGCTTGTGAGACAAAGGTCAAACAAAATAGTGTTGATGTTGACAAAAAAATAGTGTTTGTTTTAAAGAGATTATTTAAAAATTAAAAAATTCATGAAAATATAACATTTAATTTAATTAAAATTAAAAAATTATTTTTATTTAATCTTTTATTATTTTAAGTGTTTATTAAGTGTAAAAGACACTTCTTAGTATTTGTAAGCAAATATAAGTTAAATTAATCTGTAAATCCTACAGTTTTATAAAATTTTTAATTAAGTTCCTATAGTTAAAAGTATTTTAAGAAAGTCTTTATAATTTAAAATTTGTAATTAAATTCATACACATAAACATCGTCATAACTTCATTAATTTATATTTGACTTAATTGTATTGTTGGTCATTTAAATATGGCAATTGTACGATTTTATTTTACTAACTTTCCTAATCTTTCTTCTATTTAGAATTAAGTCCTTTGATAGTGTGATGTTTATGTAGGAATCAAACTCTCACTTTTAAGTTCACCAATAACATTAAAATCATTAAGCTAACAACTTTGTTTAGTATATAAATGAAAATTATATTATATATAACTTAAACGGCGGACCAGAATCAATTAAATAAAGTAATATTAATATTATATAAACAAATAATATTAAAATTAGTATTAATAAATATAAATAAATAAATAAATATAAATTAGTATATATTTATTGAATAATATAATATTAACATTAATATTAATAAATATATACTAAATATATACTAACAATATTAAAATAAATAAATACTACTAATATTAAATTAATATCATAAATATAAATTAATAATATACACTAAGGATCAAAATTACACATACATTTGTTAATATTAAAATTAATATTAATTAATATAAATTAATAATATATACTAAGTACCAAAATTACACATATATTTATTATTAGTAAATAAATAATATAATATTATAACCAAACAATCAATAACTTATATTTTTTTAATGCTATACATCTCAATTATAACTTAATTATTCTTTTTTAAATAATTTTTTCTTACGTAAAATTGTGTTGTTTTAATTTTTTATTTTTCTTGGCATACTTGAATGACTAAAATAAGATATTATTATTGATGTAATAATATTTTTTATATATTTCACTAAAAATAATATTTATATCATATATTTCCAATTAACCATATTCTAATATATTTATATTATATCTAATATATTTATATTTTTAGAAGTTTATTAATATATACTAATTTATATATATTAGTGAACTAGTAGGGTGGAGGGTCAAACCCCATTCATATTGACAAGTATATATATTATTAATTTATATTTATTAATATTAATTTTAATATTATGAATATTTAATAAATGTATACTAATTTATATTTAATATTGTTAGGACAAAGGACCAATTTATTAGTTTTGATCCTACAAGCAAAGAAATTAAGTTTTCAAGAAAGAAAGACTAAGCGCTTCTTTATGAAGCAGACAAACTAATCGTCTTGGTATAAGACAATAGAATAACACACAACTTTTCATTAAAAGGATAAAGTGTTACTAGTATATTTTGCGTAGTCCTCTTATTGTTTTAGGAATTGAAAACACATGTTATTCCTTGAAGAAATAAAACATATCAAAGAAGCCTTAAGGAAAGTCAATGAGCTCTGCTCACTTCATCAAAAGATGTGCCAAACAAAAAAAGCAAGATATAGTAGTGTATTTGTTTGAACAAAAAAAGATTTATTCTCTAAAGCACGATTCCAACAAGAGAAATAAATACTTTGCTTTATTTTATTAAAGTGACTAGTTGTAAAAGATGTTTAATGCACCAACATTCATATTTCCTTTAGCTCAAAGAAGGTACAACAACCATACAACGGACATTTCTCAAGTCTGCATATAAATACTAGAGAACTAAAGAAAGACAAGTTTATAAGATTAACCTACACAACCACACAAAGATAAAACATAGACTCAATATAAATAAAATGAGAATATAAGGTTTGACCTATGTTATCTTAAATTTTACCCAAGACTCAAACAGCTAGTATGAATCCATACCCTTATTGATGAGCAACGTCAATCACTATCAATCCTAGGAAGTGATTGGGAGCTCATATCCCTCTCATTGTAGTACTACCATCAAAATCATCATCATCATCATCATTCTCGAGAAATGAGCTCAAGGCTCCTTAGGGGCATACACTACATCAATATTGGTAATGCTAAACAAGTGTCAAGATTATCAAGTTGGTCCCTACCTTCATCTTGCAGTGTATAAAACTGTAATTTTTCATCTCTAGAACACATGCCTCACGGCATGGTCCATCGTCATCTCATTATAGGTCACGTTATATGTATGACTCAACAATAATTTACACAATATTTCTTCGGAACATTCGACAAAGATATCTTTATAACTCTATACTTTATCCTTTAACATTATTTTCAGAGATATTATTTTAAATCAATATCTCAACTCTTCCATCATAAAACTTTATTATGCTATCAAAATCAACTAATGTAATTCTTTTAATGCTTTTATAAAAATCTCCGAGCTAAATATTTTTATATACTTATATATTTAGTTTTTAATTCTAATATTTAACTTATCTATAATAAATATTATTTTTAAAATTCAATTATTTATATTTCTTTACTTATAAAATTCGACTATTAAAAAGAAATTGCCAAAAACACTATAAAGTTTACTTTTTATCAAATAATAATATTTATAATAAATCCTATTAGTAATTTTTCTCTCAAAAAAAAATTTTATATAAATTTTCAAAATTTATATAAAACTTCACTTATTATTTAAATTTGATACTTATTCATACAAATTTTTCTTAATTTTATAAAATCTCATAATTCAATATTAAATATTATTATGATAAAATTTTAATTTTTTTCCTTCTAAAAATTTTAGGAATGGCCGAAAGCAGTATTTCTTAAAAATAAGTATATTAAAAATTTTATATTTATTAATCCCGTGCAGTGCATGTGGAAACCAGTTAGTATAAGTGGCGCCCAAACCCAAACGTCGAAAAGGAAAGAACAGCGAAGTGCAAAATTTTAAGCGAGTGCGAAGTGTGTGTAGTGTAGCGATGGGTAACAAGACGTTGAAATGAAAAGAAGAAGAAGCGAGTGTTGGAGGAGCTAGAATCTGCGTTGGTGCGGTGTGACTAAACGGTAACGGCATATTCGACCATCCTCCTTAGGCTTAGGGATCGAAAGACGAAACGACGTTGGTGGTATCTGTTGCCAAGAACGGAGGATGTAAACAAACCAACCGAGTTGAAGAAGAAGGGGAGGAGGAGCCAAGAACAATAAACAACAACAGTCACAATCACGAAAGGAGTTGGTCCATTATGAAATGCAGCTTTCGTTTTGGTGATGGGTTTCGACTCAGGCTAAGCTCCTAGCTTGGGTCATTCATCCCCTTCTGCAAAACAAACCAATCCTCTCCTCAGTAAGTCTTTCTTTCTTTTTCATGTAATGGAGATGGATGCATCAAATTGGATGATATACTCTTCAGTCTCATTCCTTTGGAAATCAAGAATTCAAATCTTTATGTTGCTGCTTAATTATCTTGTCTTTTTGAAATATTTGACTTGTCTTTTAAACATATAATAATTATGGTGTTAACGCATGAGAAATCCATTCTCGTGAATGTGATAACCTGATGTTCTTATTGAGAAAGACTCTGACTCTGAACAGGTTCATGCTTACTACTACAAATGGGAAGACCAAGAAACTGGAAGGGTGTTCGAATGCAAACAGGACAAGGAAAACACCCATTACCATCCGTCTAAAAAATGATTGATAAAAAAATATATTGGTTTTGTATAAATGATTACTATACATGTTTATCTTGATGCAGTTTGATTAGGAGGTAGGTTTTGTCACTTTTTGCGGCAATTGTGAGCAAGTATGCTTTTGTCTTTTTCTTCCTGTTTCCTTTATTTAGTTGATTGGTGTATGGTTCTTTGAAATCCAAATTTAGTATGTATATGTTTTGTTACTACTTGAGGGTAGAGCAGTGATTTCTTTGCTATTTTAATTAGGATTAACATGTGTCATTCATTTCTCTGCAGTTAAACATACGCTAAATTATATTTTCCTTTTTATTCTATTTCACAGATTAACAAAAATAAAAGTTTCAATCTCAACCTTTTTAAGCTAACAACCTATAGTTTTACTAGATTTTCTGATTTTAAATGTTGTTGGGGAAAATATTTTTAATACTCTAATTTTCTCCCTTCTATATTTGATGTATATTGCAGGTAGATTTCTATTTGTTGTCAAAAAAGTGGAAGGAGGTTCGTTGATAAGGCCCGGGCCAAGTAGCTGTAACCTTATGAATACCACACTGGTACAGTAATTACATATTTGTATTTTATTGGGTTTTTTTTTTGTATCTTAATGATTTTTTTTCAATTTATAATAGAATTCTTAAAAATGAAGGTAGGGACTAGGAATATTGAGAGTTAACTTAACATTAATTTCATCAGAAGTCTATCAGTACATAAATAGGAGATATCTTTATCTAAAAGAAAAGAATAGCTCAGAGCTTTAACAAATGAATGACCATAATGAAGTTCAAGTTCATGACTATTGTGGGCTGATCTGTCTAAAGTTAATTGAAGTCTGAAAATTGGATTGGGATACTTTAATAGATTATCACTTACTTAGTTTTGTTCTTTGGCTAGATTCGCTTACAACTGGGAAATCAATCAATATATGACACAATCTTTATACATATGTCGTATGCTTTATATTTGAGCGGTTAGTTTTAGGCATGAAATGTGATAATATAGGCATAAAATGTCATTTGTGGAACTTTAGGACTGATCTTAATATTTACAGGTTTTTCATAAACCTGTTTCTAAATTATTAAAGTCAAGCTTATAACTATATGCTAAAGAAAACCTGAGACAAGGTTGAAGATTGTACCTTAGTGCTTATCAAAATTCTGAGTATGTGTGACTGTAAGGCAAATTGATGTATAATGTCGGTGAAGGGGGTGGAGATGGGGGCTTCTGATGTTCCATAGTTGTATTTTTTAAGGTTCACAACTATAATGAGTGCTTTGAGGTTCGAAGAATAAATTGGGCTTGAAAGAGACTAAGTAGGAGGGTTAATGTAGCAAGAAATATGATTTAGAGTTGTTAATTTTGCTATAGTAAAGGATTTTTGTTCTATTATCTGGCCACAACAGGGGCTTATAAGACCAAGGATGAGAAAAGTTTAACAAGGAGAGAATGTGAAGTAGAGTGATGTTGGGGTCGTCATTATTCAACAACAATGTGGATGATACACTTTTCAGTTTAGGTGTTTTTGAAATCAAGAAATGAAATCTTTATGTGAATATGTGGAACTTGTTACTTAACCATCTCATCTTTTCAGCTTAATCATATCAACCCTACAAAACTAGCTTGTAAGGTGAGAATTGCCCATTTTTATGCTCCATTTAAGCCATATCTCTAATTGATGTGGGACTAAACCACCACCCTTGAGGCTACGATTAAGGTAGCGCCCAGAGAGGTTGTAACTAAGGTGGGTTAGGGATGACCGCAATTAAGGGGCTTTCCAACATTCCCCCTCACGCTTGATGCTACCGACTTAGAGCATGACAAATGCAGGTGGCCCAACAATGGATCTACGATAGGCTCTAATACCATTTTACAATTTTGGGTTTGGGCTTAACTCAACTCCACAAAATCAACTTATAAGGTGAGGACTGTCCAAGCTTTTATAAGCTCTATTTAAGTCATATCTCTAGTTGATGTGGAATTAAATCACCACCCTTGAGACTACAATTAAGGTAAACCCCAAAGAAGCCACAACTAATGTGGGCTAGGGGTGTCCATAATTAAGGTGGCTTTCGAACAATTGTACTTAGAGATTCAGTGTTTCAAATTGCCTTCCCTCGATGCTACTCACTTACTAGAGTAACTTTGCGGTAGTCTCACTATTTTGCATTGAACTTGAATGTATACTTCATCGATCACTTTAGGTTGTAATTATTGTAGTTCTTTGTAGTTGCTAGTTTTACTCACTACCAAAATTTTTAAATTTAGCTACTAATAAAATTGCTACCTAATCTTAGACTAATTAACTACCTATTAGCTATTGTATATATTTTTTTTAACTGAAACTAATTTGTCATATATATTATAATTTGTCTATCTAAAAATAATTTATATCTAATAATTTATTTTCCTAATTTCTTTTTCTTTGTAACTCTTCTCTCAATGTATCTCTACGTAGAGCTAGGTATACGGGCCAGCCCGTCCGTTTAGGCCCAGCCCGCAAAGCCCGCAAAATAAATGGGCTGGACCAAGCCTACCTGTAACATAAACGGTCCTGAATTTTGAGGGCCGCGTCTGCCCCGCATAGCCCGCGGGCTAATGGGCCAATCCACAACCCGTGAAATAAATGACAAAAATAATTTTATAAAAATGCAAAAAAAATCAATAAAATAAAAATAAATGACAAATACACCAAAAAATAAAAATAAATCAATTTCAAAGTCTAATATGCTAAAAAACCATCTAAACCCAAGATCTTACATGTTAAATAAACCATTCAACACAAAATATGAAATATAAAGTCTTAGATTCAAAGTATCAAGTATAAAATAAACTATCCATAAAAGCCCGCGGATAGGCTCGTAAGCCCACGGATAAATCTGCCTAAACTGCGGTTTAAACGGTCTGGGCTAAAAAGCCCGCACTCTTAAATGGACCATATTTTTTAGGACCGTAGCTCGCACAGGTTGCGGGCTACACGGGTGGCCCGCAAGACTTGGTCCATATGCTCAGCTCTATCTTTACGCATTCTCTCTCCTTCATTGATCTACTCTTGTAACCTTGTTTCTCTTTTCCTGCTATTATTTTTATCCTTCCAATAAATTTCCTTTTTCTTGTAAATCTTGCAGACACATTGCTTCTCCATCACATTTTCAATGCTTCTATTCTGTTTTTCCTAAAGAGGTTGTAGTGATTATTAATGGCAAAGAGCTTTAATTTACACGTTGCAGTTGTGAGTTTTGCTTTCAATTTCTCTCATAATTCACTCTTAGATTTGCTTCCCAATCAAATTAATTTTTGTGTGATTTCATCTCCTTCACGTTTTTCTACTAAATAAATTTCTACTTTTGCTGTAGTTTCACAGGATTTTGATTTTTAGGTCATTTCATTTTTTTCTTACTCTAACTTCTATGGATGATTTTATTCCACCGAATAAATTTGAGGTTCTGTACATCTTTGTCTTATAATCTTTACTTCCTTCACTTTTTCATTTACTTAGAAAAAAAGAAAAACACATTCATACTTGCATACTTTTTCTTTCTATTCAATTGGATGCATATAAACTCTTTTTCTACATTAACATTAGGTTCTTTTTCACTTGCATTTCAATGTATCAGCATATTCTCCATTTCTTTTTGTTTTGCTTCGTGTGTCTGCCTAGGATTATTAACAATAAATTTTGCAATGTGTCGTTGAGAGTGTGCAACATGTGAATTAGAATAAGAGAAGGTGAATTTGTGTGTCAGAAATGGATGAAATATGGTGTTCCCTTTTGGGGAATGCAATACCTGTGGTTGCTATAGGGCAAGTGTTGATGCTTGAATTTGTTGGTTCCAAATCCTTGGTGCTTGTTGATATCCTTGGTTAGTGCTTATTTTTCTTGGGGAATAGTTGGTGTTTTTTGATATCTTTTATTAGTCCTTTGCTTGAATTGCTATTCATCCAATTTTCAAATTGACTTTTAGGGTAAGTAAGTATAACTACTCTAGAGTCATAAGTAAGTTGTTGTTTAGAATTTAAAATAAGTCTTCTAGGCATCTAAGTTGTCTTACCAAACATAAAATTCCTAAATAATTTAGCATTGGTATTAGAGATAATGGTATATTCTCTTATATCTGTTAGTTACATTTGTAACTGTTCTGTTACGCTTGTAACTAATGGCTGAATTAGCAGTCAATAGCTTATTGTGATAACTCATATTTGAGTTAAAATCAATTACAAAAGGTGACCGTTTCATTATTAAGTACTAGGCTCGAATTCAAGCCATTGTTGACGTTCTCATTTTGATTGGAGATCTTGTTTTAGATCGAGATCATCTTTAAGCTGATCTTGAAGGTCTTCCAGAAGAGTATAATGCTCCTGTTGCTATAATTCAATACCATTCTTAACCATTTGATATTCTTGAATCAAATCTATGCTGCTTTTACATGAATCAAAACTAGAAAAGTTCAAGAAAAGCCTCTCTTGTTGAACCTCTCTATGTTAATGTTTCACCACTACAAATCAAAACCAATTTTCTCAAGATCAATAGCAAGATCAAGCCTATGATTTGTAGTTTACTTGTGGTTCACGCGGAGGTCGTAATGGCCGAAGTTATGGTCGTTGTGGTCATGGCAAATGTAGAGGACGCTTTGGTGGATGCTCCTTTATTTATTGCCAAATATGTTACGATTGTAATGCTAATTGCCAGTAATCGCCCTGGATCTCTACACCATCACATGGTGGTTGGAATGTGCCACCACCATGTTTAGCCCTTGCTCCATGGTTTCCAACAAATTGGTCGTTCATTTCAGTGGCTCAATCCATTACTAGGAGCTTTAGGCCCAAATAAGCCCACAATGACTCATCCTCCAAATTCTTCTCAAGTCAACTATGCTCATGAATCCTATAGGCCACCTCAGGCCTATGTTACGAATTTGACATAGTTAAAGATCAAGTTTATGGAAGTTATTAATGATATCTAGACTTTGGAGCTACACACCACATAATTAATGACTCTACCAACCTCATGGATAATATGTGGCACTATAGGTTGGCACCCTCATCATGAGGTCCTAAAATTTGCACTGGATTCTCATAATATTGTTGTACCTAAGAAATCAATACACGAGTTTTGCTCATCTTGCTATCTTGGCAAAGTGCATTATTTTCCTACATATGCATCTAATGCCATTTATAACTCACCATTTGATCTTCTTTTTGTCATCTATGTGATCCAACACCTATGGACTCTTTGTGTGGTTACAAATATATGTTAACTTGTGTTGATGCTGTACAAGATTCAACCAGAGCTTTCCACTAAAGCTGAAGTTAGACACACAAATTATTTTTTGTCACTTCTAAACTCTGCTTGAAATGCAATTTAACATCAAATTAAAAGCTATCTAGACCAACGGGGGAAGATAATTACGTGCTCTCAATTCCTTTTTTGCTGCCAATGGTATCATTCACAAGCTTACCTGTCCTCATACTCATTATCAGAAACACAGGCATGTGGAAACAGACCTTACTCTTGTTGCTCAGCAAATAGGAAAGCTCATGAAGCAAGGTCAAGCTAGTCGTATGTGGATGAAATCGTTGTAGAGTCGTTTGCAATAAAAACTAAGACTATCCTTAAGGTAAAAGCGGGTCGAGCATTAATACCCTGGTCACCTGGGTTGATGCAAAAAATCCTAGGAAAAGGACTAGTGGCAAGATTTGAATTTACTTATTCGAGGGGATTTCAAGTTTCATCCAATTTTATAGGGAAAATACAAGATTCAAATCCTAGGATTCCCAGTAAAGTAAGCATAGATTCATTAGAAAGATAGTACAGGGGCGCAACATTAAGGTAAAGACACATAGAGAGAAAAAGAACAGACCACCGGAATAGTCAAATCAAAGCCTTTCATCATTAGATCTAGGATATTTATCCTTCAAAAACTCCATAGCAATCGAATCCCTAACTACTCATTAGATTAGATTTTGAACTATGTTTACCACAAACAAAACCTTTCATATTGATTGCTTCCATCTGATCCAGCTTATCCTCGGCTTATTAACCTTAGAATAGGTAATCCAATGCTGCCATTTATGTTTAGCCTTCAACATCATCTCCAAAGTGATTGATGAAAGCCCCGAAAAAGGTTAATAAAGCTGGGAATTTCTACTTAAACCCCGATAGTTAAACCAATAGCCTTGATTCTAAGACTTACGACCCTTTCTTTTCTTTTTCTTTGCAGTTGGTTTGTTTTAGGAATGCTCTTAAAATTCACACTTCGGTTAGCTTTGAATTAGAGACTCACAGGATACTGTGAAAGGAACTTCCATCTGATGGGCAAGTAGACTAATTGACCCATCATTTAAGAACCAAAGAAAGCAAGGGCCTTTTCCGCCTTTAAGGCTTTACCAAACCAATGGTGTTGACTAGGGCCCGTGTGTGCTTGCATATCTGCCTTAACTACTACCTAACATCCTCCCCAAGCATGATAAAGGAAAAAGGTAATTTAAAATGGTGGGAGTTCCATAATTCAACCAACAACTACAGTGAAAAATATGGATATTGGCTTTTTTTTGCTAGCAGGGATATTCGCTCTTATCTTTTTGGTTTCTCCTTAGCCTCAACACTATTAGTAGTAGAGCTTAAGAATCCTTTAGGTTGAAATACATATTAAGTTTTCCCTTTATTTCGGTTAGTCTCTGATTGTCAGATATCAGGGATGACAAGGGGTGAAAAAGGGAAAGAGAAGGATAGGGTTTCTCTTGCTTTTGGCATCGCGAGCCACGGTGGGAGGCTCGCATAATGAGCTATTAGCTCAACGGTAGAGCATGCCTCTAATAATTGTGTCATTGTGCCTATACTGTAAGGGCTCTTAGCCAGATAGGTAGTCTAATGTACTCATTGGCACCTGACCTTAAGATGTGGATCATCCAAGGTACATTAGCATGGTGTACCTCTCTTGTTTGAACCTGGGTTTGAAGTCAAACTACTTATCCTTAGGAGGATAGATGGAGTGATTCAAGTGAAATCCAATGTAGATCCACCTTTCTCTTAACTCATGGGATCTAAGCACCATGGCTCCTCTCTTCTCGAGAATTTATACATCTCTTATCAGTATAAGGACAATTATCTCTCAAGCACAGGTTTAGGTTCAACATTAGTGGAAAAAGAAAAATGGAGCACCTAACAACATATCTTCATAGGCTAAAAACAACGAGATCGCTCCTTTCACTCTAGGGTGACAGCAGGATCGTACTATTCAAGCCTTTTTTTATGCTTTTCCTAGGGGTCTAGAGAAAATTGTAACCAATCGGATTTTCTTAATCCTTCCTTCCTGAAAAGAAGAACGTGAAATTCTTTTTCCTTTCCATAAAGACTAGGATATTAGATCTAGCCATAAGAAGAGTAGAATGCTTAGCAAATAAATAACTCACTTATTGGTCTTTGACCACTTTAGTCACTACGAATGCCCCCAATCAGTGCAATGAGATGTGTCTATTTATCTATCTCTTGACTCGAAATGGGTGCAGATTTGAAAAGGATCTTAAAGTGTCTAGGGTTGTGTCAGGAAGGTCTTTTAACACCTTCCTTTTTCTTCTCATCGAAGTTATTTCACAAATACTTACCATGATGAAGAAGAAAGAGGAATAAGCATGCTTAGAAAGCGCAGTACAATGGATAGTTATATGCTATGTTCGGGGAAGGTTGAAATGCTCTCGAAAAAGAATCTATTGATTTTCTCCTAATTGGTTGGACTGTATGAGCAGTGATTTACTTCATGGGCGAGGTCTCTAATTCAAGTCTAGGATGGCCCAACTGTGCCAAAGGAAAGAGAAAAGAATAGAAAACTGACTTGACTCCTTCATGCATGCTCCACTTGACTCGAGGGATATAGCTTAGTTGGTAGAGCTCTACTCTTGCAATTGGGTCATTCCAATTATGGGTTGGATGTCTAATTGTCCAAGCGATAATGATAATATCTTGTACCTGAATCAGTGGCTCACTTTTTCTAAGTAATGGGAAAGAGGACCAAAACATGCCATTAAAAGACTTTACTGAGAGAAAGATGGGCTATTAAGAACATAAAGGAGGTAGAATGGGCAGTTGGTCAGATCTAGTATGGATCTCCTAAGGTTTTCCATTTGGGATCTTAGGGAAAGGATCAAGCTAGCCTTTATGAACAGCTTGATGCACTATCTCTATTCAACCCTTTAAGCGAAATGTAGCAAAAGGAAAAAGAATCCATGGATTGACCCCACCGTCTCCACCCCATAGGAACTATGAGATCACCTTAAGGACACCTTCGACATCTAGGGGTCATGGACCAACCATAGAACTCTGTTTAAATTAAAAAGAAGAACGCATTAGCTATCCACTCTTAGGTGGGACAATAAGGGTCGAAGAAGGGTAATTACTCATTCTTAAAAACCAGTATTCTTAAAACCAAAGAGTCGAGCATAAAAAAGGGGGGAAAGCTCTCCGTTCCCAGTTCTCTTATAGTTGGCTCCTCCAAAATCACAAGAATCCTTAGTTAGATTAGAATAGGATTCCAACTAAGCACCTCTTTTGAGATCTTGAGAAGAGTTGCTCTTTGGAGATCACAATACAATGAAAGTTGTAAGCTGTGTTCACGGGGGGAAGGGGGGAGGCTATTGTCTATCGTTGGCCTCTATGGTACAATTAGTTGGGGCTTGAGAAGCGATGGTTTACCCTATGGTGGATGTCAGCGGTTCAAGTTTTCTTATCTCCAACGTGTGAACTTTGCTAATACAAAGCTATATGATAGCACCTAATTTTTTTCGATTCGACGGTTTGATCTATGCTATGATTTATCATGCATGGACGTTGATAAGATCCTTCCATCTAGCAGCACCTTAGGATGACACAACCTGAAGGGCGAAGTTCAAATGAAGAAAGGCTTATGGTGGATATTTAGGCATCTAGAGAAAAAGAAGGGCGTAGTAAGCGATGAAATGTTTCGGGGAGATGAAAATAAGTGTAGATCCGAGGATTTTCGATGTAGGTCAACCTTTTGAATTGATGCAAGTTGGTGAACATAAACATCATAGTAACCAGAAGGAAAAAAAAGTAAAAAGTGATTCTCGTAGTAGCGGTGAGCGAAATGAGAGCAGCCTAAACCATGAAATAGGGTTATGGGAGAGCTATATAAGTGTCATGCTACTAGGCGACGCACTGGAGTGCTGCACCTTAGATGGCAACAGTCCAATAGTCGAAGGCATCACTAGCTTACGCTCTGACTAGAGTCGCATGGGGCATGTGGAATCCCATATGAATCAGCAAAGACCACCTTGCAAGGTTAAATACTCCTGGGTAACCGATAGTGAAGTAGTACAGTGAGGGAAGGGTGAAAAGAACCCCAACAGGGAGTGAAATAGAACATGAAACTATAAGCTCCTAAGCAGTGGGACGAGCCCAATTTAGGACTCTGACCAGGTGCCTATTGAAGAATGAGTCGATGACTTATAGGTAGTGGCTTGGTTAAGGGAAACCACTGAAACCATAGCAAAAGTGAGTAGTCATAAGGTAATTATCACTGCTTATGGACCCGAACCTCGGTGATCTATCCATGACCAGGATCAAGCTTGGGTGAAACTAAGTGAAGGTCCAAATTCACTATTGTTGAAGAATTAGCAGATGAGTTATGGTTAAGGGTGAAATGCCACTTGAACCTAAAGCTAGCTGTTCTCTTTGAAATGCGTTGAGCTGTAGTAGTTGACTAGACATCTAAGGGTAAAGCATTGTTTTGATGTGAGCCGAAAGAGCATTGCGAAATTGAGGTAAACTTTGAATACTAGATATGACCTCAAAATAACAAGGGTCAAGATCAGTCAGTGAGACGATGGGGGATAAGCTTCATCGTCGAGGGGGAAACAACCCGGATCACCAACTAAGGCCCCTAAATGACCACTCAAAGATAAAGGAGGTAGGGGTGCAAAAAAACTAGGAGGTTTGCCTAGAAGCAACCACCCTTTAAAGAGTGTATAATAGCTCACTAATCCAGCGCTCTTACGCCGAAGATGAATAGGGCTAAGCGATCTGCCAAAGCTGTGGGATGTAAAAATGAATCGGTAGGGGAGCGTTCCGCCTTAAAGGGAAGGACCTGTGCGAGTAGTGGTGGACAAAGCAGAAGCCAAAATGTCGAATTAAGTAATGCAAATGTTGGTGAGAATCCAATGCCTCGAAAACTTAAGGGTTCCATCACAAGGTTTGTCCATGTAATACCTAGCCATTTTCAGGATTAGTGACTGTCCCCACAAATCAATGCAAAACTTTTCAGCGTGCTTTGTTCTCACTCACATGCTTCCTAGGAAACGTCCTAGGAGGTTACCCATCCCAAAATTGCTCCAAGTTAAGCATGCTTAATTGTGGAGTTCTTAAGTGATTGGTTACTAAAAAGTATATGCATCTTGTTAGTATAGGTAGCACTTATTAATTTCTTTAAGCTATCCTCAGCTGTATAATCCCATTCTTGCACAGCCTCTAAATCCCTCTTATTTCGGTGTGTATTTGATTCATTCATGTGTCCCTCCTTTTAGAAGCTTGCCAAGAATCACTCCTTGTCCGTGCCTTATCTTTTTTGCATCGACGATCACTTCCCGCCCTCGTCAGTGCCGAGGACGTTACATGCCCACCAACTTCTGCTTGGTTCATCCTCAAAACATACCATACTGGGAGAAAGGCCCTGCTCTGATACCACTTTGTAATGCCTAGCCACTTTCAGGATCAATGACTGTCCCTACAGACTTACACAAGACTTTTTAGCGTGCTTTGTCTTCACTCACACTTTTCCTGAAAAACTTCCTAAGAGGTTACCTATCCCAAAATTGTTCTAAGTCAATGATGCTTAACTATGGAGTTCTTAAGTGATAGGCTACCGAAAAGTAGATGCATCTTATTGGTATAAGTAGTGCTTATTAATTCCTTTAAGCTATCCTCAATTGTATAGACTTATATATACACAACCTCTAGATCTTTCTCATTCTGGTGTGTATTCAATTCATTCATATATCCCTCCCGCTGCAAGCCTACCAAGAGCCGCTCCTTGTCCATCCCTCATCTTTTTTGTACCAACAATCACTCCCTACCTTCGTTAGCTTCCAAGATGTTACAGTCCACGAAGGGTGAGTCAGGGTCTAAGATCAGGCCTAAAGGTATAGTCAATGGACAACAGGTGAATATTCTTGTAGTACCCTTTGTTGGTCCCGAGGGACAAAGGAGGCTAGGTTAGCCGAAAAATGGTTATCGATTCAAGGACATAAGGTGCCCTTGTTTTTTCAAGGTAATAAGGGCAGAGAAAATGCCTCAAACAACCTTCAACAAATGGGAACTTGTACCCGAAATCAACACAAGTGGGCAAGTAGAGAATACCTAGAGGCACAAGACAACTCTCTTTAAGGAACTCGACAAAATAGCCTTATAACTTTGGGAGAAAGGGTGCCTCATCACAAAGGGGGTTGCAATGACTAGGCCCGGGTGACTGTTTACCAAAAACACAAGTCTTTGCAAGGTCATTAGACCATGTATGGGGGTTGACGCCTGCCCAGTGTCAAGAGGTTAAGGAAGTTGGTGACTTGATGATAGGGGATCTGATGACCCACACGAAAGGCATAACGATCTAGGCACTATTTAGGAGAGAGACTTGGTGAAATAGACATGTTTGTGAAAATGCGGACTACCTACACCTAGACAGAAAGCTCTTATGAAGCTTTATTGTTTCTTGGGATTGGTTTTGGGCTTTTCTTGCATAACTCAGGTGGAGGAAAAAGAAAGCCTCCTTCTAAGGGGGCTAAAGCCATTAGTGACGTGCCATCCAAGAAGATCCAGAATTCTAACCATGTGCTAGGACCTACAGGCCAATGGACAATCTTAGGTAGACAGTTTCTATGGGGCATAGGCCTCCCCAAAGGTAACGAAGTAGTGCAAAAGTTTCCTTGGGCCAGATGGAGGTTGGCCTTCAAGTACAAAGGCAGAAGGGAGCTTACAATCATTGAACAGGGACAAAGGTCAACCTTAGTGATCCGAATGGAAAGGTCGTCGCTCAACAGATAAAAGTTGTTACTTTAGGGATAATAGGTTGATCTTACCTAAGAGCTCACATCGATAGGAAGGTTTGCACCTTGATGTCAGCTCTTCGCCACCTAGGGTAGTATGTTCCAAAGGTTAGGTTGTTTGCCCCTTAAAGTAGTATGTGAACTAGGTTCAGAACGTCGTGAGACAATTCGGCCATTAAAGCATTGAAAGGACTTTTCCAAGGGTTTTCCAGTTATCGTGCCCACAGTAAATGCTAGGTAGCCAAGTGCGGAGTAGATAACTACTAAAAGCATCTAAGTAGTAAACCCACCCTAAGATGAATGCTCTCCTATTTCGACTCGCCCAAAGCCTCCGGTAGTGCAGCCGAAATAACGATAGGTTCTCTACCCTAAGGGGATGGAGTGAAAGAAGTTTTGAGAATTCAAGAGAAGGTCACAACGAGACGACGAGACGAGCCGTTTCTAATGAATGATAGGTGTCAAGTGGAATTGTAGTGACATTTGCAACTAAAGAATCCTAAAAACCATCAATCTTGAACCTTGTTCCTACATGATTCGATCAATTTGATTAGGCTCTTGCCATCTATTTTCATTGTTCAACCAAAAACTCTGCCCCTCCTCTCTATTTATCCAAGGGCTGGAAGGGCAAAGGCCTTTGGTGTCCCTTCTAGTCGAGAATTAGGGTCTCAAAATGAAAAGCCAATATGTTTGCTTTTATCTCATGCCTTTCTTCATTCGTGGTTTGATATTCTGGTGTCCTAGGTGTAAAGGAACCACACCAATCCATCCCTAAACTTGGTGGTTAAACTCTATTGCAATGATGATACTGTAAGGGACATCTAAGAAAAAATAGCTTGGTGCTAAGATGATAAAAAGCTTAACACCTATAATTTTATTACTTTTTCAATATGAAAAAGTAATAAGAATGAAAAACAAAAAAATTATTTTATTCAAAACCCCAATTATGAAATCCCTTCTCTCCGACTTCGCACCTCAGAATGCACCATTCTTATAGAGAGAGGCGCTTCCACAACTTCTTAGGCTGAGGAGAGGAAAGATTCCCTTTTCTTAGGATACTCCGAGAAACAGATATCTAGTGGAGACAATAGCTCCGAGGATTAAAGCACATGGCTACAAATCCCTTCTCGCCCACAACTAGCTACAATGGGGAAGGATTTTTTCTGCTAGGGGTAGTAAAATCACATGATCGAGCTTGCGGACCCAAAGTTATACAGCTTATGAGTACTTTGTCGAAATGAAATGGCCTTACCTTACCATAGCAAAAATGTGTTCGTTGTCATTAATATATTTGTTGGTAGTAATTGTGGCTTCTCAGGAGAATTGATGAATGCATCAAAGATACACTTGTTATTACTAGTACCAATACGTCTAAGAATTCTGAATTAGCTGGTTTAAATAGCCCCAAACTGTGGAATAAAGGAGTATCCTGAACTTACACCAAGGAATGTATTGACGGTGAGTCTCAAATATTACAAAACATAATAAGATACGATGAGATAGAATGCAATAGAAACAAAGAAAGGAAAATAGGTTATCCACACTTAATGGTCAAAGTGAACCTTTTCATTCATTCTGAATTACAGATTTCAGAATCAATAAAATCTCCCCAAGTAGGATTCAAACCTACGACCAGTCAGTTAACAGCTAACCACTCTACCATTGAGCTATGGAGGAACAATAGAAAATTTGAACTTATAAAGTTCAATTCCTATTCTCAACCCATGACCAATATGAGCTCGAAGTTTCCTTCGTAACTCATAAAACTTTTTCGTAGTGACTCTATTCTATGCCTCATTTCATAGGGAACCTCAAAGTGGTTCTATTTCATTATATTACACCCATAAACTAATTCCATTCATTTAATAGCCCTATCTTTAGTGTCATTAAGATAAGAGATGTCGTTTCTAGTCTATTTATTTATATATATATGGAAAATGGAAAGTTGAAAAATCATATGTAATAATCCAAATGGTCTCCTCAAAATTATTCTTGGAGTTGGATGCTCTAGATGTATCGCCAGGACCATTCCATAATGGAATGCGTTTCCAACCAGTCCTAAGTACTAGATAGGCTAATGTTGGGTGACATAGGGTGCTTGGGATGACAAAGATTAGTGGATCCCTTTTTTATATGCTTTACGATTTATCTTCATTTGCTATGTAAGAAAAATGGAGGTTGGGGCTCTATTTGATCGAGCTTGCCTCTAGTACATTCCTAGTGGCTTGGACAAGATCAAGTCATTCGTAGTTCAAAAAGGATTCAATCCAGCCATAGGGGTCGGGCCCCAAGCCTCTAAACTGGCATTACAAAAAATACTCTGTAAATGGCGAGCCTTGTATCCAAAGGTATAATGAAGTATTCAGAAGCATCAACACTTTCCACATTGTTCCCAATGAAGAATTTACCAAGAAATTAATTAGGGTCCTATTCTTCCTATTTGTCCAACCATCTGACATAATGGAGCATCCATATTTCATCTGCTCCTCTTCATGACCCTTCAACATTTCGTTTGTACATTCCAACTCCTTTTTAAGGAATGGAACTCTTAATTCATGAGAAATTGGAGCCTTTAACTGAGGACCATAATTTCCAACCGCCTCAAACATCACTTTGAAACTTTTTGATTGGGCAACATTGAATGGAATTTCATTCTTATAAAAGAAACGAGCAATGTATTGAACTGTCCTTGCTTTTGCTTCCTTTTGACAAGAATTATTTATACTCGGTTGCCTCTTAGATTTGCCTAACTAGATACTTTCTTTAGGTTTTTTTTGAAGAAAAACAAATAAAGAGGGCCTTTAATATTTGTATTCTTCTTCTTGGCAGTTGTTGAAGTGACTGTTAAAGACATGATTTGATCCCTATAAATACAAAAATATGTAAAGCTAGAAAGTTAGGGATCTTTTTTTATTTTCTTTCCATGTATCCTTATTTATACTCTTCATTACTATTATAAATACAGACCTAAAGTGTGTGGGTATACACACATTCACTAAAACCTACATGGTATTAGTGAATAGGTTTACTGCTACAAACCTTCCGCCCCAGGGGTGTGCTCCTCACGGATGAGCAGTGCCTGCATGACTATTCCCCCCCACCCCTACCGAAGCCCAACCCACTTTGACATGACCACGCGACTAGAGTTACTTTTCTTCGATGAATAGAACGTCACATGCCCCGCCACCAGATGCGCTGCCACATGCTGCCTCTCTTTAGTGCATGTAACTCACGTGCCTACACCAAATTGGTGCCTGAGCTCTTTTCTGGCAAACCTTCACGCTGGTGACGTTACCAATGAACTTCTTTCCCTCTGGTGAGCCTAGCCTTACACTGGCAACCTTTCCATCATACCTTTCTTCCTCCGATGAGCCTATTAGGACCCTCTTTTCCTCTTTTCACATGACAACCACCAGCTCCTCTAATGACTCCACTTCTAGCATAACATTTACCAATGTCTCCCTGATCGCCTGTGAAAAATTGACTAGGATAGCAAATTATAGTAGTTAGGGCTATTGTCCAACTATGGTGCCAAAGCCAAGGTCGTGTCGACCACTAGAGGCTTCGGTTATTTCTAACAAAGATTGGGTTTGTTAGCAACAAATTGACACATCCCTATGCAACATCCTTTGGTTCTCAATTGCTCCCAACCTTCAACCCCTATACCAAGCCTTTCTCACATGTTATGACGTTTAGACCAAGGCCAAGAATGTCTACTGCAATGATGTCCAACACCTCTATGGTATGGTGACCACTATGATGTCCACCAAGCTAGAAAATATAGACATGCAAACATATCTTGGTAAGCCTGACCATTTGTTGGTGGATTTTGCTAATCTTATTCCTTTTACTACTAATGCAGAGACATTTTCCCGGCAGCGCGGCCAATTCTTCATGGTTCTTGCCCTTGTCGGTCTACCCTTTGAACCCGACTTGTCCTCCTACAGTTCCTACCTATGACATAGTTAGTGAATAATTGCTACGCCTTTCCACTCCACATGTTTTTGGGGATTCCTTTGCCCCATCTGGTGATTCCTCTGCTCTTGTCTCCCACTTTTCTCACTGCGATGGATGTAGTGGGGGTCGTGGTGGTAAAATTCGTCCTCGGTGCACTTAATGTAGTCACTATGGCCACGTGGAAGTAGAGTGTTGCACCAAGGCTAGAGAACAGTCAAAGTCGACTAATGTGGCTCAAGTTACAACACTTGCCTCGCTTGCAGATATCCCCATTTCTACTGTCGAATACAATGATTTCTTTTATTTTCAAGCAGCCCAACAACTTGCCTAGTCTGTTACTGTTGTGGCTCAGTATGGTAATCTTGTAACCTTTGTCTCTCAATCCTCCTTACTTGGACCCTGGATACTGGACTTTGGGCCTCTAATCATATAACTGGTAACAAATGTCTTTTTTGTCACTAGTCTTTTATGGACTCATTGCCTTCTATTACTCTTGACTATTACTCTCAGATCAAAGTTCGTTATACACCTTAGGGTTATTATCGTAACAAAGTCTAGATTTCTAAGAAAAAAAAACCTTAAAAACATAGGAACAACATGCAAATGCTACTCATAAATAGAATTAGATTTTATATAAAAAAATACAATAAAATACCATATATGCCTAATATAACTCATCTATCACCCAAAAGTGTCATACAAAATATAATGAGGAATACAGAGAAACAAAGTAAACTAGGCTACGTCTTCTTTCACGTGACTCAAAGCTCTATCTACACACGTCTTCACTTGTATCCTAAAAAAAGGAAAACTTAAAGGAGTAAGACATAATGTCTCAATGAGTGTTCAAAGGACTCTATGGTTAGGTCAGACTCTTCTACTTTAACAACCTTCATCACTAATCTCTTATGGCTTTAGCCTTATTAAGTCTCTCATAATTCTCTATATCTATGGTCGGTTCTACACCTTTCAATCATTAATACTTTCTGTTAACTCCTCTCTCATTCTCATAACTATTATACTATTTTACTGTCTCATTCTCAACTTAAGAACTCATCCTCATTACTTATACTTTCTTACCGTAATCCTCTCTAGTATTTAAACCTTTTATGTTTAGATTTTGCCGCTCACTTTTTTTATATTTAAAGTTGTCCTTTAGGGATCAAGTCTAAGGCTACAAATACTCTAGAATACTCTTAACACTCCCTTAATACTCTCAATTTGATCCATCTTACTTGTCTCATACCTTTCTAGTATGTTATGTGTGAATTCACCTTTATCTGTCTCATTCACAATTATTATTATCCAACTAGAACTCTCATAATACTATCCTAGGGTCTAGTCTCTCACATATACTTAAGGTAATAAAGGTAATCCTTATTAGAAATATACGTTTATTTCACATCCTTCGCCTAATAACTAAACATACACCTCGTTTTATTTTATCAAACAAGAATAACACACATGCATAATATGATCATATATCCATAATCTTGACACTTCATCACAAGAACAATTACATTTTCATATTTGTATACATTACATCAATTGCTCATGAACAAGGTCACACAGACTTCGCATAGTTACAACATAGTACACTTCAAAATATCATGCTACAACAGGATGCATATGCATGCGATGTTCCTATATCTCTACTTATACACATGTGGTACCAACTTAAACTTGTCAGAAAGTAAACTAGGAGTAAGTGCACAACCATAAGAAGCATCATTGGTACCGATGCCTTCAATTTCCATGCCCTTAACTAGTATGATACCCCTCGGTAACTAGTCAGGTTTACTCAGCCTTGCCAGCACGCTCTGGCTTCATGTGATCAACATGGGCCATTAAAGTTTTCCAAACGAATACCACCCCCAAAGCTAGGGTTAGACAACCCATCACAGCCTCCACCAGCCAGATTCCTACATATTTTCTTTCATCACATAGCTTAAATGTTATAATGCATGATTACATAAACAAATGGCTATGGAATATTCATTACTTAAACATACCATGGCATGGGATCATACATAAACATATTGGAGCATTTCACACAGGTCCACAACATACACATTTTCTTAAGGCAAGTAAAAACCACAAGAAGTAAATCCAACAAGGCATCCAAGCAATGGCAAATTATACAATGAATAGGGATAAGAAGTCAATAATATCAACTTTCGTGCCTCAATGAATCACGCTTAGCAGCAGTCATATAGAGAATTCATTGCCATACTCACGCTCAACGCCAACTTTTTGAGGCTGAAAGGACTAGGGGTTGCTCCCTGCCTCCCCCATGCTCAACGCTACTTCTAGCACTTAGAGACACGACGCTCGGCATCAAATTCTAGAATTCAGCACTAACCCTCCGGATAACTATTTGGCTCTCTCACGCTCAGCGCCAAAATTTATGGAGCTCAGTGCTAACTATGATTTCCATATATTTGTGAGGATTTGCAGAATGCGTGACTCATGACTGTCCTTAGCTTTCAATCACTCCCGATAGATTAACTAGCTCCTAATTTCTTCTATTGCGTTTCTTATTGGTCAATCTATGCTATGAACTCCTCACTCACTCAATCCTCTCAAAATCTATCAAATTTCTAACGTAGGCACAAAAAAGGGAAAAAGGTAAACAGATATACAAATCATGACCTAAAGAGTAAGGAAGGACAAAGGGGAAAGCATTCACCTCTAGGGACACGTAGAGATGAGTTATAGGAATTGGGTTCTCCAGTCTCTATTCCTTCTCTTTCTCTTCCTCTCCTTCTTCCTTTTCTCCTCATTCTCTCTAACTTCTTTCTTCTTCTATTTTGTGACGGCTAAACCTAACTCTCTTTCTCTATTTCCTTCTTATAAATGTGAGTGGGTATGTAGCTTAGTAGGTTTAGTCCCCAATTAGACTTTGGATGCTCTTTTGGGTTTTATTATAACATTCTTACTAATTTCCAATATTAGGGTATCAAATAACAACAACAACAACAACAATAATAATAATAACAATAAATATAATAACGACAACATAACACAAAATAATAATAATAATAGCAACAATAACAACAATAATATAATAATAACAATAATTCTTAATGTGTCTTTTATCTAATAACACATAGTAAGGGTCCTAATAAGAGCTACCTCATGGTTTATTTCTAGTACTTTAAATTTAGGGTGTTACATTCGTGGCATTAGCCAAACATACCCATTACCTATCATTCCTTTTAATTTTGTCTTATTAGTTCCTGGTTGTCCTTTTAATCTAATTTCCATGAGCAAGCTCACCCACACCCTTGATTACTCTGTTCTTTTTCCTAATAACTCTGTTCTTGCTCAGGATTGGCGTACCAAACAAACAATTGGAGCAGGACATGAGTCTCGAGGATTGTTTCACCTTTCCCGACTAGTTTCTTGTGTCTCCACTACCTCCCTAGCTCTTGCCCATCAACGTCTCAATCATCCTAGTATGGACAAACTACCTCTTCTAGTTCCTAATCTCTCTACACTCAAGTCCTTATAGTGTGAGTTGTGTCAGTCATGAAAATATGTTCGTCATTCTTTTACTCTCGTTCAATAAAAGTGTTGCGTCACCTTTTGCTTTAGTTCACTCCAATATTTGGGGTCGTAGTCAAGTCTGTTCAACTCTAGGCTATTACTATTTTGTCACATTCATTGATGACCTTTCCCTTTCTACTTGGGTTTTTCTTAATGAAAAGATGTTATAATGTTTTCTCTATTTTTCAAGGTTCTCCCAAGAGATCCATAATCAGTTTAAGACCACAATTAAGGAGTGACAATGCACGAGAATATTTGTCTTCCCAACTTCAGTTGTTTCTAACCTGCAGGAGATTTTCCATCAAACATCATGTGCTCACACACCACAACAAAATGCTGTTGCTAAATCGAAAAATTGTCACATTGAAACAGCTTGTACTCCTCTCCATCACTATAACGTTCCTCTTCATTTCTAGAGTGATGCGCTTCTTACAACATGTTATCTGATCATAAGCATGCCCTCGTTTGTCCTCCATAATTAAGCTCCGTATTCCATTATGTACCCTAAACAGGACCTTTTCCTTATTCCTCTTCGTGTCTTTGACTGCATTTGTTTTATCCATAACCTCACCTCAAGTAAAGATAAACTCTCTGCTCAATCTCTAAATTGTCTTTTTCTCGATTATTCCTGACTTCAGAAAGGATATTATTGCTTTTGTCCCTAACTCCAATGGTATTTGGTCTATGCTGATGTGAGTTTCTTCAAGTTGTCTCCCTTTTTTGCCACTTCCACAGTTTATGATGCTCCTCTAACTATCCCTCATGTTGTTCTAGCTCTATTTGTCAACTCTACTCCACCCAATTACCTACTTATTAGCGACAATAATGATTCCCTCTGGTGGATCCACCTACTGATCCTCTAGCATCATATCTTGCTCCAAACCTTCCTCTACTAATGTCACCTACCCCAAAACTTCTCGTTGCCCTTCTTAAAGGTATTCAATCCTCTCACAACCCTAAACCTTTATATGCTTATCATCTTTATTATGATCATTTATATCCTTCCTATTTCTCTTTTCTTTCTTTTCTGAATTCTGTGTCTATTCCTAAGTCTACAAGTGACGCCATGGCTGATCCATGTTGGCAACAGGTGAGGTTGGAAGAAATGGTTCCTTTACAAGCTAGTGACATTTGGGAACTAGTTCGTTTACCTCCCCATAAGATTGTTATTGGTTGTCGCTGTGTTTATATGGAGAAGATTAGCCTGGATGGCACTATTGATCAATTCAAAGCTCGCTTAGTATCTAAAGGCTATACTCAGATTTCTGGTCTCAATTATGGGGACACCTTTTCTCCTGTGGCCAAAATCATTTATGCTCATTTGTTTCTTGCTATGGCCACCATTCGCCATTAGCTTCTTCACCAACCAAACATTAAAAATGCCTTCTTGCATGGTGAGTTACAAGAAGAGATTTATATGGATCAACCCCTAGTTTTACTATTTCAAGTAATCCTCGTCACCTTCGTCGCTCTCTATATGGTTTGAAGCAGTCCTTCCAAGCCTAATTTGGCCATTTTAGCTTCGCCTTGCTTTAGTTTGGTATAACTCGCTATGAGGCTAATCATTTTGCGTTTTCCCTCCATTCTCCATCTAGGCCTGTGAATTTATCTTGTCGTCTACATTGATGACATTGTCATCACTGGCAATGATCACACTTGGGATGAGATTTGCCCCAATTTGTGGGAGCAACCATGATCACCACTATGCGAGACCAAGGTCGAGGATTCAATAGATGTGGAAGGCATGTCCACATCAATAAACAGTTTTATTGGTTCATGTTGCAAGATAGACCATGTAGAATTCAAGGTGGGAATAGTTGGAGATCCCAAAATCTGATCACGAACCAAGTAATACTCTGCAAGTAAATTATACAAGGCTAACAACATAAAGAAAGATTGGCGTTGCTCAAGTTTCTTGGTAGGGGTGGAAACAGGGGGTAAGAGTTCATTGAAATCATATAGGAGGGCCATTGACTTTGCCTAAATAATCAACCATTAAACCATCAAGTTGGCAAGGAACAATGACATTCACGAGGTTTTGACAAACCCTATATAGGTATTAAGTATCATTAGTGTATAGAATCTTTGCCTGCTCCCACATAGCCTTACAAGTACCATAAGCACAAAAAAATTGCTTCAAGGAAGGATTGGGAGTAGATTAATGATGCTACACAGTTGGGCATCAATCCATTTCCATCGAGAACGATCAGCTTGAGGCATAAAATCAAGTGTTTGGGTGAGGTGGTCTTCATAGTCTTGACCATGAAACTAAAGCTTGATGTCGGATGCCCCAAGAATCATAGTTGTTGCCATCTAATTTGTCAACATAAAGAGGTACATTGGTATAACTGATGAAAAATGAAGAATCAGCCTTCAGGGTTGGGAACTAGCCATCAATCAGCTAAACGGAAGAGAATGTAGTGGAAAACACTCCCAAATTCAAGCAAACTAAACTCTAAGATGAAAAAGGAGAAAAGGGCAGGCAAAACAAACCTTCTAAGAGTGAAAAGAAAGCCAAAAATAGGCCAAACAACCTTTTTCCTATGGCCAACTATGGTTCTAGAGGCGACAAAGGAGGCGAACCACTAGGTTAGGGATGGTGAGACCCCGTGCACATTGGAGAGGGAGATCGGAGCAAAAAAGGAAGTTGGACACTAGAGACAAAGGCAGCACATCAGAGCTCTAATGGCGTCCCCAAAAGGAGCTTGGAGGTCACGCCAACAAGGCGAACATAGTGATGCCAGCAATTAGAGGTGGGTCACGCCAAAGAGCAGGCCCACCGGAGAAGGAAGAAAAAAAGTCATAGAAAAACAAAATTGTCTCTAGAGCAATAGGCTTTGGATACCATGTTATAAAAGATAATTACTTTTCATTTTTTTGAAAAAAGAATACAAGGATAAAACAAACAGTTGCATAAATGGGATTGGGCTTATAGACCAATACCCACAACTCTAATATATGTAGTGATAGACTTCTGATGAAATTAATGTTAAATCAACTATCAATATCCCTAGTCCTACCTTCATTTTTAAGAATTATATTATAAATTGAAAAAACCATTACGATACAAAAGAAACCCAATAAAATACAAATATATAATTAATACCGGTGTTGTATTCATGAGGTTGCAGCTGCTTGGCCCGGGCATTATCAACGAACTTCTTCCACTTTTTTGACAATGAATAGACATCAACCTACAATATACATCAAATATAGGAGGGAGAAAACTAGAAGGGATAAAATTAGAAGCTGTTCAAATTAGAGTAATAAAAATATTTTGCCCAGCAACATTTGAAATTAGGAAATCTAGTAAAACTGTAAATTGTTAGCTTAAAAAGGTTGAGCTTGAAACTTCTCTTATTTTTCATCTGTAAAACAAGAATAAAAAGGAAAACATAATTCGGTGTATGCTTACTTGCAGAGTAATGAATGACACATACACAGAATCTGGATGTTTGGTATATGCTGTGCGTAATTAAAATAGCAAAAATATCACCACTCTACCCTCAGGAAGTAACAAAACATATACATACAGAATTTGGATTTCAAAGCACCATATACCAATCAATAAAATAAAGGAAATAGGAAGAAAAAGACAGAAGCACACTTGTTCACAATTGTGGCAAAAAGTGACAATACCTACTCTTAATCGAATTGCATCAAGATAGGCATGTATAGAAAGTGGAGTTGATAGTAACCATTTGTACAAAATCAATATATTTTTTTATTAATCGGACTGTAGAAGTTTCCCGTAGGATGTTCTAGATGCAAAAGGTCTCCCCTCTATAATACATTTTGAAATAAGCTCACTATACATGATTAATATTTACATTTTAATGCATTTCCAGCAACAAATATATAGATAATCAAGCAAAACACTAAAACCAAGCGTAGAAAAGGATCAATAATAGGATATTGGCTCTCGGCAGGACATAGTGATTTTCAACGATCTGCCTCTGGTTATCAGGTCTTTATGCTACAGTATACAGGATCTGTCACTATCACCACTTAATTTCAGGGGAGTTAAAGTCATTACTTCATTGCTTAAAAAAGTAGAAAACAAAAGAGTAGTTCTCATTATGAGGTGGAAATCATTCACGTATCCATTATTGCTGCAGTGTGAAGGATGCAATGCTTTTTGCAGTAAATTATATCGGTATACCACACTCACTATTAAAAAGAGAACACCAATACTAATTAATTACCAGGCATTTTACACAGAACGCAAGGCTTGATGGGGCAATCAATGTATGGGCATTTTACACAGAACGCAAGGCATTTTATACACCTAAACCACCACCAAAAAACCATTACGGTAACAGAGTTCCAACAGTGAGAAGAAATGAAGAAACTTTGTAACGAATAAATAAAAAATAAAAAAAAGTAACCTTGCAAACATTTTTTAGACCGATAGTGATGAGTGTTTTCCTTGTCCTGTTCGCATTCGAACCCACTTCCAGTTTCTTGATCTTCCCATTTGTAGTAGTAACCCCATGAACCTGCTCAAGCTCAGAGTCCTTCCCAATAAGAACCTCGGGTCATCTCATTTACGAGAATGGATTTCTCATGCGCTAACGTCATAATTATTATATGGTTAAAAGACAAGTCAAATATTGCAAAAAGACGAGATAATTAAGCAGCGACATAAAGATTTGATTTCTTGATTTCCAAAAGAATGAAACTGAAAAGTATATCATCCAATTTGACGTATCCATCTCCATCACATGGAGAAGAAAGAAAGACTTACTGAGGACGGTATTGATTTGTTTTGCGAAGGGGATGAATGAACGAACCTAACACCTAAGCCTGAGTTGAAACTGGCATTTCATAACGACACCGCCAAACCACAACCTCTAAATCTCAGTCAGAGCCTCCAACTCCTTTCGTGATTGTGACTGTTGTTGTTTATTGTTCTTGGTTCCTCCTTCCCTTCTTCTTGAACTAGGTTGTTTTTCAATTTTGATCCTCCGTTCTTGGCAACGAACTCCACCAACGCTGTTTCGTCGACCGTTACCGTTTTGTCACCGCACGCCGACATAGATTCAAGCTCCTCCAACACTAGCTTCTTCTTCATTTCAACTTCCGCACCATTCATGTTACCCATCCTTGCACTACACACGCTTCGCACTCATTTCAAATTTTGCACTTCGTTTTTTCTTTTTCTATCCTTTTCCACGTTTGGGTTTGGGCGCCACTTATACTTACTAGTATCCACGTGCACTGCACTGCACGGATTAATAAATATAAATTTTTTAATATACTTATTTTTAAGAAATACGGCTTTCAGCCATTCCTAAAATTTTTAGAAGGAAAAAAATTAAAATTTTATCATAATAATAATTATTAATATCAAATAATGGGATACTATAAAATTAAGAAAATTTTGAATGGATAAGTATCAAATTTAAATAATAAGTGAAGTTTTATATAAATTTTTGAAAACTTATATAAAATTCAGTTTTTGAGAGAAAAATTATTAATAGGATTTAATGTAAATATTATTACTTGATAAAAAAAATTATAGTATTTTTGACAATTTATTTCTTATAGTCAAATTTTATAAGTAAAGAAATATAAATAATTGGATTTTTAAAAATAATATTTATTATAGATAAGTTAAAGATTAGAGTTAAAAACTAAATATATAAGTGTATATAAAAATAATTGGGTAGATAGTGATTCAGTGGGAAATTGGTTCTTAGTAGAGGAAAATTACTACTTAGTCACAATATTGAGTGTTCCATCTTCCACGATCATTTCTTCAGTTAAACTTATACCAAGGAATCAATTTATAAATGACCTGATCATAATAAAGTTTGGCTAGGATTGCATCAAATCCTCCGCAGCACGTTTCTTAGTGAAAGCTAACAGAATTTTATTTTTTCTCCTTTCCCATTTCTCTTGCTTGTGTAGTTCATGAAGTAATAAATATTAAACAACTTGGTTATGTCAATGTATGAGCATCCATCATGTGTGACTTTTGATCCTTGTGTAATTTTTACATTGGCACTGTGAGAATTTGTAATGTGAAAGAAAAGTGAAATGAGAAGGCATAGTGTTAATGTAATAGGTGTTCACACCCAACTTGCAAGATAAATACATAGCATCAAATGGAGTAGGAGAAAACATCGGGAAAGATAATAAGTTCTAAGAGCTTAAAAAAAAAGATTAATTAAAATTACCTAATTACCCTTACTTTAAAATTTTTTTATTTTAAAAAAGGGGGGTCTTAATAAGTCCAACTGAAAAGGTGTTAGGTGCTAATACACCTTCTAATTTTTGAGTGAGTGTGTATTAGCAGCCTTCTATATAAAAATATATAACTGAGCGATTTTTATAAAAGAATTATATTAGTTGACTTTTAGAATATAATAAAGTTCTATAATGGAAGAGTAGAGACATTGGTTTAAGATAATATCTCTAAAAAGAATGTTAAAGGATAGAGTACTAAGATATAAAGATATCTCCTACCGAATGTTTCAAAGAGATATTGTGTAAATTATTGTCGAGTCTGACCTGTAGTGACATATGATAAGATGATGGTGGTGATGGACCACGTAGTGAGGCATGTGTTTGAAATATGAGAAATTACAGTTTGGTACACTATACGATGAAGGCAAGGACTACTATTAGGGTCTAAAGGATATGGTATCAAGTGATGAGCATCCTAATGATCAAGATAGCACCCTAAAACCAGGACAATTACTTAACTAGCTTGATAACCCTGACACCTACTCAGCATCACTAGGATTGGTGAAGTGTATATCCTTAGGAAGTCGTGAGCTTATTTCTTGAGAATAATGATGATGATGATGATTTTGATGATAGTACCATGATGAGGGGGATACAAGCTCCCAATCACTTCCCAAGATTGATGATGATTGATGTTGCTCATTAGCAAGGTATAGATCCATACAAGTTGTCCAAGTCTTGGGTAAAATTAAGATAACTTAAGTTAAACCTTAGGTTCACCTTTTATTTATATTAAGTTTATGTTTTATCTCTATCTGATTGTGTAGATTAATCCTACAAACCTTTTGTGAAAGTGACTTATGGATTACATCACCTCACTTCTTTCTTTTCTTTGTATATGTTTGTGATATGTTTATTGAAGATGGCCTATTTTTTCGATCATTGGTTGAAGTCATCTCCAATATAGTCCTCTGGGAGTCTGGGAGCATGATGCCCTCAAGGGAGAAGATACTTTTAGAGGGCACTTTACAATTAGTTTTCTTTTCGTTCTACCTAATGTATGGCTTCCTATTTCGAGCATTATCATATCACTTATGTTGATGATAACCTTTTAATTAGTTATATTAGAGCACCACCTTTTCATCCTCTCCACCATTAGAAGATTTTTAGATGATCGATGTGTAGATTTTCCTATTGTCCAATTTTATGATCCACCACCAACACAACTTATGGTTCCTAAAAAATAGACTCCATATGATTCTCCTACTTGTTACCTACAACCTAGGATGGCTAATGGCTAGTTGAGTCTCTCATCCTCACCCTTTAGCGTGTTAGGGTAGCCTCTGTTAGGCAGATAACTACCTAATGGACATATTGATGATGACGAGGATGATGAAGCAATGACTCTAAGGAGGAGCACTATTCTGAGGACTCATTTTGATGATGTGGATCACTATTTCTTTTTGTAGATAGTAGGATGGGTGGGCATAATGTACATACTACTCTGACTTAGGCCTTTATATTTGCTTGATGGCAATTTATGATCCTTATGACTTGTTTATTTTGGACAATTGTACTATTGATGACATGATGACATCTGATGACACGATAACCTTTAATGACTATGTATAATACTATGACACATATATATATGATTGATGCATGTATTATGATACTTATGTCATTATATTTTTGATGATATGTTGCTATTAATTTAATCAATTATGCACTTTGTTTTTTATAAAGTTTAACTAAACAGGACAAAAAAAAAATTACTCTCAATTCTTTTTATCCTCATTTCTCTAGTGTTTATATGCAGACTTGAGAAATATCTGCCATAAGAGTGTTATACCTTAGTGACATATGAACGTTGGTGTATTAAATGTCTTTCATCAACCAATCATTCTAGTAAAATAAAGCAAAGTGCTTATCTTCTTTTTCTCATATTGGAATCGTTAGAGAACAAGACTTTTTTGCTTCAAACAACTACACTGTTGTGTCTTGCTTTTCTATTTGGCATGTCTTTTGATAAAGCAAGCAAAGCTCGTTGACTTTCCTTAAGGCTTCTTTGACACGCTTCTTTTCTTCAAGGAATAACACGTGTTTTCGGTTCCTAAAAAGATAAGAGGACTATACAAAATATACTAATAAGACTCTATCCTTTTAATGAAATATTGTGTCTTATTCTATCGTCTTATTAAGATGATTATTTTGTCTTGTTCTTAAATAAGTGCTTTGTCTTTCTTTCTTGAAAAATTATTTTCTTTGTTTGTAGAATGAAAATTGACGAGGGTTATAAATTGGTCCTTATTCCTAACATTAAATATAAATTAATAAATATAAATTAGTATATATTTATTAGATATACATATTCAAAATTAATATTAATAAATATAAATTAATAATATATATACTTGTCAGCATGAATGGGGTTTGAACCTCCACCCTCACATTCACTAATATGTATAAACTAGACTTGGCACCTGTACGATGCCCAAGTATAAATATCTCTTATTTTTGAAATATGTTAAAATTTTTAATTTTACAAAATTATTTTATTATTCTAAAAATAATTTATTATTATGTGTGATTTTTTTATCATGTTTATTTTTATTTTTATAATATTGTTTTTTCTTACAAATTTAGGTTTTTAGACTATTATTATTGTAGTAACATTTTTTATTTTTCTTAATATTCTAGTTTTAATTTATTACTATTTTTAATATTTTATATCTTATTAGTATTATTTATGTTTATTATTAGTGTGATTTCTATTTACTTTACGTTTGTTTGAAGATTATAATATTAATGTTAATATTAAAATTAATATTAACATATATATATATATATATATATATATATATATATTAATTATAAATATTAATCAACATATTTATTGTTATTTAAATATCATTATGACATTTAAATATTTATTATCATATTATTTTACTGTAATTAAGAGATAATTATTTTTCTACTACGGTTAATTTGAATTTAAGATTATTTTAATATTAATTAGCTTAATTTGAATTTAATTTTGAAATTTTAATTATAATACATCATATAATAAAATTCATGTATTTTGATTTAAATCATTTATTTTTATATTTTTTTGGCAATTTAAAATCCTTATATATTTAACTAATAATATTTTCCTTTTTATAATATAATTTTTAATATTATAATAATAATTTTTCATTATGTACAGCCTTTTATCATATTTATTTTTCTTTTTATAATATTATTTGTCTACTATTACAGATTTCAGACTATTATATTATTACTAAAGTAACATTTTTTATTTTTCTTAAGATTATAGTATTAGCTAACTATTATTTTTTACTTTTTATTTTATTAATATTTTTATATTTATTATTATAGTTATTTTTATTTTTATTTTGTTTTTTTTAATATTATAATATTAATTCATATATATATATATATATATATATATATATATATATTATTTTTATATCATAAATATTAATCAACATTTTTATTATTATTTTAAATATGTTTATTATATTCTAAATATTTTTTATAATATCATTTTACTACTATTAAGAGATAATTATTTTTCTATTCTAGATAATTTAAAATTTAAAATTGTTTTAATTTTAATTAATTTATCATTATGTATAATTTTTTTTAGTTTATCTCCTTTTAATAATTATATTTTGAAAATATCATTATAATTATATTATTATGAAAATTAATCATATATATTTTCAATATTTTTATTATTATTTTAAGTATTTTTTAAAATCAACATTTTTATTATTATGTTAAATATTTTTATGATATTTTAAATTTTGTCATTATTAAGTGATAATTGTATTAATATTTTAAATATTATAATATTAGAAGATAATTGTTTTAACTATTTATTATAGTATTAATTTAATATTATGTTTAATATTTTATATATACAAAACTGATAACACACACACACAAAGGTTGTACTTTTTGCATTGTAGTTTGATGTGACAGATCGCTACAATGCAAAGTGCACCAGTTTTTAGTATATCTATATATTAATATATATCAATAAACTTCTATAGAAATATAAATATATTAGATATGATATAAATATATTAGAAGATGGTTAATTGAAAATGTATAATATAAATATATTTTTTAGTGAAATATATAAAAGAATATTATTACATCAATAATAATATCTTATTTCAGTCACTAAAATATGCAAAGAAAAATAAAAATATTAAAAGAACAAAATTTTATATAAAAGAAAACTGTTTAAAATAGTATGATTAAGTTATAATTAACATGCATAATATTCAAAAAGATAACTTATTGTTTGTTTGGTTATAATATTATATTTTTTTATTTACTAATAGTAAATATATGTGTAATTTTGGTACTTAGTATATATTATTAATTTATATTAATCAATAATAATTTTAATATTATCAAATATATGTGTAAGTTTGGTGTTTCATATATATTATTAATTTATATTTAGTCATAATAATTTTAATATTTGTACTATTAATTAATTTTAATATTATTAATATATATTTATTAATATTAGTTTTAATATTATTAGTAGATTTAATATTAATTTTAATATTATTATTTTATATAATATTAATATTACTTAATTTAATTTTGGTCCACTATTTAAGTTATATATAATATAATTTTCAATGTTTTTAAAACCAATCTAGTTATTGAATTGGTCAAGTACTAGTTCAAGGTTCAATGCTTGAGCTGTGGTTGAACTGTAGTTGAATCGATATTAATAAAATAATAACAATTAAATAATATATAAAATAATATTAAATAAATATAATATCATAACTTTATAACACTAAAAACTAAAATAAAACATCATTTTATACGTATTTATAATCCTTACTAAATATGTATTTTTATTTAACTTAAAAATATTTTAGATTAAATTCAAAAAATTTTAAAAATACAAAAAAATGAAAAGCACCAGTTCAAATGGGTTTTTACACCAATTTTCTACTAGTTTTGGACTAGTTTTTGCCGATTCTAAAATAGTCTAGTTTTTTAGAGTTAACGGACCGGTCACCAAACTAGTCAAACCAATTGGTCCAATCCAACTTTCAAAACTATGATAATTTTCATTTATATATTAAATAAAGTCATTAGTTTAGTGATTTTAGTGTTGTTAGTGAACTTCAAGGGTGAGGGTTCGATTCTTACCTTTAACACTTTATTAATTTCTTATTCATTTTCGCATGTCACCTCAATGCACCACATCTGGTGACGTTAGCACCACGTAAACACATCATCGCCACATTAGCACCACATATACATCACACCATCATGTATTAAATTTTTGAAGACTAACAGGAGACTTGATTGTAAATTAGAGAAAAATTAGGAAAGTTAGTAAACCAAAATTGCCAAAAATGCATTTAAGATAAATACAAATTAACAAATTTATAGCGATGTTCATACATAGGGATTTAATTACAATTTTTAAATTATAAAGACTTTTTTTAAAATGTTTTTTAACTATAGGAGCTTAACTAAAAATTTTACAAAACTGTAAGGATCGACAATTAATTTAACATATCTTTTTCTACAAATACTAAGAAGTATCTTTTACAACTAAGAAGCACTTAAATAATAAAAAATAATAAATAAAAATAATTTTAAATTTTAAATAAATTAAATGTTATATTTTTCACCAATTTTTTATTTTTAAATGATTTCTTTAAAACACAACACTATTTTGTTTGACCTTTGCCTAACGAGTACATGATGACAAAAGTTATGTACAAATTGAATGGATACATGTTTGGCAAACCTTTCTATGCTTGCTTGCCTCCACGTGGTAAATGTCAAATTGACTAAGTGAGTTGCATGTCCTATTATGTATAATGAAAAAGGCACATAAAACGATCACCATACATGGACACAAACTATAATACAAACACTCACCATGGATGAAATACTCACTGTTTGAATACCCACTCATTATGGGCAGCTCATATGGCCCATGAAGGAAAGAAAGGTGGAAAAAACACTCTGAGGAAATTGAACTGCTGCAATTTGGGCTAAAAAAAATTGTATAACTCAATCCAACTAACTTCTTACTCACCTAATTAAATCAGACACATAATAAAATTATAAATCTTTATTCAATAACTTAATTAATATTCAATCTTACTAATTTTTTTAATTCACATAGGATTCCAATTTATTCCAGTTTGGGCTAAAAAAAATTGAGTTGCATGTCCTATTATGTATAAGGAAAAAGGCACATAAAACAATTATCATACATGGACACAAACTATAATACAGACACTCACCATGGATGAAATACTCACTGTTTGAATAGCCACTCGTTATGGGCAACTCACATGGCCCATGAAGGAAAGAAAGGCAGAAAAAACACTCTGAGGAAATTGAGCTGCTGCAGTTTGGGCTAAAAAAAAATTTATAACTCAATCCAACTAACTTCTTACTCACCTAATTAAATCATACACATATAATAAAATTCTAAATATTTATTCAATAACTTAATTAATATTCAATCTTACTAATTTTTTTAATTCACATAGAATTCCAATTTATTCAATTTTATGATATTTTCTCCAAAGGTTAATTAGATAAAAATTCTTTTAATTATTTTTATTTTAGTTAGAAATATTATTTTATAAATATTTACAGGCATAAGCAATAAAATATTATTCAAAATATTAAGAAGCACTAAAATATTAATTTTATTTATTTATTTGTAATAAGAAAAATAGAAAAAAGACATGATGTCACGCTCATGTCAAGATTCCATACAATTACAATTAAAGATTAATCTAGAAAGACCAATTTAATTAGAATCTCATAAGCAGAACACCAATAACAGCATCCAATAACAAAAAAAACCAGCTTCATCTCTTTTCCTTTCTTATTTGATTACCCTTTTGTTACTGCACTAGAAGGTTGCGGCAGGCCTAGTGTGCAACCTGTAGTGCTTGCATCTGTTGTGCCAAAAGGATTAGCAACACCTGTAGCATATAATATAACACTATCTAGTAAAAGCAATCTTTGGCACTAGCATTCGGGTCAATACTGGTCAGCTGGGATGTCAATTTGAGGGTAACAGCAGAGCAATTGTCACAGAGTGTAAGGTCTGTCAGGTCCCCATTGCAAGATGTGTCTACTGGGCTAACCATGCCCACCTTCTGCTTGCAATCTTGGGTAGTTCTAATACCTGCACAAGCTGATGAGTAGGTAACAAACTGGGATGGGTTATGGAAGCAAGAAAGTTTAATAATTTTAACATAGATCCCACTATTTGTCTTCCATTCTTTCGTTTTACTAAACAAACCAAACGAATAAAAAAATAATTTGGTAACTGTATTTTTCATCTTTCCTCGATCCTTTCCTTCATAATTCAACGAACTGAACATAGCATTAGTGGTAGGCCTTTTCACACCCAAGCAACAGCAACAATATTGGAGGTTGTAATAAAGTTGAACACTCAGACTTCATTCCACATTGACCTCAGAATGGGTACAATCTCCACCCAAATAACCACCCAGCATACTGTGCATATGTGAATTCTAACCTCATGCAAAGAAAAAAAAAAAAACAGCAGTAATACACTAATACACTTCAAATCATTTCTTTTACTTGATTTTATATCATTAGCATTAATCCTCCAGCTTTTGCATCTGACTTCTGAGACAAAAAGGGAAAGGGTTTCAAATGGAGAATAAAACTTGGTCTGCCTTTCAATTCGGATATTATTTCTTAACTTTAGCAGCTGGATAAAGTTTAATATGATATGCTCTAAGGCAATCAAATGCCCCCGTCTGCAGTTTAAAGTCATCCAAACAGCCAATTAGTTGAAGGATTTATACCTTTACAGGTACAAAAGCTATAACAAATACAATCTAGGCCATGATTTAGTGAATTTCCAATCACATCATGCAAGTCCAATCTGTTTCCCTAAATACAAAGTTACAAACCATTGTTTTGTAATCCTAATAATCACAAAATCAAATAGAATTCACTTTGAGAAATCCAGAGATGTTGAAGAATGTGTAAGACACCTAAAAATAACAAATTAGATACTGATATCAATTCTTAGGTAGCTTATCCCATGAATTTTTGTCTTTACTAACTGTTCCTCCTTTTCTTTTTGGGTGGGTTTATTTTTTTTTCATAATTAATGGAATGCAAAAAAGATTATTTTTTTTTTGCTAATCCTTTTTCTCTCCATTTATGTTACAGAATTATATGCCTTGTACATTAAAGGCTGGTAGATATTCTAATGCACCTATACTTTCTTTTCTGTCTTACTTGGAGCGGTTGCTTTCTTTAACGATCTTTCTTTTTTAAGTTTTATATAAGATGATAGTATATATTTTACACTGACAGTTCATTAAAGTCTCTTATTTCAGGGTAATAATAACTATTATATCATTTTGTATCATCTTGAGAATGGGACTCTCCGTATACCACGAATCTGAAAGTCTGAAATCCATCACGAGTCTCATTGAGAGATCCACAAAGTAGTTCTAGAGAATTTGTATAACAATTACAACTGGTACTTACTGTAACATTTGGCATGGCTGATGGATCCTAACAGCCCACACGCATGAAATCAAAGGTTTCTGTCTTGTTTGAGATGCACATTTATGCTTTTAGCACTTCTATTTCACACTCAAGTTAGTAAATAAAAAGAAATTATGAATTAGGGGTAATATGATAATTGAGATGAACAGTTTTGTAGTAGAGGGAAGTATTAAATCAAATAAATAAAGTTAATGAAAAATAAACACTGCATAAACATAATTGAGTTGGTGATGTACCTATATCAAACTTCTTGTTGTCAACATCTATGCTAATAGCTCGGGATGCACCAGCAGTTTTTGCTTCCTCTGCAACCTGTCAAGTATAAATTACAAGTTCTTTCTCTAAAACTAAATACTCTGTTCACATAACAGAAATTGTGGTGTGAACTCTCAATCCAATTATGAATGAGTAATGGACAGCAAGCAAACTCGCAGAATGTGCTCCCTATAGGAAGGCATGCGTAATGGACAGCAAGCAAATTCACATGCAGAGTAATGTAATTTCGTAGGGAAATGGTTTAATATGAAATCATTAAATATGGAGAGCATTCAAATTCTCACGACTAAACGGATGTAACATATAAAATAAAAATACTTATCATAAATATCAGAATGTTAAACCATTCTGCGGTGACATTGATTTTAATTTATAAGGGAGCCTCAATTTATTTTAATTTTTTTCTTGTATAAGTGCTTATGAAAAGTTTATTCAAATGAGACCAAAACATGAACTAGCCAGAAGGTTGAACTTATCAACCCATTTGTTTCCTCTTTTAAAACTAATTTTCTTACTTTTTAATCCAAATAAAAAACATTTTTCAATATATTTTTTCACTGATCTTTACAAGTATAAATGCTACCTTATTCTGAAACAAACGAAACCCATATTTATATTTTGCCCATACTTAAATTAGATGAAACAAGTCGCTTAAATCTTCAACCACTTCTCTGCAAACCATGTAACATAGAAGACTAGAAGGGCACATGACCTAGTGGCATTGGCTTGTGAGGTAATTTAGGAACGTCAATGTCACCCTTTAACATCTTAAGGGCCTCAGCAATAGTTGGCCTTAGCACCACTACTGCATGAGCACATAGCATCTATGAAGCATCGAAACCTCTCTTATTTGAAGTGTCGTAGTGCCAAACACATTTCCGACACTGACACTCTCCGACACTTGTCCAACACATGTCAGACACTTCTACACTTTTATTAGGAAATGACGATGCCGAGGAGGATTAAGCAACCTCAATGCCCAAATAGTATTTGAGTGGCCCCAAGTCTCTTGTCTGAAATTGACTATACAGATGGGATTTGAGCTGATGGATACCATCAGAGTCATCGCCAATAATGATAATGTCATCAACATAGACGACAAGATAAATGTACAGGTGAGACGAAAAATGGAGGTAAAACACAATGATTAGCCTTACAGCAAGCAATACCAAATTAAAGCAAGGCAGAGCTAAAATGACTAAACTAGGCTTGAGGGGACTACTTCAGACCATACAGAGAGCGACGAAGGTGATAGATAAGTCGAGGATTACTTGAAATAGTAAAACCAGTGACTGTTCCACATAAACCTCTTCTTATAACTCACCATGCGAGAATGCATTTTTGATGTCCAATTAGTGAAGAAGCCAATGGCGAATGATGGTCATAGCAAGAAACAGATGAATAGAAAATTTTGGCCATAGAGGAAAATGTGTCCCCATAATTGAGACCAAAAATCTAAGTATAGCCTTTAGCCACCAAGCGAGCTTTGAATCGATTAATAGTGCCACCCAGGCCAATCTTCACCATATAAACCCAACAACAGCCAATAGCAGTCTTATCGAGAGGCAAAAGAACTAGTTCCTAAGTGTCATTGGCTTATAGAGCAACCATTTCTTCCAACATCGCCTCTTGCCAACATGGATTAGCCATGGTTTCATCTATAGACTTAAGAATAGACCCAGAATCTAAAGAAAAAGAAAAGAGAAATAGGAAAGAGATAAACGGTCTTAATGAAGATGACAAGCATATAAAGGGTTAAAGTTGGGAGAGAATCAAATACCTTTGTGAAGGGCAATGGGAAGTTCTAGGGCAGGTGACATTGGCAAAGGGATGTTTAGAGTAAGAGATGATGCTACAGGATCAGTAGGTGGACCCACTGAAGGGAATAGTTATCATCGCGGATAAGCAAGTAATAGGGTGGAGTAGAGTCAACAAGTGGAGTTGGAACAATAGGTGGGATAGTTAAAGGAGCATCGTCAACTGCAAAAGTGGCGAAGAAGGGAGACAACTCAAAGAAAGTACGTCAACACAGTCTAGATACCATTGGAGTTAAGGGCAGAAGCAACGATATCCTTTCTGAAGTCGGGAGTAATCGAGAAAAAGACACTTTAGAGATTGAGCAAAGAGTTTATCTTTACCTGGAGTGAGGTTATGGACAATAAGTGCAGTCAAAGACATAAAGAGGAACAAGGTAAAGGTCATGTTTAGGGTACAGAATGGAATACAGAACCTAATTGTGGAGGACAAATAAGGGCATGCTTATGATTAAATAACATGTTGTAAGAAGCGCATCACTCTAGAAACGAAAAGGAATGTTATAATGAAGGACAAGAGTACGAGTTGTTTCAACTACGAGACATTTTTTCATTCGGTAACACCATCTTGTTATGGTGTGCTCACATAATGATGTTTGATGGAAAATTTCCTGCAAGGTTATCAAGAAGACATTCTAATACAAGAAGGAGAAGCCAAAAATCAAAGTAGAAAAAGGATTCGAGTTTCTTTGAAGAGAATTTATTGCTTTTAGGATTCAAGATAGAAGCTCTAAATTTGGGATTATTGTCAACTCAAAAAGATTATTTCAACAATTTTTGGTTGACTCATACACTATGATTGAGGCACAAAGATTGCAATATGTAAGATTGAATCAAAATGTAATTAGAGCAAAAGTTTTGAATGGATTACAAGAAGCTGTCAATAGGGGTGAAACTGATCCAACTTCAGTAGGAACTAGAATTCTTTTACCCTCCTCATTCATAGGAGGAATGAGATATATGTTCAATACTTGTCAAGATGCAATGGCAATATGCAAAAAATTTGGTTATCCAGATCTTTTCATCATTATCACATGTAATTCTAACTGGAATGAGATTCGACGATTTGTAAGAGAGATTTAAAGGTTGATGATAGGTTAGACATAGCATGTAGAGTCTTCAAAATGAAATTGGATGAGATGTTGAATGATTTTAAAAAAGGAGAAATATTTGGAAAAGTAAATGCAGGAAAGTTATTTATGTTAATGTTCTTTATAAATTGTTTAATAATTTTCAAAAAAAATATTGAAGTTAATCTCATGCTTAATTGGTTATCTGAAATATACCTTCAATAGAAATGTAGGAATGTACACAATGGAATTTCAGAAAAGGGATTACCACATGCTCATATTCTATTATGGTTAAATATGGATAACAAGTTGATGACCATGAAAGATATAGACAAATTTATCTGTGCGTAGTTGCCTAATCCTTCTTTATATCCTAAACTAAGTCAATTAGTTTCCAATTTTATGCTTCATGGACTATGTGGTGCTGCAAATTATAAATCTCCATGTATGAAAGATGGGAAGTGTACAAAATTCTTTCCCAACAGGTTCTAGAATGCAACTGTTATTGATGAAGATAGATATCCTATACATAAAAGAAGAGATTCTGGAATGGCAATAAAAAAAAAAAGTGGAAATTGACAACAGATTTGTTGTTCTTTACAATCTACACCTTCTTATGAAATATCAAGCTCATGTTAACATGTAATATTGCAATAATCCAATTCCATTAAATACTTATTCAAGGATGTGAACAAAGGGCTTGATAGAGTTTGTAACACCCCTACTTTTGTATATTAAATTATTTGGTATGTTTAAAAAAAAAAATTAAGTCATCAATGTATTTAGAATAATTAATAATAATTTAAGAAATTTTTCTAGAATTTATTGAGATAATTTTCATAAAATGACAAAAATACCCCTGGTTAACTGTGGAAACCAGCCAAAGACTTTTTGAGCTCAAAATATTTTAAAAATTTTATATTAAGTATCTCTCATTATAAAAACTTTAATTTGAAAGAAAAATAGTGAAAATATAACAACTCTATTTTAATTTTGTTAACCGTTTTTCTAATATTTGACAATGCAATTCTAAGAAATCGGGAAGGAATTTCAAAATTATGACTCTCACCATTTTGCTCAAAATTTCGAGAGCTATTTAATAGTGATTCTTAATAATTTTTCCAAGCTAGAGCCTAGAGAAATTGAAAAATGACAATTTTGTTCCTATTTCTCAATATTAAGGACAGGTATGAGAAAAAGATTCAATTGACATTAAAATGTAAATTTGAGTTTAGAATTATTTCATATATATTAAAATATAATTTGAAATTTTTCTAGGAATTTTCTGGAATTCCTGTATATAAAATGACCAAAATGCTTTTAGGTGTCTAATAAGCTAGTCAGTATTGGTTTAACATTCAAAAAGGGTGAAAATGGTTATTTTAGTTTATTTATGGGTAAGATGTTTCATTTTAAAAATTTTACAAAAATTTTGGTATTTATTGAATTAAAATGTATTTTCTAGCTTAAAAATGCAAAATAAATACATATAATTTGAAATAAATTAATAAAAATTAAAATTTATTATTATAAATTTATTTTTAATGAAAAATAATTATTTGTCCAGTTTTGAATTAAAATGAATTATTTTGATATTAAAAGCTAATTTTTCAAGTTTAGGCGTTTTTATCGATACTAGTTAATTCATCTACAGATAAAAATTGACACATGGAAGCTTGGGACAGCTGGTGGAGCACGTCCCCAACCCTAAAATAGGTGATTCAACACCTATTTGGGTTATGTGTCCCTAAATTGGATTAAAAATAAATAAAAATTGGATTTATAACATAATGCTTACATAATGGATAATGTAAATTTTTGGACACCTAACCCCCCTCCTTCTTCTATAAATAGGCCTCAAAGTTTTCATATTTTTACACATCCTCCTCTCTCTCAAGCTAGCCAAATTCTTAGAGAGCTTCTCTCTCTAGAAATTTTTTTATTTTACTTTGTTTTTATGCTAAAATTTTACTAGTTTTCCAACAACTAGTAAAGTTCTCTTCCTAGGAGCTTTGCATCAACAATTTTATCCTCTTCATCAACCACCCTAGAGGTAATGAGGGGAGTGGGGTTAGTTCTAGATTATTATCACTTTGCATATTGGTAAGAAGGGTTTTCTCCTAAACCTATTTAGGCTTAAGTTTTATTATTATTATTGTTGTTGTTGTTGTTGTTGTTGTTGTTTAATGTTAAACTTTAATTTTTGTTAAGTTGTTACTCTGCCCAAATTTAGATTATTAAATTCTAATTACTAAATTGTTACTTTACTCAAATTTAAATTATTAAATTATACTTGCTAAGTTGTTACTATGCTCAAATTTAAATTATTAAATTATACTTGTTATGTTGTTACTCTGCTCAAATTTAAATTATTAAATTATATTTACTAAGTTGTTTCTCTGCTCAAATTTAAAAATTAAAATGTATTTATTTAGTTGTTATTCTGCCAAAATTTTAGTAATTAAATTATAATTACTACGTCGTTATTTTGTTAAAATTTTGATATTGTGTAATTTCTACAAAATAAGGCAGAAATGTTGATTGTACTAGTGCTCAAATTAAATGAGACTAGAGAAACCTTTGCTTGAGAAGTTAGGAATTGATTGTTTAGTGAGTAATGTAAAGTAAGTGACATATAGTGACATGGCACCCTGCTAGAGAAGCTATAGTTTGGTATGCTGAGGAATGAAAGGCAATGACCCACAAGGTCTTGGGGGTAAGCATCAAGTGGTGAAGGTCCCAATGGCCAGGGTAGCGCCCTTGAGTCAGGATATTCGTCTTACCAAGCTCGATAATCCCGACTAACTGCTCAGCATTCCAGATTAGTTGAGAGTATACATCTATAAATGGATATCTTGACTGTTATTTTCTTTAATAATGATGAGGACTGTACCATGTGATGATGTTGATGAGGTATATGTACTCCTAGTCACTTTCCAGGTTCTGTTAAGAACTATTACCCACTAATGGGAAGTATGGATCCATACCTAGTCAAGGATAGTCTGATACAACTTAGAATGAACCTTAGGATCCCTTTTCTTATCAACTGTGTTTTATCTTTGTTTTATGGTAGATTTCCTACCATACATATAAAAGTGATTTTAGAACAAAACACCTCACTCCATTATTTTCTTCTATGTATGATTGATCGTGATTATTGAAGACGATATTAACGTCCCGTGATGCTGAGTACGAGTTAGAGGACACCTTAATAGGGGAAGACCTGAAGACCTATAGTATTTTTCTTTTTGTATGAGGGACAGGGTAGATGGACACTGCTCTGTATAGGATCTTTTGATGTACTTTTTTTTAGTTTTCTATATTATCAAACTATGATGTACAATTTTATGACATATATGCATATACCGTCTTATCCTTCATCTTTGACTACCATTTTCAAATTCTATTAAGTTTGGAAATTTTTTTAGTGGAAAAATTTTACACGCATTTTTCATTTACTTAAACTTAATAACTAAATTAATATGAATTGCATTAAATATGAATGGGTGTTACAAAGTTACTATTGAAATATGTAATCAGGGGGGAGAGGCAAACAAAGCAATTATGGTTGATGACATTAAACAATATTATGATTGCAGATATCTTTCTCCATATGAAGTTGTTTGGAGAACTTTAGGTTATGATATTCATCATCGATGACCCTTTCAAGGATACCTTTAGCGTGGGAGAATATAAGATAGTGTTTTTAGAGAGACACCTCTTAGGTGGAGAGGAAGTTAAGAGTGCACAACAAAGGCATAATAATAGGAAGAGAAAAATGTTTAGGACCTCATCAACCTGAGAAACCAAAGAAAAATAAGAGACCTCAGATGTAAGAGAGTCCTAAAGCAAAGAATGTCCTAAGTGATGTAAAACCATGAGTGAGTGTGTTTGCTTAACCTATGTCCTACTAGCATCAAGGAATGTCTTAGCTCTAGGAAGGAAGAAATAGTCAACCTTATACCTTTAGCTGTAGTGGACCTTCATCTTAAGTGTGAAACAGACCAACAAGCCTAGGTATATGTTTCCTAAGTGATAAACCTTTTGGTTGTTTACATGTCCTAAGAAAAGTATGTTCCTTTTTCCTGTTGTGTGGAGGATGAAGAGTTGTTTCCAAACTTCTTGTCCTTACTTGAATGCTTGTGTGTATAAACATATATTGTTTCAGTGCATGCTTTCTCTGATTGATGTGATGATCCTTAAGTAGGAATGTTGTTGCACTTAGTGTGGTTTGTCTTGGACCAACCAAGTTATGTTATTTCATATTAAGAATTTACTTTGATTGCTATATGTGCCTTTTCTTGTTTATTAGAACACGAGAAGCGTGTCTGTTTACTAAATGATAGAGGCAAAATGAGTGTATCCCCTTGCATGCATTCCTACTCCCCATATTTCGGCTTAGTGTTGTATTTTCTTTTGGTTAGCTATAGTATGACCATGATTGTCTTGATTATTTTCTTTTTTTCTTGACACCTTGTATGGATATAATACTATAATAGGTTTGGTTTATCTAGGGAGTTGAGTAATGCACATGATTTAGGGGTGAGAGATAGGAGGTATAGATTTTGGATAGTAGGTTTGAGTTTAACATCTTATGTTTGATGCATGACTATTCTTCACAAAGCGCATTCGTGTTGACGGCCCTAAGAGTAAAGTATAATACATGTTCACATATGTCATTATATGACTCATAAGGATTATGCTAATGATATATATGTCCAATTTATGCAAAATACGTGATGTTGTGATGTCCTCCTTAGCTGCTTCCACTTCCTTTTTATGTTTTTTGTATTATTGAGGGCTTAGTAAGAGATAGCTAAATGGTTGTTTATGCCTCAGGAACAGTTGTCTTGGGATGAAGGAATAGCGACCTAAGTTTTAAGTAGCCTAAATCCTACAAGAAGAATGTCATCCCAGGTAAACCAATGTAGTAGCAAATCTTGTGGATAGGAAACCACTAAATAATGACATTTACGAATCCAAACCCATAAGTGACCTGAGTGATGATGGATAAGAGTCACCATGTAAAGGAACCTTGTGAGCTACACTTTCTGGAGCCTTGTAAGAACGAATTCCAAAGTATCATAACTACTAGATAGATAGAGGCCTAGAGAGAGTTACCTTTAGAAGAAGCTTGATGAACTTAGAAGGAATTCCCAACCACTATGCACCTCTTTAGACAGATGCTCTGATTAAGAACCACTTGATCCTAGAGTCGCATTTAAGGATTAGCCTGGACAAAGACAAAGAGATGATGGTAAGTGCCTCCCTAGGTAGAACCCATTTATCCACATGATTACCTAAACTAGTTTAAATACAAGATAAAGTCTTATGGATAACCTTTTGATCAAGAAAATAGAGATTTTCCTAGGAAAAAGTTACAGAAGAGTCATAGACCATTTAGAGTTGAAATTGTTCAAGAGGCAATTAGAGGGATGAATCTTAAAGGATTGAAAAAGATGAGTAGGTAAGCAATCATTAGGCCTTGATTTTTAATAAGGGTGAGCATGGATTGGATTTTTTAAAATCCAGTCCATATCCAAATCATATCCATTTAAATGGTTTGGATTTAAAATCCATATCCATTTAAATGGATATGGATTTCAAAAATGGTTTGGATTTTCTTGAAATTGGTTTAAAACCAGTTTGAAACCAGTTTATGGTTCAAAACCGGTTTTTAAACCAATTTGGTTTAAAAATTAGTTTTGAACCATAAACTGTGGTTTAAAAATCAATTTTGAACCATAAACCGGTTTTAAAATTGGCTTATGTTTTAAAACCGGTTTTGGACCCAAAACTAGTTCTAAAACCAGTTTACAGCTTGCTGCACTAACATTACTTCCTAGATTTGAGTATTGGTTTCTGTGCCATTGAATTAAAAGTTATAGTTTGTATTGGACTATTCTTGGCTAGGAATCAACCAAAGGCACAATATATGCAATATGCATAGTTTGTATGTGATATATAAATGCCATCAGAGAATAATGCTATAAATAATTAAACAATACATAACAACCAAAGAATCATCTGTATTGAGTCTACACATTTGCATGGTTTTCAATATAGATAATAGATATAAAATGTACCTAATTAAAAGTTAGACTAGCTGTGTTATATAAAAACATGGTACACGTGAGATGATTCATGAAATGACACAAAGTACTAAGAAAATTGGACCCATATTAGCATAAAATTATTCCTAAGTCTCCATCAAACAAATGGTACTTCACCTTCAAATGGGAAGTTGAAACCACCGCCCACAACTTATTAAGAGTCAGCCTACCCAATAATATGTTATAAAATGAAGGAGCATTTATTGCCAAATACATCACCATAATGGTTTTAACCATCTAACCCTGCCAAAAGTCGTCTTTAACTCGGCATACCCATGCACCTCGACCTATTCACTTGTGAATCCCATCAGAACACATTAAAAGGTTGTAACAAGTCTAAAGGAATTTTCAGACCTACGAAAGCATCCCAAAATAGGACATCGGTCGAGCTTTCTTGATCAACCAACATGCTCTTCATGTTACGGCTCATCATGGCTAGCGAGATTACCACTGGATCATCCTCATGGGGGATTATGCCCACATAGTCCTCATCACCAAAAGCAAGTGTAGGAGTTTTAATTTTCAGCTTGACTGTTGAAACAGCCACCACCGATTTAGTGTATCTTTTTCAAGCTGAAGAGATTGGCCCTCCCCCAACAAAACCCCTAGCTATCGTATTGAAATCCCCAATATAGGTTGTTCATGTTCGTCTATTGCCTGATGAACTGGGAAGGTCTCATCGATCCTTATCTTGTTAGTCTAAGGTTGGCGTCTTGCCAATCGTGCGATGAGTATAATTTCTCAAATGTCCATCCCTAATAAGCTTCTCAATCTGCCTTATAAAGGCGTAACACTTTTCCATGTCGTGTCCGTAAACACGATGGAACTCGCACCAACTATTCATCTCCTACTCGAGTCGACACCCTCCTCTAAGGGGAAAGTCAACAACTTGGCGGCGTTGACATCCTTAAGAATCTACCTCTGTGGAATAGTTAGTTAAGTAGACCTAGGTCCATACTCGTACTCCCAGCTATCTAGCCCCTTAACTTATTGAATCGGTTGAAAACTGTCTCATTTCTTGCTCCATCCCAACTTAGGTTTTAGGAACTCCATTAGAAAACTACTTTGAATCGGAAGCTTCTTCCCTTCACTCCATTTGCCTCTTACTAGCCATAACCTTCATGGCTTCTATGTGACAAGTCGCCCTAGCCCTAACTTTCGCCATTATCTCTACTCCCCTCTAAACCAAAGAGTTGCCAAAAGGCCTTATTCGCAAACCCTTTATGAAGGCTACCACAAACATCCTTTCATCTAGATTGACCACCCTAACTATAACTCCATTAAACCTTGTGATATAACCCTTCAACGACTTTTCAGGGTTTTAGTATACATCAAGAACATTGGCGACTGTTAGCAGTTTCTCCTTATTAGCAATGAACTATTGAAAAAAAATTGTGAAAAAACTTCAAAGTTAGTCACCGACCTATCCTCCAAATAGCTAAACCAATCCAAAGCAGTCCCTATAAACATCTTACAACGCAAAGCATTTGATCCCCCACTGATCAGCATTTGAGCTCAAAACTTCTTCAAGTTCTAATCAGGATCTTGCCTACCATTAAAAGCTTTAATCTTAGGAACTAAAAAATTAAGGGGAATAGGTTCTACCTTAATTGTTTTCAAAAAAGGCGAAAAATCCCTTGGTGGGTCCACCTAAGCCTCCCCATCCAGCCAACAAAGATTCGTAATCTAAGCATAGAGGACTTCCTACCCCTAGTCGGCTCTCCACCAAGCCTCCTAATTCTCTCTCCACATTTCCTATCGTGCCTCCTCTGCCAAACGCTCTACATCCTTTGCCCTCTTCTTAGCCTCTTCATTCTCCCTCTACAATTGCTTCGTGGTCTCCATTAATTGCTGCAAGGTTAAGGGCTCATAATTTGAATTCTCTAGCCCCGTCTTAGGTTAACTGCCACGCACCATGCTCAGTTGTAGAGAATAAGTTCTCTTAGGCATTGCGAAATGTTTCACCAAAGCCCTATGGTGGGTGCCAAAATGTTTCGAAATCAAGGTCATAATGATGATGTTAACAGCAGAACCTTTGAATGTCAAAAAAAGAAAAGAAAAAGTCCCCTATCCTCAAGCGCTTGTGGAATTTATAACCCCCCCCCCCCAAACAGGTGTACGTATCCCATATATTGCATGGGGGTAGTTTCTTTGAGTACATTCCAGAGATCTTCTCCAATGTATGCGTAGTAAGGACTGTTGCGATGTTATGACATTCGTGACTTGTAACACAAGGCAGTACAATAGTGGTGACAAGTTCGACAACGGTCCAATGACCTGTGGAGGTCCATGGCAACATAGTTAGTCACATGCTGATGAGTACAAGGGTATTTTGTGTTAAGTGTGCCAACCAATAATCGGCTCTCGACCAAGCTAGTTTCACCACAACTTTTACAAGGTGTGACCACATAGCGAAAGCGTGTAATCTTGAATACGATCCGATGTGATGCTACAATAGATCGACCATACCCTGGGATGGTACAATGTCTAATTCTTGGTAACCATTAAGTATTCTAATAAGACACATTTATAGGAACCAAGTTCCAAAATATTATTATAACACAATTTTTTATAATTTGTGATTAAACTTGATTGATTTAAATTATAAGAGAAAACTTAATTTAAATTAGAAATTTAATTGATTAAATTTCTATGATTTTCTATGAAAGTGCAATGAAAAATTCAACTTAAACTTAAACTACGCTGTTAAATTACATTATAACGTAAGCAAACAATCAAATATTTCATAAAATTAATTATAATTAATTAATCATTATTAATTATAATTAAGGTTATATGAAAATTAGAATTAATTTTGACGCGGTTGATTAAAATATTATTATTTTAATCCAATTTCAAATACACACTTTCAAATAAACTTTTCTGAATTAGAAAAAATACTCTGGGTCAAGTTCTATTTTTCCTTAATGACTAATTAATCTTAATATATAATTAGTATATTAATCAAGTCATTAACACACATTGTTTAAAAATTGATAGAAACCTTTCATCAAATTGACAAAATTGCTTTATCACATTAAACCATGTCTTACAACAATCACCAACGTAGCAAATTTTCAAACCCTTGGTTCCTATTGGCTGCCCCCTTGGCCGAACCATGTGCTAAGAAAGTGGGAGGAAAATTGAAATTTCTAAAAGCCCAAAATGCCCCCCCCCCAAATGGTCTTAAAACCTTAGGCACCCATTCTAGGTCATTTTGGTGACCATGTTTACAAACCCCTCATATCTCTTTCTCCAAGAGTTGCCTGAAATACCCGCATTTCTATATCTGACATTAATAACTTAATTTATATATAATTATAGGAGAAAATTAAATTAAATTTTAAAATTTTAATTAAATAAATATATGTAATTAATTGTGTCAATTTTAGTAGAAAATTTTATCAAAGTTCAGACTGTGTTGTAAGCTGACGGTGTAGAATTATAATGTGAAAGTGAGCGAAAAAATTATAAAATTTATTTTAATTGATTAATATTGATTATAATCGAGTCTCTATAAAACTTTTAACTAATTCTAACATCATTATTAAAATAGCATTCAAGGAAGCTTCCCGAAGCATCACTATGGGTACAAAAGGAAAAGGATGCCACATAGATATTAAAATCAAAACTAAACCGGTAAAGTGCTATATTCCCAAAATCCAAGAGGCAAATTATTTGTTAATTGTGATCTTCACATAAAGCATCCACATATTTCATGGTGGGGCTACGGAATCTTAATCACAGATTTCTCAACATAAACTTCCCACAGCACTAATAGTACCTGAGTGACATTTATATTCAACTTACTGGGGTTATGCTTGGCCAAAGTAGATGTTCCTCCAAAGTCATTTCATTGGTTCTGTAGGACAGAAAGAGTTGATTAAGGGCCACATTTTCTGGTCCCTACATAACCGAAGGAGTGTAGTATGTTCTCTAAGGCTCACAATTTTTTGGGCATGTCAAATTTCAGGGAATTGGTAGATTTAGAGTGTTTGCTCTATTTGGAGAAGTAGAAAAGAAAAATGCGTAGGGTGCGCTCTTTGATGTAGAGGATCCGAGATCTAAAGTCCCACAGTATAAGGAAGCTTTTGGATGTATGTCAAGCGCTGGAAGTGGCCAGATATGATATTCAGTACTTAGATTGGCGAGCTGGGCAAGACGTGCTTTCAATCACCCTCCTTGAAAAGGTTTCAACTGATTTCAGTTATTGTTATACAGAAACAATTTGATGCTTGAATGGATTATGGTGTTTGTTGATGTTTAGCCTTTGTGAATTTTGGACATTTATAAACTTGGACATTTGATCATATTATAGTTTTTGTCTACCTAACCCCTTTTACTCATTGAGCTATGCATGTTCCACCATGTATTGATTTATACCTCCACAAATTATGGGTGTAGGTGGTAGAAGTTCTTAATCCTCTAGCTGGCGAATATAAATCAATTGGCACCCTGAAAAAGGAGCTAGCTGAGTTGCAGGAAGAATTAGCGCAAGCACACAGACAGGAATAGAACTTTAGCAGTGGTGGACTAGTCAGCACAACTTGAAACCAAGTTGTTTTTAATTAGTCTAACTTGGCCGAAACTTGTCAATAAGTTATTAATCTGTCACTATATTTATTTAACCTAATGAATAGCAACAGGTTCATTAATCTGTCATTTTAATTTTGACTTGTTGCAAATTAAAATGTTTCACTATTTGATCATTTCTTCTGTTGTTTTTGGGGTCCTTTTTCAATTTCCTTAGGGGTCATGGTGTGTCATGTCTGATAAAAAGATAGACATACTTTAAGCTAAATGTGAATTCTGAATAGTGTGTTACTCCTTTTCTATCTCAGATCCCAATAGAAAGTTTTGAGGAACCACGGGTTCTCCTTAGAGAGAAAGATGGGAAGCCTGGATGTGTCCAGAAGACCCGTGCACACAGTGCCTTTCCTCTGCACCTTGGTTCAGTAAATGAGGGTCTTATCGAATGCCCTTATCACGGCTAGTATTCACTGAAACAAATGATTATGTCCTGGCAATATGCACTTCTTGATACTTGATAGTGTACATGTAATTTCACATGACACAACCTACAGATTTATTTATATGCACTGAAATTGACAGACTAAAATTACCGAATGGTTGGATATCAGACCCAGAATATATCCGTGATGGAAAATGTGAGAAAATGCCGTCTACTCGACTGCTAAATGTTAAAATAAAATCAATTCCATGTTCTGAGAAAGAGGGGCTGATGTGGATTTGGCCTGGCAATGACCCACCTACAGCCACACTTCCATTTGAAATCCATGCTGAGGTATGTTATGATGGAACTTCCAGTTGAATAAGGCTTGAAACATGTTTGAATAAACTTCTCTATAAACAATTGTAAGAGAAGAAAATAAGAAAAAATAAAATAATCTTATGTATAACTAAATTAACTTATGTATAAGCTAATTTGTAAAATTTTCTCATATTAACTTCTTTAAAAACTAATTTTTAACTAATACATAAACTAAAATTAGTTTACAAAGAAACTTTGTTCATTTTTCCTTATATTTTTCCTCTGTATTTATAAAAAGTTTATCCAAATAACCACTTACTTTTGGACAGCCTTTTGGATCTCAAACATGCCCCTTTTACTCACACTTCAACATTCATGGGAGTGTTCCTAGGTTGGTTTGATTTATACCCTTAAAACTGAAAGCAATTGTCATTTTTTGGGGATGTTAAATTCAGCTGGTTTCAAATGATCGAAAACCTCTTTCCCTTTCCTCCAATTTGGAAAATCCAAACAATGGCATATACTACATCCATCCCTCCATTCTATCTCTTATCATAAATCAAACATAGCCTAAAGAGCCTAAAGAAACGAGAAAAAGCGACACAAAGTTCACATGGAATAAAGGCATATACTACATTCAAACACATGTTCAAAATTATTTTCCAATTTCAACAACAAAACACAAAAAAATATATGATCATAACAAAACATAGTAACAAACCCTCACTTTCATTTTTGTGCTCTTTAAATTCTCTCAAAGCCTCTCCACACATTTCCGCTCACAGCTCGGAGCCGCAGAAGGGGCAGAATCGGAAGTCGGCCTCTACGGTGCCGTCGCAGAAGCGGCAGCGCAAGGCGTCCGGGACCGCCGGCGGCGACGGCGAGTCTTCGGTGGCGGCGCTGGGCGGCAATGAGTAAGAGTATGGGAAGAAGTTCTTACAATTGCCGCAATAGAAGAGAGGATCCTTCCCCGGCCACCGCCACACGGGAACGAAGAAGAGCTTCAGAACCCTGTCGTAGTTTACCAGATCGACGCGGCTGCCGCAGTATATGCACTTGCTCACACCGGATTGCAGCACCTGCCGCACCTCTTGCTGTAACCCTCCCACAAAGACGAAGAACATGGCTAAAACCTCTCTTAACCTTCCCCTACGTTATTCTTCCTCTCAGCGTTAACGCGAACATAGTTGGTGTTTTATAATATGAACTTGGCAAAATATTCGCCTTCTCTTTTTCGTTTCTCTGGAGCGTTCCTGCGATTTCTTCAGTTTTGGGCTTCTGCAAGATGGGCTTCCGTGATGTGGCTCTCGTAAAGCCCGATCAGTACGTACAGCATGGTGAACGGGGTTGCTATTTGTAACCCTTTTTATTTATACACATTCCCTATGCGCTTTTGTAATTTTTTATTTGATAAAAATTAGAAGTAGCAAAATAGGTTACCTAGCTCATTGTGGGCTGACCTGATGTAGGCCACGAGTTATAATGGACTAGGTCAAAAAAGGTCCAAATTTTATTCGGTCTTATACTTTGATGTTCAAGCCCGACTCTATGCGGATTGCAAGCTTTTCAAGTTTGATTTGTCATTTTTATGTTATTTTTTATTTTTCTTCAAAATTCAAGATTGAAATATACTATGATAATTGTTTTATTGATATATTTATTTTAGTGTAATAAATAAAATATAGATAATTATTTTATTATATTATTATATTTAGAAAAAGATTGAAATGGGATATTATGACAATCACTATAAATATACATAGTTTAAAAGGTACAAAATATAATGCATGTATTGTAACTTTGCAAGTAGCTAGGTACACAGGTCGGGTTGGGTCGAGTTTGGCTAAACCTGTTACCCAACCCGATCAAAATAATATGGGTTGGGTCGGGTCGAGTTTATGGCAAACGAATTCGATCATTAACAAATTGGTTTGGGTCGGGTAATCGGGTACGTATATTTAAAATTTTGTTAAATTTTTTAAAAATTGTTTTTTTTTTTAACAAATTTTGACACATTATATAATCTTTCTTACGGTAACTCTAAAACTTGTGCAAGAAATATAATATAACATGACTAAAAAATATACAAGTGAAATTTGGAAAGGGAAATTTAAAGAAGCCGCGAAGGAAAATTTGGGAAAGGGAAATGTTGAAATGGGAAAATTACTAAGGTAAGTTTCTAAAATCTCGTTTCACTTCTACACTTCACGTCTTCACCAGTGTGGGCTAGGCCTACTGTGGCCTTGTGGGGCATTTTTTTGTTATATTTTAAATTAAAATTGTTAGCATATAAATTATATAATATATAAAAAATAATATATTAAATAAAATGCTATGCTTGTGGGTCGGATAACGGGTTCACGGGTTCGTAAATCAAAACCTGTTACCCAACCCATACTTGAACGGGTTTAAATGGGTTGGGTTGAGTATGATCCAAGCACTTTAAAAACCCAAACCAAATTAATTGGGTCGGTTTGGGTTGGTCCGGGTCAACGGGTTACCCGTACTAATGAACACCCCTACAAGTAGTGTATGTTGAACAACTTAAAGTTTCAAAAATCTCCAAGCATCTTAAATATATGTAACTAAAAAAAATGATAAAATATATATTGGAATCATGTAATATAACTTTATAAGTAGACTTTTCCAAAATCAAATATCAAAGTCTATGTGAAACAAATAAAAGTTTGAGACTATGCATTAGTAACTATTTTCAGTCTCCTAAACTTCTCTTAATCTCATTTTCTTTTAACAAAATTTAAAAAAGAGTGGGTAGCTTGAACCCAACTGGGCTAGCCTGGCCCAAAGCCAATTATGATACGAGCTTTACCAGATTGGGCTAAAAAGGTCCCATTTAATTTAGCATCACAATTTAGAGCCCAAGCCCTACATTTTAGCAAGCGAGTTCAGGGCAGCCCAATTAGACCGACTCATTTTTCTACCTCTACTAAAAATACCTCTTTTCAAAAATTAATTTCTAGAACTTTTTGCTTGATATTAACCAACGTTTTTAAAATTGAACCATTCATTGAACTAGTTAAGGCATTGGTTCAAGGTTTATTGGTTTAACTGTGATTGAACCGCTATTAACAAAATAATAATAATAATAATAAAAGAATATTAAATAAATATCATATCATATCTTTATAATACTAAAAACTAAAATAAAACATCATTTTATATATATTATAATCCTTACTAAATATGTGTTTTTATTTATCTTAAAAATATTTTAGATTAAATTTAAAAAATTGAAAAATAAAAATAAATAAATAGTTTGAAAAGCATTGATTCCAACCAGTTTATTACACTGGCTTTCTACTGCTTTGACTGGTTTTGAAATGATCCAATTTTTTATAGTTACAGATTGGTCACTAGACTAATTCCTGGTTAGACCGATTAAACTAGCTAGTTCGGTTTGATTTTCAAAACTATAATATTAACACAAGTTTAGGAATTTAGTTTGTAGAATATAATTGTTATGGATACTTCTTACATCTAGGCAATTTTGCTCGAATCGAATACTTTTTGTTTTGTTTCTTCCCTCAAATTTGTCTTGACTCCCATAAACTTAATAAAATGACAAATACAATATTTCTAGTACATATAATATACATGGACAAATTAATATATAAATTAACTTCTACACATCCTCAAAAAAAAAAAAAAAAAACTTGTACACAAAAAAAATTATAATTATTCGTTGCTAGTAAATTTATTTTTTTCTCATTTTTTATATGTTTCCTTCTTTTTTCACTAGAAATATAATTTCATTAAATAAAATTATATTTTTATATGTTGCTAATAATTTCTTTTATACATTGTTAATAATTTTTTATATATTTCTTTCTACAATGGTGTGTAGCGGTTGGATTTTTATAACGAATTATTATTTTTATATACTTATATTTATTTATACATGTGAATGGTGAAATTTCTAAGCTTATATGATGATTTTATTATTATTATTATTATTATTATTATTATTATTATTATTATGTAGTTATATGATTTTAATTTTAACTTCTTAATTTATATTTTAATCATGTTTTGATTATTAAATATTTTAAATTTTAAATTTATTCATAGGTATATGGTGATTTTTTTTTTATGGAACTGATTTTATGTCACATAATGTTTAAAATTTATGATACTTAAATTTTGTTTTTTAAAAACTAAAAGTAGGTAAATGGTGACTAGTAATTTTTATTTTTAATATTTTTGCGGTATATATATTGTTAGTATACTAATTATTTAGTTAGTTTTAAATTTAATTTATATTTAATCATGATTTGATTCTTATTTTTTTAAAATTTTTAAAATGAGTAAACATCTTGTAAGTGCTTATGTAACAATTTATTAAAACACTTCAAAATTGTCTAAGAGCTTATCAACATACATATTCAGACACAAATAGCTTATTGAATTTTTAAGCACTTATACAATAAGCAATTATATAATAAGAACATATTGAAAAAAATCTTAATTAAGTTATTTTTCTAAACGTGTCCTTAATCCCTATGTATTACACAAAATTATTAGCCGCTATTTAGATCCAAATAAAATCTTTCAAAGAATTAAATGGTCTATTCCTTTACTATCTTCCATAGTATTTCATTACTAAGGCTTTTAATCAATTTTTTATTACTTAAATAAATTCTTATGAATATTTAGGGTCTCTTGTACAAATTTTTTTTAGTAAAAGAATAACTTCTTTTTTAAAAAGATACTTGGTTTTAGTTTTCCATGCTTTGTTTTAACTTTTCAAAATAATGAGAAGCTGAAAAGAATTTAAAACTTGGTTAAAATCAAAAACTATTTTGAATAATTTCTCATAAAATCAGTTGTTGTTTTTTTAAAAAAGCATTTTTTTTATTTTTATAAACAAACATAAATTAGCTTCTGTTTCCTTTAAAAAAAATCTAAAAAATAGTCACTAAATTGTTTTATATTAAAGTCACTTTTTTTTTAAAATTTGTAACAAACTTTCCTTGATCCCTTTATATTGGTCACGAGTTCAACACAGTAAAAAGTGACATTTTTCTCTCGTGAAATCAATTCCAAATGTCTTAGAAGGCTTTTTCTATTGGCAATTTTATGGTAAATGTTCAAGAGTGATATTTTTCTGAGTTCAAGGTCCCAATATATATCATAATGTGCCAGAGTGGAATAGTAAAGCTTTATAGTTATAAGTCTTAGCATTATGAAATAATAAATTTCAAGCTCACTTAGTTTCTTTGCATGAATTTGAACTTGTAGCTAAGTGAATTTTTTGACACCTGCATCTGGCCTGCAAGATACCGGGATCCCTATCCTATTGACGTGGGTCCAGATATTCGTTCACCCCAAAATGGGGTGGATTGAGATAAAAATAAGAGAGAAATAGAAAGAAAAAAGAAGTAGAGAGAGAAAATAATAAATATGATAGGTAATCTGATATAAAAGGAAGGAAGCTGGAGAGCTGTTTAATTTACTCCAAGTAAAAATGAAGTTAAACAACCTCATCAAAGATGATTAATGTTATTTTTTATGTTATACTAACTATCTTTAAATATATAGAAAATTCTACCAATCATTTTTTATGGGATTGTTTAACCCCATTTTTGCTTGGAATAAGTTAGACAATTCCTTAAAGTGAGAAATAGAAAGAAAATGGAATGGAAGTAGAATGAAAGAGAAGGTGGATGAATGATAAGTATTATTCTATTGACATGGAGTTTCGACCACCTTGCATGGTGCTATCAACCATTGGAATTTCAAAGCCTGGGAAACTGGAGGGATAAAATACCAGCGAATGTTCAACGCACTTGCACCCAGAACCTTAGGTCTGCTAACCATTTTCAAAACAAAAGACAAGATTGCTATACAGAATATCACTAGATTTCGTTCCGCTGCTTAAGCATGGGTAAAGTGTTTTTTGAATCATGAATACACAATTAACTGTGTTGTAGAGTGTTTTTTGAATCATGAATACATAATTAACTGTGTTTGAGCAAGGAAGAACTGAAGTAAAAAAGAAATTATGCCTCAAAGGACATAACGAGTTTTGTTGTAGATATCCTCATAAATTTGGGGTATTTAAACGCAAAGGATACAAAAAACACCAGTAGGAAGTCTTAAAAATCTAAAACATAATTCTGCCCATAATTCAATATGATTTGAATTTTAGTTTTGATTGTTTACTGAAGTCCTATTCTCTAGTTAAAGACAAAAAATTACACCAGGCTCTTTATGTCTCTAGTATCAAGTTCTCAACTCAAATGATGATATGTAGATAACATTATGTTCCAAAATTGTGTTTATACTGAATCAAGGTTTTAATTGTATTTTTTTATATATAATTGTGTATATACTGAATGCAAGGTTTTAAAAAATGCATCATGACCACAATTTTGACTGTGACATGAAAGTTTTTGAACTTTCAGTGACTATAATTATGACTACATCAATCACATTTGTTAGTAATTTTTTATAATGTCAAAGATCACAATGAAACTACAACCACTATTTAAAACCTTGATTGAATGAGTCATCATGTATTACAATAAGATTGAATTGTTAAGGTTACAATGCCAAATCAGAATTCTGCGACTCAAACATAACATAATAATACTATAGTATAACACTCCTAATTGTTAACCTCCCAAAAAATAACTATGTTGTACTTTGTACCACTCAAGTTTTATTATTTTATAAATTTTGTCATTGTATTTTTTTTTTCCGCATTTTGTCACTTTAATTTTAAAAATTTTGCCCAATTGTTCATTAAATAAAAATTTACAAAATTTCAAAAATAAGATAACAAAATACAGAAAAAAATATGACAACAAAATTCAGAAAATGAGAAAACTTTGTGACATAAAATATAATTAAGCCTAATAATTACTGAAAAGAAATAAACGATTATATTTAAAGAATAAACTGAGCCAAACTTCACAGCAAATTCTAAAGAAACCCGTAAAGGAACGATGAAAGCGCCACAAAAATTCACAGGAGCAAAGGCATGCATATGGCATTCAAATACACGTTCCGAAATTATTTCAACAAGGAAAAAAAAAAAGCACATGATCATCGCATTGTACTTATCAAAACAAAGTAACAAACCTCTCTTTCATTTTTCTCAAAACCTCTCCACACACATGTTCACGGTTCGAACCCGCCGAAGGGGGCAGAATCGGCGTCGGGGAGTGGCGGCGACGACGGCGATTCTTCGGCGGCGGCGGGGGCAATTGGCGCAATAGAAGAGAGGGTCACTCGCCGGCCACCGCCACACGGGAATGAAGAAGAAGAGCTTGAGAACCCTGTTGTAGTCCACCACATCCACCCGCTTGCCGCAGTGCGTGCGCTCGCACGCGCCATATTTCAGCACGTGCCGCACCTTTCGCTCCTCACCGCAAATAGCAAGAACAACCATTACATGGCTAAAGCCTCTCTTAATGTAATTGGCGTTTTATAATCTAAACTCGTTAAAATATTCGCCTCATCCTTTTCGCTTCTCTGGATCATTCATACAGCAGCTTTGGGCTTGCGCGATATAGGCTTCCATGATATGGCCTGGATAGCCCGATCAATACGCACAGCTAGGTGAATGGAAAGAGTTCCATTAGTGAGTTTCAAATCACATGTGGTTCGTGCCTCTATAAAGACAAAAAAATAAATACATTTGAATTTTTTCACAAAATAAAAAAAATTATACTTGGAATGGAACAGCATGAGAAGATTTGGCCTAAGACAATTGAGAATCACATGTTTCATTTTTTCTGTTAAAGATTGCTTTGTTTACTTTTTCATTTGCTTTGTTTTTTTTTTTTTAATTTTTTTTCACAAGTTTATTATTTTAATTGATTGTGCCTAAAGATGACGTGTTACGTCTATATTTGTACAAGAAAATCTGACAAATATTGTAATTTGTTCTTACTGTTCATATTTAGTTGTAGATTTTATGATTACATTGATTTATTCTTATAATTAGACTGAAGATTTATTTCTATATTGATTTGCATTTCGTAGAATTAGATGGATTTGACATAATGCCATATGATGTGATTTTATTTTGTTTTACTTCCTTAACTAGGTGAGCTGAAATCTATTTATAATCTGTTGTAAACACGTGTTAAATATAAAATTCAGATATTCATTCTTCCTTCACATACGATTTTGTCATGATATCAAATCCATGGCTGCAAAAGCTAAAGTTGAAGATGTGATGGGCTTTGTAGTCTTAGATGAATTAAGGCCCCATTCGAAAGAGCTTTATGAATAATTTATTTAGACTTATCTTTTACTATAAGTATTTATGAGTATTTGAAAAAAACTTATAAAAATATCTTATGGATAGTCCATAAGATGTTATCCATAAGATGTTTTGAGCTTATTATAAAAATTTGTTCATAGTACCTTTTCGCAAGCAGAAGTTTTAAAACAGCTAAAGTTCGAATCCTACCCAATATTGAGCCTAACATTTTTTTTCTTTTAATTTTTGTTCCTTCTCTTCTGCTTTAATTTTATTCTACTCATTGCTTTTTTCCGATTATATTTTTCCTTCTGGCCCTGTCGTGATCCAAAATTAGGTAAAAGACCCATTTGATACTAATTTGTATCAGTGGAACCAATATCGTATTAGTGGAACATTTTAATTTTTTTTAATTTATAATTCATAAATTTTAATCATGTATATATGCATGTGTGTGAAATTGATTTAAAAATTTTTAAAATTACAATTCTTAATGTTTTGGCTTTACAAACTAAAAATAAATAAATGGTGACTAATATTTTTTTAATATTTTTGTGATATATAATGTTATTTTTTTGGCTTAATTATTTTTTAGTCTTTCAAATTTAGGATAAATTTGTTTTTGGTCCCCCAAATTGAAAAAAAATAATTAATTTAGTCCCTATAATTTCAAAAAATAATTTTTTAATCCCTAAAAGCAAACGACGTTAACAAAAGTGGTCATGTGGTGCTATCAACATTTGTCACATGCACACTTTCGTTGGACATGTAATTACTTTTGTTAATGTCGTCTACCTTTAGGGACTAAAATATTTTGTTTTTTCAATTTGGGAGACCAAAAACCGATTTACACCAAATTTGAGAGACTAAAAACGTAATTAAACCTTTTTTAATTATTTAGTTAAATTTTTAATTTTTATTTTATTTTTAATCATAATTTGATTCTTAATTTCTTGTAAGTTGTAAAATGAGACAACATTTTATAAGTGCTTATATAACAATATATCCAAATGTTTCAAAATTGTATAAACATTTTCAATATACATATCTAAATACAAATAACTTATTGAATTTTAAGCACTTATAACATAAACTCTTACGTAATAAGAATCTATTGAAAAAGATCTTAATAAAACTGTTAGTCCAAATGGGCCTTGATTAAGACCAAATGGTAGAAGTGATCGAAAGGAGGTGTGTGGGTGGGTGTGGGTGTGGTGTAGGCCATGGAGTAGATTATCATTTTCAATTGAGTGATTATACTAAGTGGTGAGGAGATTGACCTTGTGGAACCAAAAGATAATTTTTTTTAGTTGTTCTTTGTTTTCGTATCTTTTTTTGGTTTTGTATTTGTAGTTTTTAAATTAGAATACTAGTATTTTATCCTATACAATGCACGTGATAATTTTTTGTTTTATATAACTAAAATTTATAATAAATAAATACTTTTGAATATAGAAATTATATTATAATTAAAATTTTTGATAAATAAATATATATTTTTGATTATATAAATTATATTTTAAATTTATGATAAATAATTATATTATGATACAAGGTTATTTTTAATTATTAATAATTTTAAAAAATATTAAAATTTAATTTAAAAATAAAAATAAAATGATAAACTGAAAGAGATAAAGGTTAAGAAAAATACCTAAAAACACTCTCATTGAAGAATGGTCCCTAAAATTGCTTTCATTCTATATACTTATTCTAATTTATATATATCAGGGAGATAAGGTTACTATAGTGTTTATATATATATATATATATATATATATATATATATATATATATATTTGAATTATTTGCATTGGCTGTTTTCACAACAACCTAAATTTATGGACATAACTGATGTAGAAAAAAGACTTTCTAGATCAAATGTAGTTGCAATTGATACTAAATTTCAAGCTTAAACAAGGTTTGACTTGTTAAAAATAAGATTATTCAAACTTAATTCATTTATCTAAACAAGTCAAATCCCAAGAAGTTGGTTGACTAGAGCAAAACAGTGCTTCACATTTGACACGTTGCAAGTTTAAGCCTCTGCTCGTCTCCATGGGATAATGTAAATGTGAGTGGCTTTTGCTATTTACACCCCCTTACTTACTAACTACACACCCTCTTTCTCCTTTTTTTGGTATATAATTTTACTTAAATACCTTACATCTTTATTTCAAAAAGTAATTTCCATAGCTTTTTTTTTTTGGAAAAACATAGTTTTGGAAATTACTTTCCAAAATTAGAATATATTGTTCTAGAAAGTAATTTCTAGAACTATATCTTTTTTGAAAAAACATAGTTCCAAAAACACTTTTTGGAATTGGAAGATGTTATTTTGGAAAGTGATTTTTAAAAATAATAACAAAAAATGAATTCTAGCGCAATTACTAAATGCACCCTTTTGCCTTTTGTTAACATAAAATTAAAAGCAAAATTGAAAGGAAGCAAACATTGAGCGAGGCATAGGATGATTTTTCTCTTATGAACGCACACAAACTGGACATTGAGAGGCAAAGGTTGATAAATTAAATAATGCATGCTTTTATAAATTTAAATGTATAATAGATGATGTTGACATTGGATGTACCTTGAAAAATAGTGCCACATAGAGGAAAACATACAGTATCATGTAGAAATTTAATGAAAAGCACACATATCAATTTGATGGAAAAATGCGGTATTACATAATTAGGATTTAAAGAATGATAAATACGGGGTGAATATAGGAGTTCAAAATTGGGGTTTAAAGAATAATAAAGATAGGGGTGTAAAAATAGGATTTGAATATCACACTATCAAATATATTCAATAAGAGAATAGCTTGAGAAAAAATTTGATCAAGTTTCCACTTATACATTTATATTCTCGAATTAATTGTTTAATACAAATAATGATTCCCCTCGAATTAAAATATTTTTGGCTCTTAGAACAATCAAAGTTTCTTGGCCTACCATCAAGGCTTCATATTCTACTTCATTATTTGAACAAGTAGGTTTTATTTGGAAAAGAAAATTAGTAGGACAATTATCATACACAATTATTATGACACCTATACTAGATTCATCTACATGTTTTGATCCATCAAAATAGAGAACCCATTGTTTTATACCCACATAACATTCTTCGATTTCGAGTGGGGTATGATTGGCCATAAAATCAACAACTATTTGTCCCTTAATTGATTTTAACGAAACAAAATTTAAAGAAAATTTCATCAAATCTAAGGCCCATTTTCCTACTTGATCATGAAGAATAGACTTGGACAACATGAACTTTATTATATTATTTTGAGAAAGTACACATACAACGAATGGTTTGATTTGGTATTTTAACTTAGTACAAGAAGAATACAAACATAAACACAACTTCTCAATAGGACTATATTGAGTTTTGCATCATTCAGAATTCGACTAAGATAATAAATAACACACTCAATCCCATTAGCATCTTCTTGTGCCTACATGCTTGCAATCATTAAATTTGATGCTGAGATATATAGCTTGAGCCCTTTCCCTTTAATAGGTGGTACCATGACCGGAGGATTAGTCAAGTACTTTTTGATTTCCTCAAAATATTCTTGGTGCTCCTTTTCCTATTTGAACTCAACTTTATTCTTTAATCGAAGCAAAGGTGAAAATACCTTAATTTTTCTAAACAAATTAGAAATAAATCTTCACAAGAAGTTTAGCTTACCTAACAAAGATTAAAGTTGTTTCTTATTTCAAAGAGGGGAAGTCTCCAATATGGCTTTAGCATTGTGTACCATTTATAGGAATGAATGTATTTTATGAAATAAAGCCACACTTGAACTGGTACTAAGATAGAAAACTTCATTAATAAAGATGACATTGTTTATACATTAACTTGATAAACCTCCCCTATGTATTCAACGATTCCAACATTTGTGGATCCAAAAAAAATACAAGCCTTGTATATTGTGTAAGTAACTGTATAGTGAATTTTAACAAAAAAAATAAAAATTGCCCCACACAAGTTCACTTATAGGAGGCCTTTACACAGAATATACTCCCTACACCAAATGCCTATAAGTCAGAAGCATTTGAGGCTATGCACAAAAAAAGTGATTATATTGTTTCTTATAAAACAAGCACTAGACTAAAGGTTCTTATGTTGTCATCTTCCTCTTGGCTCTGAGCTTGACCTTCTTTTTTTCCCCTTCAACTCATTATCTAGACCATTGACAGTGTTTCCTCCACCAGTTGATGATCCAATTGCTAACTGCACATTTGTTAGTGTTTCTTGTTAGTAAAGAAGAAGAGGAAATTAATTCATGGAGACAAATAAAAGAAAAACTTATACATGGCTAAAACCTTTCTTAACATTATTGGTGTTTTATTAGGGGGTTCAAAGATCGGTTTAGATCAATTTTTTTGCTAAATAGCAATTCGATTTAAACATCAAAAAAGCATGTGGTTTGGTTTAGTTTGGATGACTTTCACAAAAAAATCTGATTTGATCCAATCCAATAAATGTGGTTTGGATTAGATCGGTTGATTTGGTTTTTACCGACTATCTTTATCAATTCTTTAATTCCTTATTTGATGGATGCGTTTACCTATTATAATCAAAAACTCATCTATGCTTATATTTTCTAAATCTATACATGAGAACAATAAGAAAACTAGCAAATAAATCAACAAAAGAAGTCTTATACACCAGAAAAAAAAAATTCACAACTAAGTGATGGGATATTGAATGTGAATGAGAGAAAGCAATTTAGTGAAGAAGGTTTCTATTTTAGAATAAAAAATTTATCAATGCATAACATACTAAAAGCAAGGTCATTTACGAAGTCCATCAATAGACCCACTCGCACAATGCATAACATTACAGAACATTACATTAGTCCACTACTTATATTTCGGTTTGATTTGCTTCCAGAGCCACCAACCAAAAATCTAACTGAACTGAGCCGAACTAGTCGGTTACACAACAAAACAATCCAAAATAATTCAGTTTGTTTCAGTTTTTGATTATTTGAATCTATTTTTGATTTTTTTTAGGATCGGTTTGGATTTGAATACTCCTAAACTATTTTATAATCTAAACTTGGTAAAATATTCGCCTTATCCTTTTCTCTTCTCTAGATCTTCATACTGCAGCTTTGGGCTTTTGCGATATAGGCTCTATGATATTGATATGGGCCTCGAAAGCCCAATCAATACACACAGCTTGGTGAATGGAAAGAGTTCTATTAGTGAGTTTCAAATCACATGTGGTTTGTGCCTCTATAAAGATATAAATAAATACATTTGAATTTTTTCACAAAATAAAACAAATTGTAATTGTAACGGAGCAGCATAAGAAGATTTTGCCTAAGACAATTGAGAATCCCATGTTTCATTTTTCTATTAAAGGTTGCTTTGTTTACTTTTTCATTTGCTTTTTTTTTTTTTTATTTCACAAGATTATTATTTTAATTGATTGTGCCTGAAGATGACGTGTTACGTTTGTATTTGTACAAAGAAAATCTGACAAATATTGTAATTTGTTCTCACTGTTCATATTTAGCTGTAGATTTTATGATTGCATTGATTTATTCTTATAATTAGACTGAAGATTTATTTCTATATTGATTTGCATTTCGTAGAATTAGACGAATTTGATATGATATGATATGATATGATATGATGTGATGTGATTTTATTTTGTTTTATTCCCTTTACTAAGTGAGTTGAAATCTGTATATAATCTGTTGTAAATACGTGTTAAATATAAAATTCAGATATTTATTTTTCCTTCACATATGATTTTGTCACGATATCAAATCCATGGTTGCAAAAGCTAAAGTTGAAGATGTACTAGGCTTTGTAGTCCAAGATGAATTAAGGCCCCATTTGAAAGAGGTTATGAACAAATTATTTAAATTTATCTTTTACTATAAGTACTTATGAGAGCATTTGAAAAAACTTATAAAAATATTTTGTGGATAATCCATAAAATGTTTTGAACTTATTAAACTGTCAAAGTGAGCCAGAACCTAGTAGGCCAACCCAGCCCACCATGGGTTCGAGCCGGGCCAAGCTAAAAATTACAAGCAAAAAACAATTGTAGCCCAAACACAACTCAGCTCACTTAACTCGTGGGCTAGATGGGTTCAAGTCGGGTTGGCCCTTTTTTTGGAAAAAAAATTTAACTTCTCCAGCTAGCATAGCAGTTCCCTTCCTTACTGTCTTTGTCTCGTGTAGCCGGCCCTAAGCCCCTAATCGTGTGTGTCCTCAGTCTGTGAACAGAGGCAAAAACCTTGCCATTTTGCTTCTTGCCCAACACGAAACACATAGCACACTACACAGACCACAATCGCAATGTTGCACTGGTTGTCACCTTCTCCCCATCTCTAGTTTCTGGTCTTTGTCTCAACGTTTCCCTTAGCCTCAGCCGTAGTGCGCCACCGTCAGGACACCGTACGCCAGACGCCGCACGCAAGTTGTGACTCCCTCACCTAACCACCGTTGAGGTCGCTCAACGTTCCAGTCAGGGATCATCTTTATTGTTGTGCACGTCGTTCGGAGGGATCTTAAGTCATTGTCGCACGCTGTCGTTCCAACTCCCGGCCACCGTCGAGCTTGCTACCAATCACCCGTGACCCGACTCACCCCTATCATTTCAAAGGTATTGTTTTATTGCATTTATTGCCATTGCAATATGCTTATGTGCATAAATTGTTACATGACCATTTCAACTGCTACCATTGCATTTTAAAGCTGGTTTCTAAATTTGACTCAAATTTAGAAAGTATATATTTAGTTCAATTTGGCTTGTGTGTCGTCACTGTCTCACTAATTTAAACAAAAATTTGAGTTTTCTGGCTGTCACTAATTTGAACAAAAAAAGGTACTTGCAGTTTGCTTCTTGTGGGCTACGGCTATTTGAGTAATTGAGTGTTTATTAAATTAAATTATTTGTCAATTATATTTGCATTATGGAATCTGAAACTATTCATCAAAGAAGTGTAAATGTAAATTGCAATGATGATATTGATGAATTTGGAATTAATGAAGAGTTTGTGGAGCCAAATCCAATTGAAAACGAAAGTGGGGACATTGAAAAACAAAGTGAGAAACCTAAGACTTGTACATCTGAAGTTTGGAAATTTTTTTCTAAAATTGGTGTGAAAGATGGCAAAGAAAAGGCTAGATGTAATGCATATGGGCAAGAGTATGTAGTTGGGGGGACTAAAATAAGGACTTCAACATTACTGCGTCATGTGAAAAGGTACAAAGTTACTCCTAAATATCAAGATGTGGGTGGAATGATGATTGATCATGCGGGAAAGTGAAGGACTAGGGAACTTGACCACAAGTGTGTTCGTGAGGTTATGGCAAGGGCTATTATTAAACATGGCCTACCATTTAAATTTGTTGAATATAATTGGATTAGGGAATTGCTCTCATTGTTAAATCTAGATGTTAAACACACAACTAGGAATACAATAATGTCTAATGTGTGGAAATTTCATAATGAAATGAAGGAGAAATTGAGACATTCAATGCATTAATGTCATAACCGAATTTGTCTGACATCTAATTGTTGGATTGCTTGTACTCAAGAGGGATATATTTGTTTAACAGCACATTTTGTTGACAATAGTTGGAAATTGAATAGTAAGATTCTTGCCTTTTGTAAAATGGAGCCTCCACATACTAGTCATGATTTGGCAAATAAAGTTTTTGAGTGCCTAACTGAGTGGGGAATTGATAGAAAAATATTTTGCATCACTTTATACCATGCTACTACCAATAATTGTATGCAAGAAATTTTGGGTGAGCAATTAAGATTATAAAATAGCTTATTGTGTGATGGTAAGTTTTTTCATGTAAGGTGTTGTGCCCATATTTTGAATCTTATTGTTCAGGAGGGATTAGAAGTGGTTGAAGGTGCTTTGCAAAAGATTAGAGATAGTATTAAATATGCGAGAGCATCGGAGGCAAGAAAAATAGCATTTAAAGAATGTGTTGTTCAAGTAAGGGGGATTGACACTAAGATGGGGTTGAGGTTGGATGTACCCACTAGATGAAATTCTACTTTCCTCATGCTTGAGAGTGCTCTTAGGTATCGCCGTGCTTTTGGAAGTTTCACCATTTGTGATAGAAACTACAAAAGTTGTCCATCAAATGATGAGTGGAAAAGAGCTGAAAGAATGTGTGAATTTTTTAGGCCATTTTATAATATAACCAACTTGATTTCAGGTACATCTTATCCAACCTCTAATGAATATTTTATGCAAGTATGGAAAATTGAGTGCTTGTTGGGAGAAACACTCAAAATTGATGATCCTTTAATGAACGACATGGCAGAAAAGATGATGACAAAGTTTAGCAAGTATTGGAGTGACTATAGTGTCATTCTTTCAATTGCTATGATTCTTAACCCATGGATGAAACTTGAAGCTCTTTGATTTTACTACTCTAAGCTTGATCCTTCTACTTGTGATGAAAAAATTAATCACATAAACAGCAAGATGTACAAGCTCTTTGAAGAATATGTGAATGTGAGGTCGACTTCATCGGGTGCATCAAGTTCCCAAGTTGTTCCTCCAATTGAGTAAGATTTTAATCTAAAGGAAGATCTAGGGATGGAATTGGATACATTTAATGTAAGTGAGCCATAGCTTGAATTCTTTCTATATTTTTTTCATTATTATCTATTCCTTTCTATTTGTTAATTTATTTTGTTTTTCTTATAATGTCATAGGAATATATCAATTATGTGAGCTAAAATGTTAATGTCATCGGCAAGTTTGAGTTGGATCTTTATTTGATTGAGACACCACTTGAGCCTAAGTTTTTTCCAAAGTTAGATGTTTTGAGCTATTGGAAGGACTGCCAAGAACATTACCCAAATCTCTGTAGGTTGGCATGTGAGGTGTTAAGCATTCCAACAACAACTATTGCTTGTGAGTCTACATTTAGCATTGGTACTCATGTGCTTAACAAGTATCATTCTTATCTTCTTCCGGTCAATGTTCAAGCACTAATTTTAACCCAAAATTGGTTAAATGACTTTGATGAATGTGGTAATTTAAATTACTTCTTAATACTTTATTACTATAGTACTTTTAAAAAAAATTCGTTGCTAACTCTTTTTTTTTTTTTGTGATTGTAGATGGAGATAATGATGATGATGAGAAAGAAGAAGTTGTTCTAGATTTCACAGTCCATGACTCCAATGTTATCCATGACCCAAAATAGACTTTGGACTTTTCACTTTAATGTTGTAGTTGTTAAGTAGTTTTAATTATGTAGATTGAAACTTGGTACTTTTAAGACTTTAATGTTGTTGGACTCTGGCTAAGTTTAGATATTTGGTTGAATAATTTTTGTTGGACTCTGGATAATGTTTGTTGGACTATGGCTAAGCCTAATGTTTGGATTATGGCTAATGTTGAATGCCTTGGATTATGGCCAATATTTGGATTATGGCTAATGTTGATACAAATATTATAGTGTTTGTATTTATATTTGAATTATTGAATGCCTTGTAGAAAAATGTGATTTTTTCTAAGAAAAAAAAAGAAAGAAAAACATTACTTAATTTTTCTTTTTCTTTTTTTCAAATTTTTTCGAAATTTGGTGAGCCAACCCACTTAACCTACCAACCTGTGGCGGGTCGAGCTGGGTTGGGATTTTCTTGGCTCACCAGCAGGTGAGCCGGGTTGGGCTGGCCCGTTTTTTAACATAACCCGTGGTGAGCCAACCCATGTGAGCTGGGTTGGCTCAGTTTGACAGCTCTTATTAATAGCTTACCATAACAGCTTATGCGGAAGTTTTAAAATAGTCAAAGTTCGAATCCTATCTCACCCAATGTTGAGCCTAACATTTTTTTTTAATTTTCGTTCTTTCTCTTCTACTTAATTTTCTTCTACTTATTCCTTTTTTTCCGATTATATTTTTCCTTCTGGCCCTGTCGTGATCCAAAATTAGGTAAAAGACCCATTTGACTACTAATTTGTATCAGTGGAACCAATATCATATTAGTGGAAGATTTTAAATTTGTAATTCATAAATTTTAATCATGCATATGCATGTGCGTGAAATTGATTTATAAATTTTTTACAATTCTTAATGTTTTGGCTTTACAAACTAAAAATAAATAAATGGCGACTAATATTTTTTTAATATTTTTGTGATATATAATGTTTTTTTTGGCTTAATTATTTTTTGGTCCTTCAAATTTAGGATAATTCTATTTTTGGTCCCCCAAATTGAAAAAAAAATTCTAGTCCCTACAATTTTAAAAAATCAGTTTTTAGTCCCTAAAGGCAAATGATGTTAACAAAAGTGGTGATGTGGCGCTGCTAGCATTTGTCACGTGCACACTTTCTTTAGACATGTCATTATTTTTGTTAATGTCGTCTACCTTTAGGGACTAAAATATATATTTCTTTTTAATTTGAGAGACCAAAAACAGATTTATCTCAAATTTGAAAGACTAAAAACATAATTAAGCCTTTTTTTAATTATTTAGTTAATTTTTTTATTTTTATTTTATTTTTAATCATAATTTGATTCTCAATTTCTTTTAATTTGTAAAATGAGACATTTTATAAGTGTTTATATAGCAATATATCCAAATACTTCAAAATTGTGTAAACACTTTTCAACATCATATCCAAATATAAATAACTTATTGAATTTTAAGTACTTATAACATAAACTTTTACGTAATAAGAATTTTTTGAATAAGATCTTAATTAAGCTGTTTATCCAAATGGGCCCAGATTAAGACCAAATAGTAGAAGTGATTGAAAGGAGGTGTGTGGGTGGGTGTGGGTGTGTAGGTTTGGGCCATGTAGTAGATTATCATTTTCAATTGATTGATTATACTAAGTGGTGACGAGATTGACCTTGTGGAACCAAAAGATTTTTTTTTTTTTTGTTGTTCTTTGTTTTTGTATCTTTTTATGGTTTTGTATTTGTAGTTTTTAAATTAGGGTACTAGTATTTATCCTGCACAATGCACATGATAATTTTTTGTGTTATATAACTAAAATTTATAATAAATAAATACTTTTGAATATAGAAATTATATTATAATTAAAATTTGTGATAAATAAATAAATATTTTTGATTATATAAATTATATTTTAAATTTATGATAAATAATTTATATTATGACACAAGGTTATTTTTAATTATTAATAATTTAAAAAATATTAAAATTTAATTTAAAAATAAAAATAAAATGACAAACTGAAAGAGATAAGAGGTTAAGAAAAATACTTAAAAACACTTTCCTTAGAGAAAAATAGCTGAAAACGCTCTTGTTGAAGAATGGTCCCTAAGAACGCTCTCTTTTATCCACTGTTAGCCCTCACACTTCTTCACGTCTTCACTTGTTCAACAGAAAATGGACTACGAATCATATTTTCATAAACCCTACCTAGTGCTCTCCCTCATTCACTAATGAACGACTGTAACACTCGCAATTGTAACCTTATCCTAGCCCATCTCTACACACATTCTTCTCTCTAATCTGTAACTTTCACCTTGTGGACATATCTGGAAATGAAAATGAATGACAAGGGTTTGTGTTGCCAAAAGTAAAGAGGGTTATTTTCATCAATCTACCCTCAAATACAAACGCTACTTAACACCGTTTGTTGAAGGGACAAAAAGTAATGCTAGATTATGGAGGGGTTTCAGACTTTTTTTTTTGAAAACTCAGGAGATATAAGTGTAATTCACTCTAAAATATAATAATATATAAAACTTATAAATTGTAAACTTAATACTCGTACAAGACACAGGTTATTAAACTAGTATAACGTAAAGTAGACTTGGCTTAACAGCCCTCCCTATTGCGCTTGAGCCTATTCAAAAGCCCTCTTGTTGCGAGCACACCAGATAACCCATATTGTTACCAAAAAGATAATGCCATACTCACGCACAGCTCACGACACGCACCCGAACAGATTGAGCTGATTCACAGGCAAGAGTCAGAGGCACTGAACCAAAGAACACCCTGTTCTACAATTGGTGAGCCATGCTACACGTAAACATTTCAGAAGTGGTGCCAGTCGCACATTGGGCACGGCTTGGAGATATGAAGCCCCTGTCCTGAGGAGTAGTCTGCGTCGGGATAGAGAGGTGGCAAACCTGCCATGTAAAGAGCTGTATGTTCGTCGAAATATTGCACTTCCAAATCTAGCTCTGTGCCAGGGTGGTTCCCTTCGGTTCAGGAGGTGCTACAACCTACGCATAAGCGTTATGGGCAGAATAAATCCCCGGGGGCAGTAAACTTGCATTGGAACCAGCTGGGCTGCATCCCATAGGTAGGATTTGATGATTTTACTTAAAAAAAAGTATAAAATAATAGTATAAAAGTAAAGAATTTTGCCTTGATCGTGCCTGATGAAAGGCTTAATGCTTGATCATTAATTAAGCCTGAAAACGACCAAGAACAATAAAATGGACTTAGTGCTTAATCATACTATCATATTTATACCTGACGTAGGCCTCTGCATCCTATTGCTTCCACATCTTCAGATGGCAACAATGTTATAACCGAAGTTCTTCAAAAAGACGCCTATTCATAGCCAGCAATATTTCCACACATAAATGTTATTAGCTTATTTTGCTATACTAAAAAATGCAACAGCAACAAAGTATGCTTATCAGTATAATAATTGTCAGCAAGATTACCTCAAGTCCTCTGTTTCTTCTTCTTCTTCCGAGTTTGAAGTTCCAAAGACATGTTGCTTAAATCTTTTTGTTGGAGGAAATGTTTCTTCTTGCTCATTAGACTTAGAGTCCTTGACCTTATTTCGGTCAACAATGGCTTCTACTTCATGAATTTCCCTTTTTCTCTTGGATTTACGTCCTCCTTCTTCTACGGAATACATCCAACGAAACCCACACTCTTTTATGACCACTTCTTCATTGTTTTCTTTGATTTGAGCAAAGAATTTAAATGTAAGCTTTGGATGATGAGTGGTGCTTTTGTCATCAATGACTTTCCTCTCTTCAATTACTTCCATTATTTGCTTGCAACATTGTGCATCATACCATACAAACATATGATCTACCATAAATTCAAATGAAGGATTGGGATTAAACCAGCCTTTTCCTTCTTCAAAGAAACTTGATATATTGATCCTTTCATCCCGGCTAGTTTCCAAGTAGCATTCACATCCAATACTTCCATAGTATCCAATGCTGCATGATTGGACTTGAGAAACAACCAAATAGAAAATGAAACCCAACAAATTAGGGGGAAGTTCAATAGTGACCAAAGCTTGTGTAAAGTGGCAATGGAACCAGTTTCGAACTTTGCCACTTCTAGCTGGTAAATAGTAGCAAATCTTACCATGAGAAAGAATATCACCTTTTTCATTTTTTGTGGATGCATCTTCTTCATTTTCTAATACTACTGCTGACAATGGTTTTCTTCCAAGTTCAATCCTAACAATGGCATCTTTCAAAATTGCATCATATGAATGTTCATCCAATTTTACACAGTTAGGGAGTAGAAAAGTACAGTTGGGTCTTTTGGGTGATTCAATCATTGAACTTAACACTGTTTGAAGAGATTGGCAATCCCAGACGTGGAAGAACTGAAGGAGTTGTGGAAGTGCAGGTATATGTTGAAGCAGTTTGCATTTACCAACTTCAAGACTTTTGAGTCTTGGAAGATACTTAATGCTTTCGGGTAAGCTTTTGATAGCGTTACCAAATAAAATTAAGTATTTCAATGATGATAACAAGGAGATGTTGTCAGGGATTTCACACAAGCTTCGACAATTGTAAAATAGTAGAAGTGTTACTGACTGGAAGCCAGAGCTAGGCATCAACTTATGTAAAGTGAAGAAAGCGTCACATTTGTGTTTGCTTGACTCACACAACAAAATGTGATTCGCAAAGTTTTTAGGGAGATCCACAAGACTACAATTAATTGAAAAACCAAATAAATCGAGAGTTTTGATATGCAAAATTGATGGGGGCAATTCGCTCAAACCTGAATCTTCTAAACGCAATACTTGGAGAGATTGTGACCAAGCGTTGCTGCTAAGGCTCTTAAGCGACGTGCATCCGCTCAAAATTAAACTTTCAAGCTTTGGCAGGGCGAAAATTGATGGATCAACATAAGGCAAGTTTTCACAATGGCGCATATTTACATATTTAAGATTTGGTGCATGAGACAACTTTGGACATTCCATAAGGTGTTTGGAGCCATGAAGGTCAATTTTCTCTAAATTTGGCAAACTCTGCAGCAACATATAATGAACCAAACAAGTTAGTACCTTTTCCTGGAAATTTTCATTTTTTAATTCATTTTTTTATTGAAATACACTTCAATTTCTAGCAAAAGCAAAACTGGAACATAAATACATAATCGATATATGAACCATGCGTACTTGTACTCCTTGCCAAAGTTTGTCCACATTGCTGTATGGCATGTAAAGCTCAACAAGCTTCTCAGGGCAAAAACTTGACGGTAGAGATTCTAATGGATATCCATTCCACCCCAAATATCTTAAGTTTTTAGGTAAGAATTCAAGACCCTTTGGAAGGTGCACAGGATTAATTCTCCCAAAGTCTCCATTGGGGGATTGGAAAGCAAGTAATCTCAGGTTTGGCATCATTCTGAATGTTTTGGAGCTTAAATTTATATATGTAATTTGAGTCATATCTAACCATATTCCTTCAACTGCACCAGTTCCCTGACAAATAAAAATTAGAATTAATGTTACTTCTTTTGTAATAATTTGCATTTTTTTATACAAAGACAAGTGTTTAGAAATGCAAGTCAAGGTATCATTCACTTACTCTATTATTTGTCAATACATCATGGACTTCCACAGGATCCCACAATCTACTGCGTTGCCCTGGATTTTGAATAGATTCTTCACGAACAACTTCTCTACCCATTTCTTGTATCAGATCGTGCATATCTATGCAATTATTATATGAAGAAGTAGTAATAAGAGCTTTGTCTAAAAGACTTCTTATCCCTATATCAGCAGAAAAATCGCAGTCATTTAATATTTTTGTTACACGGTCTCTTCTTTGTCCTTTAAAAAAACAAGCTATGTCTAGAAAAATGTTTTTCTCATCATCATCTAATCCTTCATAACTCAATCTCAACACTGCCTGAATTTTTGCATTGGGAATTTTCTTTAATTTACTTAGTGTACTATGCCATTCATTTTCACTTTTGGAACGAAGAAATGATCCCAGGACTTTCAAAGCTAAAGGGATTCCTTTGGCATAATCAATTACTCTTTTTGACAACTCCTCATATTCCTTTCCAGGACAGGTTTTGCCAAAGGCATTTAAGCTGAAAAGTTCAAGGGAGTTTTGAAAGTTCATTTTCTTGACTTCATGAATTTTGTCAACAACTTCACGTATAAGCACATGCTTATCCCTTGTTGTCACAATGACTCTGCTACCAGCTCCTAACCAGTCACGACCCATTCCAACCAATTTTTCAAGAAGTTCTGAAGTATTCACGTCATCAAGTACGATAAAGACTTTCTTACACCTGAGTCTTCTTGTAACAATAGAGGGTATCACTTTAAGAGTGTCAATATGAAGATCTTCCCTTAGTAACTTAGAAAGCAGTTTGTTGCATACGTAATTTAGGCCACGCCTTTTTGATTCCTCTGCCACATTTTCTAAGAAGCATGTGCCTTCATATTGACAAGAAACCTTATGAAAAATAGCAGCAGCAAGAGTTGTTTTACCAATACCTCCCATGCCCCAAATTCCAATGACTCGAACTTTTTCTGAATCACTTTTCAGTAAAGATTCAACGTTCGTATGGTTTTCATCATATATGAAAGGGCCTCTACAGTCATTTTGGTATTTGTGATTTAGATTTTGCAAAACAACTTTGATAATGTCTTCAATCAAGTCAGATTCATTCCTATACAAAGATTAAATAAAAGAAGAAATTACATATAATAACTTAGTAAATAAAACTAAGCTTTAAATGAAAATAAATCAATATTGAGAAGAAAAAAGTTTGGTTTTGAGGACTATTAGCCTATTATACACCACTAGATCGCAGACAAGAGTTTTGTTTTAGGCAAGTGCTTACGAGTCATACTCAGTTATATAAGTCTAGTATGTGGAAATAATCCTTAAACATTAGAGTTTATAAAAATAAAAGCAGAAGCAGTATAATATATATGACATCACACGCACCTGTATGCGTTGGAATGGAAGCCAGATAAATTGGCTGCTTCATAGAGGGCGTTCTTCCACTTTTGCATCTTCTCCTTACTCAGCTTCCAATCCTTATCGTGTTTTGCGAATGCGGTGTGGTAACTCCCACTCTGTTTGCGTACCTGAGATGGGTCTATTTTGTAGAATACTGGAATAACATGAACGTCTGCTCCTTGTTTCTTGCATTCCGTCAGTTCGACGAGTTCATTCAAGCACCAACTAGAAAACGCATAGTTCTCAGAGAAGATAACCAAAAAGAGAGTGGACTCTTTGATGGCTTTCACAAGTTGTGCCCAAACCTCATCTCCTTTCTGGATCCTGTAGTCTATGTAGGTTTCGATGCTGTTTCTGCATAGAGCAGCATGAAGATGGCTTGAGAAGTCACTGCGAGTGTCCTCTCCTCTAAAACTGATGAAAACATCATATTTTTTGGCAACAGAAGTAGCAGAAGTAGAAGCCATAGATATGCTATGAGTTTGCCGATGAAAACGCTCTATTCAGGTGTAAATGTAAATGGAGGGGATTCTGTTCATATCTTTGGTTTTATATATAAGTAGATAAATGTCTCCTTAATTTGATTTTCATAGTGATTTCTTTGTACAATTGACTTGAAAAAAAAAATGTAGTTTGTGTTAGAGGCATGGGCCGACCGGATGATGCCCATACTGTGATGCTTTTGAAATTCTAACCAGGAATGTCAATTTTTTCAATGCTCCTTTCTTTTCCCATGTGCTGCAAGTTTGAAAGGGTAGTTACAGGGGTGTAATGATATTTATACATTAAATTTTCACAATCATGTTTTAAATTACGATTGCAGTCGCGGTTGCAGTTTCATCATGATCCTTAACATTATAGGACATTGCGGGAAAAAGCGGCTGATGTGACTGCAATTGTGGTCATGATGCAGTTGCAGTGTTGAAAAACTTTTATGTTGTAGGCACAATTGTGATTACAGATTGTAATTTAGAACCATGTTTACAATAAATTATACATAAGGGTGAGAAATAAGAAAAGCGAGAGAGGTGTAATAAAATAGATTATGTGACAAGTACTCCAGAAGAGATAACCGACGTGCAAGGGCTTGCTTCTCAAGAAAACTTTTCGCCCCGCTCATCAATGAATTTGGTTAAGAAAATTGATTCACAATGCCTGTTGACTTCCGTCCTATTTTTAATTTTAGGTGCATAAATATTTCTGGCATTGGACACTTCACTGATAATTTGCTACAAATTGTTTGATAAAAACTGAACTGCTACTTATCATCCTGATGGATAAATTAAGAGTCATTCATTACTCGGTTATGTTTTGTTTACTTAGCTGTAAGCAACTATATGTGTCCATTTTTGTGCGCTTATTACATGATGAAGTTTCTTTTCTTTATTTTATTAGTGATTTGTTTGGACAATTGACTTTAAAAAAAAAAAATGGTAGTTTGTGCTAGAGGCATGGGCAACCGGATGATGCGCATACTGTAATGGCTTTGAAATTCTAACCAGGGATTTCAATTTTTTCAAAGGTCCTTTCTTTCATACATTAAATTTTTACAATAAATTATACATAAGGGAGAGAAAAAAGGAAAAAAGAAAAAGAAAAAGAAAAAAGAAAAAACGTGTAATAATATAGATTATGTCATAAATTAAATTTTTACAATAAATTATACATAAGGGAGAGAAAAAAGGAAAAAAAAAGAAAAAAACATGTAATAATATAGATTATATGTCGTAAGGCAAATGATAACTTATTTTCCTATAGTAACATTAAGAACTTTAATATACAATGATCTTAACAAGTTCAAGTAAGATTGACTCCAATAGAAAATATATGTGGTATTTGTAAATAAAATAAAATCGAAATTTAATGTAAGTATTTAATAAAAAATATTTTTTAGTACATTCGAAATTCAAAAGATTGTACTTTTATTAAATATGTTTATTTTTATTTCTTAACCAATATTATTAGCAAGATCCGTGAATCAAGTACTTTAACGTAACTAATGGGTGGAAGAAAACGCCACTCTTTTTTGAATGAAGTTATATTATGTTCACTCAGTTTGTTTCTCGTTTCTTCTCCAAGCAGCAGTCAACAATTCAAGTTCCCTCATGCGTCTACCAAATTGGACTCGTAGTTCCGTGCAGTGGACGCTGTCCATGACTCAGTTTTTTTTTTTTTTTTAATCTAAATTTCAATTTTCTCCTACTTTTAGGTTTCTTACACAAAGGATACCCCTTTGAAGTTATCTAATAGATAAACTGTGGTGTCAGTTTATGAGTCTAATTTTTGTACAATGTTATCCTTAAATTTTTTTATAATATCAATTATTTATAAACGATATTAAATATCATATTTAAGGTAATTATTTTAAAAATTAATAATTTTATTATATATAATGATTTATTATTGAATAAAATGCTAAATCTTTTTATTAGAGTAAAATTAAATCTAAACTAATTATATTTGATTGGATTGGTTTTGTTCGAGTTTTATTTATTTTATTTTTGGTTATTCCAAACCGATAAAAATCAGGTTGGTTTAGTTTGAGTCATCGGGTTATGATTAAAAATTAAATTATTATATTTTTCAAGTTTTTATTTACATTTATTGTCTATTTTATATAAATATTTAATTTAATCTTAATGCAAGGTAATATTTCTTGTTTTTTAATAACTAATTATTTAGTTTATTTAAAATGTTTAATTTTTCTATAGTCATCAATTTACATATATCATTAATTTCTTTACCTAAATTATAATAATAATAAAATTACATAATAAACATGACCAAATTAAGACATTATTTAACATTATAAGAAAATTAAAATAAATAAAAAGAAAAAAAATACAAATGTTAAAGCAAAATTGATGCTCTAAGTGTAAAATATATTAATCTAAAAGCTAGAAAATAATTGATTGGATTGGTTTTGGTTAGTTCAAGTTGAAAAATGATAAATTTGATAACCAAACCAATTATAATTAGTTTGATTCAAATTTGAACTGAAAATAATCGATAATTGAACTAATCTGAACCAATTTAATTGGTCTGGTTTGGATTGTCAACTTCATCGGATAAGTCCGATTGATTAACACCCCTACTTTTTACATTATAAATATATAGACCATTATCCTTAATTTATTTGCAAAACATCTTATATATCAAGTGCGTAGATGGAACAAGACTATTCCAACTTAGTCAATGGTCTCGACTTCAAGCCCGGGTATGCAATTACATTAAATACTCAGAGGGAGAGCTTTGCTGCTTATAATGGTCTTACTCAGCTCAAGTAAATCTCCTAAAGGATACCTCTGGTCACTACCAAAATATCATATTAGTATATATTTACAAAACAACCTATATATGTACCACCCTCTTTTGTTTCGAACAGTTTCATTTTTGGCAATTCCAATTTTCAAGGACCATGATAGGCCAAGTTATAACATACTTTTTTGGATATAATTAACTTAATTATATATTTATGTCATACGTACTTAATTCATTAACTTGATAAGTTAAATTAATAAAAATAATTTATAATAATTTTGTAAGTCTTTAATTTTTTAATAAATTTTTATGAATCTTATAAATATATATGTTAAAAACAATTTATTAAAAAATTGTAAATTACTTTTATAATGTTAACATACTTTTTATTTTTTATCCTAACATTTATATTTATATAATAAAATAATTAGTCTAAATAAGTTGTTCATTTGCATATAAAAAATAACTTACCATTTTATGATTAATTGTTTTGGTCACATAAGATGTAACTTAAAGGGGTTAGTCCACCTATATGAAAAAAAGTCTAATAATTAACTGTCATTTTTTAATTAAAATAATCAACGATTCCTAATATTTATGGTAGGCTTCGAAGTAGGCACACCTACCTTATTTTATCATATTTAACTGAACACGCCCAGGCATTCGGGTCTCCAATTTTTTCATCTTTTTTAATTAGTACGGATAATGATAGTGCTAATAATAATAATAATAATAATAATAATAATACATAATTGTTAATAATATAATAAACAAATATTTAAATATTAACATGAATTATAAAAAAATATTTCATAAATAATAATTAATAATTTTTTTAATATATTACTATTTTCTGTAATTTTTAAAAACTAATTAAGAAAATATTTATATTTTATTTTTTGAAAAATAGAAGACACCTAATCATTAGGCATTATTGTTTTCTTTTTAATTTTATATATAATGAATAATATTAATAGGATAATATAATAAGAAGATTAATATAAAATCCAAAATATTAATATCAATAATATTAAAACTATAATATGACTAATAATTATAAAAACATTTCTCTATGTTATTATTTTTAGATAAAAATTTAATGACAAAATATTAATGTTTTTATCTTTTTTAAAAAGCAATGACACTAACCATTAAGAGTCATATATTTTGCTTATTTTTTTTAAAATTGAAAGATTATAAATAATAATATAATTAATAAATAATTAAAAATATAAATATTGATAGTATAATAACTATTTTGTAAATTAAAAATAAAATCAATATATTATAATTTTTATATTATGATTTAAAAATTTAATAAAAATATATATGCTTTTAGTTTTTTTTAAAAATCCAAACATTTTTAAAACGTAGGCATCACTCATTTTTCGAAAATAGTCTACTTCTAGGCCAATGCTACGATAAAATACCTAATAATATAGTTATGGTACATGCATGATAGTAATAAGATAGTTAACTGATTGATTGTCATGACCCACTCTAGGGTCATGATTGACATATAGGCTAACACTAACTTAACGACCTTTAGCTAGACAAGCCTACAGATCACACTGAACTAGGAACACATACTCTACCAAATCCAAAAGTTTAAATAAAACTTTGACAAGATTTCCTCTATATCCTTAACATCTCAAAGATAACAAACGCCTGTCAACACTTAATAGAGGTAAACAAGATTCATCCCACAAAGTCTCACATTCAAATAGCATATATAATTGTCATCATCAATTTTCAAAATAAAGATATCCAACTATAACATAGTAAGCCTAATGAATTTATGTAACAAAATAAATAAATAACCACTCTTATCCTTAGGGCTACATTTTATTGAAATCAAACCAAATACTAGCCCCTACCCGAAACGGAGGGGCCTACCAAAAGGTGAAACTCTGGGGAAGATCTACAAATCCCAATAACAAGATACTCTGCCACTTGTGAATTTGAGGAGAAAAGAAAAGAACAAGGTAAGTCACATAGACTTAGTGAGAGCATAGTAAACAAAATGGACAAGAAGGAAGAGTAGACATAAGACGTGTTTTTCATTCAAATAGAAACCTAGGATGACAATTCATAAAAAGTAACATACAACATAACCCATTTTGTAAAAATAATATGTATTCTCTTGACAACTCGTTAGGAATATATGAAATAAATGTAATTAAGAATAGGAATTTTCTATGAAATTCATCACATATACTCAAAGTAGGTTTCACATGCATAACTACATCAACGCAAAATGAGAAACAAAAGTCTCAACCCATAGGTTGAGTGTTGTACATATCATTCATCAAGGGCTTTGCCTCACCCATATCTCATCACACTATGTGCACATAGACCACATTAACTCTTCGTTGTGGCAAATGATATTTACAGGGCTAGAAACACTTAGCTCGTTGTTGACATTCTCTCCTCACTGCCACAAACAGTAATTATAGGAACTATAGGTACTCAATCCATAGGCTATATTCTCTCTTTGTTGCAGCAAATGGTGATTATAAAAACTATGGGGTACTCAACCCATATGCTACATTCTCTCTTCATTGCAAGAAACGGTAATTATATCTCAGAACCCACTATAAGAAGTCAAAACCCATACTTAAAATACATTTTGAGAATTGTTAAGAATCATAGAAACTAAATTTCAAATGCAGCAAGATAATTTTATATTAGTCTTCATTCTCAAGTGCTCATAAAAACCATAGGAAAAAGAACCTATCTTGAAATTTATTTGCTTATCCTAAAATATCAATAAAATTTTCACTAGGTAAATTAGCTACTCACAATTATGAAAAATCAACTTGGCCTCAATTAGTGCCTTCAGGAGGAACCATCTGAGCAATTTCCTCTAAATTTGAGCATCAAGAAGTAAATCTTTTAACCTTTCTAAATTCATTCTAAGCCTTAATAACAATGAATAATATAAATTTGCCCAACCCCAATTTACCAGGCCATTTTTAAAAGAACACATGAAAATTTCACTCCTGTGGATAGGACTTTTTAAATCGATTGGAAATGACTTTTTAGATCGGTTGTTGAGCTGTTATAGATACAGGAGATATAAAAAGTGACAATTTTTTACATCGAATATTGACCCGATGCAAAAAACACTTTTTAAATTGGTTATGTTTATAACCAGTGTAGAAAGTGCTACTTTCTACATTGGTTATATCCATAAACGATTTAAAAAGTACACTTCTTTTTAGATCAGTTATGGCCATAACCAATGTAGAAAGTAAACTTTTACATCGGTGATGGCCATAACAGGTGTAAAAAGTCAATTTTTTTAAATATTTCATTTTTTTTGTTTCCTTCTATCCTTATAATTTACAAACAAACACCACACAAATAGGCAGTAGATAGGCAACAATAATTATAAGCTACTTTCTAAAACATTACATACTTATATACTTTCAAAAATATATTTACATTCTAAACTACTATTATTGTACCTAAAAACTTTCTAAACAAACTATCGAATGTCAACTAATGTCAAGGAAGAATGTTGCCCAACATTCGCGAATCTCTAACATATCCTCTTCAGGCAATGGTTCCTTATTGATGAATATCTGCAAGTTAAAATAACATAAGATAAAACATTAGCTCATCAACTATAAAAATCATAATTAATGTAACTTGTTAAAACTTATATTATCTGATCCTATGAATCTACAATGTCTGTAGAAAAAATGGTGAGCATATGTCTCATGACATAATATCCACACTTATAGGTCCCAGGTTGTTTATTAGCCTACAAATGAATATCAAATTTAAATATAATGAGTTATAAAAACTATTAAAAATTGTAATTGAATATCGGGCTCTAAATTACTTGTAATAGGGGAAAAATCCATGCAGGCCTCTTCTTATTTGACGAGTGCCTACCCTCCAACAAATTAAATGCATTTATAACTCTAATAAAAAAAATATTTGTGTAAAGTATGTTATATATTACAAACTTATAATACAAACCACAAAGAAAATGTATCACAAATAAAAGCTTACAATTCTACTAGCTGCTTGATTTCTTTGTTTGGCTTCCTAAGCAATGAACACAAGTAGACCGCAATATTGTTCTTAGGACAAATAATTAACAGTTGCCAATAGGACTTGCATTGAGAAAAAATTAGTGACAATTCACACATAATTTAAAATCAATTGTAAACTTGTACTTACGAATGCAAGTAAGGTGCTAGATAACACTATTTTCCTCCTTCATGCATCCATCTTTACATGTAGGCCTGAGGATCTTTTTCCTTATTCCTTGTCTTCTAGATGGGGAGAGGGTCAATGAAACCATATACATATGCATTTCCCTTTGAGAGATAGAGGCGATGCAAATGCCTAAAATATTAAAATAAATGTTAATTATAATAATTTGATACTTAATTAGTTAAGTGATTTACAAATAAAATGTACTTAGATCAACCATAATTATAGAATTAAGATGTTTAGCATCTCATTGCCTGTACATACTTCTAAAATATGTTGAATCCAAACCTTTGTTTTAATTATGACAAACCCTCTTAAATTAATTCATAAATATGTGAGAAGTGAAAGAATCTAACACTATTGTTAAGTGTTTCAAAAAGGTCATAGCTGTTGAAGTTTTTTAAAGGGTTAAAGTGATGAGTGTGATCTTTAGTATTCATTTATGGCATCAAACTATGCTTTATGGAAGTTCAAAATACATTATAAAGAGAATTGAGGAGTCTGCTAGACCATTAGAATGAAGTTTTAGAAAGAAACATTAGAATAAAATATGCTTAAGAAAACTTTATCAAAAAGTAGAAGAGATTAAGTCCTGCAGAAAAATTGATAACTGTATTTGACAATTCAATGACACACATCCTTGCTATTCCAACGGCTAGTTTTCACCGTTAAGCATATATTGAAGACATCCTTGCTTTTTGATTTTTTTTTTTATGGAAGTCAATTAAGAAAAAGAAAAAGAAATATACAAAAAGTAAAAATCAAAATCCTCTCTGTGAGGCATTCTGAGTTGAAAAGAAAGGCTTCCACATTCAAAAGTTCTCTATGTGAGAAATTATTCACTCCATTTGTAATCATTGTAATGTAAAGGCTAATAGGAGTATAAAGAGGTGTCTAAACAATCAAAAATCTTCTTTGTTGGGAGTTGGTTTGGCGTTGTTTTTTTTTCTGTGCAGCAAATAACTACAAAATGGACTTTGTATTTGGTTGTTGTTACCTTTAGGCCAAGTGTGTGATGCTGAAGAAGAGTAGAGCGGTGTGCTACTACTGTTTTGAGTGTTGTACCTCTCTAAGGACCAGAGTGGTTTTGTGGTAAAGAAGAACCTGAGAAAGGTTGGTTGTAAGTTGCTGGTTGATTAATGAAAAATCTCACAGGGTTATGAGGACTAGATGTAGCCTAATGGCAAGGGTGAACTAGGATAATCTTTCATTTTTGTTCTATCACAAAGCATCAGTTCTATTTTGTTCAGAAAGGATTTGCACTATTAAATATGTACCTACCTCAAGTAGTTGAGAGTCTATCTTAAATAATCTCTTTAGTTTGGGGATTATACTGCTAAACAATTTTTTTTTAAAAAGGGGAAATAGAAATAGTCTAGTAGAACTCAAAGATTTTTGTTACAAAGTTTTTAAAACAAATATTCTTGAAATCACAACTGAAACCTCTTTTTTGTGGTATTTTTAGTCACTTCAATTAGTATCAGAGCTTAACTCTTGGGTTGAGCTCACCTAACAATGTAGGAGAAAGATCCAGGAAGAAGTGATGGCCACTCAAGCGCCAAGCATTTTCATACCAAAATGTTTCTCAACAAATAGTCCTCCAAGCTTTGATGGAAAGGATTACTACTATTGGAAGAATAGAATGAAGTTGTTTTTAGAATCTCAAGATGTAGATCTGTGGGACATCATTGAATTTGGACCGTAGAAAACCACCAAGAGGAATGCAGATGGTTTTGAAGTAGAAAAACCAAATGTAGAGTGGACCTCTAAAGAAAAAGCAAGATTTCTTATAAATTCAAAGGCAAAATATTTTCTCATATGTGCACTCAATAGAGCTGAATATGACAAGGTGGCAAAATGTCAAACTACTTAAGAGATATGGTTTACTCTACAAATAACACATGAAGGAATAAATCAGGTGAAAGAGTCAAAAATTAATATATTGACTCACCAATATGAAATGTTTAAATGTAGGAATGTGGATCTATTGAAGAAATGTTCAATAGATTCACCACCATCATAAATAAGCTAAATGCTCTAGGGAATAGATACTCCACTCATGAAAAGATCAAGAAAATATTGAGAAATCTAGCTAAAATATGGAAGCCTAAAGTAACTGCAATCCAAGAAGCCAAGAATCTAAAGACACTGAGAATAGATGAATTGATAGGTTCCCTTAAAGTTCATGAACAAGAAATAATGGATGAGATTCAACCAAAAAAAGGAAAGGAAATTGCTCTGAAGACTGCTCGAAAAGAAAAACAAGGACAAACCTCAAAGGCACCAAGTTAAGTAGCAGAATCAGAAGATGAAGATGAAAATGATGATGAATCCTCAGATGTAGGAGATGAACTAGCCTTCTGATGCGCTAAAAATACACTTAAGGACAAGCGTACCCTTATCGCAATAGTAACAAAAGGACGTGAGTCCAGATATCGAACCCAAAGGACTAAATGGTGATTACCAGTTTCCAGAGATTCTATATTGTTTAGGTAAAATTAAATAGGTACTAGGTTGATTCAATAATGATAAACGTGAAATAGGAATTGTAAAACAAACAATGGTAAGTAAAGAAAAATTTAGAAAAAGATAGGCTTAGGGTTGTGGTTTCCTTCGTGCTCTTAAGTTCCTTCACATCTAATTCTAATTGAACCTCTTACTATTCGTCAATTACCAATATTTCCCTACGAATTTTATTGTCAATTGTTGGTCATAAATTGCAACAGTCCTTTCTAAGTTAATTTTCCAGTTGATAATGTGAGATATTAAAACCCTAGGAAGGCATGGGCAATAAAAAGGGAGGATTAAATTAATTATTTAATCCAATTGGAAATTAGGAATGAAGGTTGATCATACGACAAAACCTAATTTGATTACCCTACACGTCTACCAATTAATTGCGGTACGGCTGCTATTCAATTAATCGATTCGAAGCATATAGGAGATGATCAATTCCAAGTAAGGAAATAAAAACAGTAGAGCAATCTAATTGACTAAATAGAAACAAGAATTCAATTAAAATTAAACATTTAGGGGTTCCAAACACTAAGTGCACCACAACCCTAACAAGAAAATTAGCTACTCATGGCAAAAAGAGATATCATAATTTTAAAGAAATACATCAAAGGGAAACGAAGAAGAAATCTTTTACAAGAAAAGGTTTTTCTCTAGTTTCTGACTCTGAGTATCCTATTGCCCTTCAAGAATCTTTCTCCAAAAACCAAAGACCCAAAAAAAGGAAGAATTTCGGAAAGAATAAAGATAAGACAGGCGTCCCCCTCTTGTGCTTTGCTCCTTGCTATTTGTAATATAATTTCAGAATTTTGAAGTAGAAGACTTAACCCCGGTCCATTTGCCCAATCTAGGACCATTAAAAATTCAAATAAAATTAAAACTTGGACCTCGGACCTGCCTAGTGAGGTTGGAAACCCACTGGGCAGTTTTTCGGAATTTGCTTCGCTTTGACACCGGGCGGGCTATCTAGCTAGCCCGCTCGGTGGAATACCTCCAGGGCAAGTCCCGCTGGGCAGGGTGCAACTTTGTGCACTCCATTTTGTGCTTCAAGTCTCCTTTTTGGCCTGTTCTCGTGCTTATAGGCTTCTTTTAAGCTCACTTGATAAGTATATTACTCCTTTATACCTGTGGACTGGATTTCTTTTCTTTGCTCAACTAACTTCTTACATAAAATTCAACAAAATTAAGGCAATTCATGTAATTTTAAATAAAAAGCTTAGAAACCCACATCACATGAAATCCTTCATTAATGGTCTATTTTCTCAAAAATTTCCAATGAGTTAATGCAAAAATCATATGAACTTGCTCTATAAATCTACATAAATATAGATTTATCACAACCCCAAACTTAAGATTTTGCTTGTCCTCAAGCAAGAAATAACTTGCACAAAGGGGTTGACTATATCCTTCAACCTCAATTCAAATACAATTTCAATCAATCACAATTAACAGTTGCCCATTTCTTTTAGAATAGTCTCACACATATATTTAGTCAACTCATTCTTAAGAATCACAATTACCTCCAAAAATAAAACAAGTTAACACAAAATAGTAAATCCTCTGCTTGTACTCTCTACCTGCTTTACTCTCCTCAGGATTAAGTGTTTTCACTCAACTCACCAAAATTTGGGTTCTTTTTACACTCAACATCATCACATATTATTCCTACCATATGCTTGATAAGAATCTAAAATTAATATTACAAAACAAGTGCACACACTCAAGAGGTCTTTCTAGGTTGTAACGGGGCTAGGGTCACTGGTGGGTAAAAATATTTAGAACTAGGCTAAGCAATTGAAATTAAGGGACTATCATAGGCATCATCATAGTCGTTTTATCACAATTATTCATCCCTTGGCATTAATATTTTGTGCTTGCCAAGTTTTCAACCCCATTTATTTACGGTAACAGAAAATATAAACATAAAGAAAATTGTACTTCTCTTCTTCTTCTTCTTCTTTTGTCTGTTTTTTTTTTTCAACTTTTTTTTTAACTATACCGATTTGTAAAAAGAAAAGTTTAATGTTATTGTACCCTACCCCAAACTTAAGTTGTTGCTTGTCCTCAAGCAACCCCAAATTTAGAATTCAGCCACAAGTAGCATGTAAGAGCAAATATCTTAATTTCAATTAAGAGGGACAAAATTGTTTTTTACTTTTAGGCTTGTAAAGAGGTAATTTAAAGAACAAACGAAATAGGGCTCAAGGGGGCTAGCAAAGGGTGCTTATACAGGGTGGCTAAAATTTGGCCTTGGCTCAAAAAGAAGAAATGTGCCTCTATCATATGTGTGTGAACAAATCAAGCAAGAAAAATAAGAATCAAGTCAAGTTCTGAAGCAAATAACATGCAAAGAAGCCCAATTCTCACACATGGATGAGAGTAAAGAAACCACAAAGCACAGACAGATTCAAGACTAGCAAGTGTTAACAGGCAATACCGTAAAGGGTCATGTGTATCAAATTGTGAGTGACGTATAAAGTGGAGTGAGAACTAAATTTATAGAGAATACAATAGCAAGCAACAGTCAATAATGATGATAAAATAAAAGATGAAGCAAAGGCGTCACATAGTCATTACATGAACACATAGGAAATGGTTCAATACAGCAAGCCAATAGACATGAAAAAAAATAAGAAAGTAAAAAGATAAGGAAAGACTTGTCTAGAGTACAACCCAATCCTTACAACTAGAGACAACCATCAGTAATTGCCTCAATAACTATCATCAACATCATCTCCAGAAGTCCAAAATGTTGTTGCGGCTGTTGCAAATCTCTGGAACATGCCCTAAAAGTACTTAAACAACCAAATCAAGTGAAAAAGCACCAATAAAAAAAATTGGAAAGAAAACAATAAAAAAAATAAATAAGAGAAAGAAGAACACAACCTCAAATGTAGACAATTAGAGTAAATAGGAAAGAAATTCATATTGTTAAAGATCTGATTCATTGTAAAAAGAGTAACTAGGAAACTATATAGGTCTGATTTTATTCATTGTAAATAGGGTAATTATCCCATAGCTGATTCTTAGGGATCTTGAACCCGTTTCCTTATTTTCCTGTAATTCTGTGATTATAAACAAACCTACTAGTGTGTGGGTTAAACACACACAGTTTCTGTAACATGGTATCAGAAGTTCCGGTTCGATTCCTCTCTTCGCCGCAGTGTCCCCCCACTGTTTGGTACACGTGAACAGTACCGCACACAGCTGCGACGCTCTATTGGCCACTGCCGCACCCGCCTTTCTCCGGCGCGACCCTCCATCGAAGTCGCCACCTTCCAGTGACCACCGCGCGCCCAGACACCTCGCCACTCGCCGCTTCATGCGCCTCCACACGCTGGCGCGTGCATCTCATGCAATCTGCCTAGATCGGCGCGTGATGCCTTTTCCGGCGACACCCACTGGCCGGCACCCCCCCCACCACCACCTTCCCCTGCCCCCGGTGCCCCTTTCTACTCCTATTTGGCTCTCTTCTTCATGGCCTCTCCTGGTTCCTCTTCCGTTTCCACCTCTGCAGTGACTTTTACCACTGTTCCATTAATTCCTTGCGAAAAATTAACTGGAACAACTAATTACAGCACTTGGGCTACTGCTGTCCAGCTGTGGTTCCATGGTCAAGGCTGTGCCGACCACTTGACCACTAACGCCACGGATATCCCCGACAAGGATCGCGCTCGTTGGCAACAGATTGATGCCTCTTTATACAGTGTCATGTGGTTCTCTATTGCTCCCAACCTTCAACCTCAATACCAAGCATTCCCCACCTGTTATGAGGTTTGGACCAAAGCCAAGAAAGTCTACTCCAATGATGTCCATCGCCTTTACAGTGTGGTAACCGCCATGATATCCACCAAACTTGAGAATATAGACATGCAGACGTATCTTGGTAAGCTCGATCGTTTGATTGCTGATTTTAATAATCTAATGCCCTTCACTAGTGATGCAGAGACCTTTTTACAGCAGCGTAATCAGTTCTTCATGGTTCTCGCCCTCGTTGGTCTCCCACCTGACCTTGACTTAGTGCATAACCAAATCCTCTCTGGCTTTACTGTTCCTACCTATGACATGATTAGTGAACAACTGTTACGTCTCTCCACTCCGCATGTTTTTGGACATCCATCTGCCCCCTTTGCTGATTCCTCCACCCTTGTCTCCCACTCCTCTCACTGTGGTGGTCGTGGTGGGGGACATGGTGGCAAAAATCGCCCTCGTTGCACTTATTGTCACCGCTTTGGCCACATTGAAGCAGACTGTCGCACCAAAGAACAATCGAAATTAGCAAATGTGGCTCAAGTTGTCGAACCTGCTCCACCAACATATGTTACTATTTCCGCCGTTGAGTATCATGATTTCCTCCAGTTCCGAGTAGCCTAGCAACCTGCTTCGCCTGTTACTACTGTGGCTCAGTCTGGTAATCCTGTTGCCTTTGTCTCTCAATCCTCCTTCCTTGGTCCCTGGATCCTTGACTCCGGTGCCTCAGATCACATGACTGGTAACCACTCTCTTTTCTCTCAGTTGTCTTTTTCGACACCTTGCCATCTGTAACTCTTGCAGACAGCTCTCACATTCCAGTTCGCGGTATTGGTTAAACCCACCCCCTTCCTAATCTTTCTTTAAATTCTGTTTTGTTTGTTCCTGGTTGTCCTTTCAATTTAATTTCAATTAGCAAGCTCACCGCACACTTGATTTCTCTGTCCTGTTTGTTAATAATTCTGTCTTTGTTTAGGATCGACGTATCGGACGGACGATTGGAGCAGGACATGAGTCTGGGGGATTGTATAAACTCTCAGCACCAGTTGCTTGTGTCTCCACGCCCTCACCAGAACTTACTCATCAGCGCCTCGGTCATCCTAGTTTGGACAAATTACACCTTTTGGTTCCTACCCTTTCTTCTCTTAAGACCTTAGAATGTGAGTCATGTTAGTTAGGAAAACATGTTCGTCATTCCTACAATCCTCGTGTCAATAAAAGTGTTGCGTCACCTTTTACTTTGGTTCACTCTGATATTTGGGGTCCTAGTCGCATTTGTTCAACTTTAGGATATTATTACTTTGTTACGTTTATTGATGATTTTTCCCGTTGTACTTGGGTTTTCTTAATTAAAAATCGTTCTGATGTTTTCCCTGTATTTCAAGGATTCTCGCATGAAATTCAAAATCAATTTGGGACTTCCATTAAAATTTTACGCACTGATAATGCCAGAGAATACTTGTCTTCCCAGTTTCAATCCTTTCTAACCTCGCAGGGAATTATTCATCAAACGTCCGGTGCTCACATACCACAACAAAATGGTGTTGCTGAACGGAAAAATCGTCACCTCGTTGACACCACTCGTACCCTCCTCTTTCACTGTCATGTTCCTCTCCGCTTTTGGGGTGATGTACTTTTAACCGCCTGTTATTTGATTAACTGCATGCCTTCATCTGTACTCAACAATCAAACTCCATTCTCCATTTTGTACCCTAAACAGGACCTTTACCCTGTTCCTCCTCGTGTCTTTGGCTGCACCTGTTTTGTCCATGATCTCACTCCAGGTAAACATAAACTCTATGCTAAATCCCTTAAATGTGTTTTTTCGGGTTACTTTCACCTCCATAAAGGATATCGTTGCTTCTGCCCTCAACTTCAACGGTATATTATTTCTGCTGATGTCACTTTCTTTGAGTCTACTCCATTCTTCTCAATACCCGCCACCAGCGTCGCTCCTCTAGATACTCTACCTATTCCAACGCCAGCCGTTATCTCTACTCCACCACCACTGATTACCTATCAGCGTCGCCCACGACTTCCCTCAGCGGCCCCACCTACTGATCCGCCAACATCATCTCCTGCTCCAACCGCCTCTCCACCAACGTCTCCTGCACATGAGCTTCCCATTGCCCTGCGTAAAGGTATTCAGTCCTCTCGCAATCCTCATCCATTATATGCTTGTACTCTTCATTATAATCGTTTATCTCCTTCCTATTTCTCTTTTATCTCCTCTTTGGATTCTGTGTCTATTCCTAAGTCTATAGGAGAAGCCATGACTAATCCTCGTTGGCAATAGGCGATGTTGGACGAAATGGCTGCTTTAGAAGCAAGTGGAACATGGGAGCTTGTTCCCTTGCCTCCTGACAAGACTACTGTTGGTTGTCGTTGGGTTTATAAAGTGAAGGTTGGACCGGATGGCACTATTGATCGATTCAAAGCTCGCTTGGTAGCTAAGGGCTATACTCAGATCTTTGGCCTCAACTATGGGGACACCTTTTCCCCTGTGGCCAAGATCACTTCTGTTCGACTATTCATTGCTATGGCTGCCATCCGCTATTGGCCGCTTCACCAGTTGGATATTAAAAATGCCTTCTTGCATGGTGAGTTGCAAGAAGAGGTTTACATGGACCAACCCCCTGGTTTTACTGTTTCTGGTGGAGCTCACCTTGTTTGTCGCCTTCGCCGTTCTCTCTATGGCCTGAAACAGTCTCCCCGTGCTTGGTTTGGCCGATTTAGCTCTGCCTTACTTGAGTTTGGCATGACTCGTTGCGAGGTAGACCACTCTGTTTTTACCTTCACTCTCCGTCTAGCTTGTGCATTTATTTGGTGGTCTATGTTGATGACATTGTCATCACGGGTGATGACTCTGACGGTATCCGCCGACTCAAATCTCACCTTCAGCTTCAATTTTAGACTAAGGATCTAGGTCCGCTCAAATATTTTTTGGGTATCGAGGTTGCTCAATCCATTTCCGACATTGCCATTTCCCAACGAAAATATGCTCTAGATATTCTCACCGAGACGGGTATGCTTGACTATCATCCTAGTGACACTCCTATGGACCCCAACGCCAAGCTTCTTCCGAGTCAGGGGGAGCCACTGGAAGACCCGAGAAGATATCGCAAACTTGTTGGTAGACTCAACTACCTCACTGTCACTAGGCCAGACATCACATTTGCGGTGAGTGTGGTAAGTCAGTTCCTTAACGCCCCTTGTGATGGTCATTGGGATGTTGTCATGCGCATCCTTAGATATATCAAGAATGCACCAGGCCGCGGACTCTTATATGGAGATAAAGGCAACACCAAAATTGTCTGTTACTCTGATGTTGATTGGGCAGGATCTCCATCAGACAAGAGCTCCACCTCTGGCTATTGTGTTCTCATTGGGGGAATTTAATTTCATGGAGAAGCAAGAAGCAAAATACTGTTGCTAGATCCAGTGTCGAAGCTGAATACCGAGCCATGGCAGCAGCTGCATGAGAAATTACATGGCTTAGGCAACTTTTCCAACAGTTACAGTTTGGAGATACTCAGGACACTAAGCTTATTTGTGACAATCAAGCCGCTCTCCACATTGCATCTAATCCGGTCTTCCATGAACGGACTAAACACATCGAGATAGATTGTCACTTTGTGAGAAAGAATGTACTCTCAGGAGAAATTACCACTGATTTTGTCAACTCCAGTGACCAACTAGCAGATATTTTTACTCAATCTCTCAAGGGGACTCGCGTTGATTATATTTGTAACAAGCTTGGCACATATGGCATATATGCTCCAGCTTGAGGGGGAGTGTTAAAGATTTGATTCATTGTAAATAGAGTAACTAGGAAACTATATAGGTCTAATTTTATTCACTGTAAATAGGGTAATTATCCCATAACTGATTCTTAGGGATCTTGAACCCGTTTCCTTATTTTTCTGTAATTTTGTGATTATAAATAAACCTACTAGTGTGTGGGTTAAACACACATAGTTTCTGTAACACATACCTTTAAAGGAGAAATAGAACACTACATGTTGCCTCCTAGAAGCGCTTGTTTAACGTCGCGAGCCTGACGGAACCCAAGAGTATCAACTCTTGAGAAGAGTGATGTATTTCACCTAGAGTAAACCTTCCTCATAGTGCTTCACTTGGTGCCCATTTACTTTAAAGGTGGTGCCATCCTCCTTGGCCACTTCCACCACATAAGGAAACACTTGGGTCACTATAAATGGTCCATACCACCTAGATCGCAATTTACCTGGGAAAAGGCGCAGGCACGAGTTATAAATAAGAACTTTTTCTCCCACATGGAACTCACGACTTTGTATGTGCCTATCATGCCACCTTTTAGTCCTCTCCTTATACAACTTAGCATTTTCATAAGCTTCAAAACAAAGCTCATCCATCTCATTTAGCTGTAGCAGCCTATTTTTACCTGCAAGCTCAAAATCAAAGTTAAGAAACTTAAGGGCCCAAAGTGCCCTGTGTTCTAGCTCAACAGGCAAATGACAGTTTTTTCCAAAGACTAATCTATAAGGAGACATGCCATTGGGAATTTTAAATGCAGTTCTATAAGCCCAGAGCGCATCATCCAATTTTAAAAACCAGTCTTTTCTGGATGCACTCACTATCTTTTCTAAAATTCTTTTCAACTCCCTATTAGAGATTTCCACCTGCCCACTGGTTTGTGGGTGATAGGGAGTAGCCACCTTATGTATCACACCATATTTGCTCAAAAGATTGTCCAATTGCTTATTGCAAAAGTGTGTGCCACCATCACTAATAATTTCTCGGGGTGTGCCAAAATGGGTAAAAATATTTTTCTTTAAGAATTTTACAACACTCCGAGCATCATTAGTGGGAAGGGCTACAGCTTCCACCCACTTAGAAACATAGTCCACAACAACCAAAATGTACTCATTATTAAAAGATTTGGGAAAAGGACCCATGAAGTTTATTCCCTACGCATCAAACAAATCACAGACAAGCATGTTGTTTTGGGACATCTCATGATGCTTAGAAATATTTCCAACTCTTTGGCAGCTATCACAGGCCCTTACAAAATTATGAGAATCTTTGAAAATAGTGGGCCAATAAAAACCACACTGCAGTACTTTGTAGGCGGTTCTAGTTGGCCCAAAGTGGCCTCCAACTTCTTTAGAATGGCAATGAGTTAGGATAGAATTTACCTCATCAAAAGAAACACAATGTCTTACCATGCCATCCCCACATACCTTGAACAAGTAAGGGTCATCCCAAAAGTAATGCTTCACATCAAAGAGCAGCTTCTTTTTCTCCTGGTAGGTGTAGTTTTTTGGAAAGACCTTGCAAGCAAGGTAATTCACTATATCTGCATACCATGGAGAGGGAAAGATGTGAGAAACAACTAGGAGTTGTTCATCAGGAAACGACTCCTTTATCTCTCCTTTATCTGCAGGCTGCATCACACTATGGTCTAGGCGGGATAGGTGGTCTGCCACCAGATTCTTTGAACCCTTCTTATCCCGGATCTCTAAGTCAAACTCTTGAAGGAGGAGTATCCATCTGATCAACCGGGGTTTAGCATCCTGTTTATTCAATAAAAATCTAATAGCAGAGTGGTCAGTGTAAACCATAACTTTAGACAAAACTAAATAATGCCTAAATTTATCAAAAGCAAACACTACTGCTAGCATCCCTTTTTCTGTGGTGGTGTAATTTTTCTAGGCTTCATCCAGAGTACGACTGGCATAATATATGGTGTGGAACACCTTATCTTTTCTTTGGCCCAAAACTGCCCCACAGCAATGTCACTGGCATCACACATTAGTTCAAAAGATATAGACCATCGGGGGAAACCACCACAGGAGAATTAATAAGTCTCTCCTTTAGTAAGTTGAATGCCCTTAGGCACTCTTTAGAGAATTCAAAAGTGGCCTCTTTGGCCAGGAGGTCTGTCATGGGTTTTGCAATTTTAGAAAAATCTTTTACAAACCTCCTATAAAAACCTGCATGTCCTAAAAAAACTTCTAATCGCCTTCACAAAATTAGGCAGAGGTAATTTTGCAATCACCTCTACCTTGGCAGGATCAACCTCAATGCCTTTAGGGGACACCTTATGCCCCAATACAACGCACTCTTGCACCATGAATCGACATTTTTCCCAATTTAACACCAAATTGGTGTCCCTGCACCTTTTTAGAACCAAATTTAGATTACTCAAGCATTTATCAAAAGAGAAACCAAACACTGAAAAATCATCCATAAATATTTCTATGCAATTCTCAATTAAATCGGAAAATATTGCCATCATGCATCTTTGAAAGGTGGCAGGAGCATTACATAACCCAAAAGGCATCCTCTTATATGCAAAAGTACCATATGGGCAAGTAAAAGTGGTTTTTTCTTGATCTTGAGGTGCCAATGGTATTTGTATATAACCAGAATACCCATCCAAACAACAGTAAAATGCATGTCCCGCTAATTTTTCTAACATTTGATCAATGAAGGGGAGAGGGAAATGGTCCTTCTGGGTGGCTTCATTTAACTTCCTATAGTCAATGCACATCCGCCACCCAGTGGTTTTTCTTACCGCAATTAATTCCTTCTTCTCATTCTCCATGGCCGTGGTGCCTCCTTTCTTAGGGACACATTGGACTGGACTTACCCATTTGCTATCAGAGATTGGGTAAATAATGTCTGCATCCAGCAACTTTATCACCTCTCCTTTGACTACCTCCTTCATGTTGGGATTCATACGACGCTAAGATAGTGCCTGGGGCTCATAGTCCTCCTCCATGTATATCCTATGGGTGCACACTATAGGACTGATGCCCTTGATATCATGGATCATCCACCCAAAGGCTTTTTTGTTGTCTCTCAAAACTCACAACAACTTTTCCTCCATGGTATTAAATAATCCTGCAGCAATAATCATAGGCAATGAGGAAGGAAGATTAAGAAAAACATATTTTAAGTTAGAGGGAAGCGGTTTCAATTCCAGCACAAGAGCTTCCTCAATAGAGGGCTTAGGCTTTAGCCTATTACCCCTCTCCAACTCTTCAAACCCTTGATTTCTCCAAGGTTTGGTACTTTGGTGAGCTTGAAAAAACATCAACATCTCTTCTTGCTCAGCACATACATTCCAACTGAGTCCTCTAGAATGAGAACTCTTTCTAAGGGGTCCTCTATCCCTACTCTTGGGAGAACACTACCCATCAGTGCCTCTGTCACATCCCTTGCCTGCACAAAGTTGCAGGAGGTAAAAGAAGAAGGGTTCTTTAAAGAATCGAACACCCTAAATATCACCTCCTCATCACCTAGTCTCAAAGTCAGTTTTCCCTGCCGGACCTCTATCAATGCATCTCTAATGTTGAGGAAAAGTCAGCCCAAAATGATAGGGACGTCCTCATCCTCTTCCATGTCTAACAATACAAAATTAACAGGGAAGACAAACTTATCCACCTTCACCAGTACATCCTCTATTATCCCCCTTGGATGGGAAATGGATCTACAAGCTGAAGAGAAATGTTAGTAAGTTGGGGTTCTTGCATCCCCAGTTTCTTAAAAACAGAAAAGGGCATCAAATTAATACTGTCTCCCAAGTCACATAATGCTTTTTCAAAATAAGAGTTGCCTATAGTGCAGGGAATTGTAAAACTCCATAGGTCCCTAAGCTTAGGGGGCAACTTTTTAAGCACCATAGCTGAACATTCCTCATTGAGTTGCACTAGCTCAAAGCCTTCTAATCTCTTTTTGTTTGAAATAATTTCTTTCAAAAATTTGGCATATTTAGGCATTTGAGCAATTGCCACAACAAAGGGAATGTTTATCTGCAATTTCTTAAAAATTTCTAGGAATCTCAAATTGTTTATCTTTTTGCTCATCTTTCAATCTACGGGGAAAAGGAGCACATACCTTTTCTGGCTCAAAAATGACAATACCTTTTTCTCTTTGTTCAACATGACTCTCCTCAATGAGAGTCTTATCTCCTGTCTGTGGTGGTGCTTGCTTCTCTTTTCTGGTTGGCCCCTCTAATTCTTTCCCGCTCCTAAGAGTAATGGTCTTCACATCTTCTTTTAGGTTGGGCTTAGTCTAAGTGGGTAAAGAACCTTGAGCCCTCTGAGACAATAAATTAGTCAAGTTTGCTATCTGTGTCTCCAAAGACTTAAAACGGTCATCAGTCTTGGCCATATATTGCATCATGGTGTCTTGCAAGTTAAGCCTTCTCTCTTCCTCTCTTGGAGCCTAGTTTTGCATGTGTGGAGGTCTGTAGATATTCTGATTGGAATTTTGTTCTTTTTGTTGTCCACCCCATGAGAAATTAGGGTGGTTCCTCCATGCTGGGTTGTAAGTGGAGGAGTATGGGTCTCCTTAGTTCCTGTTTGAACTGCCTACATAATTGGCTTCCTCAACGGCCTTAGTAAAGAAATTTCTCATTTGACAGTCTTTCCCTTCATGCCCAGTCACTCCACACTGATTACATACTAAAGGGAGGGGTGGTGGAGATAGGAGATGAGTCTGTGCGTGCATGATTGTCTCCAGCTGCTTAGTGATAGCATCAAGCTTATGGTCCAAAGATGTGTTGGACTCAACTTGATAAGCTCCTACAGGTCTCTTTAGAATGTGCCTGTCTCCAAAGGAAGCATGGTAATTGTTAGAGGCTATGTCTTCAATGATAGCAAAGTCCTCGTTCAGTGACTTTTTCAAAATGGTTCCTCCATAAGCTGCATCAATGCTAGTCCTATTTTGAGTGGAGATCCCACTATAAAAGATCTGAATTAGCTGCCCCGTTGGGAAGCTATGATGTGGGCATTGCCTAAGTAAATCCTAGAACCGCTCCCAGACCTCAAACAAGGACTCTTGTTCGAATTGGACAAAATTCATAATGTCCTTCTGCAGCTTGTTAAACTTGGTTGGAGGAAAATACTTTATAAGAAACTTATTGGTGCATTGGTCCCAAGTGGTGATGGACCCATCTGGCAATGAAGATAGCCAAGCCAATGCCCTATCCGTTAGAGAGAACGGAAATAGCCCCAGTCTAATAGCATCTTGGGTGACACTGTTATACTTCACGGTGTCGGTGATCCTAAGAAATTTCTTCAAGTGGCCCAAGGAATCTTCAGTATGCAAGCCCCCAAATTGTCCAGAATTCTGCACCATGGTAAGAAGTGCAGGCTTGAGCTCAAAATTATTTGCCTCCATCGTGGGGCGACGAATGTTGTCAGCCACCCCAATGGTAGGAGAAAAATAGTCTTGCAAAGTCCTCTGTGGTTGTTTCGGTTGTTCAGCCATAATGTCTTTTGTTCTCTACTCCTTCCTTAACCTGCGAGCTGTCCTTTCAACTTCAAAATCAAACTATAAGACAGGCCTTTTAGAGCAGGTTAGCATAAACAACAGAAAAACAAAACTAGAGAAATCTTGCAAAACAAAAAATAAAGGAAAATAAAATAAAGAAAATTAAAAATAAATTATTAACAAAGAGTAAAATGCATAAATCAATGAGAATTTCCTTTTTCTAATATCACACAATTAGTTCCCGGCAACGGCGCCAAAAACTTGATGCACTAAAAATACGCTTAAGGGCAAGCGTACCCTTATTGTAGTAGTAACAAAAGGACGTGAGTCTAGATATCGAACCCAAAGGACTAAATGGTGATTACCAGTTTCTAGAGATTCTATATTGTTTAGGTAAAATTAAATAGGTACTAGGTTGATTCAATAATGATAAACGTGAAATAGGAATTGTAAAACAAACAATGGTAAGTAGAGAAAAATTTAGAAAAAGATAGGCTTAGGGTTGTGGTTTCCCTCGTGCTCTTAAGTTCCTTCACATCTAATTCTAATTGAACCTCTTACTATTCGTCAATTACCAATATTCCCCTACGAATTTTATTGTCAATTGTTGGTCATAAATTGCAACAGTCCTTTCTAAGTTAATTTTCCAGTTGATAATGTGAGATATTAAAACCCTAGGAAGGCATGGGCAATAAAAGGGGAGGATTAAATTAATTATTTAATCCAATTGGAAATTAGGAATGAAGGTTAATCATACGACAAAACCTAATTTGATTACCCTACACGTCTACCAATTAATTGTGGTATGGCCGCCATTCAATTAATCGATTCGAAGCATATAGGAGATGATCAATTCCAAGTAAGGAAATAAAAACAGTAGAGCAATCTAATTGACTAAATAGAAACAAGAATTCAATTAAAATTAAACATTTAGGGGTTCCAAACACTAAGTGCACCACAACCCTAACAAGAAAATTAGCTACTCATGGCAAGAAAAGATATCATAATTTTAAAGAAATACATCAAAGGGAAAAGAAGAAGAAATCTTTTACAAGAAAAGGTTTTTCTCCAGTTTCTGACTCTGAGTATCCTATTGCCCTTCAAGAATCTTCAAAAACCAAAGACCCAAAAAAAGGAAGAATTTCGAAAAGAATAAAGATAAGACAGGCGTCCCCCTCTTGTGCTTTGCTCCTTGCTATTTGTAATATAATTTCAGAATTTTGAAGAAGACTTAGCCCCGGTCCATTCTGCCCAATCTAGGTCCATTAAAAATTCAAATAAAATTAAAACTTGGACCTCAGACCCACCCAGCGAGGTTGGAAACCCGCTGGGCGATTTTTCGAAATTCGCTTCGCTTTGACGCCGGGCGGGCTATCTAACCTGCCCGGCGGAATACTTCCAGGGCCAGTCCCGCCGGGCGGGTGCAACTTTGTGCACTCCATTCTGTGCTTCAAGTCTCCTTTTTAGCCTGTTCTCTTACTTATAGGCTTCTTTTAAGCCCACTTGATAAGTATATTACTCCTTTATACTTGTGGACTGGATTTCTTTTCTTTGCTCAACTAACTTCCTACATAAAATTCAACAAAATTAAGGCAATTCATGTAATTTTAAATAAAAAGCTTAGAAACACACATCACATGAAATCCTTCATTAATGGTCTATTTTCTCAAAAATTTCCAATGAGTTAATGCAAAAATCATATGAACTTGCTCTATAAATCTACATAAATATAGATTTATCACCTTTACATCTAAAAAAAATTCAAAAAATGTTGAGAAGGAGAAAAGTTAAAAGGAAGATTCCAGTAAGGAAAGATTAGAAAGGAGAAGTCTCAAAGAACCAAATAATATACTGAATGTAACAAACCAGGACACATCAAACATAAATCTCCTCAGCCCAATAAGGAGAACAAAAAGAAGAAAGTTATGATGACTACCTTGGAGGACTTAGAGGACTCATCTTTTGATGGGAAACATGAAGAAACTACTCATAGTTGTTTGATTGCAAACTCTGAAAAAGAAGAGGTATCAGATTCTAAACTTTTTGACTTCAAAACGTTCAAAGAACTAGAATATGCTTTTGATAATTTACTAAAAGACTTTCATACTCTAGTTCAAAATTGTGCCTTCCTGAAAGGTCAATTAGCTGAAGCTCAAAAAGAGAATGAGAATTTGAGAAAAAGTAATGAATATTTATAAAAGACAAATCAATATCTTTAGTAATCTTATTTTAAGCTTTCAGAAGAGCTAAAACAAAAGAGAGAGTTCACTCCTTTGTTTGTCACACTTAATAAAGTAACTGTTGAAAATGAAAATAAAGTTTACAAATAGACAAACTAACTAAGGATTTGGCAAGATTCATTGAAGGAACAAAAAATCTTAATAATCTTATTGGAACACAGAAGAACTTCTTTAACAAAACTATATTAGGCTATAATGATCATAAAGTAATATTTCACAAAAATCCTAAAAGCTCCCAAAAGGTCAAGGAAAGATGTTTCAACTATAATAAGAGAGGACATAATTCTTCAAAATGTTACAAGTGAAATTCAACTTTCCTTAAAAAGGCTACTAACAGAAGAGGACCCAGCAAAGTATGGTTACCTAAGTCATTATTAATTATTGGTGTAGGAATACCTATTGTTGAACAAAAAAAGATAGCTATGGTTCTTAGATAGTGGATGCTCTAGACATATGATTGGAGATAAAAGTAAATTCCTAACACTTGAAAGAAAGGAAAATGGAGGATCTGTCACATTCTAGACAACAAAAAAGATGTAATCAAGAGAGTAGGTAACTAGGTAAACCTTACTCTGCCCAAATAGAAAATATTTATTATGTCAAGGGGTTAAAGCACAATCTTCTTAGCATTAGTTAATTATGTGACAATGGCTATGAAGTTCAATTTGAACCTACTGCTTGTTTGATTAAGGAAACATTAACTAACAAAGTCCCATTTACTAGGACAAGAATCAAAAAACTATATTACATCAGTCTAGATTCATTGCCTAACCAATCATGTTTAGTAGCATTTGATAATGATCAATGGTTGTGGAATGGAAGAGTAGGACATATAAACATGAAAACCTTATCAATACTATCTAAGCATGATTTAATAAGAAGAATATCTAAAATCAAGTATGAAAAGAACAAAGTCTGTAAAACATGCATTAAAGGAAAACAAACTAAATCTAATTTTCATTCAAAGAATATGCTTAAGTTTTAGAACTGTTGCATATAGATCTTTCTGGACCAATTAAGACTGCTAGTCTTGGAGGAAAAAGATATGGCTTTGTGATAGTTGATGACTATTCCAAGCTTAAATGGATTTTATTCCTTTCTCACTAAGATGAATCATTTGATGCATTTAAAACCTTCTGTAAGAAAGTTTAGAACGAAAAAAGTTCTAAAATACTTTCTGTTATAAGTGATCATGGAGGAGAATTTGAGATATGTCTTTCAAACAATTTTTTGAGGAAAAAAGGATCACTTATAATTTTTCCAATCCAAGAATACCTCAATAGAATGGTGTTGTGGAAAGGAGAAATAGAACCTTACAAGAATTTACTAGAACTCTGTTAAGTGAGTTTGGCATTCAGAAATGTTTTTTGACAGAAGCTGTGAACTCATTATGCTACATTTTAAATTGAGTTTCTATCAAAAGGGTCTTGAATAAAACTTCATATAAGCTATGGAAAGAAAGGAAGCAAAACATTTCTTACTTTCATGTTTTTGAATGTAGATGCTATATTCTGAATAATAGAGATAATTTGGAAAAGTTTGATGAGAAATCTGAAAAAGAAATCTTTTTAGGATACTCTACAACAACTAAAGCTTATAGGCTGTATAATTTAAGAACACTTGTTGGCAAAGAAAGCATGCATGTTGTTTTTGATGAATATGATGCTTCACTTGAGAAGCGAAAGATTGCGAATTTAGAGGATGAACTTGAAAAGCTCAAGATAGCTCAAAAAGATAAAAATAATGATGAAAAAGAAACAAGGAAATCAAAGAAAAGGAAAAAAAAAACTAAAACAAGTGAAGAAAACTCTAGAATAAAAAATTAAGAAGGAAAATATTCTCAAGAAGACAACATGCCTAAATGTTGGAAGTATAATCCATCACATCCTCTTGATCTTATATTGGAGATACATTTTCAGGAGTAAGAATCGGGGCAACACTTAACAAAGAAAAAATAATGATGGCTCTGATTTCTCAAATAGAACATAAGAATATTGAAGAAGCTCTTTTTGAAAAATCATGGGTGAGGGCAATGGAGGAACAATTGATCAATTCACAAAGAACAAGGTTTAGAATCATGTTCCTCCACCAAAAGGCAATTAGTATTGGGAACTAGATGGTTATTCAAAAATAAGCTTGATGAAAAAGGTCAAGTAATTGGAAATAAGGCGAGATTGGTAGCTTAATGATACAATCAACAAGAAGGAATTGATTATGATGAAACCTTTACACTAGTAGCAAGGTTGCAAGTTATCAAAATCTTGTTAGCCTATGTAGCTCACAAAAGCATCACCTTATACCAGTTGGATGTGAAGAGTGCATTTTTGAATGGATACATAAATGAAGAAATGTATGCAAAACAACCCCCGAGATTTGAGGATGAACTGAAACCTTAGTATGTATGTAGACATATCAAAGCTCTCTATGGATTAAAACAAGCTCCAATAGCTTGGTATGAGAGATTAAATTCATTTCTTATTCAGAATGGTTTTACAAGAGGACAGGTTAACATAACTCAGTTCAGAAAGACTCAGAAAGGTCAACAACTGATCGTGTAAGTCTATGTAGATGACAACATTTTAGGGGCACCTTTGAAGAAATGTGTCAGGATTTCTTCGAACTAATGACTAGGGAATTTGAGATGAGTTTGATGAATAAACTCAAGTTTTTCCTTTGACTTCAAATAGTCTCGAAGGACGAAGGAATCTTCATTCAACAAGAAAAATACATCAAGGAGCTTCTAAAAAGGTTTAAGATGGAAGATGCAAAGCCAATGTCAACACCTATGTATTCATCAACTATTTTGGACAAAGATGAAGAAGGAAAAGATATTCCTGAAAAGGAATACAAAGGCATGATAGGATCTTTACTCTATCTCATACAAGCAAACCAGGCATTCTATTCTTAGTATGACTTTATGCCAGATTTCAGTCAAAACCTAAAGAGTCACATGTTATAGCAGTCAAAAAAATCTTGAAATATCTTCTTGGAATTACAAATCATGGTCTCTGGTACCAAAAGATTACCATGTTCAATCTCACTGGTTTCTGTGATGTAGATTATACTAGTGATAAAGTTGTAAGAAAAAGCATAGGTGGAGCTTGCTAGTTTCTTAGAAGTTCATTAATTTCTTGCTCCTCAAGAAAACAGAGTATAATTGCATTATCAACAGTAGAGGCAGAATATGGTTTGGATAAAATATCAGATGATGGATTATTCATTAAATTTTGAAAGGATTCCTATTTTTTGTGATGACACGAGTGCCATTAATTTGTCCAAGAATCCAATTCAACATTCTAGATCCAAGCACAGTGACATTAAACATCATTTTTTGTGGGATCATGTTCAGAAAGGTAAATTGAGCTTATTTTCATTAATACAAGTAATTAACTAGTTGATATCTTGACCAAACCTTTGACTGTTGATAAGTTTAATTTCATTAAATCATGTTTGCATATTTGTGAATTGCCAAAATAGAAATTATTGGGCCTGAATTAGTTTGTGATTACATATTATGCTTTGGGCTCAACTATCTTTAAAGCCCAATTCCCTTTGCTAAATTATTGGGCTATAATTTATCAACTTATCCTACTTTTATCTTTACAATTACCAACAGTCAAAAAATTCAAAATTATAGCCATTGGTAGCTATTTTCAAGGGGGACTAGATCTCTTCTCTCATAGTTTGTGGATGGGAGGTTGCAAAATTACCTTTTTGAGTAAATGTATTTTACTTTTTACCACAACATCCTCCCTTCTCATCTTTAGTCTTACTCTCTCTAATCTCTTCCCTCCAAAATCTTTCTTTGAAATCCTACCATGGCTCATACTAAAATTTTTGGTAGGAAAGTTCTTTCTCCTCAATCAAAGAAAAAGTCTAGTGACTATTCTTCAAGATCAAAAGATAGTTCCACCTCTTCTCATTCTATGTCTCCTTCTTCGCCTCCATCTCCAATCAAGAAAGTCCACACCAAACCCTTTAAGACACCCTCTAAAAAGTCATCTTGGGTGAAAGGTTTATCCAAGAGAAAGGAAGACAGAGGGAAGCAACCTGTAGTGAGTCTGGATACTTCCTCTGACTCAAAAGGGACTCTTTTGAAGATTCCACCTAGAGCTAAGGGAATTGTGATTGGTTCACCTAAGAAAGCAGTACCCAAGTCTATCAAGAAGACCAAGAAAGAGACTTCGCTCTTCAGAGATAAGGAGACAAAGAAGAAGTTTGAAAAGGGATAGGATCAAAAGGAGTTGTGGTAGGACGAGTATTCAAAATGAAGGAAATCAAGAAACTTGGATGGAATGCTCTTCGCTTTGTGAAGAAATTAAAATGGGAGAATTTCTTTAAGATGCAAGAATAGGTATATCCAAGGATGGTCAGAGCCTTGTTGCTGTAGAGGTGAATTATGAAGAGATGACCATTAGCTATTGCATTAAAGGACCTGAGATTCTAATTTCAAAAGACAATCTGGCCACCATTCTAAAGGTCCCTTCTAATAAAAACAAAATATTTGATGGTACTTGGTTTGGCAACACTGGTGTAAAAAGAAAAGGTGTGATTAGAGACTTTTTGAAAGCTTAGAATATTGAGGTATAAAATCAAATAATTTAAATTCTTTTAGAAGACTAGTGCATTATATATGTATGCACAACATTCTACCTAAAGCTGGAACCTTTGAAATGGTTACTGATCAAGATTTGTTAGTTTTGTTCCACTTATGGTATATGCAGCCCTAAGGTTACCTTATTTAATTATCAATTACATGATAGTTGCAACAAAACTTGTCAAAGCCACATCATGTGTATCCTATGGAATGTTGTTGACTAGAATTTTTAATTTCTATGATGTTCCTTTGAAGGATGAAGAGCATAAAGATGACTGTGTGTTTTGGGGAAAAGAAAACTTGAATTAGATAAAGCTAGAGCTTCATCCTTCTATGCAATGGGCTTGTGAAAGCTCAAATGAAGAGGAAGACAAGAAAAAAAAAAAGGATGAAGGAAGAAAGAAAAAAAAGAAAGAAAAAAAAAAGAGAAAGGTGGAGTACCTTTCTGAAGAGCAAAAAGGCACTTCTATACCAGAAGAGTCTCCTTGAAAGAAGAGAATTAAAATGAAGACTAAACCAAAAGAATATGAATTGCCCTTAGGAGAGTCTGAAAAGGAAGAAGAAGAAGTCTTGGAAGAAGAAATGATTCAAAAAGGTGAAGAGTCGCCTTTTGGAATGGATGCTGGCACTCAAAGGGAGCATCTGAAAAAGGTATAAAGGAACAACTTATGCATGATTTACAAAATGAACAATTTCAGGATGTTTTTGTAGAAATTCTTGTTGAACATGCAGAAATGGAGCATGATGAAACATTTAGAAGTCTAGTGGATAAAGAAAAGGATGAGAGTATTGAGGATAACCTTTTAAGTACATTCTCGAGGAGAAAAAGGAAACATCTATACCAGAATTGACAAAGGAAATGGTTGACCAAACCATTACATAGGTCCTCATTCGACTGAAATTAGGAGAATCAAGTGAAATGAAGCTTGATGCTAGTTTGAAAAGGGTATAAATTTTAGAGTAAATTACATCTACACCTCTTGAGACTTTTTTGAAATTGCACATAACTCCCTTATTTTTTTAACGTTCACAATAACCTCCCTTATAGAAGTACACGGTATAATGTTTTTCACACAATCAAGGGGACCACTAAAGATGTAGTTGACTTATAGACCTTAGGATATTTTAGGGAGGTATAGTATAGATATACACTGCTCTGACATAAATCATTTTGTTGTATATACATGGGCAGGTAAGTAGAATGACTTCTAATGTATTTCTTTCGCTTGTATTGCCTAGGTGACTGTATTTTAATCATGTCCCCAAATTCAATGCATACATATATAGATGATGCATTGATGTTTCTTTTATGATCATGGTTCTTTATATAGCTTTTTTGCAATTTATTAAATGTGCGCAAGAAATGAACACGGGAAAGTTTTAGTCAAATTGATGTTATTACTTAACCTTTTGATCAACTATAAAGATAATTCCTAAAATTAGTAGGTGTTACATTTAGTGGTATCAAAGCAGGATCTTTCTCCTAGTATAGTGTGGTTCGAGGATGAACCAAGTGGAAGCTGGTAGGTGTAACACCCGTTTAATTTTAAATATAATTCATATTAATTTAGTTATTAAGTTTAAATAAATAAAAATGCGTGTAAAATTTTTCCAATTTTAAAAGAAATTTCAAACTTAACAGAATTTGGGAATGGTAATAAAATATGAAAGATATATCCATATATTTCATAAAACTATACATCATGATTTGAGTAATACATAACAGTCAGAAAACAAAAGTACATCGAAATACATATACTACCTGGCCCACTATGTACATCAAAAGAGATCCTATACAGAACAGTATTTATCTACCCCATCCCTTATACAAAAAGAAAATACTATAGGTCTTCAGGTCCTCCCCCGTTGAAATGTTCTCTATCTCGTACTCAGCATCACGGAGCGTTAATGTCGTCTTCAATAATCACGACCAATCATACACAAAAGAAAATAATGGAGTGAGGTGTTTTGTTCTAAAATCACTTTTACATGTGCGGTAGGAAATCTACCATAAAACAAAGATAAAACACAACTGACAACACAAGATATCCTAAGGTTCATTCTAAGTTATATCCGACTACCCTTGACTAGGTATGGATCCATACTTCCCATTAGTAGGTAATAGTTCTCAACAGAACCTAGGAAGTGACTGGGAGTACATATACCTCTCTCAACACCATCACATGGTACAGTCCTCATCGTCATTGAGGAACAAAATAACAATTTAGGATATTCATTTATAGCGGTATACTCTCAAACCAATCTTGGAATGCTGAGCAGTTGTCGAGGTTATCGAGTTTGGTCAGGTGAATATCCCGGCTCAAGGGCGCTACCCTAGCCATTGGGACTTTCACCATTCGATGCCTACCCCCAAGACCTTCGCAAGTGGGTCCCTGCCTTTCATTCCTCAGTGTACCAAACTGTGGCTTCCCTAGCAGGGTGCCATGCCACTGCATGTCACTTGCTTTACATTACTCACTAATTTATCACTTCCTAATTTTTCAAACAGAGGTTTCCCTGGTCTCATTTAATTTGAGCACCAGTATAATCAACATTTTTGCCTTATTTTGCAGAAATTGCACTATACCAAAATTTTAACAGAATAACGATATAACAATTATAGTATAATTACTAAAATTTTGGCAGAATAATAACTAAATAAATGCATTTTGATTTTCTAAATTTGAGCAGAGTAACAGCTTAGTAAATGTATTTTTATTTTCTAAAATTGAACAGAGTAACAGCTTAGCAAGTAAAATTTAATAATTTAAATTTGAGCAGAGTAACAATTTAATAATCATGATTTAATAATTTAAATTTGGGCAGAGTAACAATTTAGTAAAAATTAAAGTTTAACTTTAAACAATAATAACAATACTAAAATTTAAGCCTAAACGGGTTTAGGGAAAAACCCTTCCTACCAGCATGCAAAGTGACAGTAATTTAGAACCAACCCCACTCCCCCCATTACCTCTAAGATAGTTGATGAAGAGGATGGAATTGTTGGTGCAAAGCTTCTAGGAGGAGAAATTCTACTAGTTGAAAACTAGCAAAATTTTAACATAAAAACTAGATAAAAAAATATTTTAGAGAGAGAAAACTTTAGAAAGAGAAGCTCTCTAGCTTGGGAGAGGAAAGGATGAGTGAAAATCTGAAAACTTTGAGGCCTATTTATAGAAGAAGGAGGGGGGTTAGGTGTCCAAATAATTACATCATCCATTATGTCACTATTATGTCATAAATCCAATTTTTATTTATTTTTAATCCAATTTAGGGACACATATCTCAAATAGGTGGTGAATCACCTATTTTAGGGTTGGGGACGTGCTCCACCAGCTGTCCCAAGCCTCCATGTGTCAAATTTTATCTGTATGTGAATTAACTAGTACCAACAAAAACGCCTAAACTTGAAAAATTAACTTTTAATATCAAAATAATTTATTTTAATTCAAAACTGGACAAATACATTAATTTTCATCAAAAATAAATTTCTAATAATAAATTTTAATTTTTATTAATTTATTTCAAATTATATGTATTTATTTTGTATTTTTAAGCTAGAAAATCCATTTTAATTCAATAAATACCAAAATTTTTATCAAAATTATAAAATTAAATATTTTACCCATAATTAAACTAAAATTACCATTTTCACCCTTTTGGAATGTCAAACTAGTACTGGCTGGCTTATTAGACACGTAGGGACATTTTGGTCATTTTACACAGAAATTCTAGAAAATTCCCAAAAATTCCCAAAATTATATTTTAATATATATGACATAATTCCAAGCTTAAATTGACATTTTAATATCAATTGAATATTTTCCTCATGTTAGTTCTTAATGTTGAGAAATAAAGACAAAATTGTCATTTTCTAATTTCTCTAGGCTTCGGCTCGGAAAAATTATTAAAAATAAAGATTAAATAGCTCTTGAAATTTTGAGCAAAATGGTGGGAGTCAGAATTTCAAAATTCTTTTTCGATTTTTCAGAATTATATTGCTAAATATTATAAAAAACAGTGGAAGTATTGAAATAGGATTATTATATTTTTCACTACTTTTCTCTCAAAATAAAGTTTTTATAATGAGAGATACTTAATATAAAATTTTCAAAATATTTTGAGGTCAAAAAGTCTTTGGTTGGTTCCCATAGTCAACCAGGGGTATTTTTGTCATTTTACAAAAATTATCGCAATAAATTCTATCAAAATTTCTAAAATTATTATTAATTGTTCTAAATACATTGATGACTTAAAAACAATTTTTAAACATACAGAATAATTTAATATACAAAAGTAGGGATGTTACAGTGGGCATGTAACATCTCGGGTGTTGAAGAGGGCAGGGAGTGATCGTTGGTGCAAAAGAGATGAGGCACGGACAAGGATCGACTCCTGGCAGACTTCCAACAAGAGGGGCACATGAATGAATCGAATACACACCGGAATGAGAGGGATCTAAAGGTTGTGCAAGTATGGGACTGTACAGTTGATGATAGCTTAAAGGAATTAATAAGTTCTACCTATGCCAACAAGATGCATTTACTTTTCAGTAGCCCATCACTTAAGAACTCCATAATTAGGCATGTTTGACTTGGAGCAATTATGGGTGGGTGACCTCTTAGGAAGTTTCCCAAGAAGCGTGTAAGTGAGGACAAAGCATGCTGAAAAAGTCGTGTTAGTTTGTGGGGACAGTATTCGATCCTGAAAGCAGTCAGGCGTTACATATTAGTTGATATGTGACGAATAGAGAAATATCATAAGTGATGTGGTATGTTGCACTGGTGTCAAAGATCCAAGTTAAGGAACTCTTACTAAAAGATGGACTTGAATTAGAGTTTAAAGTAATAGTGTTGGTCAAGGAGGAATTGGTCATGGCTAAATTGGCTGTATGTAACTTGGACTGTTTAGAGTAATTCAAGCAACCTTAATATTGTTCTTGCATAAAGTTCAAGGGTGAATTTGTAGTGATTTCTTGTTAGGATTCACATTCTTCTAAAGTGGTTGCAAGATTAGTAGCTTTGTTGCCTTTTGATAAATAACCAGGTGGAAACCATGGTTGTAATAGCACGTCTCCACTGTATGATTATATTGACCACAATAAGTGTAGACCCTATTAAATCCTTGGCCTCAACCTCCATTAGATCTACCTCTACCTCTTCTTGTAGAGAAACCTCCACCTCTTTTAAAATTCTGTTGACCATTGTTGGACTGTTGTTAAGACTGTACGGCAAGAGCCTTCAATTCACCACTATTATCAAGAATCAAACATGCTTGCAACTCCTTTTTTTATTGGACCATCAAAGAAAAAGCTTTGTTGATGGATGGAAGAAGGTCAATAAGCATCCTTTATGACCTGACATGAGCATATTGCTCATTCAAGCCTTTTAGAAATCTTGTTATGTAATCTTGATCACGATACACCTTGGCATTACTCTTAGCTCCACAATTACACGTCTCCGAAATGTGCCTGAAATCAAGTTCATCCCACATAGTCTTTAATAGAGTGAAGTATGTGGAAACATCAAGACTTTCTTGTTGAAATTTATACAAATCCACTTGCATTTCTACTATTCTAAAGATATCAATTGATTACTCAGATTGAGATACATGATTGTAGACTTATATACAGGAAAAATAACAAAAGGCTAAGACAGTAATAGAAAAACAACAAACATAGAAAAATAACAAAAAGCTGATACAACAACAGCTAACAAATTGATTTTAATCTGGTGATACTGCGTATGTATATATAACACACTCCTCATGCTGAGGAGTGGACAAGCTTGTAGGACTTAACATCTGCGGTTAGTCCAATAATGGTCCAATAGCGGGTGGCCGGATAGGCCCAACAACAATCGTTAAGATAGGGTTTGATATCATTTTAGAATGTGGGTTTGGGGCCTAACTCAACCACACAAAACCGGCTTGTAAGGTGAGGGTTGTCTCCTACTTATATATTCTATTTTAGCCTCATCATTAGTCCATATGGGATCTCCAACATTAATCTACTAGAAGTGTTTGAATATAATCTGGTGAACTCTTTAATTGGTATGGTGTAATCAACTCTAGAGAATGGTCTGAACAGTAATTTTTTAATTTGCATCACCTCGTCTAGTAAAGGCTTCATGCATGCAACTATTTAGATGGTGTTTCTTTGCCTTTCACTATAACTTTTATTTTCTTTTTTGGCCTGAAATTGTGTATTCTACCCTGGCTTCAATTAGTTTGGAATGCTTTTTGTTGGGTTTTACTACTTTTATTGTTATTATAAGAAAAATGTGAACTTATTTGGTATTATGTAGAATATATTATTACCCAGAAAAAAATGTAGAATATATTACATTTAAATTCTATTTTAGCTACTTTTGATTCCGTGGAATACAAAATAGGCAGTAGGTGGATTTGCCCCTTAATTCCATTATGGTATTTCTTGAGCAAAAGTGTTACTAAGTTCAACTTTTTGAGCCCCTATTTTCATTGTCATACTTTAAGTTGGAGATAAAAAAAAATTGCTATATTAGTTAGTCGCATTACAAGAATCATATACTAACAAAAAATTATTAGTTATATTACAATTTATATTGATTTATATATCTCCGTTGCATCATATATTAATTTAAAATTACCATATCTATACTCCAACTGGAGTAATTTTTAGTATTGAATTTTTAAAATTTTAAAGATTAAGGCAAGTTTTGAGTTTTGTAGTTTCATTTTTTTTAATTTTTGGTTTAAAATTTTTTTAATGTTATAATTTTTCTTTAAAACTTTTACTAAAAAGATGTGAGACTTTTTATATGATTGAAGCTATGATGAAAGAATTTAGAATGAGAATAAAGCATAGCAAAAGAGAAAAAAAATTTAATTTTTTACAGGCTTTTGTAGGTTAAGTCCAAATCAAGCCATGATCAGAATGGGTTAAAAGGATACAAATTTAATTTATATACTCTAAATTTAAAGTCCAAACCCTATATTTCATTGTCAATTTTGAACTGGGTCAGTCGCAGGACTGTTGTGCATCGTGGACTATAGCAAGTTGGGACAAAGAGTTTGGATTCTATTCAAGTTTCTAAAATGGTGCCCAAGCCTAGTGAAATTTCAATTTGTACAGGCTTTTGTGGGTTAAACCTAGATCAGCCTATGATCAGATAGGACTAAAAAGACCCAGACTTAATTCATCTCAAAATTTAAAGCTCAAGCCCTATATTTCATCTATCAAATTTGGGTCAAGGCAATTGCAGGCTTGATGTGGGATGGGCTAAAAACCATAAACTCATTTTGGGCTTCTAAAACGATGCGTAATTAAGCCCAATGGAAGCCCAAACAATCAAGCTATTATAAATCCACAATAGACAAAATATAAAATAAAACTTTAAAGGGAATGCTCCTGTTCGTTAGTACCTGATAACAATGTATATGGGATATTGGGATTGGAAAAACACAAATTCTAAATAACAAAAAAAAAATATTTCATGCATACATCAAAGAAACAAAATGAGTGTACAAGTTCACAATCCAAATAAAAATAGTCATAAAGTAAAATACAGTCATCCAAATGAAATTAATACATATCTTATCCCAAACTACACATAAACACTCGCAAGACCCATGGACACCTCAGTCTTTCCCCACGATTAGCCTTACTGGTTCGAGGTGTATCCACCCTACCCAACATGGTATGACTGATTGGGGTCACTACCATTTGTGGAGTCACTAGGAAATCCTCACCGCCCCCACTACCATCCTTATCATCGCCTGCCTGAGTGGCGTACTCTACGGTGTTCTACAAGGCTCTCGAGGACCCAACAGTTTAAGAGAAGGTAGGCAGACACTGTGGCGTTGCCTTCTTGGTAGTCATGCAAGCCATGCTACCTGCTGGTCTAATGGCTGGAAGGCCTTACTACCCATCCAGACCATGGCTTCTCCGCTGTCTCTCAGTTGAGACCGCGGGAACCACCGCTACTCTCCTTTGCTCTCGAGACACTATCTCCCACGAGGCAGAAGCTGCTAAGGCAATGGAGAAGGAGGAAGTAGGGGCTCTAAACTAGTATGTTTGTTTGTCCACTAGTATGGACAAGTGCACTCCTTCTACTGGCATGGCCTTACTAGGGTTCGCACTATCTGGATGCTCGTACTAAAAGATGATTTGCCCAAAGAATATGCTATAGTAGTCCAGTCCATCTGGTTGCTCACCATGTTCAATCCATTCACATTCACTAAGTGTAACCCATATGTAGCTCTGTTTGTCCATCAGCTGCTTAGTGACAAGCAAGGCCACAACCAAGAAACAAAACAAACGCAAGGGAGTGAGATAACAAACAGAGACAAACACATTAGAGAGCATATACGCTTAAGGGTATGCCACCCATTGGCAAGGACCCACACACATGCACACAGTCACCTTAAACCCAAAAGTGTATGCCATTCATTAGTAGTGACCCATCCACAAATACAGTAATCATAACCACTAAAAAAGGGTATGCCACCTCATTAGCAGTGACCCACTCAGAACATTCATCATTCAAGATAACCTAGGTAGCACTATCATCATCACTACCATCATAAACCAAGCACAACTCATATGTTAGCACAACTCATCAACTCACAACTAATCTTCCATCATAAACAATAAGCACATAAGTCACAGTGAGTAACATATGTAAACAACATCACATATATATACATCAAATACTCATATAAATGTACCACATCACGAGCATAAACACAATACAGCAAACCTCATTCATCATTAAATATGCATGCTATGCATGTCCTCTAATCAATCATTCGCTACTCTTTCATTAGTGCTTATGATGCATGTAGGTACCCATAACCATTATAATTGGTGCCATACACCCTGTATTAGGCATTTTACACTCCTTACGAAGCATTTTCATCCTATGAGTGTTTAACAACTTGTCTTTACTCATTATAGGACCACATCATATAAGTCCCTATAGGATAACTACCTAGTTACAAGGCATTTTGCCCTCATCAGCTTTATGAATCCATGTAGGATTCATGTTAGAGTTCATATCTATACTTATTTTTTACTACTATAATATGAAAACATCATTTTTTTTTATATTATTTAATAAAGCCTAAGTAAAAAGGGGCAATTATGAACACCCAATTTCATGCGAACAATCTAAAATTAAAAATTAAATACAAAAAATGAGAAAAAAATTTAAAACCAAAAAAGAGAGAAAAATCAATAAAAATCTCAATTTAAAATAAGATAAAACAATATTTTTGTTTGTTCTTGAAAAGTATAAAAAGTAATAAAATGAAAAAAAATCTAAAATAAAAATAGTAAAGAAAAAGAATATAGTAATAATAAGACGAGAGACTACTTTTATTTGTGTGTGGTGTTTTTTGTCGTTCTCTTAAAATCTTTGCACGCACTCATTCACCCAGGCCTCATCACCATTTGCTTACATTTTTCCCTTGACACTCACAACAATTATCACATTCTTTCTCTTGTAACCAACTCACCCATTTTTATTATCACTCATCCACAGAGAGACAAAGTAATAGAGCCTTTTTCTCTTATCTTTTCCACACTCACATTCCCTCTCATTCCATAAAGCAAGTTTTCTCTCATCCTCACCATATCTCACATCACCTACACACACGTTTTCATCATTCACGCTCCCCACCAATCACACACACACACCCACACTGGATTCTTCTTACGGATAACAAACTCACACACAACACTCTCTCACATGGGGTAGCGTCACTCACTCACGGGAGAATCACTCACACTTTTTCTCACATGTTTTTTTCTCCGCATATATCAACACAAATTATAAATGAGGCCTAATTAAGCCCAATGGAAGCCCAAATAATCAAGCTATTATAAATCCTCAATAGTCAAAATATAAAATAAAGCTTTAAAGGAAATGCTCCTATTCGTCAGTACCTGATAGCAATGTATATAGGGTATTGGGATTGAAATAACACAAATTATAAATATCAAAAAGAAAGGTTCCATGCATACATTAAAGAAATAAATAAGTGCACAAGTTCACAATCCAAATAAAAAGTCATAAAGTAAAATATAGTCATCTAAATGAAATTAATAAATGCCTAATCCCAAACTACACATAAACACTCACAAGACCCATGGACACTATAGTATTTCCCCATGACTAGCCCTATTGGCAACGAGTGTATCCACCTACCCAACATGGTATGACTGATTAGGGTCACTACCATCTGTGGAGTCACTAGGAAATCCTCATAATCTCCACTACCATCCTTATCATCGCCTATCTAAGTATCGTACTCTGTGGTGTCCTACAAGGCTCTCAAGGACCCAACAGTCTAAGAGAAGGTAGGCAGGCACTATGGTGCTACCTTCCTAGCAGTCATGCGAGCTATGCTGCCTATTGGCCTAATGGCTGGAGGTCCTTACTACCTATCCAAACCATGGTCTCTTCGCTGTCTCTTAGTTGAGACCGCGGGAACCATCGCTACTTTCCTCTGCTGCCGAGGCACTATCTCCCTCGAGGCAAAAGCTGTTGAGGCAATGGAGGAGGAGGAGGTGGGGGCTCTGAACTAGTACATCTGTTTGTTCATTAGTATTATCAAATGCATGCCTTGCACTATTGGCATGGTTTAATTAGGGTCCACACTATTTAGATGCCCATACTAGAAGATGACTCGCCCAAAGAACATTCTACGGTAGTCTAGTCCATCCAGTTGCTCACCTTGCTCAATCCATTCGCCTTCATTGAGTATAACCCACATATAGCTTTGTTTGTCCATCAGTTGCTTGGTGACAAGCAGGGCCACAGCCAATAAACAAAACAAACGCAAGGGGCGAGATAACAGATAGAGAAAAACACATCAAAAAGCATATAAGCTCAAAGGTATGCCACCCATTGGTAGGGATCCATGCACATGCACACAGTCACCTTAAACCCAAAAAGGTATGCCATTCACCAACAGTGACCTGTCCACAACTACAGTAATCATAACCACTAAAAAAGGGTATGCCACCTCATTGGCAGTGACTTATTTAGAACATTCATCATTGAAGATAACCTGGGTAGCACTATCATCATCATAACCATCATAACCCAAGCACAGATTACATGTTAGCACAACTCATCAACCCACAACTAATCTTCCATCATAGACAATAGCACATAAGTCACGGTGCATAACATGTGTAAACAACGTCACATATATATGCATCAAATACTTATATAAATGTATCACATCCTAGGCATAAACACAATACAACAAACCTCATTCATCATTCAATATGCATGCTATGCATGTCCTCTAATCAATCATCTATTACTCTTTCATTAGTGCTCATGATGTATGCGGGTACCCATAACCATTATAATTGGTGCCATACACCCTGCACTAGGCATTTTACACTCCATACAAAGCATTTCCATCCTATGAGTGTTTAATAACTCATCTTAACTCATTACGAGACCACATCATATAAGTCCTTATGGGATAACCACCTAGTTACAAGGCATTTTGCCTTCATTAGCTTTATGAATCCATATAGGATTCTTGTTAGGGCTTATGTCTTTACTTTTTTGTACTATTATAATATGAATACATCAGTTATAATTATCTAATAAAACTTAAGTAAAGAGGGGTAGTTATGAATACCCAATTTTGTTTGAACATTCTAAAATTAAAAATTAAATACAAAAAATGAGAAAAAATTCAAAAACAAAAAAAAAGAAGAAAAAGAGAAAAATCAATAAAAAGATCAATTTAAAATAAGATAAAACAATATATTTGTTTGTTCTTGAAAGTATAAAAAATAATAAAATGAAAAAAAATCTAAAATAAAAATAGTAAAGAAAAGGAATATAATAATAATAAGAGGAGAGATTATTCTTATTTGTGTGTGGCGTTTTTTGTTGTTCTCTTAAAATCTGTGCATGCACTCATTCACCTACGCCTCATCACCATTTGCTTACATTTCTCCCTTGACACTCACAACAATTATCACATTCTTTCTCTTGTAACCAACTCACCCATTTTTATTATCACTCATCCAGAGAGAGACAAAGTAACAGAACCTTTTTCTTTTACCTTTTCCACACTCACATTCCCTCTCATTCCGTAAAGCAAGTTTTCTCTCATCCTTACCGTATCTCACATCACTTACACACACGTTTTCATCGTTCACAGCTCCTCACCAATCACACACACACACCCACACTAGATTCTTCTTACGAATAACAAACTCGCACACAACACTCTCTCACATGGGGTAGCGTCACTCACTCACGGGAGAATCACTCACACTTTTTCTCTGCATATATCCACACACGCACAAGAATCACTCACCTTCACACAAGCACCCACATCTTCTCCCATATCACTCATTCCCATCAATAAAAGGGTTTTCTCTGATCCTCTAAAAAAGGACTGTCACCTCCACTCTCATCAGTCATCAATAAAAAACATTGCTGTGGGTGCCATGGGATTTGACTTGTTTGTTAGCATTTCTATGGTTACTATGTCAGGTTATTTTACTTGCTTATTTTTGTCGATATCGGTTTCTTTTTTTTTTTTTTTTTTTTTACGATTTTGGTATTATCTGCGCTGGGCTTTAATTTTTGTATGACAATTCTTCAGTTTTTGCTTTCTCTATGTAATTCAGCTTTTGACTTGGTTGTTCTTGTTGCTCTTGTATGTTCCATGGGTTGTATGGCCAGGTGATTCTCTCTGTCCATTGGGTTATATTTTATATGGATAGTTCATTTAGTATTTCTATGGTCTGATCACTTGGACCAAGTCTGCAGTTTATTTTTTTGGAATGACTAGCAAGGGTGATGCGTATTTGGGCCCATTTTCTCAGCCATTTGTTTTTGATTTTGTTTGAATTAAATATTTCTTGAAGCCCAAGTCATTTTGTTTTACATCTCCTTTGTTTAATGGTGGCCCAATTTATCTTCTGGTTTACATCGCTTTTGTTGTTGATCCCTGGTGCTGGTATTCTTCCATATATTTCCTCTCGAGTTTTTGTCCTGTTACGCTTTCGAGTGTACTTTCACTTTATTTCATTTATTTATTTTAAGCCTTTGGTTATTGCAGATAGGACTACATGAAATAATGGAATTTTGTAGATCTCATTAAGTCAAAAATCAAATTCTTCTCTGCCACATGTTTTCAAAATATATTACCATGCTTAATTCCTTTTATTGGTATCTTATATTTTCTTATTTCTTCATTTTATTTAGGTATTTCAAATTAGGCTTTTGTTTACTTGTGAATAACCGCGTCAGGTGCCATCCCCAAAGAGTCACCAATAAAATAAAATTAAAATAAAAAATAATTAAATTTAATAATAATTTTTAAAAGTGCTTGCATAATGAATAGGTAAAGTTCGACCTTAAAAAAAATTTGCATTCCTTTCTACATTTATTTTCTTTCTAACCAACATAAAAATTAATTGAGAATTGAATTTCCAAATTAAGAGATTTGCTAACGTACACCTACTTGTTTTTTAGTTAGAGTACATTAGCAAGCTACACCATTGGTATATTTTAAGATAATCCTAGTTATAGCTTGCTAATGTACTTCAACTAAAAAAATAAATTAGTGTATTCGGTGATGTCAAGTTTAACAATAAAAAAAATCAAAATCAAAGCTAAAAAAACCCAACCCATAAATTGTTTTTTCTACCAAAAGAACTATGTAACTCTGATTTTCCATTATACCTAGGGATACGTAATAGTAAGGGCCCACCATTGGCTAGCTAAAAAGATAAATAAATAAATAAATGTAATCCTTTTTCTTAATAAAAATTCCTTTTTCTAATAATAATAATAAAATAAAAGATTATTTGTTGTGCTAGTAACTTAATAAGCAAGAGAAAAGACAACTTTATTTTACACATTAGGTTAAAGGGTAATCGTCTTATTACGAACGTCGTAGGGTGCTAACATCTTTCTTATGTGTAACTGACTACCGAATCCTTTTCTTAGTTCAAGATCATTTTTTGTGTTTTTTCATATGTTTTCTCTTAATAAACTATGGTGGTGACTACTGTTTTTTATCTTTTTCTTTTTATCGTCCCGTTGTGACCCTAGTTGCATCACCTTGGTCTTTCGCTATAGAATATTACCATATTATTTTACCAATAAGTAAAGTCATTTTTGTTATTACTTCATCATTCTTAAATCAAATACTGAAAATCTCCTAAAAAACCTAAACCAATTTAAATCATGCATTTTAATTCAATAAAAAAATTATATAACTCCTCGCACAAACATTATGCGAAATGTAAATTACACTTAATGATCTTTCATTTATCTAATTCTTGCTTCTATAATGATGTAATGCATATTAAAATTCTTTTGTAACAACTTTTTTTTTATTTGATATTACTGATATATTCATAAATTCTTATCAAACCATTGTTATATGTTTAAAGCTATCATTTTACGTCTCTCACAATCTTGTTGATCATTTTCTCTTGATAAATTTTTAAAGCAAATTCATTACACCAACTCAAATAAAATGCATGTAAATTTAATATTAATAATAGTTAACAATACATAATTAAAATGTAGATGTTGAAACATGCAATGTTGTGTAACACTTGAGAATATAGTTTACTCAAGCATCAAGATTATATTGTTCACGTGTTAAAACTTTTAATTAGAAAAACATGCTTAAATAACACTAAGACTTTGTCAAAAGATATAAAATTTCTATAAAGGAGATATAGTGTTGGATTTTTCTAAAGAGATTAAATGTTAGATTATTATTGTAAACATTATTTTCATGTGAAGACCATGAAAAATTTGTCATAATAAGCTTATATAAAAGAAATCACATCTAAAACTAACACATTAAGTGATAAAATAATATGTTTCAACATACTTTTTTAATCAAACAATTTAAATAGTTTAGTTATTTACCCGTGCATTGCGTGGGTCCATATCTAGTATATATAAAATGAAAGTGAAAAGCTAACTAAAGTTTAGGAATTAGTATGAACTTGTTGCACAATACAAAATTAGAAAACTAAATTGAAATAAAAAAAATTTTAAATAGCAGATATGGTGGCCTCACCTTAGTGAGTTCAATAATATGGTTTTCGTCACTTTGTGCTTTTGTTGATGTTTTTCTTGAAAGGGCTTTAAACCCTACATAACTATTTTACTAAGTAATCGTACAAGGTATAAATTTTCTCATTGTTTCTTTCTTTTTCCTTGTGCTAAAAGTATTTTGTTATTTCAGCATTGTCACGTTGACTTTTTTTATATTAAAATTTTAGATAGAAAAGTTAAAAGTAAAGAGTATGAATTGAAATATATTCTTGTTGTTTTGTTACTTGCAAAAAAAAAAAAAAACAAAAGAGTATAAAATAACAGTATAAAAGTAAGAATTTTGCCAAAATTATGCCTAATGAAAGGCTTATGTTTTGAAAAGAAAGTTTAGTCTTGAATAATTGAGCCTAAAAATGACCAATGCAAGAACAATAAAATGAACTTGATACTTGATCATACTACCATATTCATACCTGATCTGTGCTTCAGCATCCTATTGCTTGCACATTTTCAGATTGCAACAAAGTGTTATAATCGGAGCACCACAATTTCATCTTGTTACATGAGGTCTCTCTTAGGAATCAAAGGTAGGGGAAAAACAAAGGGAACCAAAGCTTGAGAGCTTGAACAATGAGAGTAAAACTCATATGGAATCATATTGAAAATTGATTATGAATCAGATACAATGATGCTCTATTTATACAGAACCTATTAATATACTAACAAAGTAACTAACTACTAACTAAATTGAAACTAACTTTTACCTAATTGCTAACTACTTCTCTGTTAACTGACATCACTAACATCCCTGTAACAACCCTTCGCAAGCTGGTAAGGGGCACTGCCATAACCAGCTTGTAATGTGTGACAACAATGAATCCATTACTAAGCTGAAGATTTGAACCCAGTGAAGCAAGAAGCAAATGGATTGTTGTGATCCTCCTGTGATTCTAAAAAAGAGAATGCCTGGAGACCCTTAGTATGATGACAATGTGAATTTTTGGTAAAATATTTAACTCCGTTGGGATTGAACACAAAAACAGAGTGTTGTGAATATGTTGTAGAAACAGTGCATTCAAACGACTTCTTTGACCACTGCACAACGATTTCCAAAACAAGCTCCGCGAAGTTGAACCATGGAAGATGGACATGACCTGGTGTGGTGAAGATGAAATCAGCATGAAATCTTGTAACAAAAAACCCTTTGTTGTTGTCTGCACAAAAAGGAGTTAGAATCTTGACGAATATCTCATTGACAAGTATATTTGAAAAGACAGTGCCGAAGTTGATGTAGTGACAAACAAAGGCAAATAGATCGATCTTAGATAGCACAAAATACACCAAATCAATCTTCTTGAAAATCTCAGAGATGAACTCCCTTGGTTTCTCAATGGTTTCTTGAATGAGATTGTAGGTATTGATTGTAAAGGAGTCCAAGTGTTGAAATTTCATTGTTGTTTCTTCAATGAAGGTCTCTATCATCTTTTAGAGATCCTCCATCGCCTCATCTTTGCCCCAATTATTGCATCCAAAACAAAGGTGTTAGGATTAAGAATTAAGAACCTTATTGTGCAAAAAACTTGTGGTAGCCATGTGAAAACTCACTAACACTCGCTAGTTTCCTGTGTTTGTCAAAAGAGAGACTCCGTTGAACAAAACAATCATGTGCCTTCATATGCAACACCTTGCAATCTCAATGTCTAAGCTCTTCGAGTTAGTGACGATGATGGACCACTCTGCTGTTCCAAACTAGAGGAGGTGGTGGCGGTGGCAATCCTAGCCACCATGGGTGAATCTTTGGCTCATTGATTAGCCATTCCTCACTCTTCTCCTCACTGTATTTACATTTTCCAGCAACAAACTCAATATCCACAGGTGATGGATTAGAATGCACTAATACCATCTTAAGAATTAGAGGAAGGGGAAAAACAAAGGGAACCATAGCTTGAGCAATGAGAGTTAAACTCATGGAATCATATTGAAAATTGATTATGAATCGGATACAGTGATGCTCCATTAACACCTAACTAAATTGAAACTAACTCTTACCTAATTGCTAACTACTTCTCTGCTAACTAACATCACTAACATCCCTGTAACAGTCTCCACAAAATCCAATATGCAAGAGTTCTTCAAGAAGAAGCTTGATCATAAACAACAATATTTCCACTCATAAATGTTATTACCTTATTTTGCTGTAACAGAAAACGCAACAGCAATAAAGTATGCATTGTAAACTAAATTAAGAACCCTATCAATATAATGATTGTTAGCAAGATTACCTCAAGTCTTCTTTTCTTCTGCTTCCAAGATTGAAGTTTCGAAGACACATTGCTTAAATTTTTTTGTTGGAGAAAATGTTTCTTCTTGCTCATTAGACTCAGAGTCCTTGAATTTATTTCGAACAACATTGGCTTCTACTTCATGAATTTCCCTGCTTCTCTTGGATTTACATCCTTCTTCTTCTAAGGAATACATCCAACGAAACCCACACTCTTTTATGACCACTGCTTCCTTGTTATATTTGGTTTGAGCGAAGAATTTAAATGTTAGCTTTGGATGATGAGTGTTGCTCCTGTCATTAATGGCTTTTCTCTCTTTAATTATTTCCATTATCTGCTTACAACATTGAGGATCATACCATAAATATACGTGATCTACCATAAATTGAAATGAAGGATCGTAAATAGAAAAGACAGGTTCTTGTGCAGAGAAGCTTGATATATTGATCCTTTCATCTAAGCTAGTTTCCAAGTAACATTCACATCCAATACTTCCATGGCATCCAATGTGGCATGATTGGACTTGAGAAACAACCAAGTAGAAAATGAAACCCAACAAAATAGGGGGAAGTTCAATAGTGACCAAAGCTTGTGTAAAGTGGCAATGGAACCAATCTCGAACTTTGCCATTTCTAACTGGTAAACAGTAGCAAATAATACAATTTCTTGCTAATTGAGAAAGAAAATCACCTTCGTCATTTTCGAAGGATGCATCTTCTTCATTTTCCAATACTACTACTGACAATGGTTTTGTTCCAAGTTCAATCCTAACAATGCCATCTTTCAAAATTTCATCATATGAATGTTCATCTAGTTTTATACAGTTATGGAGAAGAAAAGTACAGTTGGGTCTTTTGGATGATTCAACCATTGAACTTAACACTGTGAACTTATTTGGTACTATGTAGAATTTATTATTACCCATTAAAAAAGTGTGGAATATATCACATTTTAATTCTATTTTAGCTACTTTTGATTCCGTGGAATACACAATAAGCAGTAGGTGGATTTTCCCCTTAACTCCATTACGTTATTTCTTGAGCAAAACTATTACTAAGTTCAACATTTTGGGCCCCTGTTTTTGTTGTCATACTTTAAGTTGGAGATAAAAAAAGAAATTGCTATATTAGTTAGTCGTATTACAAGAATCATATACTAACGAAAAATTATTAGGTATATTACAATTTATATTGATTTATACATCTCCCCTGCATTGTATATTAATTTAAAATTACCATATCTATACTCCAACTGGAGTGATTTTTAATATTGAGTTTTTAAGTTTTTGAATATTAAAGCAAGTTTTGAGTTTTGTAGTTTATAGTTTCATTTTTTTTAATTTTTAGTTTAAAAAATTGTTAATATTATAATTTTTCTTTAAAATTTTTACTAAACAGATGTGAGACTTTTTATATGAAGCTGTGCTGAGAAAATTTAGAATGAGAATAAAACAGAACAAAAAACAAAAAAAATTTATTTTTTTACAGGCTTTTGTGGGTTAAATCCAAATCACGCCATGATTAGAATGGGTTAAAAAGACACTAATTTAATTCGTATATTCTAAATTTAAAGTCCAAGTTCTACATTTTATTGGACAATTTTGAACTGGGTGGGTTGTGGGCTTGTTGTGCATCATGGACAATCCCCTAGATCCTTTATTAGGCAACAATCCCCGTCTTGGATAACAGCTTCAAATTGTGGAACCAAACACATGTTGGTTTGTGCCTCCTTGCAATGAATGTTACATATATTAAGTGGTGTATTGTCTAAAACTCTAGGGGTTAAGTGTAGGCCATGAACCTCTTGGTAAATTGTTTGAAACTGTCCATTTTGGACAGCTTGTGCATCTTCCTTGTCACAGTCCTGCGGATGGGACCCACTAATGCTAATTCGTGATTATGCTTCTCCATCATAAAATCATTTGAACTCCCCCCACCGAAATAGCATTCACGCACCCGTGTAACCGTTCTTCCCATATTCGGCTCAACAAAATCCTTTGAATATTCTTGTTCCATTAAATCAGCCACCGTCCCACATATGTTTCTCCTAATGCAATATTTGATTATCCCTCATCAAATCTTCTTGTGCCATCATTGGGGGCTGAAAAAAATTTAATAGCAAATATTAAACAAACATTAAATTATAATAGGTAAAAAAAAAAATATATTATACCGTTTATTTAAGTTGTGCACGTCGTTCCTTCATATCATAAAATTCATCAATAATAAAATCTGTATCAAACTTTTCAGCAATCTTTCTCTCGATGTAAATAATCAAATAGTTAGCTAGAAATTTATCTTCCATCTTGTTTCTGAGTTTATTTTTTCACAATTTTCATACCTGAAAATGATCTTTTAGTTGTAGCAGTCGAAACAGAAAGAGTCAATACCAAACGAATTAAACGATCAATCAAAGGATAAATCAAATGTTTTCTTGTTTTCACCAATCATTGACATAGCTCAGAAATTGTTGATGATTGTACTAAAGTTGCCTTGCCCACAAAAATCAGCCAAAGTTCTCTTAACTTCTCGTTTATGTTTCTGAACTTCCCACCATTTTCTTTTAGTATATATTTATAATATAATAATATTATATTAATATAATATAATAATATACTAGATGTTGAAAAGGGTATAAGCTTCTTCAACATTTTTACATACAATTTTCTGTTCATCTATTTTTTACTTTTAATATATAATAATAGTATATGTATAAATTTATAATATAATGATATTATATTAATATAATACATGATAGAAGTTTAAAACTGCACCCCTATAGATCCGTCTCTCCTTACATCCCATACTTATTTCCTTTTCTTCCCTCACATCCCTTAATAACGACAAATAATTATTCAGTGAATTATTTCCAGATTTCCCCCCATTAATGTCAGTAAAAAGTCCATGACATTTTGAAATTCAAATTTATCTTTCCCAAAAGAGTAAATCACCAATTTAGTCCTTAAAATTGTAACGATCAGTCAAATTAGTCTTTAAAATTAATAAAACAGTAAAATAGTCCCTGAAATTGTATATTATTAATCAATTAAGTCCTTAAAATTGTAATGAACGGTCAAATTAGTCCTTGAAATTAATAAAATGATAAAATGATCCCTGAAATTATAATGATCTGTCAAATTAGTCCCTAAAATTAAAAAGACTTAATTACACTTTCTGTCTTCTAACTTTCAAAATTTCATGAATTATGCCCTAAAATTTTTTCTTGCACATTTGACCCCTAAATTTACATAATTTCACAAATTTTATCCTAACATTAATTGCCCATCCATGATGTGGAAATGAAAAAATGTTGGAGGTAGGATTTGAACCCTTAACCTTCTCTTTCTCCACCACCAACAAAGCCACCAAGTCATTTAGTTTATCTATAAAAAAATATATATTCAATATACATAGTTATTGTATTTGTTAATTGCATTTTTTATTCCCTAAGTGTATGTTTATATTTGTATTAAAAAAATTAAAAATTAAGAAGATAAATTTATTTATTAAATATTTTTATTTTAATTATACAAATTTATTTATTCAATTATATAAAATTATTTATATATCTTCCACCCTTTTATTTGTAAGGTAGTTATTAAAAATAAAAATATTTAATAGATAAATTTATAAGTTATTGTATAATTTAATTAATAAATAATTTTATATAATCTAATAAATAAATTTGTATAAATTATAAATTTAAATAATTAAAAAATATTTAATAAATAAATTTATTATCTTGATTTTAATATGTTCTTATACAATAAATTTAAACATACACTTGGGAAACCAAAAGTATAATTAACAAATGTAGAAATGGTATAAATAATATATTTTTTATATATAAACTAAACAAACTAAATGACTTAGTAGTTTTATAGTTATGGAGAAGGAAGGAGTCCGGGATTCAAATCTTATCTCTAACACTTCTACTTTTTTCTAAAGATTTAAATGCTCTTTGGGGGAAAATGCGCGAATTTTTTAATGTTAGCACAAAATTTGCCAAATTATATAAGTTTATGGTCAAAATGTGTGAAAAAAAATTAGAGACAAAATTCGCAAAATTTTAAAAATTAGGAGGCAAAAGTGTAATTAAATCTTTTTAATTTTAGGCACTAATTTGACTAATCATTACAATTTTAGGGACTAAATTAATTGATAATTTATAATTTCAGGGATTATTGTCATTTTATTCATTTTAAGGACTAATTTGAGTGTCCATTATAATTTTAGGGACTAAATTGACTGACAATGTACAATTTTAGGAATCATCTTAGTATTTTATTAATTTTAAGAACCAATTTGATAGACTATTATAATTTTAGGGACTAAATTGACTGACAATGTACAATTTTAGGAATCATCTTAGTATTTTATTAATTTTAAGAACCAATTTGATAGACTATTATAATTTTAGGGACTAAATTGGTGATTCACTCTTCCCAAAATCATTTGCCTCCTCGGAACCACCATTAAAGCACGAGATTGAGTCGGCTTCCAATGACAATGACGACACATTGATATCTTCTCTCCCCATTGGAACTAAATGACTCAATAAAAATCTCCTTCACCACATGTATTAAGAACAACAAATCCTTAATCTAAACCTTTTTAATCAAATTAATGGGTTCCCAAGAAGTTGTTTAAATGATCAATCTCATCTAGTCATTTTTTAAACCTGGTGTTATTATCCATTGAAATTATCGGCCAAAACTGTCCACAATAAGTTCAAAAGACTCCACAATCCACATGTGCTGGCACGCCCTGACACCTAACCCATGTGTACCTCTCCCTTGCAACTTCTACAAGAGACCATTTTGTTACCTAATAAAAATAATTTCGCATGATGTCCTCTGTCTCTTTCACCAATTCTTCAATATTTTCCTCTCCCACCAGTTTAAGCAACACCATAACCCCACCCACATTTGAGTCACTGCCATGGTGGTCAAGCCCTCACCAATTAATCTATCTTATAATAAATAGCATATACAACAATTCATATAACAATTTGTACAATAACATTTTTTGTGTCTATCTTTTTCCATCATTGTGAAATGTAATAAATGATGTGTGAATGGTTTCAGCATGAGGAGAGAAAAAGAGTGGTGAGTTCTTTGTTCAACAAGCTTAAGAGATAAGAACAACGCTTTATGGTCCATAGTAAGCCAAATTTCCCAAAATTTTATGGTCATAGTAATTAGTAAAATGGTAATAAAATTAATTCTAAAACCTTGTATTTATCTTTAACTTATGGTAATAAAATGAAAGATCCGGCCTCTCATTTTGGGGCTAGCCGAAAATGCTTTTTAGAGAAGTAAGGGTATTTTAATCATTTTCTAATTAATCAAGAATAAAATTGTAAATTCAAGTAAATTTTATTCAAAATAAATTTTGAATCGATAAAATAATTTCATATAATTATTCTACATTTAGAAATATAACTTAGTTAACTTTTTTATTTAGAATTTTTCTATATTAAAAGCACACTAGTTGAGCCTACACAGTCAACTAGAAATATTTTGGTTAATTTTTATAGAAACTTCAAATAATTCTTAAAAAAAATTTAAAAATTATTTTTATTATTGTTAATATTTTTCTAAGCTTAAAAATATATTTTTTCTAAATTTAATCCCTTTTTACTAATTTTTATTACTATTATCATTATTTCTATTTTTCAGGGACAAAATGGTTATTTTATCATTTTTTGATTTCCGATCTAGAAAAATTATTAAAAATAAATTTTGAATAACTAATTATTCTAAACTCAACCGTGAGTGTCTGGATTTTGAAATTTCTATTTTATTTTTTAGAAATAAATATAGAATAATTAAACAAACAATGAAGTTAAAAATTGAGAATGTTATAAGGGTCACCGATTTTTTCATTTTTCCAAAATTGTTATAGATAATGATTAGTAATAATAAAAATAATTATACAATACTGTTAATAATATAATAATATAATAATATAATATAATAAACGAATATTTAAATATTATTATGATTAATAAAAAATATTTCATAAATATTCATATTAAATTTTTTAATATATTATTTTTTTGTAATTTTGAAATATTAATTGAGAAAATATTTATGTTTTTATTTTTTTTTAAAATAGAAGACACCTAATTATTAGGCGTTATGGTTTTTTTTTTTAATTTTTACACTTGATGAATAAATTAATAACATAATATAATAAGAAAATTAATATAAAACTTAAAATATTAATAAAATAATATAATAAATATTATATAAATAATAATTATAAAAACATTTTACTATGTTATTATTTTAAATAGAAATTGAATAGCAAGATATTTCTGGTTTTAATTATCTTTTTAAAAAGCAATGACACTAACCATTAAGAGTCATGTATTTTGTTTATTTATTTTTTAAAAATTGAAAGATTATAAATAATAATATTATAACTAATAAATAATTTAAAATATTAATATTGATAATATAATAACTATTTTTGTAAATAACAATTATAAAAATATTTTATTATATTATTATTTTAATATTATAATTTAAAAATTTATATGCTTTTATTTTTCTTAAAAAAAAAATCAAACACTTTTATGTTTGAACGCATAGGTGTCACTCGTTTTTTGAAAATAGTCTACTCCAGGCCAATACTACGATAAAATACCTAATAATATAGTACATGCATGAGAGTTTGAGTAATTGACTGATAATATCAGGTTTTGAAACTTTTTCATTTTACAAGAAAGTCCTAACAATATTTTATGAAAAATTGATATTAGCAAATAGACTTCGTTTATAAAATATGAGGTTCAAGGTCCAAGGTACAAGAAAGTGCTTTTGGTACGCTGTTTCTCCAGCAGTAAATTTAGACAATAATAACTCAATTATTGCTTGACAATTTATATAAATTCATTAATGGACTGATAACATTTTTAACTTATGTTTTGAATATTTAGTTGGAAAATGTATGAGTAGAATAAAATAATCAAGGGTTTCTAAAGTATGCCTGAATATTAATTAATTAAAAAAGCGGGAAAATAATGTAACAAATGTGCAGCACAAACATCACGATATGCTGGACTTGACTGCGCAAGTAAAAAGTTAAAACACATTACTCCATATCTATGCAAATGTAATAGACATTCTTAGACAATCGAAAATATCAAAATCAACAACTGAGAAAACAATTTTTCTTCAAAATTTAAAGACCTCACAAAACAACTACTCACCAACAAAAAAAAAAAAAAAAGGTTAAAAATCATTTTGAATAATAAACTATATCAGAATGATTTATTATATTCTTTTATGCCCAGACTAACTTAAGTATCAGAGTCCTTACAGGTACTCCATATAATAAAATGAAAGTGAAAAACTAACTAAAGTTTAGGAATTATGATGATCTTGTTACACAATGCAAAATTAGAAGACTAAATTGAAGTAAAAAAAAATTAATAGCAGATATGGTGGCCTCACCTTGGTGAGTTCAATAATATGGTTTTTGTCACTTTGTGCTTTTATTGATGTTTTTCTTGGAAGGGCTTTTAAACCCTCATAACTATACCACTAAGTGTGATTTTGGTTCCACGTTTACTACATGCGTTCTTCAATTTTTTTCACGTCAACTTTTAAATTTACGTGAAAACTAGGAAGAGTTCTTCCACTAGACGTGAATAATCACATCATAAAATTCAAACCAAACACGTTATAAATAATCTAGCTTGCATACAGGGTGTAAATTTCCTCGTTGCTTCTTTTTTTTCCCTTATGCTAAAAGTATTTTGTTATTTCAAATTGTCATGTTGACTTTATTTTTATATTATAATTTTAGATAGAAAAGATAAAAATAAAAAGTATGAAATGAAGTATATTTTTATTGTTTTGTTTCTTGCAAAAAAATAGAAGAGTATAAAATAACAATATAAAAGCAAAGAGTTTTGCCTTGATTGTGCCTGATGAAAGGCTTATGTTATGTTTTAAAAAGAAGGTTTAGTCTTAAATAATTGAGTCTAAAAATCATCAAGAATAACAAAACGGACTTAATGGCTTGATCATGCTACCACATTCATACCTGACCTATGCCTCTTCATGCTATTGCTTGCACATCTTCAAATTGCTACGGAGCGTTATAGTAGGAGCACCACAATTTCATCTTGTTACATGAGGTCTCCACCAAATCCAATATGCAAGAGTTCTTCAAGAAGACGCCTGTTCATAAACAATAATATTATTTCCACTCATAAATTTTATTAGCTTATTTTGCTGTAACAGAAAATGCAACAGTAACAAAGTATGCATTGTAAACTGAATGAGGTACCCCATCAATATCATGATTGTTAGCAAGATTACCTCAAGTCTTCTGTTTCTTCTACTTCCAAGTTTGAAGTTCCGAAGATACGTTGCTTAATTTTTTTTGTTGGAGAAAATGTTTCTTCTTGCTCATTAGACTCAGAGTCCTTGAATTTATTTCGAACAACATTGGCTTCTACTTCATGAATTTCCCTGCTTCTCTTGGATTTACATCCTTCTTCTTCTAAGGAATACATCCAACGAAACCCACACTCTTTTATGACCACTGCTTCCTTGTTATATTTGGTTTGAGCGAAGAATTTAAATGTTAGCTTTGGATGATGAGTGTTGCTCCTGTCATTAATGGCTTTTCTCTCTTTAATTATTTCCATTATCTGCTTACAACATTGAGGATCATACCATAAATATACGTGATCTACCATAAATTGAAATGAAGGATCGTAAATAGAAAAGACAGGTTCTTGTGCAGAGAAGCTTGATATATTGATCCTTTCATCTAAGCTAGTTTCCAAGTAACATTCACATCCAATACTTCCATGGCATATAATATTGCATGATTGGACTTGAGAAACAACCATGTAGAAAATGAAACCCAACAAATTAGGGGGAAGTTCAATAGTGACCAAAGCTTGTGTAAAGTGGCAATGGAACCAGTCTTGAACTTTGCCATTTCTAACTGGTAAACAGTAGAAAATTTGAGAAAGAAAATCACCTTGGTCATTTTCAAAGGATTCATCTTCTTCATTTTCCAATACTACTGCTGACAATGGTTTTGTTCCAAGTTCAATCCTAAAAATGCCATCTTTCAACATTGCATCATATGAATGTTCATCCAATTTTATACAGTTATAGAGCAGAAAAGTACAGTTGGATCTTTTGGATGATTCAATCGTTGAACTTAACACTGTCTGAAGAGAATGACAATTCCAGACGTAAAAGAGCTGAATGGATCGTGGAAATGCAGGTATATGTTGAAGCATTTTGCATTCACCAACTTCAAGAAGTAGGAGTCTTGGAAGATACTTAATGCTTTCAGGTAAGCTTCTGATGGCGATACGAAATATGATTAAGCATTCCAATGATGATAACAAGGCAATGTTGTCTGGGATTTCACACAAGCTTTGACAGTTGGAAAATACTAGGCGTGTTACTGACCGGAAGGCAGGGCTAGGCATTAACTTATGTAAGGTGAAGAAAGCGTCACATTTGTGTTTCCTGGACTCAGAAAGCCAAATTAGATGCGCAAAGTTTTCAGGAAGATCCACAAGACCATAATCAATTGAAAAAGAAAATACGCCGAGATTTTCGATATGCAAAATTGATGGGGGAAGTTCATTCAAACCTGAATCTTCTAAAAACAATCTTTGCAGAGATTGTGACCAAGTACCGTTGCTATTAAGGCTCTCAAGCGACGTGCATCCCTTCAGATTTAAAATTTCAAGCTTCGAGAGGGAGCAAATTGATGGATCAACCCAAGACAAACTTTCACAATAGCACATATCTATATATTTAAGATTTGGTGCTTGAGACAACTTTGGACACTCCATAAGGTGTTTGGAGCCCTGAAGGTCAATTTTCTCTAAATTTGGCAAATTCTGCAGCAACATATAATGGACCAAACAAGTTAGTACAATTTCCTGAAAATTTCATTTTTTTTATTGAAATAGACATCAATTTCTATCAAAAAGCAAAACCGAAACATAAATACATAATCGTTAAGTGAACCATGCGTACTTGTACTCCGTGCCAAAGTTTTTCCACATTGCTGTATGGCATGGAAAGCTCAACAAGCTTCTCAGGGCAAAAAGTTGACGGTAAAGATTTTAATGGATATCCATTCCACCCCAAATATCTTAAGTTTTTAGGTAAGAATTCAAGACCCTTTGGAAGGTACACTGAATTAATTCTCTCAAAGTCTCCATTGGAGGATTGAAATCAAGTAATCTCAGGTTTGGCATCTTTCTAAATGCTTTGGAGCTTAAATTTATATATGTAATTTGAGTCATATCTAACCATATTCCTTCAACTGCACCAGTTCCCTGACAAATAAAAATTAGAATTAATGTCACTTCTTTTGAAACATTTTGCATTTTTATATGCAAAACAAGTGTTAGGGAATACAAGTCAAGGTAGCATTCACTTACTCTATTATTTGTCAATACATCATTGACTTCCTCAGGATCCCACAATCTACTGCGTTGCCCAGGATTTTTAGTAGATTCTTGACGAACAACTTCTCTACCCATTTCTTGTATCAGATTGTGCATATCTATGCAATTCCTATATGTAGTAGTGATAAGAGCTTTTTCTAAAAGACTTCTTATCCCTATATCAGCAGAAAAACCACATTCATTTAAAATTTTTGTTATACGGTCTCTGCTTTGTCCTTTAAAAAAACAAGCTATGTCTAGAAAAATGTTTTTCTCATCATCATCTAATCCTTCATAACTCAATCTCAACACTGCCTGAATTTCCGCATTGGGGATTTTCTTTATTTTACTTAGTGCACTATGCCATTCATTTTCATTTTTGGAACGAAGAAGTGATCCCAAAACTTTCAAAGCTAAAGGGATTCCTTTGGCATAATCCATTACTCTTTTTGATAACTCCTCATATTCCTTTTCAGGATAGGTTTTGCCAAAGGCATTTAAGCTGAAAAGTTCAAGGGACTTTTGAAAGTTCATTTTCTTGACTTCATAAATTCTGTCAACAACTTCAGGTATAAATACATGCTTATCTCTGGTTGTCACAATGACTTTGCTACCAACTCCTAGCCAGTCACGACCCACTCCCACCAATTTTTCAAGAAGTTCTGAAGTATTCACATCATCTAGTACGATAAAAACTTTCTTACGCCTGAGTCTTCTTGTAACAAAAGAGGGTATCACTTTAGGAGTGTCAATACGAATATCTTCCCTTAGTAACTTAGAAAGAAGTTTGTTGCAGACGTAATTTAGGCCACGCCTTTTTGATTCCTCTACCACATTTTCTAAGAAGCAAGTGCCTTCATATTGAGAAGAAACCTTATGAAAAATAGCAGCAGCAAGAGTTGTTTTACCAATACCTCCCATGCCCCAAATTCCAATGACTCGAACTTCCTCTGAATCATTTTTTAGTAATGATTCAATGTTTGTATAGTTTTCATTAGATATGAAAGGTTCTCTAAAGTCATGTGGGTACTTGTGATTTAGTTTTTGCAAAACAACTTTGATGATGTCTTCAATCAAGTCAGATTCATTCCTATACAAAGATTAAATAAAAGAAGAAAATTACATATAATAACTTAGGTAAATAAATACTAAACTTTAAAGGAAAATTATTCAATATTGAGAAGATAAAATTTGGATTTAAGGACAATTATCCTTTTATACACCACTAGATTCCACGAGAAGAGATAACAAATAGATAAGTCAAAATTTTCTCCAAGCTTAAAGTAAAAGAATGTAAGATCAACAAATATAGACTAGATTGAGAATGAGTGGATATTCCTCTTGAAATTTTAAAAATTGTTGAGAAATATCACATTTTTTCTTCAATTTCATTGTATGATACTATATCCTTTTCTTCTATAATTCAATTTGGAAATATAACAACCCCTTTTCACATATTAAGTACAAATCATACACACAATTTGATATGATTTAATAGAATTTTAGTTTGGAGGGTTTCTTATAAAACAATTTCTCTCGCAATCTTATAGTGTATTTGTTTTAACATTGGTGAACTTCACACTTAATTTCTGGCGATAATAGACAGTTGGAATGGAGTGAAAGTGTTGGGAACGTCTGCTGACAGAAAACAAACACACCCTTATTCTCGTTCTCAAATCCTGAACATTTCCTCATACAAATATTTATGGATAACCTCACATTTTTACGCAACTTTCATGTTTTATATTACAAAGAAAGTCTTCACATTATTTTTCTTATTTTCACAAATTTTTGAACTAATTTTCTTATATTCGGATGTATATAAATACTAGCTGGCGATAATCTTTAATCCAATTTGGAACAAATTTAACAAAGGAAAATTTATCGTTGTAAGATTTTAATTATATTCCGTATATCAAGTTAAAAAAAAATCTTCAAAATATTAATGTAAAGAATAAAAATAATTGATCGATCAACTTGTTTTTTAATCATACTTATTATCTCGGTAGCAGCTTATGAATTAGATTTTATTTTGGTTTAATTACTCATTTGATCTCTATACTTGCATTATCTGTAAGTTTTAATTTTTATACTTAGAAACTATTCATTTTAGTTCCTACATATTTATTTTTGATATTGTTTTGATTTTTGCGTCAAGTGTATCTTAATCCGTAAAATAAAACCGTTATAAAATAGAAATTGGCAATGTAAAACTATCACAAATTTTCTGGTAGTTATTAAATAACCACAAATTAGTTTCATAAAATAAAATAAGCATAAAATTTGTGGCAGTTTAATAATCGTTACAAAATTTGTGGGGTTTTACACTATTAATTTCTATTTTGTAACGGTTTTATTTATGAAATTAAGACACACTAAATAACAGGAACCAAAACAATATCAAAAGTGCATGTATGGAGACTAAAATAGATAGTTTCTAAGTATAAGAGCCAAAACATAAAGATAATGTAAGTATAAGGACGAAATGGGTAATTAAACCTTTTATTTTCTTAGTTTGTTTTCCAAAGTTAGATTTAATTGGTTTGAGGGTTTGCTTATAGACATAAGTTTTGTTTTAGGGGAGTGCTTACGAGTCATACTCAATTATGTCTAGTATGTTGACATAATCCTTAAACAATAGAATTTACAAAAATAAAAGCAGAAGCAGTATAATATATATGACGCCACATGCACCTGTATGCGTTGGAATCGAAGCCAGATAAATTGGCTGCTTCATAGAGAGTGTCCTTCCACTTTTGCATCTTCTCCGTACTCACCTTTTCATCATTGTGTTTTGAGAATGCGGTGTGATAAGTCCCACTCTGTTTGCGTACCTGAGATGGGTCTATTTTGTAGAACACAGGAATAACATCAACATCTTCTCCTTCTTTCTTGCATTCCATTAGTTCAAGCAGTTCATTCAAGCACCAACTAGAAGACGCATAGTTCTCTGAGAAGATAACCAAAAAGAGGCGGAGTCTGTGATGGCTTTCACGAGCTTCTACCCAAATCTCATCTCCTTTCTGGATCCTGTAGTCTATGTATGTATCGATGTTGTTTCTGCGCAGAGCAGCATGAAGATGGCTTGTGAAGTCACCGCGAGTATCATCTCCTCTAAAGCTGATGAAAACATCATATCTTTTGGTAACAGAGAGAGAGGAAGAAGAACCACAGCCAACAACAGCAGAACAAGTAGAAGCCATGGTTATGCTATCGCTATTGCTCGCTGTGTGTGTGTAGTAGAAAACGCTCTGCTCAGATCTAATGGATTGGAGGGGATTTTATTCATATCTTTGTTTTATATTGAAACTACTACGTTGACCGTGCATTACACGGGTGGCCTTTTTCTGGACACATCTATTAAAATAATATAAAAATATAAAATAAGTTAATAAACTTATCTATATAATTTATGACTATTTATTTATGTATATATTAACATAATAATTTTATGAAAATACTTTGTGTTATTATGTTTTTTATTAATGCTATTGTTTTGGTCTGTACATGACACAAGAAAAATATTTATTTATATATAATTATAATTACAATACATAATAAATAAATATTTTAAAATTTATAAACTTAATTTTAGTTAAAATTTATATAAAAAATAATTTTAAATATATAAACTATATTTTGAATTTACAATAAATAATTTAAATTGTGATATAAGATTATTTTTAAACTAGTATTTTTGCATGTGTAATATACAGAATAAATATTTATTTTTTATAATTAAAATTTGTAATAAATAAATATTTTTTAATATATAAAATATATTTCAGATTTATGATAAATAATTTATATTGTGACACAAGATTATTTTTAACAATTAATATATTTTTTAAAATATTTAAATTTGTTTTAAAAATAAATATGTAAATGATAGATTGAAATAGATAGGAGGTTAAGAAAATTTCTAGAAACACTCTTTTCAATATAGTTATTCTATTTTATATATAACTAATATTTTAGCTTGTGTAATGCACAAAATGAATGTTTATTTTTGTTTTGGAAGTTACTCGGACGTACAGCTTTAAGTTAACTCCCACTTCACTTACCCCGACTGGCACGTCGCGAGCACCTCGATTAGTAAACCCTTGTTATCTCGGACCGACTCCACCTTTATCCCGGCATAGCATGGGAAATGCCTAACGGTAAGGAACACTTGTAATAAGGCACTCAAACGCATGCTGCCACGTGGCACCTAGCTCTAACAGAATTTTCCTCTAAAACACACTATATAAAGGACTTTATGCTCATCAGGTACACATGCTTTCTCATACTCACTCACACTTGAATCCTTACCGACTTAAGTATCGGAGTCCTTGTAGGTGCCACCACTGGAGACGGCAACAACACCATGGGAGCTCATCGAAGATGCACTCTTGTGTTCACCACACAACATTGGGCTGTCTATAGGAATCATTTTCTGATTCTCTTCTTTTCCTTCGTTTTCTTCGTTGTCTGAAAATCGTGATGGTTAGCACAAGAAACCACAAGTCCACTGTAGCACCTTCGCCACCAAAGCTTCCATCACCATCGCCTAAGGATGGTGAAGTTGCTTTCGCCACTCCTGAGGCGGCTCCTAGCGCAAATGGTGTTCCGGCACCGTCAATCACCATGGTAGACCTTGTTGTGTTGCTGCAGCAACAGAGAGAGGCGTTGAAGGGGCAGAAGAAGATCATCGCTGAACTCCGAGCGGAGAGAGACAGTAGGAAGGTTATGGAGAATACTTACGATCACACCAAGAGGTTCGCTACATCTGCTCTGAAACCTGCGACGGAGATGCATGATGAGCATATGGCGACAAAGTTGGATGAGGAGGACGAGATGATTTCGTTCAATCTTCCCTTTTCCTTGAGGATCTTGAATTTGTAGGTCCCGAAGCAGCTGCAACAGCGACCTTCGTTGGAGTTGTATGATGGATCTGCTAATCCAAATGACCACCTCTCAGTGTTTGAATTAGCTATGTCTTACAAAGGAGCGTTGACCTTATTGACATGTAGAGTGTTCCCACTCTCGTTGAAGGGAGTGGTGTTGAAGTGGTTCCAATCTCTGGAACCGAGGATCATCGATTCATGGATGATGTTGAGAGAAAAATTCAAGATTGCCTTTGCGACTAGCAAGGCCAGGCCGAAGACTAAGGTTGATCTGAGGAGGATTCGCTAAGGCACAGATAAGCCGTTAAAAGATTACATTGACAGATTTAATCAAGAGGCAAGGGCAGCCAAAAATTTATAACCCGTAGTGGTTTTAATGTTGGCTAAGGACAGGGTGAGACCAGGCTTGCCTTTCTTCATGTCAATTGCTAAAACACCGCAGACTTTAATGGATGAGTTTTTGAAGAAGGTAGAGAAATACATCAACTATGAAAATATGCTGGAGGCTGGGCAAGTGAAAACGGCCGAGATCGCATTGCAAAAAGAGAATCGACAAGCAAAGGCCGACAAACCGCTGCATCATGAGGACTGTGGTTTATACAAAAGACGCTTGAGATTTGAAGAATACACACCATTTAATGCCTCTAGAGCAAGAATTTTGAACGAGGTATATAATGTGGAGTTTGTGGAAGAAGGAACAAAACCCTCGAAGCCAATAAAAAACAGAGAAGTAGGAGATTAGTCCAAATATTGTCAGTTTCACTGGGCGCCAGGTCATGATACTAATAAATGTTTTCAGTTGAAAGATGCAATTGAAGTGCTGATCAGATGAGGGAGACTTGACCGCTTTGTCAGACAGAATGGGGGTCATAGTGACAGAGGATGACGCCTTTTGCCACCAAGGAGAGAGAGAATAAGAAGTCTAAGGAGGGCACACTCTCCATCCCAGAAAGAAAGATCACCACGCTGACATAGTCCCACGAGAAGCCATTCTCCACCTCGGTCATCACGGGATGATGTCGAGGTACATTCCATCTGCCGCCAGTCTCCCAAACGATCAGTTATCCTGGCGACCTACACGATCTCCTGTCCATTCTCTTGTGCAGAGCCATGAGATCATATATGTCATCACAAGCGAATTTTCAGGAGGAGGTTTGTAAAAAATGCGAGAAAGAGGCATGCTAGAGAAGTATTGGCAACTTCTTTCAGGTTCGTGCTGGTGATAGCCCGTGAAGAAGAGGATGCCGCCTTTAATTTTCGATGACTCCGACTATGCCGACGTTATGCCAAACCATGATGATCCTTTAGTGGTGAATGCTTTGATGGCACAAAAAGGAGTTCATAGGCTGTTGGTAGACATTGGTAGTTCCGTCGATGTTATGTTCTATGAACTATTTAAGAAGCTGAGAATCTCAGAATCAGAGTTGATGCCATACAATGAAGATCTGATAGGATTCTCCGAACATCACATAACGCCAATGGGTTACATAAAGTTGCATGTGACATTTGGAAAGCTACCCTACACAAAAACCGTAACCATGCAGTTCATAGTTGTGGACGCTAAGTCCTCATATAATGCAATTTTGGGTAGACCGACGTTGAATGCCTTGGGGGCAGTTATCTCAGTCTCGTATCTGGCTATGAAATTCGTCAGTGATAATATGGAGGTAGTCACCCTTAGGGCTGACCAGAGGAAAGCAAGGAATGTTATAAGGAGTCCCTAAAAGTCGGTTGCAACCTCGACATAGATTATAAACCTAATCCCAAAGAGGGCGAAGTACTCTTGACAGAGTTAGACTGCCGGGATGAGATAAAGAGAGATACCTAGATACCTCGTCTAGAGCCTAAAGGGGAGTGCATCCCGGTCCAGATTGGGAAAGAGAAGGATCAGGTCGTAAGAATTGGTGCTGACCTGGAGGAAGGGATGAAGGAAGATCTGTTGACGCTTATGAAGAACAATGCTAGTTTATTCGCGTGGAAATCGGTAGATATGCCCATAATAGACCCCAATCTCTTTTGCCATCGGTTGGAAGTCAATCCCTCCGTGAAACCGGTGTGTCAGAGAAGGAGAAATATAGCCTCTAAACACCTATAGGAGATTGATAGGCAGGTGGAGGAATTGTTAAAAGCCGGATTCATTCGAGAAGTGAAGTATACCACCTGGCTAGCTAATGTGGTGCTTGTGAAGAAGCAAAACGGCAAGTGGAGAATGTGTGTTGATTACACTAACCTAAACAAATACTGCTCGAAGGACTTATACTCTTTCCCCGACATTGACAAGCTGGTGGACAGTTCATCTAGATTCCGTTATTTGTCTTTCATGGACGTTTATTCCGGATACAACCAAATCCCTCTATATTTAGGCAATTAGGAGAAAACGGCTTTTATGATTGAGAAGGCCAATTATTGTTATAAGGTGATGCCCTTCGGATTGAAGAATGCCGGGCCACGTATTAAAGGATGATGAACAAGGTGTTTGAGGCACAAATAGGGCAGAATTTGGAGGTATATGTTAATGATATGATTATGAAAAGTGCCACCCTTTCGGCACATCTTCAGGACTTGGAGGTATATACATACATATATGGCATGCATTCATATGTTAAGAATCTTCAATATCCTTGCACATGTACATACGACAATCATTCATACAGTGAGGGATTTCTAACTCAAAATCCCATATTACAATAATTCCACCACTACCATGTTAATGCATGATAACACAACTCTCAAGAGATTCACAACATCTTGGGCGATTAGCCAAGTCTCACCTCCTACCATGGCCTATCCAAGTACCATTCAGGGATTGCCAAACTCTGATCTGTGGATTAAGCTTAGTGGTTTGTCAAGATAAGTGTATGTGGGTGGTGGCTCACCACGACTTAAGGCCTGCACTACCTTGGCCCCCTATGAAATCACCCATCCATTCATCCCCAAAGACCCATCTTTAAGACCCCACATCTTATCCAAGCATTAGGGTAGAGGCCTGTTTAAGCTACAATTCCTATTAACCATCCAATTTACATGCCTGTCCATAGAACAACATGAAGCCCATCACACAGCCTCAAATAATGACATATGCATGAAATGCATGTATGACAACACGGTATCAACCACTAGTCAACATATATCTATGTAACAGCACAACACCACGTGGGCCTAACCAGCACCATACATGGTCCACAACCACTACCAACACCATGTAGGCCCAAACCAGCCTCAAGCATAGTCAACAGGTAAGACCCTATCCAAGCAGCCCATACCTCGTGAGAAACCTCACACAACAATCTATTCATAACTAGTGCAGGTCCTATCCAAGCAACCTACTACTCCAAGGCCTTATCCAAGCAACCTATATCCAATAGGTGAAAACCCAAGCAACAACACTTACGATAAGTGGAGGTCCTATCTAAGCAACCTATCACATCTTCCCATATTCTTAACCTTGGACTCATACTAGAAGTCCTTCTCAGCCATGATTTACACCACTACACGTTCAACATTAATCAACAACAGAGCACTACATTAGCTGAGTGATTCACGTGCTCGCTTAGTGAAAACCTTCCTTATAGAGGACCAACTTCTCTTGAGAAGGCTTTTCGCTCAGGAACCATGAGTTTCACTCAGCAAATCAGAGTCACTTGCTCAGCAATAACTGGAGTCCCTCAATGGATTCATTCCAGGGACTTTCCCCAAACTTCCATGGACGACATTTCGCTCAGTGAATCACCTACTCGCTCAGCGAATAGCCAATCTAGAGAATAGCCAAAACTTGCACCCACTCCTCACTCAGTGAACATGTTGTTCGCCCAGTGAATCTTTTGCAACAGAAAGCACCACTCTTCAGGGCCCCCAATTTGCCCAGCAAGCCTAGTATTTGCTTAGTGAATTGCTCCCAGGAATGTTGGAATGCCCACACTCGCTTGGCAAGCCATGTACTTGCTTAGCGAAACAGTTTTCTGGAAAATTTTCTAGATTTTTATGAACACTCACTCAGTGAAAAACATTTTGCTCAGCAAATTCCTCCTACACTCCAGCTGTAATGCCTAGTCGTTTTCAGGATCAACAGCTATCCCCACAAACTAACACAAGACTTTTTAGTATGCTTTGTCCTCACTCACACGCTTCCTGGAAAACTTCTCAAGAGGTCATCCATCCTAGAATTGCTCCAAGTTAAGCATGCTTAACTGTGAAGTTCTTAAGTGATAGGCTATCGAAAATTAGATACATCTTGTTGGTATAGATAACATTTATTAATTCTTTTAAGCTATCCTTAACTGTACAGCCTATACCTGCAGGGCCTTTGTATCCTCTCATTCCGGTATATATTCGATTCATTCATGTGTCCCTCCCACTGAAAGCCTGCCAAGAGCCACTTCTTGTCCGTGCCTCATCTATTTTTCACTGACAATTATTCCCTATCCTCATCAGCACTTGGGATGTTATATGCCCACCAACTTTCGCTTGGTTCATCCTCAAACCACACTGTACTAGGAGAGAGACCTTGCTTTGATACCACTTTGTAACTCCTGGCCGCTTTTAGGATCGACAACTGTCCCCACAAACTAACACAAGACTTTTCAGCGTGTTTTGTCCTCACTCACACGCTTCTTGAAAAACTTCCCAAGAGGTCACCCATCCTAGAATTGCTCCAAGTTAAGCACACTTAATTGTGGAGTTCTTAAGTGATAAGTTGCCGAAAAGTAAATGCATCTTGTTGGTATAGGTAGCACTTATAAATTGCTTTAAGCTATCCTTAATTGTATAATCCTATACCTGCACAGCTTCTGGATCGCTCTTATTCTGGTATGTATTCAATTCATTCATGTATCCTTCCCGTTGAAAGCCTACTAGGAGCCGCTCCTTGTTCGTGCCTCATCTCTTTTGTACCGGCAATTACTCCCCACCTTCGTTAGTGCTTGGGATGTTACAATAGCCATCACCCCGACTCAAGAACACTCGCTCAGCGACACGAGGGTCGCTCAACAAATCATCAACTCGACAACCTCACTTTAGTCTCAGGGGCATTCTCGCTTAGCGAGATCCCTAGTCGCTCAGTGACTATCAGATGACAATAGCAGGAACACTCTTTGAAAAACCCCAAAAATCCAAACATTCTACTCACTCATACCCCAAATTGACTCTATAAAGGTCGAATACAACCACACAACAACCCACAACAACATACGCAACACATTCAACAGTCAAGATGACATTTCAACACAAATCATTGAGAATTTAAAGCAAATCCATTTCCACACAACATCTCAACATAACTCATTCAACTTTAGTTTTTAGTACAAACCATGGCCACATTTGCATATAATTATGTTCATACAACAACAATTTAACACTTGTAAGTTTCCCTTGCCTCTAGGAGTTCCAAATCTAAAATCTGGGGAAGGAGGAGAATATGGAGAAACAGACTCTTGAGCCAAACCCTTGAGAAATCCACTCTTATCAACACAACAAGGGATTCAGGCTTGAATTCTTCTACACTCTTAGTGAGTTTAAGTGAGATTGAGAGAATGAGAGAGAGTGGGGGAACAGAAATGGGGGAGAGTGGGTTTAATGACTTAAAAACCTTTTCTGGGCCTTATAAAGACTTCAGGCCCACTAAAGCCCATGGTCTGTCTAGTCACTCCTTAAGCCTCACAACTAGCTCAACACTACTGTTTCCCTCAACAACCCATACGAACATAACCAACACTCTCACTTTGGCTTAAGAACATTTTCTTCAGTTCCCTAAATTTAGACAGGAATTCCAAAACAACCAACACAAAACAACACTCATACAACAACAACTTATTTATTTATTTTAATCACCAATGTCTTATATTATATTTCCACTTTTAGTTATTAAACCACTAAATCAAACGTTAAGTTACAACATACAAGTCACACTAATATAGGATATTAGTATAAGTCTCCTCCTTAGAAGGATCAGTAGCAGGACAACTCCCCTTTGTGCTCACACATGAAGGAGAAGGAGGTCGTTCTAGTTAGACATTTGTATGTTGCTATGAAAGACTCAGAGATGCCAACTCCTTTCTAATCTTGTGTCTCAACTATTGTGTAAGCTCTTGTCTAATTTCCTGTTTGATGCATCCATCTCTTCCTTACAATAGGGCCGTAACGTGAAAGTGGTCCATGGTATAGCTGAATGCCCTCACCTCGTCCAGCAACACACACAAGGCCAAGGTAGTTCGGTCTCCCAATTGCAACAGTCAATGTATCCTTACGACTATAAGGAACAAACGATCCTTGAGTGCTCTATTCAACCAAGGAATCTCACAATATTTAATTCATAAATTGTAAGACAGTATGTAACTTGTTACAATTACAATTAGAAGTCAAAAATTACTTACAATATTTTCAACAAGAAGGCATATCTCCTTAGATGTCTATTTGTGCGATTCTTTTGCGTAGCCTTTCTTCCATTTCTCATTGTGTAAGGATAGTGATGGAGGATCAATAACTCCTATAGGATCAAATGTCAATGTTGCTTGACATTGCTTCGACTTTTCCTTCATTATCTCCTTAAGCAACTTATAGCCACTATTAGACAATTTATAAGGATAGACATTCTTTGCTTGAATCATCCATCTTTTTTCCTTTTTCTTTTCTCCTATGATAAATAACACACCATCAAATTCAATAAAAAATAATAAAATGTTGGAGTATGATAAAAAAATATAATTCGAACTAACCTAAAAGATAGCATCTAGTCGACTGTCAACAAACCTCTGCTATATCTCCTCATCAATGAACACATACTACTCACAAAGAGATTTTCCCTTCAATGCCCCATACATGCATCTATTGGTGAGTTGTGTCTTAAATGCCCTCCAATGCTTCGTAAGTGTAAGCAATTTCCTCCTTAAGATGTCAATATTTGGAACATCATAAGTGAGTTACATTACAAATCAAAATTGAAGAGTTAATGTACAATAATAATATGATTAAATGCAATATAAAGAGTTGAGAGGTAAAAGTGAAATACTGTGATAGTTTGCCAAATTTGATTCTTCAAGCTCTCCTCTACATGTTTCCAATCCTTAGCGAGAATAAAAACCTTGCTTCGACTAAAAAGGCCCACAACATTAATAAATTTTGTTGCATTTGGCCCAAGAGGTCTTCCAGTATCAACATCAAACTTAATTGGTATCTTTTGGTCACCAGCTCAACTGAGAGTCAACTATTTTAACCGTGTGACTCATCTACCCTTTTTCTGTGTAGATTGAGAAGGAGAGCCACCAAATGGATCAGCCATATGTCTGTTTAGACAATAAAATAACAAATGTCAGTACCATGATAAACATAACTTGTAAATATCAAGATAAAAATAACGAAAACATGATTAAACAATAAGATAAACATAAGCTGTTTACTAAAGTGGTTAGGTAGGAATGTTCTCTCATATCCTTTTGTGATGATCATCATGTGTGACATGTACATCATCCACTTCATTTTCGTAAATGAAAATAGGTATATGTGTTGAGAAAAAAGGAATCTCAAATAGATCAATAGTTGAATCTTGTTTTTCATCACTACTATGCATGCTTCTTCCTTAGAGAACCACTGACCACTTTTTGTTTAAAGGATCATTGATATAAAAACTTGTTTTACTTGGTATGCCATGATGAAAGGCTCTTTCTTATAACCTACCTTGCCAAAGTCCACCAATGTAAATCTTAATTCAGCATTACACAAACTATCATACACATGTGCTCGCTGAAAAGAATCTGGTCCAATATCATAGATCATGTCCTTTAGTCAATCGTCCATATATAGATCAACTTCATCAGTTTGAGGCACACTTGACATGTCTAACAATTTACTATGCTATGTCCATATTGTATAACTCTTGCAAAAACCCATCACAAAAAGGATGCTCCTATATTTACTCAACTTGTAGTCGTCTCTCATTCAAACAATTAACATAAGGACAATAAAAGCTTCCATTACTATTAGGAAGATTTCTTTTAGCAAATTCGAGAAACTCTTCCACTTCATTCTCATACTTATCAGTTGTGTAGCTATAATTAATCCAACTACAATCCATAAATTCATACTATAATACACATAAACATATATCATACATGTAAATCTCACTTTTTTATATAAGGTGTGGTCCTATTTCATTCAGGAAGACATTTTTTTTTTTAAATTTGATTAATATGTATAGATTTAGTCTTATATCTTTAATTTGACAAAATTTTGGTGGCATTTTGTATTGGTCTCTAAGTGCATGACATGAAAGTGGTGACATCAAATCCACCACAATCAAGTATACACTCGAAGAACAAAACAAAATACACTAAACCAAAATTTTATCAAATTTAAGATGAGACTTAGAATCTACATATTAATCAAGTATAAAAAAATGAATATTTCCGAATTGTCCAACTTGGACAATTCAAGATTCAATACAATGATTAATACTAAGCATTATATTGAATCTCAAATGGAAACTAAGGTTACTCATGATGCATAACTTGAATATAAAGCATATAATTAAACATACAAGTTAATGCATACACTTAAACTAAGGTTTCATAGTTTCTATAGAAAATTCAACAGTTTCCTCTGTATTTTAGTACTTTCTCATATAACTGTTTATAAGTATTCAATCACAATACCAAAGGTTATCTTGTCAGACAATTCAATTCACAACAAATTTCAAATTTTCAACCTAAGATTTCATAGTTCTAATTGTTCAATTTACCATTTCCAATAAGTCACATAAACCATTTAGCATCAATTTAAATACTAATGGAAATTTACATAAGAGAAACATATTGATTAGCTTAAAGGTAACCACATGAAACAATCAAGCATCATAATGGTATTAATGATTAAAAAAACTAAGAAAAAAAAGACAGTGTTGCTTGGAGACTAATATTTTTGATTCTATTTTGCAATATTATTATTATTATTGGCATCATACAAAATTTCCTCCTAAGTTCAATAGCACCCATGTCCAAAGCTTTCCACTCCCATTAAGAACACAAAATCTCACTTTTTTTTTTCATCTTATGGTCCAGCACCCACACACAAAATGCTCAACTTTTTATTTTCTTTCCAACTAAGTATACACCAATTTAACACCCATAAAAAAATACCAAGATAAATTTCTTAACTGTTGAAGCATATTAACATAAACAATATCAGAAATGAGCAAAGCAAAACTTACCTTAGTGTGATCCTTTTCTAGCTTTATGTCATTATGTTTAGATATTTTTTGTGCAAAAGTATCTTTGATAAAATAAAATTTGTTTGAATAATACTAATTAGAAGTACTTTTAGATGTGTAATTATTGAAAAGGGTATAAAGTTTAGAGTAAATTACATTGACACCTCTTGAGATTTTTTTGAAATTGCACATAACCCCCTTATTTTTTAACATTCACAATAACCTCCCTTACAGAGGTACACGGTGTAATGTTTTTCACACAATCAAGGAGGCTAATGTAATGTATAAAAGGTATCAGTGTAATGTTTATCAGACAATTAAGGAGGATTAGTGTAAGAGTAAAAAAAAAAAGAAGAAGGGTATCGGGCAAGTTTAACGAAACCTCAGGAAGTACCAATGTAATTTACTCTAAAGTTTACAATGTAATATTAATTTTTTTATTTCATTTTAGTATCTTATAAAGATATGACCAGTAATATATTGTTAAAAATAATTAATGAATCTGGAAAAAAGTAAAAATAATATTAAAATATGATATAAATCATAAATGTACATATATCCTTGAGATCATTGCTACCACAAAGCCAGTGGATTATAACTATGATTAGGAGCCAAGTCGAGAGCAAGGAATACATGATTGGAAGCCAACAGAATTATCACTCATAATATCTTATTGGCCTGTTAAAATGGGAACAAATTTAATTTTATTCTCCTAACAAAAAACTAAACTTTCAAAAGCGACCTTAATGTTGTTTTGGAGTGAAACTCAATTTTGGCTCAAACGTAGGTGAGAAAATTACTTTGAGAAGAAATCAAACATGATAGCAAACTAAAATTAATGGTGTAAATGTTGGGGGAGCTCATTTGTTAAACCAAACACACTTTAAACACCCAAATAATCAAAGCACGTTTTCAAGCATAAATGCACAGAAACACATTTATGAAGCTGCGTTTAGTACCTTAATGGAAGATGTGTTTGGTACCTTTAATGGAAGATGCGTTTGGTACCTGTGAACTCAATGCATAAAAACACATTTTTGAAGTGGAAGATGCTTTTCCTACCTATGAGTGGAAACATAGGTTAAAGATGAAAAAGAAAAGCCAAAGTTCAAAGAAGAAGAAGAAGAAAAACAAAAACAACAAGAAGAAGAGTTAGGGAACACGCATTTACCTCGACCCCGAATGCAAATGAGGGACTTGGGAATGGGTTTCAAACAGAGATGGGGAGCGTAGGTGAGAATGAAGCAGTTAGGAGGGAGTTCAAATGGAGTAGGGCGCAAATGCAAACGGAAATGGTGGTTTCGAACTCGCAAATTGATTTTAGGTTGCATTTTTAAATTGGTTAAAAAGGAAACCGATCTAAAAATAATTTTTTAAATCTATTAAAAAACTAACTGATCTAATAGAATCATTCTACATTGATTAAAAGACAATGGATTTAAAAGATTTTCAAAATAATTACACAAATGCCACTGTGTTTTTTTTTTTTTAAATCGGTTCTCACATAACCTATTTAAAAACCCTAATGTCAAAAGTCATTTTTGCACTAATGTCTACGTTTTAACTTTTACTACATTAAACTCATATTCACCATCTATTTGTGCCAAAAATAAAATTCTATATCTCATAGGTTATAGGTTTACCTCAAAGAATTCCAAACAAGCAAATTTTCAATAGTGAGTAATTCTCCTATCACTTAAGAAACAACCTTGACCTTTCCTCCGTATAGGTGCAAAGGATTTGAGATTAGAATGTAAGAAATTGAAAGAAGGTGGTGGAAGAAGGGACAATTATAGAGTTGATTTATCCCTTATATTTCTTTCTCCCTTGCCCTTGTTGACATGGTGGGTGTGGTTGTATTTTCTAAGATTTATATTTGGTGTTTTAGGGTTTTGGGGATGGGTTTGTTTTTTCTAAAAAGGTATGTGTTGTGGGTTTTAGGGGAGGGGTGTTAGTTCTTAAAAAGCCTCCTGACTCTTTTTTTTATTATTACTAAAATGGTGCATTTCACTTTTAAACTTTTTCATTTTACAAGAAAGTCCTAAAAATATTTTATGAAAAAATGATGTTAGCAAATAGACACTTTTTATAAAATATGATGTTCAAGGTCCAACCATTTATCCAGCAATAAATTTAGTCAATAATAACTCAACTATTACTTGACAATTTATATAAATTTATTAATGGACTGATAACATTTTTAACTTATGTTTTGAATATTATTTAGTTAGAAAATGTATGAGTAGAATAAAATAGTCAAGGATTTACCACAAACATATGAATTAACTAGTGTGAGATTGTTTTAGCTTACGGTGGTTTGGAGTTCAAGTTCTAAGTATACAGATGCATTAAATACTCAGAGGAAAAGCTTTGTCACATATAATGGTCCTACCCAGCTCGAATAGGATTGCCTCCATAAAGGATACTTGTAGTCTCTACCAAAAAATAATGAAGAATTTCTTCATAAATCATGTTTGAATATTAGTTAGTTAAAAGGTGGGAAAATGATGTATCAAATGTGGAGCATAAGAGTATATGCTAGACTTGACTTCACAAATAAAAATTTAATACACATTACTCCCTATCTACGTAAATGTACTAGACATTACTAGACAACCAAAAAGACATCAAAATCAACAACTGACAAAACAATTTTGCTTCAAAGTTTAAGGAGGACCACAATAAAAATTCAACCACTATCCACTAGCAAAAGTAAAGAGCTTGAATTGAAATATATTTTTTTTATTTGTTACGTGCAAATAAACAAAAGAGTATGAAATATTAGTATAAAAGTATAGAGTTTTGCCTTGATCGTACCTGAAGAAAGGCTTATATTATGCTTTAAAACAAAGATTACTTTTTGATAATTATGCCTAAAAATGACCAAGAACAATAAAAAGGACTTAATACTTGATCATACTACCTTATTCATACCGACGTATGCCTCTGCATCATATTGCTTGCACATCTTCAAATTGCAAAAGAGTGTTCTAACCGGAGCACCATAATTTGGTCTTGCTACATGAGGTCTCCACCAAATCCAATATGCAAGAGTTCTTCAAGAAGATGCCTGTCATGAACAGCAATATTTCTGCCATAAATGTTATTAGTTTATTTTGCTGTAACAGACAATGCAAGAACAACAAAGTATGCATTGTAAACTAAATTAAGTACCCTACCTATATAATGATTGTTAGCAAGATTAACTCAAGTCTTCAGTTTCTTCTACTTCCAAGTTTGAAGTTTCGAAGACACGTTGCTTAAATTTTTTTGTTGGAGGAAATGTTTCTTCTTGCTCATTAGATTCGGAGTCCTCGATTTTGTTTCGGACAATATTGGCTTCTATTTCATGAATTTCCCTGCTTATCTTGGATATAAATCGTCCTTCTTCTGAGGAATACATCCAACGAAACCCACACTCTTTTATGACCACTGCTTCATTGTTTTTTTCGGTTTGAATAAAGAATCTAAATGTAACCTTTGGATAATGAGTGGTGCTCTTGTCATTAATGGCTTCCCTCTCTTTAATTACTTCCATTATCTGCTCGCAACATTGTGCATCATACCAAAAACATACGTGATCTGCTATAAATTCAATTGGAGGATTGGCATTATACACGACAACATCTTCTACAAAGAAAAAACTTGATGTATTGATCCTTTCATCCTGACTAGTTTCCAAGTAGCATTCACATCCAAGACTTCCACGGAGTCCAATGTGGCATGATTGGACTTGAGAAACAACCAAGTAGAATATGAAACCTAACAAATTAGGGGGAAGTTCAACAGTGACCAAAGCTTGTGTAAAGTGGCAATGGAACCAATCTCGAACTTTGCCATTTTTAGCTGGTAAACAGTAGCAAATCTTACCATTTCTTGCTAATTGAGAAAGTAAATGATCGTCGTCATTTTCCAAGGATGCATCTTCTTCATTTTCTAACACTACTGCTGATAATGGTTTTGCTTGAAGTTCAATCCTAGCAATAGCATCTTTCAAAACTGCATCATATGAATGTTCATCCAATTTTATACAGTTAAGGAGCAGAAAAGTACAGTTGGGTCTTTTGGATGATTCAATCGTTGAACTTAACACTGTCTGAAGAGATTGGCAATTCCAGGTATTGAAGTACTGAATGGATCGTGGAAGTGCAGGTATATGTTGAAGCATTTTGCATTCAAAAACTTCAAGACATTTGAGTCTTGGAAGATCCTTAATGCTTTCGGGTAAGCTTTTGATGGCGTTACCAAATAAAATTAAGCCTTCCAATGATGATAACAAGGAGATGTTGTCTGGGATTTCACACAAGCTTTGACAATTGAAAAATGATAGACGTGTTACTGACTGGAAGCTTGAGCTATGCATTAACTCACGTAAGATGGAGAAAACCTCACCTTCGCTTTTCCTTGACTCAAAAAGTCGGATTCGATCCGCAAAATTTTTGGGAAGTTTCGCAAGACTAGAAGTAATTGAAAAAGAAAACGAATCGAGATTTCTTATATGCAAAATTGATGGAGGCAATTCATCCAAACCTGAATCTTCTAAAAGCAATATTCGGAGAGATTGTGACCAAGTACTGTCGCTACAAAGGCTCTTAAGCGACTTGCATCCCCTCAGATTTAAACTTTCAAGCTTCGGGAGGGAGAAAATTGATGGATGAAGACAAGGCAAGCTTTCACAATCGTACATACATACAGATTTAAGATTTGGTGCACAAGACAACTCTGGACACTCCACAAGGTGTTTGGAGCCATGAAGGTCAATTTTCTCTAAATTTGGCAAATTCTGTAGTAACATATAATGGACCAAACAAGTTAGTACATTTTCCTGGAAATGTCATTTTTTAATTCATTTTTTTTATTGAAACAGACTTCAATTTCTGTCAAACGCAGAACCGAAACATAAATACAGAATTTATATGTGAACCATGCATACCTGTACTCCTTGCCAAAGTTTTTCCACACGGCAATTTCGCATGGAAAGCTGAACAAGCTTCTCAGGGCAAAAACTTGACGGTAGAGATTTTAATGGATATCCATTCCATCCCAAATATCTCAAGCTTTTAGGTAAGGATTCAAGACCCTTTCGAAGGTAAACTGAATTAATCCCTTTGGAGGATTGGAAATTAAGTAATCTCAGGTTTGGCATCTTTCTGAATGCTTTGGAGCTTAAATTTATATATGGAATTTGAGTCATATCTAACCATATTCCTTCAACTGCACCAGTTCCCTGACAAATAAAAATTAGAATTAATGTTACTGTTGAAATATTTTGCATTTTTATATCCAACGACAAGTGTTTGCGAATACAAGTCAAGGTCTGATTCACTTACTCTATTATTTGTCAATACATCATAGACTTCATCAGGATCCCACAATCTACTGCGTTGCCCAGGATTTTTAGTAGACTCTTCACGAACAACTTCTCTACCCATTTCTTGAATCAGATCGTGCATATCTATGCAATTCCTATATGTAGTAGTGATAAGAGCTTTGTCTAAAAGACTTCTTATCCCTATATCAGCAGAAAAATTGCAGGTGTTTAATATTTTTGTTACACGGTCTCTGCTTTGTCCTTTAAAAAAACAAGCTATGTCTAGAAAAATGTTTTTTTCATCATCGTCTAATCCTTCATAACTCAATCTTAACACTTCCTGAATTTTTGCATTGGGAATTTTCTTTAATTTACTTAGTGCGCTATGCCATTCATTTTCACTTTTGCAACGAAGAAATGATCCCAGAACTTTCAAAGCTAAAGGGATTCCTTTGGCATAATCAATTACTCTTTTTGATAGCTCCTCATATTCCTTTTGAGGACAGGTTTTGCCAAAGGCATTTAAGCTGAAAAGTTCAAGGGAGTTTTGAAAGTTCATTTTCTTGACTTCATGAATTTTGTCAACAACTTCACGTGTAAGTACATGCTTATCCCTTGTTGTGACAATGACTCTGCTACCAGCTCCTAACCAGTCACGACCCATTCCAACCAAGTTTTCAAGAAGTTCTGAAGTATTCACGTCATCTAGTACGATAAAAACTTTCTTACGCCTGAGTCTTCTTGTTACAATAGAGGGTATCACTTTCAGAGTGTCAATTTGAACATCTTCCTTTAATAACTTAGAAAAAATTTTGCTGCATACGTAATTTAGGCCACGCATTTTTGATTCCTCTGCCACATTTTCCAAGAAGCATGTGCCTTCATATTGAGAAGAAACCTTATGAAAAATGGCAGCTGCAAGAGTTGTTTTACCAATATCTCCCATGCCCCAAATGCCAATGATTCGAACTTTCTCTGAATCAATTATCAGTGAAGATTTAATGTTTGTATAGTTTTCATCAGATATGAAAAGGCCTCTAAAGTCATTTGGGTACTTGTGTTTTAGTTTTTCCAAAACAACTTTGATAATGTCTTCAATCAAGTCAGATTCATTCCTATACAAAGATTAGATAAATGAAGAAAATTACATATAATAACTTAGGAAATAAATACTAAACTTTAAAGGAAAATAAATCAATATTGAGAAGATAAAATTTGGATTTAAGGACAATTATCCCTTTATACACCACTAGATTCCACGAGAAGAGATAACAAATAGATAAGTTAAAATTTCCTCCAAGCTTAAGGTAAAAAAATGTAAGATCAACAAATATAGACTATATTGAGGATGAGGGGATCTTACCCTCTAGAAATTTTAAAAGTTGTTGAGAAATATCACATTTTTTCTTCAATTTCACTGTATGATACTATATCTTTTTTTTCTATAATTTAATTTGGAAATATAACAACCCCTTTTCACATATTAAGTACAAATCATGCAATCAATTTAATATGATTTAATAGAATTTTAGTTTGGAGGATTTCTTATAAAACAATTTCTCTCCCAATCTTATAGTGTTTTTGTTTTAACATTGGAGAACTTCACACTTAATTTCTGGCGATAATAGATAGTTGGATTGGATTGGAGTGAACGAGTTGGGAACGTGTGTTAACAGAAAACAAACACACCCTTATTCTCTTTCTCAAATCCTGAAAATTTTCTCATACAAATATTTATGGACAACCTCACATTTTTACGCAACTCTCATGTTTTATATTACAAACAAAGTCTTCACATTATTTTTCTTATTTTCACAAATTTTTGAACTAATTTTCATATCTTTTGATGTATATAAATACTAGTTGGCGATAATCTTTAATCCAATTTGGAACAAATCTAACAAAGGAAAAAGAAAAGCAAAAACTATCCTCGTAAGATTTTAATTATATTCCCTATATCAAGTTAAAAAAATATCTTGAAAATATTAATGAAAAAAATAAAAACAATCGATCGAACAACTTGTTTTTTTAATTATAATTATTAACTCAGTAGCGGTTTATGAATTTGATTTTATTTTGTTTTAATTACTCATAAGTATTTTAACCTGTGTATTGCACAGAATAAATATTTATTTTATATAACTTAAATTTATAATAAATAAATACTTTTGAATATATAAATTATATTATCATTAAAATTCGTAATAAATAAATATTTTTGAACATATAAATTATATTTTAAATTTATAATAAACAACTGTTGTAATGAAATGTTAATTTTTAATTATTAATAATTTTTTAAAAAAAATATTAAAATTCAATTTAGAACTAAAAATATTAAAATAATAAATTGAAAGAGACAAGAGATTAAAAAATCTCTAAAAACATTCTCGTTGAAAAATGACAGCTACAAATATTCTTGTTGAAGAATAGTAGCTAAAAATACTCTCATTCAAGATAACAATTCTAATTTATATAAAGAGATGATTTGGTTTCTATACTTGCATCATCATTATATTTTGATTCCTATACTTAGAAACTAGCCATTTTAGTCCTTACACATGTATTTTTCATAGTGTTTTGATCTTTACCGTCAAATGTGTCTTAACTTCATAAAATAAAATCATCATAAAATGGAAATTGACAATGTAAAACTATCACAAATTTTTTGACAGTTATTAAACAGCCACAAATTGGTCTCATAAAATAGAAGACGCATAAAATTTGTAGCGGTTTTACACTATCAATTTTCATTAATTTTGTGACGGTTATAGTTCACGGAGTTAAGAAACCAATAAGGGCCAAAACGATATCAAAAGTGCATGTGTCGAGATTAAAATGAATAGTTTCTAAATACAGAAACTAAAATAATGTAAGTATGGGATCAAATGAGTAATTAAACTTTTTATTTTATTTTTTTAAGTTTGTCTTCTAAAGTTAGAGTTAATTGGTTTGAGGGTTTGCTTACAGACTTAAGTTTTGTTTTAAGGGGGGGTGCTTGCGAGTCATACTCAATTATGTCTAGTATGTTGACATAATCCTTAAACAATAGAATTTACAAAAATAAAAGCAGAAGCAGTATAATATGTATGACACCACACGCACCTGTATGCGTTGGAATGGAAGCCAGATAAATTGGCTGCTTCATGGAGAGTGTCCTTCCACTTTTGCATCTTCTCCGTACTCACCTTTTCATCCTTGTGTTTTGAGAATGCGGTGTGATAAGTCCCACTCTGTTTGCGTACCTGAGATGGGTCTATTTTGTAGAACACAGGAATAACATCAACGTCTTCTCCTTGTTTCTTGCATTCCATTAGTTCGACGAGTTCATTCAAGCACCAACTAGAAGACGCATAGTTCTCTGAGAAGATAACCAAAAAGAGGGCGGAGTCTGTGATGGCTTTCACGAGTTCTACCCAAATCTCATCTCCTTTCTGGATCCTGTAGTCTATGTATGTATCGATGTTGTTTCTGCGGAGAGCAGCATGAAGATGGCTTGTGAAGTCACCGCGAGTATCATCTCCTCTAAAGCTGATGAAAACATCATATTTTTTGGTAACAGAGAGAGAGGAAGAAGAACCACAGCCAACAACAGCAGAACAAGTAGAAGCCATGGATATGCTATTGCTATCGCTGTGTGTGTGTGTGGGGTAGAAAACTCTATTCTCAGGTCTAATGGATTGGAGGGGATTCCATTCATATCTTTGTTTTACATTGAAACTACTACGTTGACCGTGCATTACACGGGTGGCCTTTTTCTGGACACATCTATTAAAATAATATAAAAACTAGTGCTTGTATTCGTATAATGCACGGACAAAATATAGGTTAAGTAAAAATAATTTGCTTTAATTTAAAAATATAAATATAAAAATTTAAAACATAACAGAATATTAAAAAATAAAAAATACATCATTAGATATCATCATATTTGAAAAAAAGATATTAAAAGGAAATTAAAAAAATAAAAATAATACAGTAAAAAAATTAACAGCAACTATAATTCTAAATATGTCAAATGTCATCATATTCATAAGTATAAAAGATAAAAACATATTACTAAAATGATACCAATTTTTTTTAAAGATAAAAATATATTATTAAAATATTATCAATATTTTATCTAATCTAATATTACTAATATTTTATCAAATCTAATATTTTTAATATCTTATTTAATCTAATATTCTAATAAAAAAGTAATAAAATGTTTTATTTGATATTCTGATGAACGTAAAAGAAAAATTAATTTAATAAAATATTAATTTGTTTAAGTAATTAATAAGAAAAAATTACTTTAACTAATAAAATATATAAAATAAAAAAAGATATGTAAGAAGAAGATTAGAAAATATAAAAATAAATATAAAATTCTGATCACCCATATTTATGTAATAAAATTTTAAATTTTCTAAGTAATTAATACAAGAAAGATTACTTTAACTAATAAAATATAAAAAATATAAAAAAGATATGTAAGAAGAAGATAAGAAAAAGATAATCTAATAGTCTAATAAAAAAGATATAAAATATTTTATTTAATATTCTGATGCATGTAAAAAAAATATTTTAATAAAATATTAATTTGTTTAAGTAATTAATCAAAGAAATATTACTTTAACTAATAAAATATATAAAATATAAAAACATATGTAAGAAGAAGAAAATATAAAAAAAATTATAAAATCAAATTACTCATAATTATTTAATAAAATATTAATTTATTTAAGTAATTAATAAAGCGGATGAAAACATCATTTTTTTTGGTAACAGATATATAGGAAGAAGAAGCACAGCCAACAACAGCAGAACAGGTACAAGCCATGGATATGCTATTGCTATTGCTATCGCTATCGCTGTGTGTGTGTGGTAGAAAATGCTCTTCTCAAACCTAATGGATTGGAGGGGATTCTATTCATATCTTCGTTTTATATTGAAAATAGTACGTTGACTGTGCATTACACGGGTCGCCTTTTTCTGGACACATATATTAAAATAATATAAAAAAATAAAATAAGTTAATAAATTTATCTATATAATTTATGACTATTTATCTATCTACATATTAAAGTAATAATTTTATGAAAATAACTTGTTATTATGTTTTTTATTAATGCTATTGTTTTAGTTTGTACATGACACAAGAAAAATATTTATTTATATATAATTATAATTACAATACATAATAAATAAACATTTTAAAATTTATAAATTCAATTTTAATGAAAATTTACATAAAAATATTTTTAAATATATAAACTATATTTTGAATTTATAATAAATAATTTATAAATTATGATATAAGATTATTTTTAAACTAATATTTTAGCATGCGTAATATACAAAATAAATATTTTTTTATAATTAAAACTTATTATAAATAAATACTTTTGAATATATAAATTATAATATAATTAAATTTTGTTATAAATAAATATTTTTTAATATATAAAATATATTATAGATTTATGATAAATAATTTATATTGTGATACAAGATTATTTTTAACTATTAATAATTTTTTAAAAAATATGAAAATTCATTTTAAAATAAATATGTAAATGATAGATTGAAAGAGATAGGGGGTTAAGAAAATTTCTAGAAACTCTCTTGTTCAATATAGTTATTCTAATTTATATATAACTAGTATTTTAACCTGTGCAATGCACAAAATAAATTTTTGTTTTATATAATTATAATTTATAATAAATAAATAATTTTGAATATATAAACTATATTATACTTAAAATTTGTAATAAAGAAATATTTTTGAACATATAAATTATATTTTAGATTTATAATAAATGATTTATATTGTGATACAAAGTTCTTTTAACTTTTGCTAGTTTCTTTGAAAAATATTAAAATTTAATTTAGTACTAAAAATAAAAAAGATACATTGAAAGAGATAAGAGGTTGAGAAAAAACTCTAAATTTCTTGTCAAAGAAAATCAACTAAAAACAATATTGTTAAAGAATAGCCCCTTAAAAACACTATTGTTCAAAATAGCTATTCTAATTTATATATGTAGAGAAAGAGGATTGAAATAGATAAACAATTAAAAAAAAGTATATAGATAAGAATAAAATAAAAGTAGTTTAAGATGATTGAAAAAGATATTTTTTGGCAATTGTAAGAATAGGGTGTGAAATGCCCTTTCCAAGGAGATGAGAAAAGTGTATTGAGAATCCTTAAGTGAGAAAGTGGGGAGAGTGAGAGCTTCACCCTCCAAATTAGAAATTTTAATTTATAGTATAAGAATAGATTTTGTTGTAAAAATATAGGGATTTAAAAAAAATACTAAAATACTTGCCCTCTAGACAAAAATGGAAAAATAAAAATATAAAATAAATACAAATTAAAATTTAATCAAATAAAAGAATGTGTATTGTAGAAAATTGAAGGTTGTAGAATATATAAAAAAATGTATAAATCAAAATAAATATTTTGATTAATAGATACTAATATTCAATGCTTTGTGTTCAAATCTTGACTTTTGTTAAAAATCAAAAAATTAATATCATTCTTAAATTCAACTCTAACGAATTGAATATTATACTTCACTTATTAATTAGAATCTCAATCACAATTGAATTGATTTTTTAACTTTACTCATGCCTTCCAGTTGAAAGCACAACATTGTTGGTTTAATAAAGAAAACAAAAACCACGATTGGTAATTGATTATAAACATCTCATAAATAAAATATAGAATAAATTACATTGATGCTCCTTGAGATGTTTTGAGATTGCACATAATCCCTTTTTTTTAATGTTTATAACAACTTTTCTTATAGGAGTACACAATGTAATTTTTTAAATAATCAAAGGGGTTAATGTAATGTATAAAGGGTGTCAATCAAATAATAAAGGAGGTTAGTGTAGGAGTAAAAAAAGGAGAAATATGAAGTAAAATTTGATGAAATCTCAGTGTAATTTATTCTAAAATATATTTGTTGTTAGAATCATTATGGAAAGTAATCTCTTCAACCAAGAATTTTCAAAGTTAACAACAAAAGTCTAGAAACAAATTTCTACCATCAACATCAACACTTAGTAAATGCATAAGCTTTTCATAAGAATTCATCTAAGCCATATTGTTTTATTATTCATAAAAATATTCATTACTACAAGAGTTTTTAACATCAGTTATTTCAAGGATTTTACATCAGTTGAGGCTTTAACCAATGTAAAAAGTGACTTTCTACATTGGTTAAGGCCATAACTAGTGTAGAAAGTCATGTTTTTTTTTTTTTAATATTCTATCTATTTTATAAGTTTCACAATATTTGTAAAATAAAAACAGACCTAGGCAGGCAGTGTACGATACAATCATATACAAGTATGTAAATTCAATATACATTAAAACATAATTATATATCTCCTAAATACAATTCAAACAATTGTAAAGTCCCTAAATCCATTCTAAACCTATATAAATTTCATCTACAACTAATTATAAACTACATCCTAAATACATTTAAAAGAAACTTATAAATTTCATCTATAACTAATAAAAAAATACAATTCTAAATTGACTAAAATTAATTACCTTTCTTTTTTTACTTTAGAAGCTCTCTTCCCTACAATTAATCTTCCACGTGATTATTTTAAGTAGTAATGTGATGCCCCAACTAATTTATAATTTTGACCATTTATGTATGGTTATATGATCCAAATTTATAGTTTTCATTTCTCATAATAACTAAGTATTCTCACAATAGTTGTCATATACATAATTAGTGTGTAATAAACAAAATTACTTTTCTTTAGATAATTCTACACACATGCATGACTATTTGTGAAGTATTAATGTTAAGTTCACAAAATTTAAGCTTTGACTCTTTTAAATAATTAAGCTTAATTTCAAATTTACCCTTACTCATTTTGAAACAGATGAATTTGACCAAGTTAAAAAAAAAATCGCAAATTAATAGTTGTATGTTTTTAGACCCTAATAGTGCACATGGTCTTTGGTTATAAAAAAATATGTCTAAAAGATAAATGCACCCTCTTCACAAACATGATGTCTAATAAACACCTCTTCTCGTACATACTCGTACGTTGAGTCCAAGACGTCTAATAGTAATAACTTACAGTTTTTATAGATAACAAATATAAGTATGATTAAATAAATATAAAATAACAGATCATATGTTTATTAATAAGTGCAAGAGATCGGCAACTCAGCACACGATAAAGAAAATATAAGTATTATAAAATAAAGGATGGTATGTTTATTAAGTTTGCAAGTGTGAGAAAGGGAGCACAGTTTCATAAAATATGACATTTCTGGAAACGATAAATTTATGAGAGTTCATGTCATATAAAAGGTATCCTTTAGTGCTATCTCTATAGCCTAGAAAGGTTGACTTTATAGCTCTAGGTTGAAACTTGGTCCTGTAAGCTTGGATGCATAGGCTCAACAACCAAAGGCTTTCAGGTGAAGGAGGGTAGGTGGCATTTCATAGGGTGATTTATTATGTAAAATGGGAGTAGGTAATCAGTTGATAATGTGGATGGCATGTTTGGATGGCGAAATTCCAAAAATTTTGGTGTAAAGAGGCATGTAAGGATAAGGCTCTAGCAACATTTAGTATATGTTGATGTTTCATGTTTGCGCTCAACTGATATAATTATGTTAAGAGGTTTCTACGCAAGATCTCTAATGTAAAATTCCCTTTTTAAGATAGAAGTCATACATCAAGAATTCACTACCATTATCACTTCTGAGTGATTTGCGTTTAGTTTTGAATTGAGTCTCTATGTAGGAAAAAAAATGAATAATGTGCTACCAAGTTTCATCTTTACTTTTCATTAAAATGACCCAAGTGAAACGGTTGTAATCATCAACAAGGGCCAAAAAATATTTATGCCCAAGAAGTGAGGGGACGGAATAAGCCCCCCATATATCTACATGTAAAAGATCAAATATATTTTTGGACTGACTCGAACTGTTAAGGAAAGGCAATCTTTGTTGCTTGGCAAAATGACAAATGTCATAAGGAACTTTATTACTTTTCAAAAGGAATGAATGGAAGCTGAACTGAAATACATTTATGCATAGAATCAGAGAGAAGGCCTTATCTCTTATGCCAAACTAAAAAAGAATTTACATCATGGGAGTTGGAATTACAAGCAGAAATAGAATTAGACCCTTTCACTTCGTTGTGGAACTCTTGAGGATCTAACACACACAACCCACCTCGCAAATTAGCTATACCAATCATCCTCTTGCTGGAATTCTACACAATTGAGTAATGGTCAATGTGGAAAATAATGTGACAATCATTGGATCTTAGCAACTGTGCAATAGAGAGAAAATTGACATGAAAAGTTGGGACTAAAAGCCCATTGTGCAGTATTAGTGTCTTTGAAATTTCTATTATCCCAGATATAGATGCAATGACCTGAACACCATTTGGTAAAGAAATGAAGTGTATTTGTTAATATGTGACGAATTGAGAAATATCATAACTGATGTGGTCTGTTGCCCTCGTGTCAAAGATCCAAGTTAAGGAACTCTTTCCAAGAGATGGACCTGAATTAGAGTTCAAAGTAATAGGGTGCTGGTCAAGGAGGAATTGGTCATGGCTGAATTGGCTACATGTAACTTGGACTGTTGGAGTAATTCAAGCAACCCAAATATTGTTCTTGCGTAAAGTTCAAGGGTGAATTTGTAGTGGTTTCTTGTTGGGATTCACATTCTTTTGAAATGGCTACAAGATTAGTAGCTTTGTTGCCTTTTGATTAGTAACCAGGTGAAAAACCATGCTTGTAATAGCATGTCTCCACTATATGATTGTATCGACCACAATAAGTGCAAACTCTATTAGATCCTTGGCCTCAACCTCCATTGGATCTACCTCTACCTCTTCCTGTAAAGAAACCTCCACCTTTTTTAAAATTCTATTGGCCATTGTTGGACTGTTGTTGAGACTGTAAGGTAAGAGCCTTCAATTCACTACTATTATCAAGAATCAAACATGCTTGCAACTCCCTCTCTTGTTGGATCACTAAAGAAAAAACTTTGTTGATGGATGGAAGAGGGTCAATAAGCATAATTTGTGACCTGACATGAGCATGTTGCTCATTCAAGCCGTGCAAAAATATTATTACATAATCTTGATCACGATACACCTTGGTGTTACTCTTAGCTCCACAATTGCACGTCTCCGAAATGGGCCTGAAACTCTCAAGTTCATCCCACAGTCTTTAGTTGAGTGAGGTATGTGGAAACATCAAGACTTTCTTGCCGAAATTGATACAAATCCTCTTGAATTTCTGCTATTCTAAAGATATCAATTGATTACTCAAATTAAGATACATGATTGTAGACTTATATACGGGAAAAATAACAGAAAGTTGATACAGTAATAGAAAAACAACAAACACAGAAAAATAACAGAAAGTTAATACAACAACAGCTAACAAACTGATTTTAATTTGGTGATACTATGTGTGTATATATAACACATTCCTCACACCGAGGACTGGACAAACTTGCAGGACTAAACATTTGCAGGTGGTTCGATAATGGCCCAATAGCGGGTGACCAAATAAGCCCAACAACAATCAGTAAGATAGGGTTTGATACCATTTTAGAATGTGGGTTTACGGTCTAACTCAACCACACAAAATCGGATTGTAAGATGAGGATTGCCTCCCACTTATATACTTTATTTAGCCTCATCACCAATCCATGTGAGATCTCCAACATTAATATACTAAAGTGTTTGAATATGATCTGGTGAATTCTCTAGTTGGTATGGTTTAATCAACTCTAGAGAATGGGATGAACAGTAATGTTTTAATTAGCATCACCTCGTCTAGTAAAGGCTTCATGCGTGCAACTATTTAAACGGTGTTTCTTTGCCTTTCACCTATATCTTTTATTTTCTTTTTTGGCCAGAAATTGTGTATTCTACCCTGATTTCAATTAGTTTGGAATGCTTTTTGTCGGGTTTACTGGTTGTATTGTTATTATAAGAAAAATGTGAACTTATTGGGTACTATGTAGAATATATTATTACCCATTAACAAAAATGTAATATATATTACATTTTAATTCTATTTTAGCTACTTTTGATTCCGTTGAATATAAAATAGGCAGTACGTGGATTTTCCCCTTAATTCCATTACGGTATTTCTTGAGCAAAACTGTTACTAAGTTCCTATTTTCATTGTCATACTTTAAGTTGGAGATAAAAAAAAAATTGCTATATTAGTTAGTCAGATTGCAAGAATCATATACTAACGAGAAATTATTAGGTATATTACAATTTATATTGATTTATATATTTCCCCTGCATCATATATTAATTTAAAATTACCATATCTATACTCCAACTGGAGTGATTTTTAATATTGAATTTTTAAATTTTTAAAGATTAAAGCAAGTTTTGAGTTTTGTAGTTTGTAGTTTCATTTTTTTTAAATTTTTAGTTCAAAAAATTTTTAATATTATAATTTTTCTTTAAAATTTTTACTAAAAAGATGTGAAACTTTTTATATGAAGCTATGATGAGAGAATTTAGAATGAGAACAAAACAGAACAAAAATAATTTTTTACAGGCTTTTGTGAGTTAAGTCCAAATCAGGCCATGATCAAAATGGGTTAAAAAAAACACAAATTTAATTTGTATACTCTAAATTTAAAGTCCAAGCCCTACATTTCATTGGACAATTTTGAACTGGGTCAATCACAAGCTTGTTGTGAGTCGTGGACTATAGCAACTTGGGACAAAGAGTTTGGATTCAATTCAAGTTTCTAAAATGGTGCCCAAGCATAGTGAAATTTCAATTTGTACAGGCTTTTGTGGATTAAACCTAGATTATCCCATTAAGCATGAATTGATGTTTTGTTCGAATAGTATGACAATTCAATTTAGATTTTTGTGTTGTAAGAAAAAAGATAATTGGTGGCGAAGAATTTTTTTTTATTTAGCGTGGTTGTTTATTTTGATAGCTTTATCGTATGAATTTTTATCACATGATAAAGCTATAAAAAAAAAAACAAATTTCTATGCTATACCTTCCCAAAGTAAAGTCTACAGGGATTTTTGGTTTTTATGATATCGTTGGCAATCATAAAAAGACAATTCTCTTTTAATATAGCTATTTGTGCAACTATTTTACGATTAAGAAGCAATTGCCTCGTGTATAGATTATACATTAAATTACTATAAATATAATGGATTCTCATGAATTACTGCATTTATTCGACTAATCCATAAACCACGAAAATCTCTTTTTTTCCTATCTATGATTAGATTGGTCTAAAAAGACCCAGACTTAATTCATTTCAAAATTTAAAGCCCAAGCCCTATATTTCATCTTACAAAATTAGGTCAAGGCAATTGCAGGCTCGATGTGGGATGGGCTAAAAACCCCAACTTCACTTTGGGCTTCTAAAACGAGGCCTAATTAAGCCCATTGGAAGCCCATTTTGCATAGTTTTTTTGCAGGCTAAGCCTATATCAAGCTAAAAAGTCTATATTTTATTTGTGCTCAAAATTTAAAGCTCAAGCTCAACATTTCACTCAAGCACAATATTTCAAAGAGGGTTTGAGTCGGGCTGATTGCAAGCTTCATGTGGGTTACAACAGGTTAAGCTAAAAAACCCAGATTCAATTCAATCTTCTAAAACGAGGCCCAAACCTAGTGAAAGCTTTATTTGTACGACTTTATGTAGGCTACACTCAAATTGGGTCATGATTGGATCGGGGCTAAAATGGCTCAAATTTAATTCATGTTCAAAATTTAAAACTAAAGCCTTACATTCATCGAGCAAAGTTTGGGTCAAGTCGGTCACAAGCTCAATGCAAGTCGCAAGCTATAGTAGGTCGAGCCAAAGACCCAAATTCAATTTGGGATACTAAAATGAGGCCTAAGCATAAAGAAAGACCGATTTGCACTAGTTTTTGTGGGCTAACCCCACTAAAAGGGTCTAAATTTAATTTGAGCTCAAAATTTAAAGCTTAAACCCTACATTTCATCAAGTAGGTTCAAATCAGGTTAATTAACCTAATCCATTTTGCCACCTCTACCAAAGACTAAATAGGAGGCGAAGAAGATTGGATTGGGAAATGAAGAAAGGTGAAGGAAAGTATCGAAATGGGCGAGACAACTTCTGAAAGCTTAAAACTAGATTTAGCAACAAAAAAAAAATTCTTCTTTTTCCAAAAGTGACCTTTTTATAGAAACATGTTTTGTTTTCAAATTTAAGATTTAAAATCGAAAACTAAAAAATTACAACCACCCAAAACAGGGCCTAAGATTTTGAGTTTGGTGATTGGAAGGTATAGGTTGAGGTGAGGACTTTGGGTGGTTGTCAAATAATGGGTGGTGTTTTTTGATGGCACTAGCAATTATGACAACTATATAGGCTTCCAATGTGTTGGCATGGTTGATGATGGTGTGAAAGGTACTCGAGTTTGTAGTGATTTTGTAGCCCCTGAAATTGGTTTATTTTAGTGGTTCATAGGAGTGAGATTGGCACACCACTAAGTTTATATTAGTATTTTAGTTTGTATAAGATACAAGATAAATGTTTATTTTAAATAATAAAATTTATGACTAATAAATATTTGTAAATATATAAATTATATCCACCCTATGTATTAAATAAGAACAGTTATTTTGAATGAGAACGTTTTTAACTGTTATTCTTTAACGAAAGTGTTTTTAGCTATCATTTTTTAATGAGAGCGTTTTTAGAGATTTTTAACCTCTTATCTCTTTCAATCTATCACTTTCAATAGTTTTAGTTCTAAATTGAATTTTAATATTTTAAAAAAAAATTTATCAATGATTAAAAACTAATAATGTATTACAATAATTGTTTATTACAAATTTAAAATATAATTTATATGTTTAAAATTTTTTATTTATTACAAATTTTAATTATAATATAATTTATATATTCAGAAGTATTTATTTATTATAAATTTAAGTTATATAAAATAAATATTTATTCTATGCGATGCACAGGTTAAAATATTAATTATAGTTAAAAATTTGTAATAATAAATAAATATTTTTAAACATATAAATTATATTTTAGATTTACGATAAAAAATTTATATTGTAATATAATGTTATTTTTAATTATTGACAAATTCTTTTAAAATTTTATTGAAATTTGACTTAAAATAAAGATGAAAATGATAAATTAAAAGAGATATGCAGTTAAGAAAATTAACTATATAGATAAAGACAAAAGGAAAGTGGTTCGAGATTGTTGAGAAATAATTTTTTGTGAACTAGTTTTTAAATCAAATTAAATTTGACATTACAATTAAGAAATATATATGAAAAAAACAAAAAATAAAACTAAATATTCAATATATATGATTAAGATAAGACATGTGCTTAAGCTTTAATGAGTGATAATGACTCCAAAAAATGTTCTTATTCAAGAATAAGTGAATAACTCTTAAAAACACTCTCATTCAAAAATAATTGTTAAAAACACTCTCATTCAAAAGTAAATATTTAAATTTTAGGTCAACATTTCTATTGGCAAATAGGGAGTTTTCAAGTACACGCCCAAATACTTATTACTTCTTGGGTTGTAAATGCTATCTTATTAGTTTCAGGCATTCTAGTTATTTGAAATCTACAAACCATTCCCACTTTCGGTCAAAATTTCTTTGAATATGTTCTTGAATTCATTAGAGATGTGAGCAAAACTCAAATTAGAGAAGAATATGGTCTGTTGGTTCCTTTTATTAAAACTAAGAATAAATTTAAAGATTTTATTTTAATTTAGAGTAATTATTAGATTTATTTTAAATGTGTTTATTTTTATCTTTATCTCATGTTTAAAAAATTTGTTTCAAATTAGTTACAATATTAATCATTGTTTTCTAATTGATAGTTATTAGAGCATTTTATCTTCTAAAGTGCAATATTCACCTCCTTTAGAATACTCAATTTTTTTCTTCGCCCCCACCATTTTCATCATATATATTGCAAAAAATTTGTACCAAAAACAGATAAAATTTAAACTTTTACTTATCATAATTAAGATTATTAGATAAAAATAAAGTTTTGAATTTCATCCCCATAAAGATAAGGCCTCTATCTCTATATAATGAGGAAATTTCCGTTTGACTTGAACTTTTATTCTGTAAAAAGAGTGTATGGCTGCATGCCTTAGGCATTAACAGTTACAATTTCTTCGTCATTCTTAAGCCCAAATTAATCCAATTTCTTCGCTCTTCCTTTTAACAGTTACAAACACTTGGTCACTCATCCATGAAATCCTCCTAGCACCTCTATTTAAACCCTTTAGAAAGATCAGCCACCCTGTCTATCCCACAAGATAGTCCTATTAGCGATTACTTCTGCATTAACTTTTATTACATCAATCACGAAATCATGTCCTCCCGAACCCACCCCTTATACTCCGACTCCTTGACCATAATCAATCTTACATTCTTGGTTCCTCGTCAAATCTTATGTGATTGTAATGAAGCAACGGTCTTGGATAGCAACAACACAGTTTTTTTGCACGACATGTTCTCCTCCGCGGAAACCCACGAAGGACGTAACGTATGGGTGATGGATGTGAGGCTTCACATTACCACACGACCTCGTGAAAATGATGATGATGTTGTTGATCATCATAAGGACCAACGTGTGTTGTTATCAGCTTCCCAAATTGCAGATTCGTTAAAGCAAGTTGGAACAACCGATCTTCCTTCTTATGCTGTGGAACAGTGTGCGATTTGTTCGGAGGAATTTTGCAACGTACGAATCCAAGTCGAAACTCGCTTCCACCAAATGCTCGCATGTTTTCCATAAAGAGTGTGTTGTCAAGTGGCTCCAAAGTTGCATAGGTCGTCGTCAATCATCCTGCTCATGCCCGTTGTGTCGTTGCCAAATATGTTAATATGTTAGTAGAGTTCACGGCCCATCCCCACTTAGCCCCCTATTATGAGAATGATATTCTTAGAAGAGAATAAGTTCTTAGATTAAAATAGACAGCTAGGATTAAAACACAATTAAAATGTCACTTAAATCTCAAGTGAGCTTATTCTTCGAAAAATCTCGATTTTTCCCCTCACTTTTTATTGTAGATTTTTGTTATGCAGTCGACTGAGAGAACACTCCAGAAACTCACGTCATCAATGATTGAAGTTTAAGAGGGTTGGTTGCTTAACACCAGAAATCATTTCCTGTCAACGGTATTTAAAAATCAGCTTGGACCAGCCAGTGGACCAGGAACTGGTGGTACAACCGGTCCGAGCTGATGATTGATCGGACATGACTAGGTATGAACTGGCGTGATTCAACAGGTTTTGCAGTTGAACTGGTGAACTGGCGGGTTGATCCAGACCGGTTCAAAGAATTACTGCGTCATTTTAACTACAGCTATTAAAAAATAGAAATTTCAACTTATAAAATAATTTATATATTTAAAAATATGTATTTATTATTAATTTTAATTATAAAAAATAAATATTCTTATGTGAAATGATAATAATCACCAAAATCATAAATTTGAAATTAGATGCACCTATGTGTATGACATAAATGTCTCTGTTGAGCAATCACACCTACTTTTTTACTTGGTCTTGTTTGTTTGACTTAAATGCATAATTTTTGGCTTTTCCTTTCTTCACATTCATCTCAAATGTCATTGTTAATCTTTTTTATTTATTTATGGGTTACACATCACCATTGAAATTTAATTTAATAAATTTTATAAGTATGAAATTTATATATCATAAATATTTTTAAATTTTTTAATAGAGATTAGATCCTGTTGTTCAATTAGTAACTCTCTTGTCCAATCATTGATCCAATGACCTAGTATTCTAACTGAGTTGATGAGTAGTCCGAGTTTAAAACATTGATAGTAATAAATGTGTATTTCATTTTACATTTGGCTTCATATTTTAGGAATCGCTGAAATCAGAGTATCAAGATGAACATCATAACTACTTCTTAATTGTTATATAATTAATACATTCTTTGCTGCGAGAACCTTTCCCTAATCCAATCAAATTTTGCCTTCTATTTTAATCTTTTGCCTTTCAGATTTCTGGGTTGTCATAACTGTCAATGATGTCGACATTTGGTTCCCCTAATTCCATTATCATTGTGCCCTTGTCCTTATGGACCATTTAAAAACCTGCATTTTTCACATCTAGAGTTGGTTTGAGGAGAAGGAAGGTAAAAAGTTGCGTTTGGATTTGCTTATGGCAGTAATACGGAATAATAGATATTGATGCATACGTGATTGTCACTAGTGTTGATTACTCTAATTCAGAACCAACCTTGATATACAGAATCGCCTTTGGTTTGGTAGTAGTCTGTTTTGACTTCTGTTTTAGAATTTCCTGATTTTTTTAAGCATGGAGTCTAGTTGTATGCTCTCTTATTTTTTATTTGGTCAGCAATGAAAATGCAGTTTTTAACTTTTACTTTCTCATATATGTCTTCATCTAATCTGTAAACAATAACTGCATTTTGCAGCTTCAAGGACCACAAGGATGGTAAATTCGCTAACTAGGATGCGGTTACAGGGTGGATATGTCTCGTATCCATGGGACAGGAGATGCAGGAATTGCTATCAATTCCCAATTCTAGCAATTTTCTTTCCATATTAATTACTTCTTCCCAAAGTTTCAGATAGGATAGCTTCTAGCTACAAAGATGTGGAGGGCACACTAGCCAGGGCATATACATGGATGAATGCAGCTCAAGTTTCAGGGGTCCCTATTGTCTTTATGAACGTCCAAACCGAATCCCTACTTACTAAGGTAAATGATCAATTCCCTCATTGCAATAAGGCACATTCGATTACTAGAAAATTGACAGAAAGACCTACATTGTTTTGTTCAAAATTCTAGCAGAAATCTTTTATATTATAATTTTTTGTAATAATTTGTTATCTTACCTAATTATTTTCAGATTGAATGTCTAATTATATTTCACTTTTCAGATGAAGACTAATTGAAAGAATTGAGATTTTGATCATGTAAGAATAAGTGCTTCATGCTTCAATTGCATGGTTATGATTTTGTTCATTATTTTCATTTGTAGGATGTTGTTTTCATCAAAAAAGACTTGTTTCTGTAGTTTACGTCTTGATACAACTCTTGTTGATAATGACATGGAATTGATATTTTGGAGTTTTTAACTTGTAACTTTTTATTAGTGGTTGGTTAAGAAACTATTGACCTTTTTGTTATTGTTAGTTTAAGTTATTATCTTTGAATTCTTTTACTTATTTTTATGGTACGATCTCGAATCTTTTTGAAATTATTAATTTTGTATTAAATTATTGATTTGTTTGTTAATTTACATTATTTAATTAATTACCAAAATAATAAAAGTGAATTAGGTAGTCCATAGAGTGGGTTAAGCAACCTATAAAGTGGGCTAACTTACTCTATGGGCCAAGCTAATTAATCAAAAAAGTAAGTCAATTTTTTTAAATTTAAGACTCATGAGCCGACCCTAGTCCACAAGGCCATATGGGCATTTTAGCCTTGTGGACTTTTCTTTTTATAGGGTTTTAGCCCTTTAGACTGGGACTAAATCAGTTCAAGTGAACCATTTTGACAACTCTAAATATGGTAATTACGCAAACATTTTTGTTGATCTGTACTTTTACAACAATCATGTATCAAATTTAATTCGCATATATTATTTTAAATATCTATTTAATATACATCATTTTTCTTTATCCTACAGTTAGCATTTAACTTTTTTCGAGTGGGTGGATATATAAAATGAGAAAGTAAAAACATATCTACCCTTAATTTAAATGGGTTGTGTTTACAAGATGCTTTATTTCAAATCAACGAGGAATAAATTTTTACTTTCTCATTTTATATATTCCTTTACTTATGAGTCAAATTCATAATTTTTAGGTTAAACAGTGTTTTTGGTCCTATAAAATTGGTTAAACTTGATCTTGGTCCTTGTATTTTAAATAATGGTTTTAGTCCTCCACTTTCTAAGATGCAATGAAACTATTCCCTAATGCTAACTTTGTTTGCTTACATGTCTAACAACTAACATGTAGCAGCCATTTGACAGCATATGTGGTGTGGATGCCATGGGACAAGTGTTACATGTGTCATTTTAAGAATGATTTTAGTCCCTGTTAATTAGTTAAATGTATTTTTGGTCCCTAAAAATTGGTCAAATGTGGTCTAGGTCCATATATTTTAAAATTAATGATTTAAATCATTCAATTTTTAAAATACAATGAAAGTAGTCCCTATTACTAACTATTAATTAAGGTGGTTCCTCTAATTATAGATGATAATTTCTTTGACATGGATGAGACGTGACAATCATGTGCATGGTTGTTAAAATTGCGATTTTACTCATGAAATTGCACAATTCTAAGAGTTGTCCAAGGGCTCCTGTGTTGAATTGGAGATAGGATCACTTAAAGGTGAGATTGTAGTAAAATCGTGATCTTACTCATAAAAGCATATGATTGTATAGGGAGTCAAGGTGCTACAAGGATACTCTTCAAATATCAAAAGCATTGTGTCACTAAAAGATCTCAAATTAGTTGGGTTAAAGTCACATGATTGCCATGTCTTGATGCAGCAACTCCTACCAGTGGCTATTTGTGACATATTGCCTAAAAAAGTTAGACAAGCCATGGTGCGACTGTGCCTATTCTTTAATGCCATATGCAGCAAAGTCATTGACCCTATGAAGTTGGATGAGTTGGAAAATGAAGCTGCTATTATATTGTGCCAGTTAGAGATATATTTTTCTCCTTCATTTTTTGACATCATGGTTCACTTAATCGTGCATCTAGTGAGAGAGATTAGAATTTGTGATCCGGTTTATTTATGGTGGATGTACCCTATTGAACGATATATGAAGATCCTGAAAAGGTATAGTAAGAATCCATACCATCCAGAAGTATCTATTGTTGAGAGGTACATTGCTGAAGAAGCCATTGAGTTTTGTACAGAATACCTGTCATAAGCTGAACCTGTAGGGCTTCCAACATCTCGTCATGAGGGAAGATTTTCTAGTAAGGGTACTCGAGGTGTAAACATGAAACAAATGAGTTGGGAGGAAGTTCTGCAAGCACATTTCTATATATTGAATAACACTGATGAAGTTGAATCTTATTTTTCTGCTCACAAAAACATTGTCAAGAAAAATAATCTTAGAATGCCGAAGAAATGGCAGTTGACTGAGTATAACAAAACATTCTTAAACTAGTTTAAAGAACTAGTTTTGAATGATGATAATGCTTTTGAGGCATTAAAATGGCTAGCACATGGACCTAACTTTGATGTCATATGTTGGACTAGATACGATATCAACAACTTCTCCTTCTATATAAAGTCGTTGGATGAGAAGAGTACTGTGCAAAACAGTGGAGTTATGGTTGTGGCTGAGTCCATGCACTTCTCTAGTTCAAAAGATAAAACCCTATTATGGTATCCATGTGTTTCTTTGGAGTAATCAAAGACATATGGGAAGTTGACACCACAAAATTTAGAGTGCTTGTTTTTAAATGTAAGTGGGTTGATAGTAACACTGGGGTGCAAACCGATGAGTTAGGGTTCACATTGGTCGGTCTTAGCAAGGTAGGTTATAAAGCAGAGCCTTTTATCATGGCATACCAAGAAAAACAAGTTTTTTATCTTAGTGATCCTTCTAACAAGAGATGGTTAGTGGTTCTCCAAGGAAGAAGTGTACATGCTAGTCATGAAAAAGAAAACTCAAATGTCGATCTTATTGAGATTCCTTCTTTCTCAGCATGAATGCTGACTTTTATTGATGAAAATGAAGAGGATAATTGATATGATCCTGATGGGAATCATACTGTTTTTACGGATCTTCCTTTGAGTTGATTATCTTATTTAACGAAGTATAGACAAAATAAGAAGATGAAATAGCACAAAGAGTAAAAAAAAAAGAGGAGAATGACACTAAAATTAAAAAAAAGAGAATGGAAAGGAAATGGCAAGTATATGAATTAAAATAAAAAGATAGGAAAAGGAAAGGAGATGGCGGAAGACGCCACACTCTATAGAAAGTGATAAGTCCACGAAGATTCACCACAAAGGTATGGAAACCTTTGATAAGAACCAAGAAGGTTCTATCTAAGAACCCAAAAGAGACACAGCTCTTAAACTCACAAAAAAGGAGTGAAAATATAATCTTATTCAAAAGTGTGAAAATAAAGGAAATACATCCCTATTTATAGGGAAAAGTAGCACCTCCCCTCATTTATTACAAATGGGCAACTAGGTTTGCTTGGCCTAGTGTAATTTAGCCCAAGCCCAAGAAAAGGAGGCAGCACTTTAACCCTATTTTCTCTATGCGCATAAATTAGCCCAAAAACAATAGGCCCAATTACAAAATTATTCCAAAACAAGAGAAGAAAACTAAATACATAATGAAATAAAAGTCATGCCCCTACATTGGGCCCTTCATTAACTTGGATTACTTGGACCATCTTGAGTGCTTCTCCTTCTAGATTTGACTTAAGTGAGAGAAGGTTATTCACTGCTGAATCTAAAACTTCCTTGGCCTTCTTTACTTTTGACCTTGTCATAGGCCCACCAAGTCCTTGTAGTGCATCCTCAAGCTTTTCTTCCTTTGGACTTCCAATTGGGCCTCCTTGGTCTCCATCATTCCCTCCCTCTTCGAAAGAATTCGTCCTCGAATTTGATCCTTCATTACCTACATCAAAATGACTTAAGTCAACCACATTGAATGTTGCACTAACTCCATACTCACCTGGTAAGTCAATCTTGTAGGCATTGTCATTGATCTTTTCTAAGACTTAGAAAGGTCCACCCCCTCTAGGTAAGAGCTTAGATTTCCTTTGCATTGGAAACCTTTCCTTTCGCATGTGCACCCACACCCAATCTCCGGGTTCAAATGTAACATGCTTTCTTCCCTTATTGGCTTGTCTAGCATATTGCTCCATCTTTTTTTCAATTTGGACCTTGACTTGTTCATAGAGCTTCCTCACATATTCAGCTTTAGCTTTCCCATCCTTATGAACCAAAGAAGAGATGTTAGGCAGAGGTAATAAATCAAGAGGAGTAAGGGGATTAAAACCATACACAATTTCAAAAAAGGATAAATTAGTAGTAGCATGCACAGCCCTATTGTAAGCAAATTCAACAAGAGGTAAGCATTCTTCCTATGTTTTTATGTTCCTCTTAATGATTGTTCGAAGCAAGGTTGTAAAGGTCCTATTCACCACCTCAGTCTACCCATCTGTTTGTGGATGACAAGTGGTAGAGAAAAGAAGCTTGGTCCCAAGTTTCCCCCACAAGGTCCTCCAAAAGTGACTTAGAAACTTTGAGTCACGATCCGAGACTATGCTCTTAGGCATTCCGTGAAGCCTTACCACTTCCTTGAAGAACAAGTCTGCCACATGAATGGCATCATCTACCTTGTGGCAAGGGATGAAGTGGGCCATTTTGGAGAATCTATCGACCACCACAAAAATGGAGTCACTTCCTTTCTTGGAACGAGGCAACCCTAGCACAAAATCCATAGACAAGTCAATCCAGGGGGAATTAGGAATGGGTAGGGGAGTATAAAGACCATGAGGCATTACCTTTGATTTTGCTCTTTTACATATAATGCACTTCTCACAAAGTTTATGCACATCATGCTTCATGCCAGGCCAATAAAAATGCTCATGCAACACATCTAAAGTCTTTTGTATCCCAAAATGCCCCATTAAACCCCCCCCTCATGAGCTTCCTTAAGCAATAATTCACGCAAAGAGTTCTTAGGTACACACAAACATTTTTCTTTGAACAAGTAACCATCTTGCCTAAAGAACCCCTCATGAGCTACTTTTTCACATGCAGCATACATTTTAGAGAAATCATCATCATGCATATACAATTCCTTGATGTGTTCAAAACCAAGCATCTTAGTTTCAAGAATAGCTAGTAAAGTATACCTTCTAGAAAGCGCATCAGCCACGACATTTACCTTTCCTTACTTGTGTTTGATCACGTAAGGAAATTGTTCAAGGTATTCAACCCACTTGGCATGTCTTTTGTTGAGCTTACCTTGCCCTTTTAAGTACTTTAGTGACTCATGATCACTATGGATTACAAATTCTTTCGGCAAGAGGTAATGTTGCCAAGTGTGCAATGCTCTTATGAGTGCATACAATTCCTTATCATAGGTGGAATAATTTAAGATTGAACCATGCAATTTTTCACTAAAGTATGCAATTGGATGACCCTCTTGCAATAAAACAGCCCCAATCCCCACATTTGATGCATCACATTCAAGTTCAAAGGACTTAGAAAAATTAGGTAATGCATGTATGGGTGCATTAGTGAGCCTATCCTTAAGTGTATTAAAGCTTCTCTCTTGTGCTTCCCCCCACTTAAAACTCACATTTTTCTTTACTATCGCATTTAAGGGCGCGGCTATGGTGCTAAAGTCTTTTACAAACCTCCTATAAAAGCTAGCTAACCCATGAAAGCTTCTCACTTCACTTATTGACTGAGGTGTAGGCCACTCCTGAATAGCTTTTATCTTTTCCTCATCCACTTGCACTCCCTTAGCACTCACAACAAAGCCTAGGAAAACCACATGGTCAGTGTAAAAAACACACTTCTCTAAGTTAGCATACAATTTTTCCTTTCTAAGCACACTTAATACAACCCTAAGGTGTTCAAGGTGCTCTTCTAAGGTTATGCTATAGATTAATATGTCATCAAAGTATACCACTACAAACTTGCCTAGAAACTCTCTCAGCACATGGTTCATTAACCTCATAAAGGTGCTAAGCGCATTCGTAAGCCCAAAGGGCATCACCAACCACTCATACAATCCATATTTAGTTTTAAAGGCTGTTTTCCACTCATCCCCTTCTCTTATCCTAATTTGATGGTACCCACTTTTTAAATCAACTTTAGAAAAGTAACATGCACCATGCAATCCATCAAGTAAATCCTCCCATGTCTCCTTCTCCTTTCATGGTTTCTCCTATCTCTCCTCTCTCTACCCGAATAGTAGGAATCTTCATCCTCATGCGAGATCTCATGCTGAGAGTCTCTCCTCCTTTCATTATCTAACCTTGTGTTAATCTCCACCCTAAACTTCTCTAACTCTCTTGTTAAGGTGTGCATTAAGGTTGCTGTCCTAGGGGACGGGGGTGTACTTCCTCCATTCATCTTTTTAGAAAAATGTGGTAAGATAGAATTTAGTTTAAGATTGAAGGACCTCACCACTCTTCTCACGTGTTTACACTTTTTGAGATGAGTCCACTTGTGTTTCTCTCAAAAATTGGCTTTTGATTTTTTTTAATTGAAAATGCTCTTGCCTTTTACCACTCAAGCCCTCTTTTTAAGTTCTTAAATAAATCCCAAGCATGCATCAATTATCAAAAGCACATACAATTGTAACAAGTCTCACAAAAGTTATCACTCAGAAGTCGATAAAAGGAAAAACTCTAGACAAAAAAAAAAAAAAAGGAATTTAAAAGACAAACAAGAAAAGCTAATTAGAAAAAGGTAAAACTCAAATGGAATTGCAAGAAAGACAAAAAAGGAATAATGAAAGAGATAAAGAAGAAATGCGCAAGTTTGGATATTGAGAACAACACCACTCTTATGAATTCCTTAAGGCAACCAAATTAAGATTATTTAAGTGCAAGGGGCAATTTTTATTTTTTTTAATTCTTCATTTTTTTTATTTTTTTTTACTATTTTTTTTATTTTATTGTTCTAGAATATATATATATATATATGTATTTTACCCCTATTTGTTTTGCACTTGCAACAGATATTATATGCCTAATAAGGTATATAGTCTTTCAGGTGCTATAAGACGTGAAATGAATTGCGCAAAATTAAAGAGAAATAAATTATGCAGAATTAAGGATAATTATGACAATTAAGACTCGATTATGACACAATTAAGGACAGTTAATGATGATAAATGGAAATAATTGACAATTAATGGCATAATAAAGACAATAAACAAGGCAATAAAGGACACACAAACACAAGAACACTACCAACTCTAGGATCCGGGCTCTGATACCGCATGATATGATCCTGATGGGAATCATACTATTTTTACGGATCTTCCTTTGAGTTGATTATCTTGTTTAACGAAGTATAGACAAAATAAGAAGATGAAATAGCACAAAGAGTAAAAAAAAAAAGGAGAATGACACTAAAATTAAAAAAAAAAAGAATGGAAAGGAAATGGCAAGTATATGAATTAAAATAAAAAGACAGGAAAAGGAAAGGAGATGGCGGAAGACGCCACACTCTATAGAGAGTGATAGGTCCAACGAAGATTCACCACAAAGGTATGGAAACCTTTGATAAGAACCAAGAAAGTTCTATCTAAGAACCCAAAAGAGACACAGCTCTTAAACTCACAAAAAAGGAGTGAAAATATAATCTTATTCAAAAGTGTGAAAATAAAGGAAACACATCCCTATTTATAGGGAAAAGTAGCACCTCCCCTCATTTATTACAAATGGGCAACTAGGTTTGCTTGGCCTAGTGTAATTTAGCCCAAGCCCAAGAAAAGGAGGCAGCACTTTAACCCTATTTTCTCTATGCGCATAAATTAGCCCAAAAACAATAGGCCCAATTACAAAATTATTCCAAAACAAGAGAAGAAAACTAAATACATAATGAAATAAAAGTCATGCCCCTACATTGGGCCCTTCATTAACTTGGATTACTTGGACCATCTTGAGTGCTTCTCCTTCTAAATTTGACTTAAGTGAGAGAAGGTTATTCACTGCTGGATCTAAAACTTCCTTGGCCTTCTTTACTTTTGACCTTGTCATGGGCCCACCAAGTCCTTGTAATGCATCCTCAAGCTTTTCTTCCTTTGGACTTTCAATTGGGCCTCCTTGGTCTCCATCAATAATATACATGCCACAAGTGATGATCATCACGAAGGAATATGGGAAAATATTCGTACTTGACAATGTTAGTAACTTATTATGTTTATGCTGTTGTATATTGTTGTTGACATTATATATTTTTTATTATATTGTTTAATTCTTTTTATCATTATGTTTATCTTTGAAAATTTCAAACTTCTCTAATGACGGTACTTACAATTATTTTTTCTTTTCTAAACAGGCACATGGTTGATTCTTCTGGTAACTCATCTTATGAGTCTACCAAAAAAAAGGTGGACGAGGTACACGCCTAAAGGAACTGACTCTCAGTCGAGTTGGTGACCATCTGATACCAGTTTAGTTTGACATGCTCAGTGGGGCACCTAAGGGGAAAAACGCCACAAAATTCATCAGTTTTGTGGGTGTCCTTGCTCGAAGTAAGGTCTCTATCCTTTATGAGGATTAGGACCATGTGGAAGAGAGCGTAAAGAATAAAATATAGCAAACTATCACGATATTTTACTTCTACAATCTTAAATATATAAATTATATTTAACCATATTATTATCATACATTAACTATTTAATTTTATTTTGTAGTTGACTTATGATGTTCCACATAATGTCATGTTGAGAAAGAAATTGCTGTCACTTGCGGCTGAGCGTTGGAAGGCATTTAAGACACAACTCACCACGAGATACATGTATGGAAAGTTGAAAGACACTTCTCCTTATGAGAAATATGCATTTTTGGATAAGGAGACGTGGGCAAAGTTTGTTGAAAGCCGGGAGGATCCTGTCTTCCAAGTTTAGTTACAATCATATTTTTCTAATCATACAACAATATTTGACTAATTTTTATTGAATTTAACAGTGTCTTATTACTCGCAGGAGAAGAGAAAAAAGGGACAAGCAATTGCATCAAAGAATGTCCACCCCCATAGATTGTCTTGTGGGGGGTATAAGTTGTTAGGCAGAAGATGATGACAGAGAAGGCGAGGCAACGTTAATTGGAAGCCTCGGCATCTGGTTTTGTTGCAGATATTACTCCTCCATCACCACCGCAACGATGGGATAAATGGAAGGTGGCCTACATGCTAAAATCAGGTGGATATATATCGGACAAGACACGTGTTGTTGCTGAAAAGATTGTAAGTCATTTTTTATTTTAAATTGTAATTGTAACTTGATACGCCATATTTCTTACACATTTCTTGAATTAAATGTGGTAGGACTCACTGGTTGAGCAAACCTCACAAGGAACATTTGTTCCTCATGAACATGAGGATATATTAACTACTGCTATTGGGATACTAGAGCACCTTGGTAGGGTTCGTGCAGCTGAACGAGGTGTTGGCATTCGTGATTACTATGGACCACCCTCACGTAGTGGGCCCACCTTAGGAATTGTCACCACGGAAAAGGTGGAGCGAATCAAGCAGGAGATTAGAAATGAGCTTAAAGAACAGCTAAGACGGAGATTAGAGAGGGGTTGGCATCTTTAGGTCTTTCACAACAAAATACAAATGTCCAGGCAGAACAAGCTCATACTCCTATACATGTGAGCACAAAGGGAAGTTGTGCTATTGTTGATCCTACTGGGGAGGAGACTGACACTGAGATCTATGAGCAGTGTGAGTTATATGTTGATGGAGAGCCTTTTTGTTTAGTGGCCTTTGGGAGAGTATATAATTTGGGATTACCATACACTACATGACCATTGAGGATGATATGGCGAGGGTTTTGAACAAATATGGGATGCATATGCTCAAGTTCTTATACCCACCGGGAGGTTTAGACTATTGGACAGACACCTAAACAGTTCATTCAATGGCCGAGATGACTTATAAAGGTCACATCAGTCAAGGTATATTCAAAAGTCATCTTAAATAATTTTTTTTCTATTACAAATTAAAATAACTTGAATGTATTTTATAACCTTATTTTATATTTACTTTTTTTTATAGGATGTTCAACTATCTAAGAAAGATGTTCCACCTAAAAGATTGAAACCTGAAGTTGATCCAATAACACGCTTGTGGCAGATGACACCTAGTATGGGGACGAATGTTGTTCAAATAGATTGGGAACCGACATTCCTTGGCAGACTTAGTGGTGTAGACCTGTGGATCACCCAAAAGGATGTATTGGAAATTTGTACTGGCAATGACATGCTAAATATCTCAGTTCTTCAATTATGGTTGCTGTAAGTTTAATTTTTTTGTTAATCTCTTAAATATGCATCTCAATATTATATTTAACATTCATTTGTATATTTTAGATACATGCATCGTCTCTATCTCTCAAAGGGTTAGGAGAATGTATATGGATTTATTGACCCATCGCCTATTCAGAAGATAGGGAATAATGATGAATATTCTCAGGCCTACATTTAGAATTGGATGTATAATGGACAAAAACGATGTTACCTAGCACCATACTTGCATTGGTAAGCATAAGTTATTTCTCACCCAAATGATTTTAAATGATATTTGAATCTCATCCCATATATTCTTTTTCCAATGCAGCTCGCATTGGCAATTGCTAATTATTTGTCCTAGGGACAATGTTATGGCCTTATTGTGTTCGTTGCATAAGAAACTCAACAAAGATTTGAAACAACTAATAAAAAGGTAACTTTTTATTTATAATATATTTCATTCATGCTTTAGATTATAATTATGAAACCTATAACATGTCTTGTGTATCTATTTTTTAATCAGAGTCATGATTAGATATCAAACATTGGCGGGTAGGCACGTGTCACTATGAAGGAAGCCTAGTTGGTTTTTCCCCTATGTAAATAATTTACAACTACATATTCAATTACAATTTGTAATTGTTTTTGCAATTATTTCTAAGAAAATTCCTATTGATAGGATAACAAACAAATAGGGAGCTATAAGTGTGGATATTATGTTATGAAACATATGTTGACCATAGTTTTAGTAGATATTATGGATTCATGGGACGAGGTAATATAATTTTTATTTAGTTACAATAATACTTATTATTATAGGTGGTTGGGCAATGATCTATCTTATTTTTTTATATTGCAATTATTCATTGATAGGGAACCATTCCCGCATGAGGACTTGCTAGACATCCACCGATGTTGGGCAAATTTTTTATTGAAATAAGTAATAGATAGTTTGTTTAGAATGACTTTAGATAGAAAAGAATAGTACTTTTTTATTTGATATGTTTCAAATATATTATGAAGTTTTGTCGGTTAATATAAGTTATAAATGAATTCTCTGGCTATTTTTGTGGTATCTGTCTCTATCAGGATTTGGTTATATATGTGAAAACAATGAAAGTATTTAAAAAAAATGAAACTTTTTAAATCGGTTGTGCATTAACCGATTTAAAAAGTATAATTTTAAATTGGTTCTATATAGAACTGATTTTAAAAAAAAAATTAACTCAATTCAATTTACGGTTTAAAATGATAATTTCTTCTATATCGGCTGTATCTAAATCGGTTGTAAAACCAATTTAAAAAGCCATTTTTAACCAATTTAAAAGCCTTTTCTATAGTAGTGTTTAGCCTTTTGAGCAGCCAAAAACACCCATGAGCGAAGGTCAAGTGAACACAAGGCCCCTTGGGCAAGCAAAAAGACCCCCTAGCGATTGTCAAGTAAACACTCGGACCCTAGACAGCCAAAACGACCCGCGACCGAAGGTCTAGTAAACACTATACCCTCCGAAAAACCAAGACTTATAAGCGAAGGACGAGTAAACACTTAGCCTTTTGGGCAACCAAGGTCAAGTAAATACTTGGCCCCTCAAGCAACCAAAAAGCCCCGCAAGTAAAGGATAAGTAAACATCCGGCCCTTTGGGCAACCAAAAAGACTTGCGAGAGAAGGATGAGTAAATACTTGGTCCCCTGAGCAACCAAAAAAACAAATGAGTGAAGGTTGAGTAAACATTCGGCCCCTTAAGCAACCAAAAAGACTCACACCACAAGTAAATACATTATTTCATAGATAACCCACCACCAAAGACCCCTAAGTGCATCAAAACACATAGACCCTTTGGTTCAATTCTCGAAAATTATGAACCCCATTCAAATAAAATGCAGATTCTTACGTTTATTAGAGGAAAACAAGAAAACAACACCCAAATGTCATAATAACTCTTTTGATTAAGCCATAAACTCATAAGCATATTACAAGGCACATACATCAATACTTAACAAGAGGAAGCGAAGTCGTCCTAATAATATAATAATTCAATAAAATAAAAAGTGAAGTCATCCAGACAATGTATATACATAGAAATAAACACAAATGATTAACTCAAATAGTGACTAGAGGAAGACCGGCAGATTAAGGAAATTCCCATTGTTTCCTTAAACCATTCTCGGTGCCCCATTCCCCAAAAAATTATTTTATGAAACATGGCACCTAACATTCTCAGTATGTTTGGGCTAAAGTCTCTTCCCTAATGCTCGTCCCGAACATATACTGAGAGACAAGTTAACCTCTAATTGATTAAATCACTTAAGCAAGGCAAAAGTCCCTACGGAAACCCCTTGCAACCATGAACCCCCAAGGGAAGGCTCATACACCCAAAAGGAGACTATTCCTCAAAACTTGCCAATGTTGTACAACAAAAGACCAAACGTCACTTAACTGGCCAAAACACTTGAGAAGAGGCCTCAATGCATAACATACGCACCAAGATAAGAACACTTCATAACTCTAATTGACCAAACACCTGAGAATATACCACAAAGGAGACTCGGGTGATTTGATCAATTAGAGCCATAAAATGAACTTCACCAGCAAACAAAAGCACCAAAAAAGAAACTTGGTGTCCACTCAAATATGCAAAAGAAAAAGAAATGTCGGAAGAAGAAAATGTGAGAAGAAAAAGACAAACACAACAAAAACCCCATAACACAATGACCTATTTATAGGCAAAAAAGCTGCACATCGACCAATAGGAAAATGTAGACTATAAATGCATTAGTGATTCCAACAGGCAACAATAAATACAAAATAAATAAAAATAGATTCCAACACCTCAACAATAAATACGTTAATTCCAACATATGTAGCATCGACAAAAAAGATATGCATGACATAAAAAGCATTAATTGTTCAAGTACATTCCCCACAAAAAAGACAAAAATCCATATAACCTAACCAACAAAATAGTCTAGAAGAAAATAAACTATAACCAACAAAAGAAAAAATCGACAAAATCTAACCATGTTGCCGAATCAAAGGAGGGGGAAAAGGCTTTAACCAACTGACTATCCACCACATCTTTATACATGCTGGTCGTACTTAGATCAATATCCGAGTACAGACACCTCACTTGTGCCAAAGCACACTCAAAGCCTATGTTATACTCCTCCAGCATCGCTATCTTCTTCTCTACCTCTTTCTCGTCCAACTAGGTCTTCAAACTAGAGACCTTAGAAACATAGCCCTTAATTTTTTTTCTCAAGCTCACCAACTTGTTTTAATAGCTCAATCATTCTTTTCTCAAACTGGGTCTTCTCCTCCAACACTTTCCCTAATTTTTCTCCCACAATCCTCGCCTTTTTGGCCGCCTTTGCCATATCTTCTTTTTCTTTCTCAACCTCACCCTTCAAATGAGTAATCTCGCCCCTCAACTTCTCAACAGCCTCCATTGCTTTCATTTTCTGGGCACTCACAGTTTCGAACTCCAACTTGATCCTATGAGCCAAAATAAATGACCATGTAAAATAATACTCTATAGCTCGCACCAACTGCTCTAAACCTAACTTTCAAACCTTCTTAACATCTGATCGACCAACCAAATGCTAGTCAATATCGTCAACTAGCAGGAACTTCCTGCTCCAAGTTGACCACATGTCCCCTTTAGTATCGGTAACGCACTGAATATCCTTCCAATAGAAATCATCCTCCGTTGTAGGAAACGATAAATCCTCTTCCACTTTTGGAACACCCGACTAGGTAATCCCAACAGTACTTCCACTCACGTCTAGATCTTCTCAGCCTCCCTTTCTACTATTCTTCTTTTACCATTCCCGCCGTATTGGCAGTAGAACTACCACCTTCACCAACCAATTTCACCTTAAGCCATTGGAATTCTTTCAAATGAGCACCACTAGAAGGAATAGTAGTAGGAGCAAAGTTACTTGCCAACCAAGACAAGTGCAATAAGAAAAACATGTTAAAAAAAGGGGGGAATAATAAGCTAGGAATGTACATAAGAAGACAAATATGTCGACCAAGTAACCACTAAGCTTGGTCAATTGATTACACTTATTCACTTGACACAACTTCAAATCATTTATCAATTATTTCTCGCTTTCCTAAAGAAACCACCACTCAACTTGGATTTTAACAGCCAAGTAACGACTCCAATATAAAGGAAAATGAGGAAAGCTAGCCTCATCAAGCAAAAGGTTTGGACAACCTACACCCCTTTTACCCAAAAGAACCTATTTTTAAGCTTTAAAAACTATCGTCGTACACTTGCAACAATCGAAGGCGAGGCCTATCATTAAAAGGCAACCATTGTACTTTTCTTATGTCACAAATAGTAAAAAATGGAAAAAGACATTCACAGTTGGTGTTTTTTGCAAACCCTCACATAACACTTCAAATGCTCTTACAAACACCCATCTATTGGGGTGCAACTGAGTCGATGCACAATTTAAAGTCTTTAAAATAGAACAATGGAAATCATTAAAAGGAAAAACTACCCTTGCCCTGACTGAATAAGAGTCATACCAATAAGTAAAGGCCTCAACCCGACCAAGGTGATCTCGCAAATCATCTCATCTTGGCCACAAGGTTTAACCTCAACTATCCCCATGTCATTATCCCTGCTAATACGATCGACCACTTTCGATAGTAGTGAAGCCAAAATAAAATACTCATTTCCCTTTTCACATCCTCATCCACCCAATCATATTCATTTCCCCTCTCTCCCTCAGCCGAGCTTACACCCGAATCCCTTTCTACCAAACCATTTACTTCCAACCCTTTCTCCTCGCGATACAAAACAAGTAGTGCACCTATGTCATCCTCTCCACCAGAAACCACATCAGCCACATTTTCAGACCCACCCCTATCTTCTCACCCCCCAAAATTTACTCTGGTGAAACTAACTCATGAGTGGAATCAACACCCTTTGTGTTTAATTCCACTACATGAATACGCTGGGCATCCGCTATTCCTATTCTTGAAATAACCAACAATGATTTTAGGGAGGGGACAATGCCAACGCACTCAACAATGGACAAAGGATGAAAACGTAACAAAAACGCCATCTAGGCTAAACAATCGAAGTAAAATATGCAAGAAACTAAAACATTGCAAACGAAAAGGCATCATTATACAAAGGATAAAGGAAAATCCAACTATAGCACAAAACCTAGAAACCCTTAAACCCAAAAGGCGTAACAAACAATACTATACAAGAAAGAAGAAGCAATAAACAATAGAAGTATAGCAACATACCTTTCTTCATAAAGGGCGAAAAAACCAAGTGTTAGCAGTAAAGAGACACAGCGAAAATCACCTTTGCAAAAAAGAACAACCAAAAGGAGCACCAAAAGAAGGAGGTAGTGGTTCGAACAGCAGAAGAGAAAAACTACCTCTCCCCCTCCTTCCCCTATATGTCTGGTAAAAATAATAAACATCCAATGATGAGAGATTTTCCACATCTGCCCCATCTAACAGAATTACCAAAAAAATAAATTAGGGACCAATCATCATGGCTCACTACGTCCTGCAATAGAAACTGAAAGGACACATCAAATAGATAGGACCATCCATCACCACATCCAACGACTAAGGTTGACAAGGCCAATCATTTCAAATCACCACCTGACAACTTCATTTAAAAATCATGATTTCCTAAGACATGTCTTATCTACGCCGCTAAAACGTTTAAACCCCACTACCTTGGTGGACACCAAAACACCCAAATCCCATCACCACAGTAAAAGCAATTGCCTCTGTCAAATAATAAAGTGAAAGAGACCAACCTTCAATGTAAAACACTTATGCCCAAGCTTAATGCTTGGGGAGTTGTGGGCTGTTTGGTCAAAAGAGATTGACCGTCCATGTAAAGCGCTTACGCTCAGGCTCAGTACTAGGGGGTTGTGGATCGTCTAGTCAAAAAAGACTAACCGTCCATGTAAAGCACTTATGCCTAGGCTCAGTACGTCCATGTAAAGCCCTTACACCTAAGCTCAATGCATCCATGTAAATCACTTATGCCCAGGCTCAACGCTTGGGGGGTTATGAACCATCTGGTCAAAAAAGACTGACTGTCCGTGTAAAGCGCTTATGCCTAAGCTCAGCACTTTGGGGGTAGTGGATCATTCAGTCGAAAGAGATCGAAAATCTGTATAAAGCACTTATGCCCAGGCTCAACACTTGGGGGCTTATGGATCGTCCGATCAAAAGAGACCCACCACACCAAAGGCCACGTGACGCTTTGGTCAAATAAAGCCAACCGAGAGGGGCAAGGGTCACAATCTTTAAACACCTCTTAACCGACACCAATGAAGCCATTCGTGAACTCCAGATTCCCCACGAGGACAACCAACCTAATTACAATCAAGTATTCAGGACTCGACACTCCTACATGTCATTGCCCTATGCCTAGTGGAACTCACACTATTTCTCTTTGAAAGGTCCTATTTGCGCTAATGTTGGGGGGTATGTCCAAGAAGGTGGTGTGATAGATATCTTTAAGTATCTGGCTTCTACGAATGTTGAGTGGTGTGAAGTTGACGTAGGCTTCCCAGTTTCGCTTTCGTCCTTTATTTACTAGATCGGCCTGCATGATTTTGACAAAAGGTCGACTAGTTGGGTTTTGGTGGTTCTCTGCCTTTTGAGTGCGGCCGGCTCCTTTCCTTTCAGCATCTTCTTCTGCCTCTATATGTTTTCCTACTCTAGAGCGTATTTCTTCCATGTTGGCTGGCTTTCTTAGGACGAGTGAGTCACTAAATTGCCCCACCAAGAGTCCCTTTTAGAATGCCTTGATGAAAAACTTCTAGTCCAGGTCATTCACTTGGATCATGGCATTGTTGAATCGTGCCATATCACTTGAGACTTTCTCCTTGTTGTTGTTTAATGTTGAAAAGGTCAGCCACTTCTAGACACTTGGTCTTATTAGTTGCAAATTAGGACATGAAGAAAGTCGCTAGCTCTTGGAAGGTGGTTATCGACTGGGGTGGAAGTTGGGAAAACCATTACATAGCTACCCCCTTCAACATGCCCGAGAACATCTTACAACTAATGGCGTCATCCCCCAGGCTGATGTAGATTTGAGTGTGGAACATTTGGAGATAGGTATGTGGGTCTTGGGAGCCGTCGAAAGCGTCAATAGTGAATCCCCTAAAGTTAGGGGGATTGTTACTTTATCGATTTCTTCAGTAAATGGCTAGCCAAAAGAATGATGTGTCTCGCTTCCTCCGTTTTGTCCATGTTCTGTTTCAAGGTGGACAGCTGGTTATGAAGGGCCTATTCTCTTTCCTCTGTCGCTAGGATTATGGTCCTGTGGTTGGCCTCCGCTACTTGGTGGCATTCTTCTACTTCTTTCTGTCTTCTTTCTGCCTCTTGGTTGAGGCGAGTCTATACTTTGTTTTGCTTTTGTAACTAGGACACTACATCTAACAGTTATTGTAAGAGAAGGTTGTTATTCCCCTCATCATTTTTGCCATTGTGGGTGTCCTCTAGCACTTTTTGGTGGCGCGTCACCGGCATTTTTGTGGTAGGGTTCTTTGGTGTAATGTGGTTATCACTAGAAGGAGTTTTTCTGGAGCCCTCATAGTGGGCACCAAATGTTCATGCTTGTAACACCCTAAATTTTAGGTACTAGAAAAAAACCACGAGGTAACTATTAGTATCATGTGTTATTGGATAAAATACACTTTAAGAATTATTGTTATTATTATATTATTATTATATCTCTTATTATTGTTGTTGTTCCTATTGCTATTATTATTATATTTATTGTTGTTATTGTAGCAGTTATTATTATTATTATTATTATTATTATTATTATTATTATTATTATTATTATTATCATTATTATTATTATTATTATTATTATTATTATTATTATTATTATTGTGTTGTGTTGTTGTTGTTGTTGTTGTTATTATTATTAATAGTTTAGTATTAGAAATTAGTAGGAATATTATCATAGAACCCAAAAGAGCATCTAAGGCCCAATAGGGGGCTAAAGTCCACTAAACTACATACCCACCCACATGTTATAAGAAGGGAATAGGGAAGGAAAATTAAGTTTAGCCGTCACAAAATAGAAGAAGAAAAAAGGTAGAGAGAATGAGGAGAAAAGGAAGAGGAAGAGGAAGAGAAGGAGGAGGAATAGAAAGTGCAAAACCCAAGCCCTAGAACTTAGCTTTGCATGTCCCTAAAGGTGAGTGCTCTCCCCTGTGTCCTTTCTTGTCGTTTATGTTGTGCTTGTTTATCTATTTATCTTTTCCCCTTCTTTATGCCTAAGTTAGGGTTTTGAGGGGATTGTGAGTGAGTGAAGAGTTTATAGCTGATATTGACCAATCATCAAGGTAAAAGAAGTGAGTGGGAATTTAATTATTTGATTTGGAGCATTTAGAAGCTAAAGATAATAGGAAAAAGAAATTAAAATTCATGCCTCAGATCTGCCCAGCAGAGTTAGATAGTTGCTAGGCAATCTTTTTCTGAAAACCAGACTTCGCGTTGACGTCTGGCGAATGCATTATCAACCGAATGTGTGGACTCGCCGGGCAGGATGCACTACCCACCAAGCGGGTTGGGTCCTAACGCGCACACATCGGGTGGGATGCACAACCTGCCAGGCAGGTTTGGTCTTGGCGTGACTGTTGGGTGGACTCCCCTTTCCCGTCGGGCGGATATGACCTTGGTTATTCTATTTTTTGTGCCTATGAACTCCTTTTTGCAGTTGTTAATTCATTGTTGCTTCTTTTCTTATGCCTCTTTAAGTTTATACTTATGATTGTTATTTATCTTGAGAAAACTGAATGTGATATGAACTTATGTCAATGTTTCATGATAAAAGCCTATGAAAAGCTGTAAGCATTATATGTGACCATGCATCATAACATTTGAGTTATGTGATGAGGAAAGTATGTAGGAATCTGGCTGGTGGAGGTCGGGATGGGTTGTCTAACCCTAGCCTTGGGGTTTATCCGATTGGAAAAACTCTAATGGTCCATGCTGATCCCATGGAGTCGGGGCGTATTGGCAAAACTGGGTAACCCTGACTAGTCATCAGGGGATATCATACTAGTTGAGGGTACGAAAGCTGAAGGCATCGATACCAATGATGCTTTTTATAGTCGTGCATTTACTCCTAGTCTATTTTCAGATAAGTTTAAGTTGGTATCACATGTGCATGAGTAGTGATTAGCAACATAACATGCATATGTATCCTATTGTAGTGTGATATTTTGAAGTATGCTACGTTGTAACTGTGTGAAATCTATGTGACCTTGTTCATAAGCAATTGATGTAATGTGTACACATGTGAAAATCTAATTGTGTCTTGTGATGAAGTGTCAAGATTATGTATAGTGATCATGTTATGTATGTATGTTATTCTTGTTTGATGAAAAAAAAAACAAGGTGTATGTCTAGTTATTAGGCAAAGGATGTGAAATAAATGTATGCTTGTAATTAGGATTGTCTTTGCTACCTTAAGGATATGTGAGAGGCTAGACCCTAGGATAGTGTTATGAGGGTTATAGTTGGATAATAACAGTTGTGACAGAGATAGAGAAAGGGTGAATTCCTATACGGCATAATAGAAAGGTATGAGACTAGTAAGAGAGAACAAGATGAGACTATTAAGGTAAGCGTTAAAGGAGTGTCAAGAGTATTTTGGAATGTCTGTAGCCTTAGACTTGACTCCTAGAGACAACTTTGAATATCAAAAGGAAGAAGAGTAAATTCTAAACATGTAGGGTTTAAATACTAGAGAGGGTTTTGGGTAATAAAATATAAGTAATGAGGATGAGTTCTTAGGTTAAGAAGGAGATAGTAAAGTAGTATAATAGTTGTGAGAATGAAAGAGTAGTTAACAAGAAGTATTGATTGTTGAAAGGTGTAGACTCGACCATAGGTATGGAAAATTATGAGAGACCTAGCGAGGCTAAGGCCATGAGAGATAAGTGATAAAGGTTGTCCGAGTAGAAGGTGTAACGACCCTCTACTGCTACAATACTACTCACGTTCCTCATACATTACCCATATGTTTAGTCATTAACATAAACATGATTATATCACCATTCATAACTATAAAATATATACGACTCCGATGATATAATATACAAGTAAGGTTATGTATAACAACAAAACTCCCCATAACTGGTCAACTTTAAAACATATACATCAAATCCAAGAAGAAACAAAAGAGCTTCCAGAAAAGCTCCACCCCAAAAAGGTCTCCCAAAAGTCTCCATCTGAGACCTCCCTCATCTGCTTTAAGAACTAGATCTGCAGATGCCTCTCCTCTACTCCCACACCAAACAATGTGATCATCACAGTCATAGCACCATACAACAACAATAGTAACCACATCAACCATACCAAAACAAAACAGCAAGGCAAGGGTAAGCTTATATAATAAAACCAACGTATAATGTTTAATCCAACATAATCAAAATCATCAATCACACCAACATAGAAACTAAATCTACCCATAAATGGGTTTACATACATTACAGTATAGCACACACAACATCACATACCATGTTGTCAACCCCATATGTCAATATATGAATGACATGACTCTCGAGAGATTTTCAACTTTCTGGGCAATCAGCCAGGTCTTATCCTCTACCATGGCCATCTAGCACCATCCAGGGATTGCCAAAACTCTGATCAATTGGATAAGCTTATGGTTGTCAGGATAAGTGTATGTGGGTGGTGGTATACTACAACACAAGGCCTGTACTGCCTTGGCCCCCTGCGAGGTTTAGCCATCCACTTATCCCCTAGGTCCAGCTTTAAAACCCCACTTCTTATCCAGGCACTAAGTTGGAGGCCTATCTAAGTACCAACTCTAGTCACCATCCACCTTACATGCCTACCCGTATATGGCTTGAGGCCCACACAACCTCAATCAACTACATATGCATGCCAATGCATGTATCACAACAACAATCAATTCAACCAAAATCATTCATCAATATCCATACATATATATATATATATATGTATGGATCAACATATCACCACGTGACCTACTCAATACCACCTGTGGTCCAACAATCACCATTAACCACAAATCAAGCCTATGCACGCCCAAACTGACCTCTTGCATAGTCAATAGGTAAGACAATGTCCAAGCAACACATATCTTTTCAAAATTCTCATACAACAAAACAGAATTACACGCTCACTCAGCGATCTATATGCTCGCTCAGCGAGTACTTTACATACAAGGAGCACACTCTCCCTTTCGAAGGTTCTCGCTCAACGAGTATAAGTCTCGCTTAGTGAACTTGATTCTAGAGATAACCATCTTTTTTGTAACTAGGGTTCTTACTCAGCGAATATAAGTCTCGCTCAGTGAACTTGATTCCAGAGATAACCATCTTTTCTATAACTAGGGTTCTTGCTTAGCGAACATAAGTGTCACTCAACGATAGCCACTCCAGAGAGCAGCCAAGTCTCAAGTAGAATTCTTGCTCAATGAACATATGTTTCGCTTAGCGAGACACTTACAACTTATCAAGCAAATACTCAACAATAATAATAAAGAAAAACCCAAAAAACTAGTTTAGAAACGATTTAAACATCCAATTAACTTAAAATATACATTTAACATCCATAAGAATCAATAAAGTCATCAACAACCAACAAAAATAATAAAAAAGAAGAGAAAACTCTATTTTTCTCTCGCTCAGCGAGAATTTTTGTCGCTAAGCGAGCGACACCTTCTAGTGACCACAAAATCCATTGCTAAGCGAGAGCTCAACTTCTAGCGACCTCAAAATCAGTTGTTAAGCGAAAATTTTTGTCGCTAAACGAGCCATAAATCGCTAGGTGCGATGTTTGCTCATTTTCTTCATAAACCCAACACCAACATCCATTTTTGACCAAATCAATCAACAAAAACATCTCAAAACAATTTTAATCACTTCTAATACTTTTCTAACCAATTATATAACAAATTTATCCACAAATCTCAAATTCCCTTTCCAAAACCCATTTTACCAAAAACCAATCACATGACAATCTTCATCAAAATTCAATCGATTCCAAAGTATTTAATTAACATATCAACATACACAAACACAAAATCAACCAAGAGTAAGCTTCCCTTATCTCTAAAAGTTCTTGGATTGATTTTAGCTTCTTGGAGAATCTTCTGTCTTGAGCCAAACTTTCAGGAATGATTCCTTTTCTTTTCACGATCGCTAAACTAAACTCACAACTCGCCTTTCGACTTCCCAAACTCAAGAAATCTTATAGAGATGTAGAGAGAAAATGAGAGTAGAGAGAGAAAGAAAAAGGGAAAAATGAAAAAGAAAACCCCCTTCCCTTACTTATATACCTTGACTTCCAAGAGCTCACACACGGACCCTTAGCAAACTAAGGCCCATAACTCCCCAAACCATTTCTCTTATCTCAAAACTGATTTAACTCAACTTTTTTTTCTCTCAAAACCCAAAATCTAACTCACAGCACACCTACATTGGCTCAAGCACATATATTAAGTTTCCTAAAATCAAACCAAGAATTTCCAACAAACAACATATAACCGTCACCACATACAACATACCACACACCAACAATTCATTTCTTTCTTTTAATCACCTAGATTACATATATAGTTTCCATTTTTTAGTTATTAAAACACTTAATCATGCATTAAAAAAAACAAGATGTTACAAAAGGGTCTGACCTAGCTGTAGAACTCTTAGAGGACTCACTGAGACATTATGTCTTACTCCTTTAAGATTCCCCTTTTTTAGGATACAGGTGAAGACATGTGCAAATGGAGCTTGGAGTCACATGCAAGAAGATGTAGCCTAGTTTATGTTATGTTTTTGTATTCTTTTTTATATTTTGTATGACACCTTCGAGTGATAGATGAGTTGTATTAGGCATGTATGTTTTTTCTATTGTATTGTTCATATAGAATAGCTAATTATATTTATTAATAACATTTGCATGTCGTTTCTACCTTTTCAAGTTTGGTTTTTTTTTTGTTCTTAGAAATTTAGACCTAGTTACGGTAATACCCGTTGGGGTGTTATAACGCTGGGGAACGAGACCAGCCAGAAATCCTCTCTTCATAAAGAGTTTTCTTCTAAAAGGCCACCAATATCTCCATTATTGTGAACCTACCTTGAGGGGGCGCTTTCATCAGTTTTATACTGGGTATTCCTTAGTGGATAAGAGCTTGGGCATAAGCACTTTACATGGATAGTTGGTCTCTTTCAACCAGACAGTCCATAGCCCTCCAAGTGCTGAGCCCGAGCGTAAATGCTTTGTGTAGACAATTGGTCTTTTTCAACCAGACGGTCCAATAACTATTTTTAGTCTTCTAAACTTAATCTTATTTTCTTTCAACAAAATTTAAAAAGGAGCAGGTAGCTTAAACCTGACTCAGCTAGTTTGACTCAAGCCCGATTATGACATGGGCCTTACCATATTAGGCTAAAAGGCTCACATTTTATTCAAGCTCAAAATTTAGAGCTCAAACCCTATATTTTAACAGACAGATTCGAGGCAACTTAGCTAGACTGGCTTATTTTACTACCTCTACTAAAAATAACTCTTTTCAAAAATTAATTTCTAGAACCTTTTGCTTGATTTTAAACATAACTTTAAGAATTTAGTTTCAAGAATGTAATTGTTCTAAACAGGTCTTACATTTGGACAACCTTGCTCGAGGTCGACCACTTTATTGAACTACCAACCACTAGGACCGACTCATTGTTTGTATACTCAATCCTTAGCTAACCATCTCACTCAAAACCTCGCATCTATTTACCTAAAAACCCAATGAACGCCTCCTTTTTAAAATCACCCATCCACAAATCAAGTTATACATGTGACTCATCCACATGCCTCGTGCTCTATGGCCTTTTCTGATCACAATCGTTAAACCAACACATCTGGACCACTAAAGGTCCTAACTCATCACCATATTCATGGTTGGAAATTTTCTTCTCATATATTTTTGAAATAATTTCTGTATACACTCAATACTAGCCTACACATCTTCACTATATGCATAGTATTACCATACACGTATGTGCGTACTACATTAATTACAAGATTATCTTTCTTAGTGATTTACCTCCAATCTCACCACATGATATTAGTCATTATAATTACTATTATAATTAACGGTTTTTGTAAAACTTTAAATTAAAATATTTAGACTTTTCTCTAATATTTAATCATTTTCTTTAATTAATTCATTTTTCTATCTTCTAGAATTTATTTCAAGTGCATTATGAAACATTTTACTTTAATTTCACCTCTAAAATTAATAATTTATTCAATATTACGAAGGTATCTTTTTCCAGAATCATAATTATTTTCAATATAAAATTATGGTTAAATTACTTTTTTGTCCCTCTTTTTATTTACATTATTCAATTTAGTTCCTTTATTTTTAAAATATTCAATTTGGTGCTCTCATTTTCAAAAAAAGTTCAATGTTTCTCTTCTGTTCAAATTGACACTAACGACTGTATTGAAACTGGACACGTGTCAATTTTACACTTTCTAACAATTTTAAATCCTAGTAATTGATTTTCATGTAGCGGAAATATTAAAATTGCCACTATAATAATTTCATAATTTTTTATTTTAAAACATTTATTTTTTTAAAACTTTTACAAAATCATAATAAAATTATAATAATTTAATGATTTTTGCTTATATCATATTATCTTAAATTAATATAAATATATTATATTGAATCAATATTAATATATTATATTCAAATAATATTTATTGATAAATTCTTTTATTAAATTTAAAAATTAAAATAAAATTTAATAATTTAATAATTTAATAATTTTGACTTATAAAATATTTATAATGTCATAAATATTAATATATTAAATTTTATAAAATTGAAATTTATCATATTATAATATAATTATTATTTATAGAATGTGAATTATTTTTAATATAAATATTTTAATTTTCATACTAACTATTATGTTATGTTATTATATTAATTATATTATACTACATTATAATTTAACTAAATTGTAAATGTTAATAATAATAACATTGTTAATATTATATGGGTAAAATTTATTAAATTATTATAATTTTCTTACAGCTTTTTAAATTAAAAAGATAAATTAATATCATTATAAATATTATATAAGTAAAAATTATTAATTACTATACTTTTTAAAATTTATAAATACTTTTTAATATTTATTAATTTTATTATAATTATTAAATAATATATTCTATTATATTTTAATTTTTAATCAATTAAATTTATGGTAACTGATTAAAATTATTAAAATTATAATATTATTTTAAATTATTATCATTTTATTATCATTTTTTAAAATTTAATTTAATTAAGTAGTTTATTAATTAGTATTATTCATTATAATTATTAAATATTATATTTATTACAATTATTAATATTATCATTGTGGTGGTTTGAAATAGCCCTATATGTATTATAATTTATTATAATTAATAAATATTATAATTTAGTGGTGGTTTAGATTCTCTACAATATTTATATTGATTACTAGTTAGAAAATGTGAAAGCATCACTGTTGCGCATGCATCTCCTATTGTCATCAGTTCAATTTAGACGAAAGAATAACATTGAACATTTTTTAAAAATTAGAGGACTAAATTGAACATTTTGAAAATAGAGAGACCAAATTGAATAATATAAATAAAAAGAGGGGGCAAAACAGTAATTTAACCTAAAATTATCATTCTACCCTTAAATAATTAAATTACTAGTTTCTACTAGTTTTCTACTATCTTAGGATTAACCTCTTGATTCCTTTCAACTTTGGGCTTAGCAAAGTATGTTGATTAAATATTTAACATTTTTTTCTTATTTTAAATTACTGATAAAAAAATTATAGTTTTACCTTAGTGTATTATTTTTCACTTTTTATTCACTAAACTAGTCCAAATAGTACTTTTCTAGCATTAATCGTTTACCAAAGCTTGATACATTAATCTAAAATGTAATTAAATATTTTTTTAAACACTTATGCCCTATTTGGAAATGCTTATAAATAATTTATTTAGACTCATCATATGTTATAAGTGCTTGTGAGAATTTATAAAACTACCTTATAATTGATCCATAGAATGTTTTTTGCTTATTTTCATAACCTCTTCAAGATAGATTATTAAAATATCTTATGTGGATCTTGAGTATGTTTAGTAAGTCACTCTAGTAACTTACAAGCTAGTTTGACCAAATGAAAATATCCATCTGCCAATCTTGCTAAAGTCAAACATATGGAGTGTGCGTCTTTTTTATTTTTATTCGTTTCTTCTCTCAAATTTGTCTTTACTTCCATAAACTCGCATACAATGATTAATGAAACAATGAGTGCAATATTTCCAATATATATAATATACATGAAAAAATTAATATAAGTACTAACTTCTATACATCCTTAAAAAAAAACTTATATACAAAAAAATTATAATTATTTTTCGTTGCTAGTAAATTTATTTTTTTATTTTTTTTATATGTGTTCCTTCTTTTTTCACTAAAAATATAATTTAATTAAATAAATTTATATTTTTATATGTTGCTAATAATTTCTTTTATATGTTGTTAGTATTTTTTTATATATTTCCCTGTACAATGGTGTGTAGATTTTAATAATGAATTACTATTTTTATATACTTATATTTATTTATACATGTGAATGGTAAAATTTTTAAGTTTATATCATGATTTTATGATATATATATATATATATATATATATATATATATATATATATATATATATATATATATATATATATATATATATATATATATATATATATATATATATATATATATATATATATATATATATGATTTTAATTTTAACTTCTTAATTTATATTTTAATCATGTTTTGATTATTAAATATTTTAAGTTTTAAAATTATTCATAGGTATATGGTGATTTTTTTTATGGAACTGATTTTATGTCACACAATTTTTAAAATTTATGATACGTAAATTTTGTTTTTTAAAAACTAAAAGTAGGTTAATGGTGGCTAGTGATTTTTATTTTTAATATTTTTGTGGTATATATAATGCTAGTATATTAATTATTTAGTTTGTTTTAAATTTAATTTATATTTAACCATGGTTTGATTCTTATTTTTTTTAATTTTTAAAATAAGTCAACATCTTATAAGTGCTTATGTAGCAATGTATTAAAATACTTCAAAATTGTATAAGCACTTATCAACATGTATATTCAAACACAAATAGCTTATTGAATTTTTAAACACTTATAACATAAGCAATTATATAATAAGAACATAAAAGGATCTTAATTAAGTTATTTTTCTAAACAGGTCCTTTCTTCTGTATTACACAAAATTATTAGCCACTATTTAGATCCAAATAAAATCTTTCAAAGAATTAAATGGTCTATTCCTTTACTATCTTTCATAGTATTTCATTATTAAGGCTTGTAATCAATTTTCTATTACTTAAATAAATTTTTATGAATATTTAGGGTCTCTTGTACAACTTTTTTTAGTAAAAGAATAACTTCTTTTAAATAAAAAAGATACTTGATTTAGTTTTCCATGCTTTGTTTTTAACTTTTCAAAATAATCAGAAGCTGAAAAGAATTTAAAACTTGATTAAAATCAAAAACTATTTTGAATAACTTCTCATAAACTTAGTTGTTACTTAAAAAAAGAAGAAGCATTTTTTATTATTATAAACGAACATAAATTAGCTTCTGCTTCTTTTAAAAGAAAATCTAAAAAATAATCACTAAATTGTTTTATATTAAAATCACCTTCTTCTTTTTCAATTTGTAACAAACTGCCCTTGATCCCTTTATATTGGTCACGAGTTCAACGCAGTCCAAAGTGCCATTTTTCTCTCGTGAAATCAATTCCAAATGTCTTAGAAGGCTTTTTCTATAGGCAATTTTATGGTAAATGTTCCAGAGTTATATTTTTTTGGGTTTCATGGTCCCAACATATATCATAATGTGCTCGAGTGGAATAGTAAAGCTTTATAATTATAAGTCTTAGCATTATGAAATAATAAATTTCAAGCTCACTTAGTTTCTTTGCATGAATTTGAACTTGCAGCTAGGTGAATTTTTTGACAACCGCATCTGGCCTGCAAGTTACCGGGATCCCTAATCCTATTGACATGAGTTCTGATATTCGTCCACCTCAAAATGGGGTTGATTGAGAGGAAAATAAGAGAGAGATAGAAAGAAAGGAGAAGAGGGTTAGAGAGAGAAAATGATAAATATGATAGGTGATGTGATATAAAAGGAAGAGAGAGATAGAGAGAAAATAGAATAGAAATGGAATGGGAGAGACAGTGAATGAATGACAAGTATTATTCTATCGACATGGAGTTTCAACCACCTTGCATAATGCTATCAACCATTGGAATTTCAAAGCCTGGGAAACTGGAGGGACAAAATAACAGTGAATGTTCAACGCACCTGCACCCACCTCAGGTCTGCTAGCCATTTTCAAAACAAAAGACAAGATTGCTATACAGAATGTCACTGGATTTCGTTCTGTTGCTTAAGCATAGGTAGAGCGTGTTTTGAATCATGAATACATAATTAACTGTGTTTGAGCAAGGAAGAACAGAAGCAAAAAAGAAATTATGCCTCAAAGGACATAACGAGTTTTGTTGTAGATATCCTCATAAATTTGGGGTATTTAAACTTGCAGAGGATACAAAAAACACTAGTAGAAAGTCTTAAAATCTAAACATAATTCTGCCTATAATTCAATATGATTTGAATTTTTAGTTTTGATTATTTACTGAAGTGCTATTCTCTTGTTAAATAAAAGACAAAAATTACACCAAGCTCTTTATGTCTTTAGTATCAAGTTCTCAACTCAAATGATGATATGTAGATAACAATATGTTCCGAAATTGTGTTTATACTGAATGCAAGGTTTTAATTGAAAAATACATCATGACCACAATTTTGACTGTGACATGAAAGTTTTTGAACTTTCAGTGATTGTAATTATGACTACATCAATCACATTTGTTTGTAATTTTCTATAATGTCAAAGATCACAATGAAACCACAACCACTATTTAAAACCTCGATTGAATGAGTCATCATGGATTACAATAAGATTGGATTATTAGGACTACAATGCCAAATTGGAATTCCGCGATTCAAACGTAACATAATAATACTATAGTATAACACTCCTACTCGTAAACCTTCGAAAAAATAACTATGTTTTCACAAAGTTTTTTTAATAATTACACTTAATTTTATTTTATGCCACTCAAATTTCATCATTTTGTGAATTTTTCACTGCATTTTTTTTTTTTGCATTTTGCCATTCTATTTTTGAAATCTTGCAAATTTTCCTAAATCATCAACTGTTCATTAAATAAAAATTCGCAAATTTCAAAAATAAAGTGACAAAATGCAAAAAAAAATAAAATACAATAACAAAATTCATAAAATGATAAAACTTAGGTTGCATAAAATATAACTAAGCCTAATAATTAATTAAAAGAAATAAGATTATATTTAATTAAAGAATAAACTGAGCCAAACTTCACAGCAAATTCTAAAGAAACCCGTAAAGGAACGATGAAAGCGCCACAAAAATTCACAGGAACAAAGGCATGCATATGCATTCAAATACACGTTCCGAAATTATTTCAAAAAGAAAAAAAAAAAAGCACATGATCATCGTATTGGATGTATCAAAACAAAGTAACAAACCCTCACTTTCATTTTTTCTTAAAACATCTCCACATACATGTGTTCACGGTTCTGACCCGCCGAAGGGACAGAATCGGCGTCGGGGAGTGGCGGCGACGACGGCGATTCTTCGGCGGTGGCGGGGGGCGGCAGGGAGTAAGAGTACGGTAAGAAGCAGTAGCAATTGGCGCAATAGAAGAGAGGGTCCCTCACCGTAACGAAGAAGAAGAACTTGAGATCCCTGTTGTAGTCCACCACATCCACGCGCTTGCCGCAGTGCGTGCACTCACACACGCCATATTTCAGCACGTGCCACACCTCTCTCTCTAACCCTCTCTCACCGCAAATAACAAGAAAAACTTGTACATGGCTAAAACCTCTCTTAACGTAATTGGTGTTTTATAGGAGGGTTTGCGGATCGGTTTAAATTGGTTTTTAGCTAAAAAGCCATTCGATCTAAACATCAAAAGAGTATGTGGTTCGGTTCGGTTTAGATGACTTTATAAAAAAATTTGATCCGATTCAATCTAATAAATGTTGTTTGGATTGAATCGGTTGATTCGATTTTTACTGACTATCTTTACGATTTTTTAATTCTTATTTGATGAATGTCTTTACTTGTTACAATCATAAAATCATTTATGTTTCTGTTTTCTAAATTCATATATGAGAAAAATAAGATATGTAAGGAAAAAAATAAGAAAACTAGAAAATAAACCAACAAAAGAAGTCTTATACACCAAAAAAAAATCTGCAACTAGTGATGGGATATTGAATTTAAATGAGAAAAAAGCAATTTAGCGAAGAAGGATTCTATTTTAGAATAAAAAAATTATCATTGCATAACATACTAAATGCAAGGTCGTTTACAAAGCCCATCAATAGCACACTCACACAACATACAGCATTACATTAGTTCATTACTTATATTTCAGTTTGGTTCGGTTCAGTTCCAGAACCACCAACCAAAAACCAAACCGAACTGAACCGGTCAGTTACACTACAAAATAATCCAATGTAATCCAAAATAATTTGGTGTGTTTCAGTTTTTGATTATTTGGATGGGTTTTTGATTTTTTTTGGGATCGGTTTGGATTTGAACACTCCTAGACTGTTTTATAATCTAAACTCGGTAAAATATTCACCTTGTCCTTTTCGCTTCTCTGGATCTTTCATATGGCAGCTCTGGGCTTGTGCGATGTAGGCTTCTATGATATGGGCCTCGATAGCCCGATCAATACGCACACAGCTTGGTGAATGGAAAGAATTCCGTTAGTGAGTTTCAAATCACATGGGGTTTGTGCCTCTATAAATATAAAAAATAAATACATTTGACTTTTTTCACAAAATAAAAAAAAATTATAATTGTAATGGAACAGCATGAGAAGATTTTGCCTAAGACAATTGAGAATCACATGTTTCATTTTTCTGTTAAAGATTGCTTTGTTTACTTTTTCATTTGCTTTGTTTTTTTTTCTTTATTTCACAAGTTTATTATTTGAATGATTGTGCCTGAAGATGACGTGTTACGTCTGTATTTGCACAAGAAAAATCTGACAAAATATTGTAATTTGTTCTCGCTGTTCATATTTAGCTGTAGATTTTATGATTACATTGATTTATTCCTATAATTAGACTGAAGATTTATTCTATATTGATTTGCATTTCATAGAATTAGATGGATTTGGTATGATATGGTATGATATGATTTTATTTTGTTTATTCCTTAACTAGGTGAGCTGAAATCTATATATAATCTATTGTAAAACACGTGTTACATATAAAATTCAGATATTCATTTTTCCTTTACATATGATTTGTTATGATATCAAATCCATGGCTGCAAAAGCTAAAGTTGAAGATGTGATGGGCTTTGTAGTCCAAGATGAATTAAGGCCCCATTTGAAAGAGCTTATGAACAACTTATGTAGACTTATCTTTTACTATAAGTACTTATGAAAGTGTTTAAAAAAACTTATAAAAATATCTTATAAATAGTCCATAAGATGTTATCCATAAGATGTTTTGAGTTTATTTTAATAATTTGTTCATAATAGCTTATCTCAACAGCTTATGCGGAAGTTTTAAATAAGTCAAAGTTCGAGTCCTATCTCACCCAATATTGAGCCTAAACATTTTTTTTTTAATTTTCGTTCCTTCTCTTATGCTTTAATTTTATTCTACTCATTCCCTTTTTCCGATTATATTTTCCTTCTAGCCCTGTCATGATCCGAAATTAGGTCAAAGACCCATTTGACAACTAATTTGTATCAGTGGAACCAATATCGAATTAGTGGAAGATTTTAAATTTTTTAAATTTATAATTCATAAATTTTAATCATGTATATATGCATGTGTGTGAAATTGATTTATAAATTTTTTAAATTTACAATTCTTAATGTTTTGGCTTTACAAACTAAAAATAAATTAATGGTGACTAATATCTTTTTAATATTTTTGTGATATATAATGATATTTTTTTGGCTTAATTATTTTTTAGTCCTTCAAATTTAAGATAAATTTGTTTTTTGGTCTCCCAATTTAAAAAAAAAAAAAATTTAGTCCCTACAATTTCAAAAAAATCAGTTTTTAGTCCCTAAAGGCAAATGACATTAACAGAAGTGGTGATGTGGCGCTGCCAGCATTTGCCACCCACACACTTTTGTTAGACATGTCATTACTTTTGTTAATGTCGTCTACCTTTAGGAACTAAAATATATATTTTTTAATTTGGGGGACCAAAAACGGATTTATCCCAAATTTGAGGGAGTAAAAACATAATTAAGCCTTTTTTAATTATTTAGTTATTTTTTTATTTTTATTTTATTTTTAATCATAATTTGATTCTTAATTTCTTTTAATTTGTAAAATGAGACAACATTTTATAAGTGTTTATATAACAATATAGTCAAATGCTTCAAAATTGTGTAAACACTTTTCAACATACATATCCAAATGCAAATAACTTATTGAATTTTAAGCACTTATAACATAAACTCTTACATAATAAGGCCCCATTTGGAAGAGCTTATAAACAATTTATTTGGACTTATCTTATGTTATAAGTACTTGTGAGAATGTTGGGAGCACTTATACAAATATCTTATGATTGGTTCATAAGATGTTTTTAGATTATTTTCATAAGCTCTCTAATATAGCTTATAGGAATAGCTTTATGCAGAGCTTATAGAAGACTTACCTTTGAATCTTGCCAGGATTAAACATATAGAGATTGCATTTTTTTTTGTTTCTTTCTCCAAATTAAACATTTTAGTATTTTTTGTTTCTTCACCTAAATTAATATTAATGTTAAATTTCACACAAAACAAATTATAATTATTCATAATGCTAGTAAATTTATCTTTTATTATTTTTTTATGTTTCTTTCTTTTTCACCAAATAATTTAATTAAATAAATTTATATTTTTATTTGTTGCTAGTAATTTCTTTTATATGTTACTAGTGATTTTTTTATGTTTCCTTCCACAATGGTATGTAGTAGTTGAATTTTTATAATGATTACTATTTTTTTATACTTATATTTATTTATACATGTGAATGGTGAATTTTTTAAGTTTATATGATATTTTATGATATATAAGATTTTATTTTGAACACCTTAACTTATATTAATCATGTTTTGATTATTATATATTTTAATTTTTAAATTTATTGATAGGTGTATGGTGAATTTATTTTTTTTTGTGTGTGTTACATAATTTTTTTAAATTTATGATACTTAATTTTTGTTTTTTAAAACTAAAAATAGGTAAATGATGATTGTTTATTTTTATTTTTAATATTTTTGTGATATATAATATTAGTATGTTAATTATTTAGTTAGTTTTTAAATTTTTAATTTATTTTTACTCATTATTTTTTTTAATTTAAAAATGAGATAACATCTTATAAGTGTTTATGTAGCAATGCATCCAAACATTTTAAAATTGTGTAAGTGCTTATCAACATATATATCCAAACGCAATAACTTATTGAATTTTAAGCACTTATAACATAAGCTCTTATATAATAAGAACTGATTGAAAGCAATCTTAATTAAGTTGTTTTTCCAACAGGCTCTGAATTTATTGAATAAGATCTTAATTAAGTTTGTTTATCCAAAATGGGCCCTAATTAAGACCAAATGGTAGAAGTGATCGAAAGGAGGTCTGTGGGTGGGTGTGGATGTGTAGGTTTGGGCCATGGAGTAGATTATCATTTTCAATTGATTGATTATACTAAGTGGTGAGGAGATTGACCTTGTGGAACCAAAAGATAATTTTTTTTTGTTCTTTGTTTTGTATCTTTTCTGGTTTTGTATTTGTTGTTTTTAAATTAGAATAGTAGTATTTTATCATGTACAATGCACATGATAATTTTTTGTTTTTATAACTAAAATTTATAATAAATAAATAGTTTTGAATTTAGAAATTATATTATAATTAAAATTTGTGATAAATAAATATATATTTTTGATTATATAAATTACATTTTAAATTTATGATAAATAATTTATATTATGATACAAGGTTATTTTTAATTATTAATAATTTTTAAAAAATATTAAATTTTAATTTAGAAATAAAAATAAAATGATAAATTGAAAGAGATAAGAGGTTAAGAAAAATACCTAAAAACACCTCCTTAAAGAAAATATCTAAAAACGCTCCCGTTGAAGAATGGTCCCTAAAAACGCTTTCGTTCAAGATAGTTATTCTAATTTATATTTATCAGGGAGACAAGGTTACTGTAGTGTTTTTTTTTTTTTTTAAATTTGACCTTTTTACATTGGTTGTTTTCACAACCAACCTAAATTTATGGACATAATCGATGTAGAAATTTCTAGCTCAAATAAGGTTTGACTTGTTAAAAATAAGATTCTCAAACTTAATTCATTTATCTAAACAAGTCAAATAACCCCAAGAAGTTGGTTGACTAGAGCAAAACAATGCTTCACATTTGACAAGTTGCAAGTTTGAGCCTCTGCTCATCTCCATGGGGTGAGGTAAATGTAAGTGGCTTTTGCTATTTACACCCTCTAGTTACTAACTACACACCCTCTTTCTCCTTTTTTTGGTATATAATTTTACTTAAATACCCTTCATCTTTATTTCGGAAAGTAATTTTTAGAACTATATATATATCTTTTTTGAAAAAACATAGTTTTGGAAATTACTTTTCAGAATTAGAAGATATTGTTCTAAAAAGCAATTCCTAGAACTATATCTTTTTTGAAAAAACATAGTTCCAAAAACACTTTTTGGAATTGGAAGATGTTATTTTAGAAAGTGATTTTCGAAAAATAATAACAGAAAATGAATTTGAGCACAATTATTGACCGCACACCCTTTTGCCTTTTGTCAACATAAAATTAAATGCAAAATTGAAAGGAGGCAAACATTGAGAGAGGCATAGGATGATTTTTGTCTTACTAAATGCACACAAACTGGACATTGAGAGGCAAAGGTTGATAAATTAATGAATGCATGCTTTTATAAATTGAAACGTATAATAGATGAAGTTAATGTTGGGTGTACCTTGAAAAATAGTGCCACATAGAGGAAACATACAGTATCATGTAGAAATTTAATGAAAAATGCACATATCAATTTGATGGAAAAATGTTGTATTACGTAATTAGGATTTAAAGAATGATGAATACGGGGTGAAGATGAGAGTTCAAAATTAGGGTTTTAAAGAATAATAAAGAATGGGGGTGTAAAAATAGGATTTGAATGTCACACTATCAAACATATTCAATAAGAGAATAGCTTGAGAAAAAATTGATCAAGTTTCCACTTATACATTTATATTCTTGAGTTAACTGTTTAATTACCAATAATGATTCTCCTCGAATTAAAAATATTTTTTACTTTTAGAACAATCAAAGTTTCTTGGCCTACTATCAAGGCTTCATATTCTGCTTCATTATTTGAACAAGCAGGTTTTATTTGGAAAAGAAATTTGTAGGACAACTATCATACGCAATTATTATGACACTTATTGATATGATCCTGAGTGGATTCATATTGTTTTTACGGATCGTTCTTGAGTTGGTTATCTTGTAACAAGAATTATAAGAATAAAAGAAAATGAAGAAAGGTAGAAGATAAGACTTGCGCAAACAAATAAGAGAATTAAGTAAATGGCGCATAACAAGTAAGCAAGAGAATTAAAATGACAAAATAGAAAAGACAAGAAAATTGAAGAAGATAGTAAAATAATCAACAATACAAAATAGAAAAAGACAAGAAAATGGAAACGATATAAAATAAAGAAAACGGGAAGGAAAGAAAATGGCAGAAGGCGCCACACTCTATAGAGAGTGATAAGCCAAGCGAAGATTCGCCATAAAGTTATAGAAAACCTTTGATAAAAACCAAGAAAGGTTCAATCTAAGAACCCCAAAGAGGAGCCAATGCTCTACTCACACTCATAAATAAGTAAACCTCAATATTATTCAACTTCGTCAAATAAGAGGGATTACATATCTATTTATAGAGTTTATTTTAAAGAGTCTAACCCTAATTCTAAAAAACATAAGCAAAGGCCCAAGAAAACTTAAGGCCTAAATTATAACTTAAATTGCATTCAAAAGAAACCTAATCTAGGATTGAAACTTAGGCTCTTAATTAGAATTAAATTAGCCCATTTATTATAATTAAAATAGGTCAAAAAAATTTAAAATAAAATGCAATTAAATTCAGGTTGCAAGCCCATGGTTGGTACATTATTAAATCCCTTAGGTTGGGACTTCTATTTGATTCAAGTGCACCATCTTGGGCTATCTTCTTTCACTCTTGGCTTGATCTTGTAGTGTGTTGATCACCTCTAAATGCTCCTTAGGTCTCTTTACTTTTCCTCTTATAGGCATTCTTAGCCCAATCATATGATCTTCCCCTTTAGCTTTTCCCTTCTTAGGTCTTTTTTGCCCAATTGAGGGGCTTTTCCCCTTAGGTTTTCCTTCTCTTCTTGGAGGACTTCCTTGATCCTCATCACCTATACCAGATTTATCTACATGTTTCGATCCATCAAAAAAAAGAATCCATGGTTTTATACGCACATAACATTCTTCGATTTTGAGTGGGGTATGATTGGCCATAAAATTAACAACTATTTGTCCCTTAATTGATTTTAAAGAAACAAAATTTAAAGAAAATTTCGCTAAATCTAAGGCCTATTTTCCTACTCAATCATGAAGAATAAACTTGGACAACATGAACTTTATTATATTATTTTGAGAAAGTACACATACAACAAATGGTTTGATGTAGTATTTTAACTTAGTACAAGAATAATACAAACATAAACACAACTTCTCGATAGGACTATATTGAGTTTTTACATCATTCAGAATCCGACTAAGATAATAAATAACACACTTGATCCCATTAGCATCTTCTTGTGCCAACATGCTTGCAATCGTTAAATTTGATGAAGAGATATATAGCTTGAGCCCTTTCCCTTTAACAGGTGGTACCGTGACCGGAGGATTAATCAAGTACTTTTTGATTTCCTCAAAAGATTCTTGGTGTTCCTTTTCCTATTTGAACTCAACTCATTCTTTAATTGAAGCAAAGGTGAAAATACCTTATTTTTTCTAGACAATTTAGAAATAAATCTTCACAAGAAGTTCACCTTACCTAACAAAATTGAGGTTGTTTCTTATTTTGAAGAGGGGAAGTCTCCAATATGACTTTAGCATTGTGTACCATTTACTGGAATGAATGTATTTTATGAAATAAAGACATACTTGAATTGGTACTAAAATAGGAAACTTCATTAATAAAGATGACATTGTTTATACATTAACTTGATAAACCTCCCTTATGTATTTAACGATTCCAAAATTTGTGGATCCAAAAAAATACAAGCCCTATACATTGTGTAAGTAACTATACAATGAGTTTAAAAAAAAAAAAAATTGCCCCACACAAGTTCACTTATAGGAGGCCTTTACACAAAATATACTCCCTATACCAAATGCCTATAAGTCAGAAATATTTGAGGCTATACACAAAAAAAGTGATTATATCGTTTCCCAAGAAACAAGCATTAGACTAAAGGTTCTTATGTTGTCATCTTTCTCTTGGCTCTGAGCTTGACCTTCCGTTTTATTTTTTACTTTGGCTCATTATCTAGACCATTGATAGTGTTTCCTCCACCTATTGATGATCCAATTACTGCCTGCATATTTGTTAGTGTTTCTTGTTAGTATAGAAGAGGAAATTAATTTGTGGAGACAAATATTACAATAAGGCATACTGGAATTTTATTTTTTTTTACATGTGTGGTGATGGAAGATTGTTGTGTCCTTGTCACTTCCTTGATTTGGACAAGTTGACTGTTTTCATTTTTGATTCCCAACAAATTGAGTGTTTTCATTCTGTCCATCTTGATTCCTTAGCACTTCCTTGGTTTGGACAGGTTGAGTGTTTTCATTTTGCCTACCTTGATTAACAGCTTTCTTTCGTAGAAAAAAATTAAAAAAGAAAAAGCAGAAAAAAATTACAAGATTAAGTGTTAATTAGAAATTAAAATACTAAATGATATAATGAAAATGTCTTTATTGGGGATATGTTTGAAGACCTGTTTACCTTTCCCCCTTTTCTTGACTGTAGCCATTTGGCAGGTTCTGTAGTTATGACCAAACTCTTTACAAATGGAACACCTAATAGTATTTGATCTTCTTGCTTCTTGTGTTTTGGATGGCCCCTCAACCACATTTTTCTTTCTAGCCTTTATAGCTTCACCGGTAGCCTTTTAAGGCTTGGAGCATTAATCTAGGGATAGCTTCCTATATTGTTAACATTAAGTTTTAGCATTGGATGAATGATTTCAGCATATGCCAACATCCATGTGGCATTTGAGAAAGCTTCATCACAATATCTCTTAATAATGTCTTTTTTGTGAGCTATGTAGGAACATGCATGCTTGCATAGTAAACTAGTGATTTGCCAATAATTACAGTCATATCCTCTCCCTTAGTTTCATTGCAAAGTCTGTGAAACCATCTTTCACTTGAAACTCATCATTACCTGCATAAGTAACATTGAGAATCTCCCATCTTGCATTGTCTTGTCTAAAATCTTTCTCACTCTTGGACTTACTGCATTCTAAACAGTAGTTGCCTTTTCAAACATTTTTTGAAACAATACCATTAACCTTGTGATAATAAACTACAGCATGGCTAACACAGTCTTCTTTTTGTCCTCCTCTACCTAAGAATTAAAAACCTTGCATACATTATTGATGACCTGATCACTCATACACTTTGGATCAATAGTGTGTCTGGCCCGCATGTGTTTTGGTCTATCTTTAGACATTAACCAATCTACAGCCTCATTGCTGGCTTTCCTTATTGCTTACATAGTCTTTTTGAACATGCATTCGTTGTATACCATTGCACATGCCCAAAAATGAGAAGTTAGTAATAAGGATCTAAATTTTATTTTGAAGTGATTCAACATGTGGTTGTAACAAAATCTACAAGAAAGGATATTATTCATATTATTGTTTTGCAAATTATTTGTCATTACATACTGGACGTAAATATTAAATCAAAAGCTATAACACGTGCATATTCAGCTATCACATGTTTTAGATATCACATATTTCATGTATCAGTGTGGTCAGTGTACTGTGATGTGCAATGCATGTGTGTGTGTGTGATTAGTAATTATGTAAGTGCAAAAACACAGGTATAAGTGTCTAGTGCATGTGTCTGTGTATAGTACATGTATGCATGTGTGAGTGTGTGTGTGTGTGTGGTACAGGTTTGTCTATTTGTTTGTTTCAGATTTTTGTGTGTGTGTATAGTAGTTAGATGTTTCTCCGTATGTGTGGATTACAAGTCTATGAATGTGTGTACTGACACATAAGTGTCTCTATGTGTGTGTGTGTGTATTGCAGTCTAGTGTGTGTGTGTAATAGTAGTTAGGTGTCTCTCTGTGTGTATGCGTATTACAATGTGTGTGTGTAGCAGTTAAGTGTCTCTATGTGTGTGTGTATTACAAGTATATATGTGTGTCTAGACTGACACATAAGTGTTTTTGTGTTGTTTGTGTTGCAGTCTAGTGTGTGTGTGCGTGTAGTAGTAGTAGTTGTTAGGTGTCTTTGTGTGTGTATGTTGTAGTTAAGTGTCTACATGTGTCTGTGTTGTAGTTAAGTGTCCATGTGTGTGTATGTGTAACAATTAGGTGTCTTACAATTAAGTGTCTATGTGTGTATGTATTGCAGTTGAGTGTTTATGTGTGTGTGTGTGTGTGTGTGTTGCAGTTAGGTGTCTATGTGAGTGTGTTACAGTTATATGTCTATGTGTGTGTAACAGTTAAGTGTATGTGTAAGTGTGTGTTACAGTTAAGTGTCTATGTGTGTGTGTGTGTGTTACAGTTAGGTGTCTCCGTGTGTGTGTGTGTTTTTTGTTAAAGATATGTTTGTTTCAAGTTTTATAGATATGACATGTGTGTATACTTTCAATGACCAAACATACATACACTTTAACTTACACAATAATACAAATTGTAACACACTTGCATATGCACTCATACACTTATACACACATTTAAACTCAGACTTACATTGACTCCCTCACACACATACTAACTCACACCCATAGATTTACACACACTTACACACAAGTTACTCACCCACTTAGCAGACAATCACACACCCATACACACTGACTAGCATATACTGTAACACAGACTAACACACTCACGCTCAAACTCACTCACACACTGATTAGCACTGAATCATATTAACAGACTCATACACTTTTACACATATTGACACACACTGATTCTATGCATATAGACTCACACACACACTAACACACATTGACTCAGACTCACACACTCATACTGACACACACATATTGACATGCACTTATACACTAACAAATATTGTAACACAAACTCACACACTCACACATTGAATGACATACACACTGTAACACATTATAACATAGATTCACACACTCACACTAACACATACATACACATTGACACACATTCATACACTAACCAATACTGTAACACCGATTCACACACTCACACTTAAGCACTCACACTCAAATACACTATCATGCTACATAACTAACACACACTCACACAAAAGTGCAGAAACTTTTTTGGGGATACCAAAAGTGTAGATACCAAAAGTACACTTACACATACAGACTCAATATGTATAACAGGTCTACTAAATCAAATAACTACAAATACAGTATGCATAATAGGTTTTCATGAAAAAAACTGACATAAGTACACAGTATGCTCCATTTGCAGAATGAAATTATAGACACAGGTTTAAATACAAACCAGATTCTGTTTAGGACAACTCACATGTGCTTTGCATAAGGAAATATTTATGCAACAGCTTGAGTTAGATCTTACATACACACAAAGCAGATTCTGTTTAGGACTTTATCACTAAGTTTAAAAAATTACCAATCAATTTAACAACATCAAGAATATTACCTTTTGCTTATTAGACATCATAGTTAGACAATGACATTTCCATTTTGGAATAGTCTGCAATGCCTCATTCGATTCATTGAGGAAAAACCTCTATGAATCCCTACACTAATCTCAACCACTACAAAGGCTATAGGTACATGATATGATCTTGATTGGATTCATATTGTTTTTACGGATCATCCTTGAGTTGGTTATCTTGGAAACAATAATTTAGAATAAAAATTAAGAAAAAAGGTCAAAGACGAGACTTGCGCAACAAAGAATAGAGTTAAAGCAAATCCGCATAAACAAGTAAGCAAAAGAATCAAAATGAAAAAATGAAAAAAAGACAAGAAAATGGAAATGACAGATAAAATAAAAAACGCGGAATAGAAAAAAAGGTGAAAGAAGGCGCCACACTTTATAGAGAGCAATAAGCCAAGCAAAGATTCACCACAAAGGTATGGAAACCTTTGATAAGAACCAAGAAGGTTCTAATCCAAGAACCAAAAAGAGGAGTCAATGCTCTACTCACACTCACAAATGAGTAAACCTCAATATTATTCAACTTTTGAAATGAAAGGGATTACATATTTATTTATAAAGTTTATTTCAAGGTGCTACTCACACAAAGAGGCTAACCCTTACGCCTAAAGAATATGCCCAATTATAAAAATAAGTGAAACAAAAAACTAAAGATCCAATCATACAGTGATAGCTAATCAAAGTCTTCCCCACATTGGGTTCTTTATCAACATGGACTACTTGGATAAACTTAAGTGCTTCTCCTTCTAAATTTAACTTGACTGAGAATAAGTTGTTCATTTTTTTTTGTTTTATCCAAAGTAGCTTTCTTAGCCTTCTTTATCTCTTAATCTTGTCATGGTTCCCCAAGTCCTTGTAGTTTTTCTTTAAGCCTTACTCTGCTTTGGGTCTCCTCTTGAGCCTCCGAGGTCTCAATCAACTTAGGCCTCCTAGGTTTCCATCAGTACATACCCTTGTTTGCTTCGAGCCCAACAGCAGACAATAATATACCTCTTAAAGGACCCTTCAAATGACACCCATCTATTCCAAAACAAGGCCTACAACCTTTAACAAAACCCTTCTTCATAGCATCAAGACATATGCAACGATCCTTTTAAACTGATGGTTCATGTCAACCTTTGGTTCCATAACCAATTTTACAATATTCCTTGGGTTTGTTTCTTTTACTAACAATGCTCAAGCTGGCAAATCATTGTAACACAGTGAATGAATTCCTTTAGTGGTCTTGCAAACTTTTCTCTTGGCACAATATAATTGCATTAGGTTACTTGGTTCAATACTATACCTATCCAACAATGCTTGCTTCATGGTGGAGTAGCTAATGTTTGGATCAGCCATCAACATACTCTCTAACTTTTTGGCAATCTATATTGAGTTCGCATCCGAATTCTTTGTTGTTCTGATGCAAGTGTGCTTCCCATTGTATGTTTTAATTTTAAATGTAACTCCATCCGGGGTTGGGGATACATGAATCTTCTAAATACAATCCCAATTTGCATATTTACAAGTGACCTTAGCCTTTTCATTTTTCACCCTTCTCAACTGAAACCCTTTTTGTACAGCAAAATCTTTAAGTATTTCCCAAAAATGATTTACATTCAAAAAAAGTTGACCAACTCAAAATTTAATCCGCCCATCTACTTCCTTCTCAAATGGTTTCCCTAAGTTTCCCCTTTCAACATAAATTTCATCCATGTCTTCATTTGAATGCTCATTTCCAATCACATCAACCTTTTCTTCAAAGTCACTCATCATGCCATTTTCATTGTCATCACTCAAATCTCCATCCTTATACTCACTTATAGGATCAAAATCATTTTCTGAATGGCCATTACTACTCTTCACTCCATCATAACTCACATCATTGTCATTAACATATACTTCATTAGGGCATATGTTTGGTTTTTGCATGTCACCTTCATTTCCCTTAATAGCATCATCACCTTTGAGTCCTTATCCATTTTGTTCCACATCACCAACAACCTCATTTACATTACCATTCGTACCCTGCACATTTTCATTGACACTTTCATCCACCGGAAAGTTAACATGTACATTTACAGCATTAATAACAGGTTCCATCAAAAACTTGTTTCTATTCTTTCTCACATACATATGAACATATGTGTAATCTTTATTGTCTACAAACATCTTCAGCACATCGCTATCAATGCTAAGGGTAGAATTTTACAAACACTGTTGGACAGAAAACCCAGTCTGAATAGGTAACACGGTGCCAAACCATTGTCTTCAACAAGCATGTTGACCACATTATAGGTATCAAAGATGGAAAATTTGCCAGGATCCATGTTCTGTACGGTATTTGGTGCACCAATTCTCTTAGTAAAGTGGGCCAATATGTCCACATTACCAGGCATAGGACCCAAATAAGGCAAGTCATCCATGATGTTAGGTGCACTGTGACAGCGACAACAAGGAAGGTTAGTGTGTGGTCCCCCAATGGAAACCCACTAATAGACAGAAAGAAACAAAATAAACAAAAAAAAAATAACATCTAAATTTACAACACCAATGTCAGTGGTCACCCACCACCCTTCAATTCAAACAACGACAAAAAACCCTAAAAAAGGCAAGTTTTGGGACACAAGTCAATGGTCCCCCACTAAGACCCCACTCAAAATCTTTGAAATAAAATTATTGGTGTAAAATTTGAAATGTTACCTACAATATGACGCTCCAATCAAACAACTCCTTTGTCCATTGTTAGCCCTCACACTTCTTCGCGTCTTCATCTGTTCAAAAGAAAATGGACTACAAACCATATTTTCATAAACCCTACCTAGTACTCTCCCTCATTCACCAATGAACGACTACAACACTAGCAATTGTAACCCTACCCTAGCCCATCTCTACACAAGACATTCTTCTCTCTAATCTGTAACTTTCACCTTGTGGACATATCCGAAAACGAAAATGAATGACACGGGTTTTTGTTGTGCCAAAAGTAAAGAGGGTTATTTTTGTCAATCTACCCTCGAATACAAATGTTACTTAACATCGTTTGTTGAAGGGACAAAAAGTAATGCTATATTATGGAGGGTTTTAGGCATATTTTTTTGAAAACTCAGTGGGTACAAGTGTAATTCACTCTAAAATATAATAATATATAAAATTTATAAATTGTAAACTTCATCCTTGCACAAGGCACAGGTTATTAAACTAGTATGAAGTAAAGTAGACTTGGCTTAACAGCCCTTCCTACTATGCTTGAGCCTATTCAAAATCCCTCTTGTTGCGAGCACACCAGATAACCCACATTGTTACCAAAATGATAATGCCATACTCACGCACAGCTCACGACACCCACCTGAACAGATTGAGTTGATTCACAGGTAAAGTCAAAGGCATTGAACCAGCAAACACCCTGTTCTACAATTGGTGAGCCATGCTACACGTAAACAGGTACTGCGTAATCATTTCAGAAGTGGTGCCAGTCGCACATTGGGCGCGCCGTGGAGATATGAAGCCCCTATCCCGAAGAGTAGTCCGTGTCGGGATAGAGAGATGGCAAACCTGCCATGTAAAGAACTGTATGTTCGTCAAAATATTGCACTTCCAAATCTAGCTCTGTGCCAGTGCAGTTCCCTTCGGTTCAGGAGGTGCTGCAACCCACGCATACGTGTTATGGACAGAATAAATCTTGGGGGGCAGTGAACTTGTTATGGGAACCAACTGAGCTGCATCCCATAGGAAGGATTTGATGATTTACTTAAAAAAAAAAGTATAAAATAACAGTATAAAAGTAAAGTGTTTTGCCTTGATCGTGCCTGATGAAAGGCTTAATTCTTGATCATTAAATAAGCCTGAAAATGACTAAAAGCAATAAAATGGACTTAGTGCTTAATCATACTATCATATTCATACCTGACGTATGCCTCTGCATCCTATTACTTCCACATCTTTAGATTGCAACAATGTTATAGCCGAAGTTCTTCAAAAAGACGCCTGTTCATAACCAGCAATATTTCCTCACATAAATGTTATTAGCTTATTTTGCTATAATAAAAAATGCGACAGCAACAAAGTATGCTTGTATACTAAATTAAGTACCCAATCAGTATAATGATTGTCAGCAAGATTACCTCAAGTCCTCTGTTTCTTCTTCTTCTTCCAAGTTTGAAGTTCCAAAGACATGTTGCTTAAATCTTTTGGTTGGAGGAAATGTTGCTTCTTGCTCATTAGACTTAGAGTCCTTGACTTTATTTCGGTCAACAATGGCTTCTACTTCATGAATTTCCCTTTTTCTCTTGGATTTACGTACTTCTTCTTCTAAGGAATACATCCAACGAAACCCACACTCTTTTATTACCACTTCTTCATTGTTATCTTTGATTTGAGCAAAGAATTTAAATGTAAGCTTTGGATGATGAGTGGTGCTTTTGTCATTAACGACTTTCCTCTCTTCAATTACTTCCATTATTTGCTTGCAACATTGTGCATCATACCATATAAACATATGATCTACCATAAATTCAAATGAAGGATTGGGATTAAACCAGCCTTTTCCTTCTTCAAAGAAACTTGATATATTGATCCTTTCATCCCGGCTAGTTTCCAAGTAGCATTCACATCCAATACTTCCATAGTATCCAATGCTGCATGATTGGACTTGAGAAACAACCAAATAGAAAATGAAACCCAACAAATTAGGGGGAAGTTCAATAGTGACCAAAGCTTGTGTAAAGTGGCAATGGAACCAGTTTCGAACTTTGCCACTTCTAGCTGGTAAATAGTAGCAAATCTTACCATGAGAAAGAAAATCACCTTTTTCATTTTTTGTGGATGCATCTTCTTCATTTTCTAATACTACTGCTGACAATGGTTTTCTTCCAAGTTCAATCCTAACAATGGCATCTTTCAAAATTGCATCATATGAATGTTCATCCAATTTTACACAGTTAGGGAGCAGAAAAGTACAGTTGGGTCTTTTGGGTGATTCAATCATTGAACTTAACACTGTTTGAAGAGATTGGCAATCCCAGACGTGGAAGAACTGAAGGAGTTGTGGAAGTGCAGGTATATGTTGAAGTAGTTTGCATTTACCAACTTCAAGACTTTTGAGTCTTGGAAGATACTTAATGCTTTCGGGTAAGCTTTTGATGGCGTTACCAAATAAAATTAAGTATTTCAATGATGATAACGAAGAGATGTTGTCAGGGATTTCACACAAGGTTCGACAATTGTAAAATAGTAGACGTGTTACTGACTGGAAGCCAGAGCTAGGCATCAACTTATGTAAAGTCAAAAAAGCGTCACATTTGTGTTTGCTTGACTCACACAACAAAATGTGATTCGCGAACTTTTCAGGAAGATCCACAAGACTATAATTAATTGAAAAAGCAAATAAATAGAGAGTTTTGATATGCAAAATTGATGGGGGCAATTCGCTCAAACCTGAATCTTCTAAACGCAATACTTGGAGAGATTGTGACCAAGCGTTGCTGCTAAGGCTCTTAAGCGACGTGCATCCGCTCAAAATTAAAATTTCAAGCTTCGGCAGGGCGAAAATTGATGGATCAACATAAGGCAAGCTTTCACAATGGCGCATATTCACATATTTAAGATTTGGTGCATGAGACAGCTTTGGACATTCCATAAGGTGTTTGGAGCCATGAAGGTCAATTTTCTCTAAATTTGGCAAACTCTGCAGCAACATATAATGGACCAAACAAGTTAGTACATTTTCCTGGAAATTTTCATTTTTTATTGAAATAGACTTCTATTTCTAGCAAAAGCAAAACTGGTACATAAATACATAATCGATATATGAACCATGCGTACTTGTACTCCTTGCCAAAGTTTGTTCACATTGCTGTATGGCATGTAAAGCTCAACAAGCTTCTCAGGGTGAAAACTTGACGGTAGAGATTCTAATGGATATCCATTCCACCCCAAATATCTTAAGTTTTTAGGTAAGAATTCAAGACCCTTTGGAAGGTCCACAGAATTAATTCTCTCAAAGTCTCCATTGGGGGATTGGAAAGCAAGTAATCTCAGGTTTGGCATCATTCTGAATGTGTTGGAGCTTAAATTTATATATGTAATTTGAGTCATATCTAACCATATTCCTTCAACTGCACCAGTTCCCTGACAAATAAAAATCAGAATTAATGTTAGTTCTTTTGTAATAATTTGCATTTTTTAATACAAAGACAAGTGTTTAGAAATGCAAGTCAAGGTATCATTCACTTACTCTATTATTTGTCAATACATCATAGACTTCCACAGGATCCCACAATCTACTGCGTTGCCCTGGATTTTGAATAGATTCTTCACGAACAACTTCTCCACCCATTTCTTGTATCAGATCGTGCATATCTATGCAATTATTATATGAAGAAGTAGTGATAAGAGCTTTGTCGAAAAGACTTCTTATCCCTATATCAGCAGAAAAATCGCAGTCATTTAATATTTTTGTTACACGGTCTCTTCTTTGTCCTTTAAAAAAACAAGCTATGTCTAGAAAAATGTTTTTCTCATCATCATCTAATCCTTCATAACTCAATCTCAACACTGCCTGAATTTTTGCATTGGGAATTTTCCTTAATTTACTTAGTGCACTATGCCATTCATTTTCACTTTTGGAACGAAGAAATGATCCCAGGACTTTCAAAGCTAAAGGGATTCCTTTGGCATAATCAATTACTCTTTTTGATAACTCCTCATATTCCTTTCCAGGACAGGTTTTGCCAAAGGCATTTAAGCTGAAAAGTTCAAGGGAGTTTTGAAAGTTCATTTTCTTGACTTCAAGAATTTTGTCAACAACTTCACGTATAAGTACCTGCTTATCCCTTGTTGTCACAATGACTCTGCTACCAGCTCCTAAACAGTCACGACCCATTCCAACCAATTTTTCAAGAAGTTCTGAAGTATTCACGTCATCAAGTACGATAAAGACTTTCTTACACCTGAGTCTTCTTGTAACAATAGAGGGTATCACTTTAAGAGTGTCAATGTGAAGATCTTCCCTTAGTAACTTAGAAAGCAGTTTGTTGCATACGTAATTTAGGCCACGCCTTTTTGATTCCTCTGCCACATTTTCTAAGAAGCATGTGCCTTCATATTGACAAGAAACCTTATGAAAAATAGCAGCAGCAAGAGTTGTTTTACCAATACCTCCCATGCCCCAAATTCCAATGACTCGAACTTTTTCTGAATCACTTTTCAGTAAAGATTCAACGTTCGTATGGTTTTCATCATATATGAAAGGGCCTCTATAGTCATTTTGGTATTTGTGATTTAGATTTTGCAAAACAACTTTGATAATGTCTTCAATCAAGTCAGATTCATTCCTATACAAAGATTAAATAAAAGAAGAAATTACATATAATACCTTAGTAAATAAAGCTAAGCTTTAAATAAAAATAAATCAATATTGAGAAGAAAAAAGTTTGGTTTTGAGGACTACTACCCTATTATACACCACGAGATCGCAGACAAGAGTTTTGTTTTAGGCAAGTGCTTACGAGTCATACTCAGTTATATAAGTCTAGTATGTGGAAATAATCCTTAAACATTAGAGTTTATAAAAATAAAAGCAGAAGCAGTATAATATATATGACATCACACGCACCTGTATGCGTTGGAATGGAAGCCAGATAAATTGGCTGCTTCATAGAGGGCGTTCTTCCACTTTTGCATCTTCTCCTTACTCAGCTTCCAATCCTTATCGTGTTTTGCGAATGCGGTGTGGTAACTCCCACTCTGTTTGCGTACCTGAGATGGGTCTATTTTGTAGAATACTGGAATAACATGAACGTCTACTCCTTGTTTCTTGCATTCCATTAATTCGACGAGTTCATTCAAGCACCAACTAGAAAACGCATAGTTCTCAGAGAAGATAACCAAAAAGAGAGTGGACTCTTTGATGGCTTTCAAAAGTTGTGCCCAAACCTCATCTCCTTTCTGGATCCTGTAGTCTATGTAGGTTTCGATGCAGTTTCTGCATAGAGCAGCATGAAGATGGCTTGAGAAGTCACTGCGAGTGTCCTCTCCTCTAAAGCTGATGAAAACATCATATTTTTGGCAACAGAAGCAGCAGAAGTAGAAGCCATAGATATGCTATGGGTTTGCTGATGAAAACGCTCTACTCAGGTGTAAATGTAAATGGAGGGGATTCTGTTCATATCTTTGGTTTTATATATAAGTAGATAAATGTCTCTTTAATTTGATTTTCATGGTGATTTGTTTGTACAATTGACTTGAAAAAAAAAAAAAAAGTAGTTTGTGTTAGAGGCATGGTCCGACCGGATGATGCCCAAGCTGTGATGCTTTTGAAATTCTAACCAGGAATGTCAATTTTTTCAATGCTCCTTTCTTTTCCCATGTGCTGCAAGTTTGAAAGGGTAGTAACAGGGGAGTAATGATATTTATACATTAAATTTTCACAATCATGTTTTAAATTGCGATTGTAGTTTCATCACAATCCTTGACATTGTAGGACATTGCAGGAAAAAGCGGCTGATGTGACTGCAATAGTGGTTGTGATGCAATTACAGTGTGTTGAAAAACCTTTATGTTAGTAGGCACAATTGCGGTTGTAGACTGCAATTTAAAATTATGTTCACAATAAATTATACATAAGGGTGAGAAATAAGAAAAGAGAGAGAGGTGTAATAAAAAAGATTGTGACAAGTACTCCAGAAGAGATAACCAAGGTGCAAGGGCTTGCTTCTCAAGAAAGCTTTTCCTGCCGCTCATCAATGAATTTGGTTAAGAAAATTGATTCACAATGCTTGTTGACTTCCCTCCTATTTTTTATTTTAGGTGCGTAAATATTTCTGGCATTGGACACTTCACTGATAATTTGCTACAAATTGTTTCATAAAAACTGAACTGCTACTTATCATCCTGATAGATAAATTAAGAGTCATTCATTACTCAGTTATGTTTTGTTTACTTAATATGACTAGTTGGAACTATATCTGCGAATGGAGAGAGTGATATTGGAGAATTGTACAGCTAGGGCAATGGACAAAGTTGGTAAGAAAGGATCATTACTATTGCTGTAAGCAACTATATGTGTCCATTTTTGTGCACTTATTACATGATGAAGTTTCTTTTCTTTATTTTATTAGTGATTTGTTTGGACAATTGACTTTAAAAAAAAAAAAAAAGTAGTTTGTGCTAGAGGCATGGGCAACCGGATGATGCGCATACTATAATGGCTTTGAAATTCTAACCAGGGATTTCAATTTTTTCAATGGTCCTTTCTTTCATACATTAAATTTTTACAATAAATTATACATAAGGGAGAGAAAAAAGGAAAAAAGAAAAAGAAAAAGAAAAAAGAAAAAAGTGTAATAATATAGATTATGTCATAAATTAAATTTTTACAATAAATTATACATAAGGGAGAGAAAAAAGGAAAAAAAAAGAAAAAAACATGTAATAATATAGATTATATGTCGTCAGGCAAATGATAACTTATTTTCCTATAGTAACATTAAGAACTTTAATATACAATGATCTTAACAAGTTCAAGTAAGATTGACTCCAATAGAAAATATATGTGGTATTTGTAAAAAAAAAAAATCGAAATTTAATGTAAGTATTTAATAAAAAATATTTTTTAGTACATTCGAAATTCAAAAGATTGTACTTTTATTAAATATATTTATTTTTATTTCTTGACCAATATTATTAGCAAGATCCGTGAATCAAGTACTTTAACGTAACTAATGGGTGGAAGAAAACGCCACTCTTTTTTGAATGAAGTTATATTATGTTCACTCAGTTTGTTTCTTGTTTCTTCTCCAAGCAGCAGTCAACAATTAAAGTTCCCTCATGCGTCTACCAAATTGGACTCGTAGTTCCGTGCAGTGGACGCTGTCCATGACTCAGTTTTTTTTTTTTTAATCTAAATTTCAATTTTCTCCTACTTTTAGGTTTCTTACACAAAGGATACCCCTTTGAAGTTATCTAATAGATAAACTGTGGTGTCAGTTTATGAGTTTAATTTTTGTACAATGTTATCCTTAAATTTTTTTATAATATCAATTATTTATAAACGATATTAAATATCATATTTAAGGTAATTATTTTAAAAATTAATAATTTTATTATATATAATGATTTATTATTGAATAAAATGCTAAATCTTTTTATTAGAGTAAAATTAAATCCAAACCAATTATATTTGATTGGATTGGTTTTGTTCGAGTTTAATTTTTTTTTTGTTTTGGTTATTCCAAACCGATAAAAATCAGGTTGGTTTAGTTTGAGTCATCGGGTTATGATTAAAAATTAAATTATTATATTTTTCAAGTTTTTATTTACATTTATTGTCTATTTTATATAAATATTTAATTTAATCTTAATGCAAGGTAATATTTCTTATTTTTTAATAACTAATTATTTAGTTTATTTAAAATGTTTAATTTTTCTATAGTCATCAATTTACATATATCATTAATTTCTTTACCTAAATTATAATAATAAAAAATTACATAATAAACATGACCAAATTAAGACATTATTTAACATTATAAGAAAATTAAAATAAATTAAAAAGAAAAAAATACAAATGTTAAAGCAAAATTGATGCTCTAAGTGTAAAATATATTAATCTAAAAGCTAGAAAATAATTGATTGGATTGGTTTTGGTTAGTTCAAGTTGAAAAATGATAAATTTGATAACCAAACCAATTATAATTAGTTTTATTCAAATTTGAACTGAAAATAATCGATAATTGAACTAATCCGAACCAATTTAATTGGTTTGGTTTGGATTGTCAGCTTCATCGAATAAATCCGATTGATAAACACCCCTACTTTTTACACTATAAATATATAGACTATTATCCTTAATTTATTTGCAAAACATCTTATATATCAAGCGCGTAGATGGAACAAGATTATTCCAACTTAGTCAATGGTCTCGACTTCAAGCTCGGGTATGCAATTGCATTAAATACTCAGAGGAAGAGCTCTGCTGCTTATAATGGTCTTACTCAGCTCAAGTAAATCTCCTAAAGGATACCTCTGGTCACTACCAAAATATCATATTAGTATATATTTACAAAACAACCTATATATGTACCACCCTCTTTTGTTTCGAACAGTTTCATTTTTGGCAATTCCAATTTTCAAGGACCATGATAGGCCAAGTTATAACATACTTTTTTTGAATATAATTAACTTAATTATATATTTATGTCATTCGTACTTAATTCATTAACTTGATAAGTTAAATTAATAAAAATAATTTATAATAATTTTGTAAGTCTTTAATTTTTTAATAAATTTTTATGAATCTTATAAATATATATGTTAAAAACAATTTATTAAAAAATTGTAAATTACTTTTATAATGTTAACATACTTTTTATTTTTTATCCTAACATTTATATTTATATAATAAAATAATTAGTCTAAATAAGTTGTTCATTTGCATATAAAAAAATAATTTACCATTTTATGATTAATTGTTTTGGTCACATAAGATGTAACTTAAAGGGGTTAGTCCACCTATATGAAAAAAAAAGTCTAATAATTAACTGTCATTTTTTTAATTAAAATAATCAACGATTCCTAATATTTATGGTAGGCTTCGAAGTAGGCATGCAACCTACCTTATTTTATCATATTTAACTGAACACGCCCAGGCACTCGGGTCTCCAATTTTTTCATCTTTTTAATTAGTACGGATAATGATAGTGCTAGTAATAATAATAATAATAATACATAATTGTTAATAATATAATAAACAAATATTTAAATATTAACATGAATTATAAAAAAATATTTCATAAATAATAATTATTAATTTTTTTAATATATTACTATTTTCTGTAATTTTTAAAAACTAATTAAGAAAATATTTATATTTTATTTTTTGAACAATAGAAGACACCTAATCAGTAGGCATTATTGGTTTCTTTTTAATTTTATATATAATGAATAATATTAATAGGATAATAGAATAAGAAGATTAATATAAAATCTAAAATATTAATATCAATAATATTAAAACTATAATATGAATAATAATTATAAAAACATTTCTCTATGTTATTATTTTTATATAAAAAATTAATGACAAACTATTAATGTTTTATCTTTTTAAAAAAGCAATGACACTAACCATTAAGAGTCATATATTTTGCTTATTTTTTTTAAATTGAAAGATAATAAATAATAATATAATTAATAAATAATTAACAATATAAATATTGATAGTATAATAACTATTTTGTACATAAAAATAATAAAAAAATTAATATATTATAATTTTTATATTATGATTTAAAAATTTAATAAAAATATATATGCTTCTAGTTTTTTTTTTAAAATCCAAACATTTTTAAACCGTAGGCATCACTCATTTTTCAAAAATAGTCTATTCCAGGCCAATGCTACGATAAAATACCTAATAATATGGTTATGGTACATGCATGATAGTAATAAGATAGTTAACTGATTGATTGTCACGACCCACTCTAGGGTCATGATTGACATATAGGCTAACACTAACTTAACAACCTTTAGCTTGACAAGCCTACAGATCACACTGAACTAGGAACACATAGTCTACCAATCCAAAAGTTTAAATAAAACTTTGACATGATTTCCTCTATATCCTTAACATCTCAAAGATAACAAACGCCTGTCAACACTTAATAGAGGTAAACAAGATTCATCCCACAAAGTCTCACATTCAAATAGCATATATAATTGTCATCATCAATTTTCAAAATAAAGATATCCAACTATAACATAGTAAGCCTAATGAATTTATGTAACAAAAATAAAATAAAATAACCACTCTTATCCTTAGGGCTACATTATATTGAAATCAAACCAAATACTAGCCCCTACTCGAAACGGAGGGGCCTACCAAAAGGTGAAACTCTGGGGAAGATCTACAAATCCCAATAACAAGATACTCTGCCACTTGTGAATTTGAGGAGAAAAGAAAAGAACAAGGTAAGTCACATAGACTTAGTGAGAGCATAGTAAACAAAATGGACAAGAAGGAAGAGTAGACATAGGACGTGTTTTTCATTCAAATAGAAACCTAGGATGACAATTCATAAAAGTAACATACAACATAACCCATTTTGTAAAACTAATATGTATTCTCTTGAGAACTCGTTAGGAATATATGAAATAAATGTAATTAAGAATAGGAATTTTCTATGAAATTCATCACATATACTCAAAGTAGGTTTCACATGCACAACTACATCAACGCAAAATGAGAAACAAAAGTCTCAACCCATAGGTTGAGTGTTGTACATATCATTCATCAAGGGCTTTGCCTCACCCATATCTCATCACACTATGTGCACATAGACCACATTAACTCTTCGTTGTGGCAAATGATATTTATAGGGCTAGAAACACTTAGCTCGTTGTCGACATTCTCTCTTCATTGCCACAAACAGTAATTATAAGAACTATAGGTACTCAATCCATAGGCTATATTCTCTCTTTGTTGCAGCAAATGGTGATTATAAAAACTATGGGGTACTCAACCCATATGCTACATTCTCTCTTCATTGCAAGAAACGGTAATTATATCTTAGAACCCACGATGAGAAGTCAAAACCCACACTTAAAATACATTTTGAGAATTGTTAAGAATCATAGAAACTAAATTTCAAATGCAGTAAGATAATTTTATATTAGTCTTCATTCTTAAGTGCTCATAAAAACCATAGGAAAAAGAACCTATCTTGAAATTTATTTGCTTATCCTAAAATATCAATAAATTTTCACTAGGTAAATTAGCTACTCACAATTATGAAAAATCAACTTGGCCTCAATTAATGCCTTCCAGAGGAACCATCTGAGCAATTTCCTCTAAATTTGAGCATCAAGAAGTAAATCTTTTAACCTTTATAAATTCATTCTAAGCCTTAATAACAATGAATAATATAAATTTTCCCAACCCCAATTTACAAGGCCATTTTTAAAAGAACACATGAAAATTTCACTCCTGTGGATAGGACTTTTTAAATCGATTGGAAATGACTTTTTAGATCGGTTGTTGAGCTGTTATAGATACAGGAAATATAAAAAGTGACAATTTTTTACATCAAATATTGACCCGATGCAAAAAAACACTTTTTAAATTGGTTATGTTTATAACTAGTGTAGAAAGTGCTACTTTCTACATTGGTTATATCCATAAACGATTTAAAAAGTACACTTCTTTTTAGATCAGTTATGGCCATAACCAATGTAGAAAGTAAACTTTTACATCGGTGATGGCCATAACAGGTGTAAAAAGTCAATTTTTTAAATATTTCATTTTTTTTGTTTCCTTCTATCCTTATAATTTACAAACAAACACCACACAAATAGGCAATAGATAGGCAACAATAATTATAAGCTACTTTCTAAAACATTACATACTTATATACTTTCAAAATATATTTACATTCTAAACTACTATTATTGTACCTAAAAACTTTCTAAACAAACTATCCAATGTCAACTAATGTCAAGGAAGAATGTTGCCCAACGTTCGCAGATCTCTAACATATCCTCTTCAGGCAATGGTTCCTTATTGATGAATATCTGCAAGTTAAAATAACATAAGATAAAACATTAGCTCATCAACTATAAAAATCATAATTAATGTAACTTGTTAAAACTTATATTATCTGATCCCATGAATCTACAATGTCTATAGAAAAAATGGTGAGCATATGTCTCATGACATAATATCCACACTTATAGGTCCCAGGTTGTTTATTAGCCTACAAATGAATATCAAATTTACATATAATGAGTTATAAAAACTATTAAAAATTGTAATTGAATATCGGGCTCTAAATTACTTGTAATAGGGGAAAAATCCATGCAGGCTTCTTCTTATTTGACGAGTGCCTACCCTCCAACAAATTAAATGCATTTATAACTCTAATAAAAAAAATATTTGTGTAAAGTATGTTATATGTTACAAACTTATAATACAAACCACAAAGAAAATGTAGCACAAATAAAAGCTTACAATTCTACTAGCTGCTTGATTTCTTTGTTTGGCTTCCTAAGCAATGAACACAAGTAGACCACAATATCGTTCTTAGGACAAATAATTAACAGTTGCCAATAGGACCTGCATTGAGAAAAAATTAGTGACAATTCACACATAATTTAAAATCAATTGTAAACTTGTACTTACGAATGCAAGTAAGGTGCTAGATAACACTATTTTCCTCCTTCATACATCCATCTTTACATGTAGGCCTGAGGATCTTTTTCCTTATTCCTTGTCTTCTAGATGGGGAGAGGGTCAATGAAACCATATACATATGCATTCCCCTTTGAGAGATAGAGGCGATGCAAATGCCTAAAATATTAAAATAAATGTTAATTATAATAATTTGATACTTAATTAGTTAAGTGATTTACAAATAAAATGTACTTACATCAACCATAATTATAGAATTAAGATGTTTAGCATCTCATTGCCCGTACATACTTCTAAAATATGTTGAATCCAAACCTTTGTTTTAATTATGACAAACCCTCTTAAATTAATTCATAAATATGTGAGAAATGAAAGAATCTAACACTGTTGTTAAGTGTTTCAGAAAGGTCATAGCTGTTGAAGTTTTTTAAAGGGTTAAAGTGATGAGTGTGATCTCTAGTATTCATCTGTGGCATCAAACTATGCTTTATAGAAGTTCAAAATACATTATAAAGAGAATTGAGGAGTCTGCTAGACCATCAGAATGAAGTTTTTAGAAAGAAACATTAGAATAAAATATGCTTAAGAAAAGTTCATCAAAAAATAGAAGAGATTAAGTCCTGCAGAAAAATTCATAACTGTATTTGACAATTCAAAACTGCACCCCTATAGATCCGTCTCTCCTTACATCCCATACTTATTTCCTTTTCTTCCCTCACATCCCTTAATAACGACAAATAATTATTCAGTGAATTATTTCCAGATTTCCCCCCATTAATGTCAGTAAAAAGTCCATGACATTTTGAAATTCAAATTTATCTTTCCCAAAAGAGTAAATCACCAATTTAGTCCTAAATTGTATCGATCAGTCAAATTGGTCCTTAAAATTAATAAAATAGTAAAATAGTCCCTAAAATTGTATATTATTAATCAATTAAGTCCTTAAAATTGTAATGAACGGTCAAATTAGTCCTTAAAATTAATAAAATGAAAAAATGATCCCTAAAATTATAATGATCTGTCAAATTAGTCCCTAAAATTAAAAAGACTTAATTACACTTTCTGTCTTCTAACTTTCAAAATTTCATGAATTATGCCCTAAAATTTTTCTTGCACATTTGACCCCTAAACTTACATAATTTCACAAATTTTATCCTAACATTAATTGCCCATCCATGATGTGGAAATGAAAAAATGTTGGAGGTAGGATTTGAACCCTTAACCTTCTCTTTCTCCACCACCAACAAAGCCACCAAGTCATTTAGTTTATCTATAAAAAAAAATGTATTCAATATACATAGTTATTGTATTTGTTAATTGCATTTTTGATTCCCTAAGTGTATGTTTATATTTGTATTAAAAAAATTAAAAATTAAGAAGATAAATTTATTTATTAAATATTTTATTTTAATTATACAAATTTATTTATTCAATTATATAAAATTATTTATATATCTTCCACGCTGTTATTTGTAAGGTAGTTATTCAAAAATAAAAATATTTAATAGATAAATTTATAAGTTATTGTATAATTTAATTAATAAATAATTTTATATAATCTAATAAATAAATTTGTATAAATTATAAATTTAAATAAATTTATTATCTTGATTTTAATATGTTCTTATACAATAAATTTAAACATACACTTGGGAAACCAAAAGTATAATTAACAAATGTAGAAATGGTATAAATAATATATTTTTTATATATAAACTAAACAAGCTAAATGACTTAGTAGTTTATAGTTATGGAGAAGGAAGGAGTCAAGGATTCAAATCTTATCTCTAACACTTTTACTTTTTTCTAAAGATTTAAATGCTCTTTAGGGGAAAAATGTGCAAATTTTTTAATGTTAGCACAAAATTTGCCAAATTATATAAGTTTATGGTCAAAATGTATGAAAAAAAATTAGAGACAAAATTCGCAAAATTTTAAAAATTAGGAGGCAAAAGTGTAATTAAATCTTTTTAATTTTAAGCACTAATTTGACCAATCATTATAATTTTAGGGACTAAATTAATTGATAATTTATAATTTCAGAGATTATTGTCATTTTATTCATTTTAAGGACTAATTTGAGTGTCCATTATAATTTTAGGGACTAAATTGACTGACAATGTACAATTTTAGAGATCATCTTAGTATTTTATTAATTTTAAGAACCAATTTGATGGACTATTACAATTTTAGAGACTAAATTGGTGATTCACTCTTCCCAAAATCATTTGCCTCCTCGGAACCTCCATTAAAGCGCGAGATTGAATCGGCTTCCAATGACAATGATGACACATTGATATCTTCTCTCCCCATTGGAACTAAATGACTCAATAAAAATCTCCTTCACCACATGTATTAAGAACAACAAATCCTTAATCTAAACCTTTTTAATCAAATTAATGGGTTCCCAAGAAGTTGTTTAAATGATCAATCTCATCTAGTCGTTTTTTAAACCTGGTGTTATTATCCATTGAAATTATCGGCCAAAGCTGTCCACAATAAGTTCAAAAGACTCCACATTCCACATGTGCTGGCACGCCCCTGACACCTAACCCATGTGTACCTCTCCCTTGCAACTTCTACAAGAGACCATTTTGTTACCTAATAAAAATAATTTCGCATGATGTCCTCTGTCTCTTTCACCAATTCTTCAATATTTTCCTCTCCCACCAGTTTAAGTAACACCATATCCCCACCCACATTTGAGTCACTGCCATGGTGGTCAAGCCCTCACCAATTAATCTATCTTATAATAAATAACATATACAACAATTCATATAGCAATTTGTACAATAACATTTTTTGTGTCTATCTTTATCCATCATTATGAAATGTAATAAATGATATGTAGGAGAAAAATTGACATAAAAAAGTATTGTTGTACAAATTATTATACAAATAGCATTTCTCTAAATAGATTGTTTTCGGTGTATGTTCCCTTCCAACTAGACATTGTTCTAAACTCTCCATCTCCTCCTTCTCCACTTTGAATGTTAACCCCTTCCACTTGTCTACCTATGTCTACCCCACATTGCCACCTGCTTTTGGTCACCACACCCATTTTATCTTGCCACCCACCACGTCTGCAACCTTCTTTGACCTCCCCCCCCCCCCCCCCCCCCCAAGAACCTTCGCATATGATCTCCCGTCAATAACCTTTGAAGATGGCCTTTTGATCACCCCCAACCTTTCTTGGATTTTGGACATTCATAGGTTGAGTTTCATATTTGAAACGTGCCAAGTTCACACGTAATTTTTACCAACCTATCCAGATCTTATCCAATTTCGCCTCCATTCCCTCCAGATCTCACACTATCTTGTATCTCACAAAACCAAAACATTTTCTAGCCTTATTGTGTTTTGTTGGAACGAACACATCCTCCACATACCGCCACTTACAAAACACCTTTCCCATAGATTTTGCATTATAGTGGTCTGGAAATTTTGTTAAAAAATAGGTGATTTGATTTTCTCTATCATAACTAGTCTTCTGTCTTGCCTTTACCTAATCTGCTTGCTTTCCCTTCCTTGGTTGCCCAACTGTCCATCCCTCATCCTCACCTTTCTCTCTGATTTTCTCTCATTCTCTCTATCCACTTTAATTCATATATATATATATATATATATATAGGTTAGGATCCGTTGACACTAAATGTCAAAGTTAGTCAAATTATACCTTTAATAATTTTTTGTAGAGTATAAATTTAACCAATTTAACCGTTGAATTATGTGGTATTATCTTCATGATCATGTATATCAAATTTCACATCATTTGGACTTTTCTAAATATGTTATCAAACACTAAATATTTACGTATATTTTAATATCATATTGTACGTTAAAATAAAGTGATGTGATGAACTATTAAATAATTTTAGAATTGTATGAAATTTTGAATACTTAATTTAATTAATAAGAATATCAAATTCAATGACTAGATTAGTTAAATTTTCATTCTAAAAAAACTATTGAAGATGTAATTTGACTACTCTCTCTGTCTCTTTCTGTATGTATATATATATATATATATATATATATATATATCGTTCACATAATATTCATCATCATTGGTCAATTCACATTTCATTCATTTTGTCTCCTCTAAGTCGAGACATAAAAGGTACCAAATCTTTCCACTCACAAGTAAATTTTGTGCGTATCATTGATCATGTTTGTATCACTTGCCTTAAGTTCTCTTAAGCTTAGTTCTAATAGTTTTAAGCTTAGAATTTACCTATTAGGTAATTACTATCATGATTCCTTAATTTATTTTCTTTAGTAGCCGAATTGTATAGATTTAGGTACCTAATGTTTTATTTGTGATTTAATCACATTTATCTCTAACTTCAAGTGTTCATTTAATCTTTGATTTATACTAAACTTATCTAAATTAAGATACCAAGTTAAGGTTTAACTTCTATTAACTAACTTTATTTTTATTTATTTCAATCTTAGCCATTTACTTAAGTAATCACTTTGATCCTATTTTCAAGTTGTTTATTAGTAGATCTTTTCTACTCAATTTTACTTACTAACTTATTTTTATATATCAACTAATCTTATGATAATTTGATCATTTGCTTTCACCAATTCGATTCCCTATTACTAGTAAAATTTTAGTTGTTTGATCCTTTTAGTAAATTGACATCTAAGTTACTTAAAATTTGATCCATGTTAGCCATCTTTATAAAATTTAAGCACTTCCCTCACTTTACACTCAACCAAACCGTGGCACTCTAGGCCTAGGTGAGTGAATTTTATTGATTTAAGTCTTATAAACTAATCCTAACATTTACCAGTTAGGTTAGTTCTCATCTTATCTTATGTTCTAATTTATGACTTGATCCAATTTTATATTGTCATTTTACTACTCTCTAATATCCATTACATAGCCTTAGAAAAATTAAAATCAATTTTAGCACCTATTTACATGTTGGTCATGGCCATATTGGCTTCAAAGAAGACCAATTTTCTTATTTTCATGATGTATGACAATATGGTTCCAAACATGGTTTCATTGGTTCACCACCTCAAGGTTCTCATTCTACCAAATCAACGAACAAAATAAAAAATCACATACTCTTCATTCTTCACAAAACCGTGCACATCATCCAACAAACCAAGCTATTTCAATTATTCAAACTATCCAACCACACAAAATCAATTGTGATGAAATCTCATCACAATTAAGCACATAAATAAATATAACATAAAAATAGATCAATATGCAATAGATCATACCAAAGCCCCATTAAGCACATAAATAAATTTCATATATTTTACTCATCAAAATATATCAAAATACATTCTAATAGGATCTAGGGAACCAATCTCTATCCCTTGAACTATTTGTGACCCAAAAGAATTAAAACCCTTCCTCCCCCTTACCTACCTTCCACGGCCAGCACGAGAGAAAGAGGAGAAGAGACTTGCCTCCAAGCTCCTATACCAAGCCTTGTTGAGAGAGAAATAAGCTACTAACACTATCCACTCAAAGCACCCCCAAGATTTCTTTGAATCTTTGAAGAAGAGAAAAAGAAAATTTGTTAAGTTGATGTGTGTGAATGGTTTCAGCGTGAGAAGAGAGAAAAAGAGTGGTGAGTTGTTTGTTCAACAAGCTTAAGAGATAAGAACAACGCTTTATGGTCCATAGTAAGCAAATTTCCCAAAAAATTTATGGTCATAGTAATTAGTAAAATGGTAATAAAATTAATTCTAAAACCTTGTATTTATCTTTAACTTATGGTAATAAAATGAAAGATCCGGCCTCTCATTTTGGGGCTAGCCGAAATGCTTTTTAGAGAAGTAAGGGTATTTTTAATCATTTTCTAATTAATCAAGAATAAAATTGTAAATTCAAGTAAATTTTATTCAAAATAAATTTTGAATCGATAAAATAATTACATATAATTATTCTACATTTAGAAATATAACTCAGTTAACTTTTTTATTTAGAATTTTCTATATTAAAACCATACTAGTTGAGCCTATACAGTCAACTAGGAATATTTGGTTATTTTTTATAGAAACTTCAAATAATTCTTAGAAAATTTTTAAAAATTATTTTTATTATTTTTAATATTTTCTAAGCTTAAAAATATATTTTTCTAAATTTAATCCCTTTTTACTAATTTTTATTACTATTATCATTATTTCTATTTTTCAGGGACAAAATGGTTATTTTATCATTTTCAATTTCCGATCTAGAAAAATTATTAAAAATAAATTTTGAATAACTAATTATTCTAAATGCAACCGTGAGTATCTGGATTTTGAAATTTCTATTTTATTTTTTAGAAATAAATATAGAATAATTAAACAAACAATGAAGTTAAAAATTGAGAGTGTTATAAGGGTCACCGATTTTTTCATTTTTCTAAAATTGTTATAGATAATGATTAGTAATAATAAAAATAATTATACAATACTGTTAATAATATAATATAATAATATAATAAACGAATATTTAAATATTATTATGATTAATAAAAAAATATGTCATAAATATTCATATTAAATTTTTTAATATATTATTTTTTGTAATTTTGAAATATTAATTGAGAAAATATTTATGTTTTTATTTTTTTTAAATAGAAGACCTAATCATTAGGCATTATGGTTTTTTTTTTATTTTTACACTTGATGAATAAATTAATAACATAATATAATAAGAAAAATTAATATAAATTTTAAAATATTAATAAAATAATATACTAAATATTATATAAATAATAATTATAAAAACATTCACTATGTTATTATTTAAATAGAAATTGAATAGCAAGATATTCTGGTTTTAATTATCTTTTTAAAAAAGCAATGACACTAACCATTAAGAGTCATGTATTTTGTTTATTTATTTTTTAAAAATTGAAAGATTATAAATAATAATATTATAATTAATAAATAATTTAAAATATTAATATTGATAATATAATAACTATTTTGTAAATAAAAATTATAAAACTATTTTATTATATTATTATTTTAATATTATAATTTAAAATTTTAAATGCTTTTATTTTTTTTTAAAAAAATTCAAACACTTTTATGTTTGAACGCATAGGTGTCACTCGTTTTTTGAAATAGTATACTCCAGGCCAATACTACGATAAAATACCTAATAATATAGTACATGCATGAGAGTTTGAGTAATTGACTGATAATATCAGGTTTTGAAACTTTTCATTTTACAAGAAAGTCCTAACAATATTTTATGAAAAATTGATATTAGTAAATAGACTTCGTTTATAAAATATGAGGTTCAAGGTCCAAGGTACAAGAAAATGCTTTTGGTACGCTGTTTCTCCAGCAGTAAATTTAGACAATAATAACTCAATTATTGCTTGACAATTTATATAAATTCATTAATGGACTGATAACATTTTTAACTTATGTTTTGAATATTTAGTTGGAAAATGTATGAGTAGAATAAATAATCAAGGGTTTCTAAGTATGCCTGAATATTAATTAATTAAAAAAGCGGGAAAATAATGTAACAAATGTGCAGCACAAGCATCACGATATGCTGGACTTGACTGCGCAAGTAAAAAGTTAATACACATTACTCCATATCTATGCAAATGTAATAGACATTATTAGACAATCGAAATATCAAAATCAACAACTGAGAAAACAATTTTTCTTCAAAATTTAAAGAAGACCTCACAAAACAACTACTCACCAACAAAAAAAAAAGAAGGTTAAAAATCATTTTGAATAATAAACTATATCAGAATGATTTATTATATTCTTTTATGTCCAGACTAACTTAAGTATCAGAGTCCTTACAAGTACTCCATATAATAAAATGAAAGTGAAAAACTAACTAAAGTTTAGGAATTATGATGAACTTATTACACAATGCAAAATTAGAAGACTAAATTGAAGTAAAAAAAAATTTAATAGCAGATATGGTGGCCTCACCTTGGTGAGTTCAATAATATGGTTTTTGTCACTTTGTGCTTTTATTGATGTTTTTCTTGGAAGGGCTTTTAAACCCTCATAACTATACCACTAAGTGTGATTTTGGTTCCACGTTTACTACATGCGTTCAATTTTTTTCACGTCAACTTTTAATTTACGTGAAAACTAGGAAGAGTTCTTCCACTAGACGTGAATAATCACATCATAAAATTCAAACCAAACACGTTATAAATAATCTAGCTTGCATACAGGGTGTAAATTTCCTCGTTGCTTCTTTTTTTTCCCTTATGCTAAAAGTATTTTGTTATTTCAAATTGTCATGTTGACTTTATTTTTATATTATAATTTTAGATAGAAAAGATAAAAATAAAAAGTATGAAATGAAGTATATTTTTATTGTTTTGTTACTTGCAAAAAAACAGAAGAGTATAAAATAACAATATAAAAGCAAAGAGTTTTGCCTTGATTGTGCCTGATGAAAGGCTTATGTTATGTTTTAAAAAGAAGGTTTAGTCTTAAATAATTGAGCCTAAAAATCATCAAGAACAACAAAACGGACTTAATGGCTTGATCATACTACCACATTCATACCTGACCTATGCCTCTTCATGCTATTGCTTGCACATCTTCAAATTGCTACGGAGCGTTATAGTCGGAGCACCACAATTTCATCTTGTTACATGAGGTCTCCACCAAATCCAATATGCAAGAGTTCTTCAAGAAGACGCCTGTTCATAAACAATAATATTATTTCCACTCATAAATGTTATTAACTTATTTTGCTGTAACAGAAAATGCAACAGTAACAAAGTATGCATTGTAAACTGAATTAAGTACCCTATCAATATCATGATTGTTAGCAAGATTACCTCAAGTCTTCTGTTTCTTCTACTTCCAAGTTTGAAGTTCCGAAGACACGTTGCTTAATTTTTTTTGTTGGAGGAAATGTTTCTTCTTGCTCATTAGACTCAGAGTCCTTGAATTATTTCGAACAACATTGGCTTCTACTTCATGAATTTCCCTGCTTCTCTTGGATTTACATCCTTCTTCTTCTAAGGAATACATCCAACGAAACCCACACTCTTTTATGACCACTGCTTCCTTGTTATATTTGGTTTGAGCGAAGAATTTAAATGTTAGCTTTGGATGATGAGTGTTGCTCCTGTCATTAATGGCTTTTCTCTCTTTAATTATTTCCATTATCTGCTTACAACATTGAGGATCATACCATAAATATACGTGATCTACCATAAATTGAAATGAAGGATCGTAAATAGAAAAGACAGGTTCTTGTGCAGAGAAGCTTGATATATTGATCCTTTCATCTAAGCTAGTTTCCAAGTAACATTCACATCCAATACTTCCATGGCATATAATGTTGCATGATTGGACTTGAGAAACAACCATGTAGAAAATGAAACCCAACAAATTAGGGGGAAGTTCAATAGTGACCAAAGCTTGTGTAAAGTGGCAATGGAACCAGTCTTGAACTTTGCCATTTCTAACTGGTAAACAGTAGAAAATTTGAGAAAGAAAATCACCTTGGTCATTTTCAAAGGATTCATCTTCTTCATTTTCCAATACTACTGCTGACAATGGTTTTGTTCCAAGTTCAATCCTAAAATGCCATCTTTCAACATTGCATCATATGAATGTTCATCCAATTTTATACAGTTATAGAGCAGAAAAGTACAGTTGGATCTTTTGGATGATTCAATCGTTGAACTTAACACTGTCTGAAGAGAATGACAATTCCAGACGTAAAAGAGCTGAATGGATCGTGGAAATGCAGGTATATGTTGAAGCATTTTGCATTCACCAACTTCAAGAAGTAGGAGTCTTGGAAGATACTTAATGCTTTCAGGTAAGCTTCTGATGGCGATACGAAATATGATTAAGCATTCCAATGATGATAACAAGGCAATGTTGTCTGGGATTTCACACAAGCTTTGACAGTTGGAAAATACTAGGCGTGTTACTGACCGGAAGGCAGGGCTAGGCATTAACTTATGTAAGGTGAAGAAGCGTCACATTTGTGTTTCCTGGACTCAGAAAGCCAAATTAGATGCGCAAAGTTTTCAGGAAGATCCACAAGACCATAATCAATTGAAAAAGAAAATACGCCGAGATTTTCGATATGCAAAATTGATGGGGGAAGTTCATTCAAACCTGAATCTTCTAAAAACAAGCTTTGCAGAGATTGTGACCAAGTACCGTTGCTATTAAGGCTCTCAAGCGACATGCATCCCTTCAGACTTAAAATTTCAAGCTTCGAGAGGGAGCAAATTGATGGATCAACCCAAGACAAACTTTCACAATAGCACATATCTATACATTTAAGATTTGGTGCTTGAGACAACTTTGGACACTCCATAAGGTGTTTGGAGCCCTGAAGGTCAATTTTCTCTAAATTTGGCAAATTCTGCAGCAACATATAATGGACCAAACAAGTTAGTACAATTTCCTGAAAATTTCATTTTTTTTATTGAAAAGACATCAATTTCTATCAAAAAGCAAAACCGAAACATAAATACATAATCGTTAAGTGAACCATGCGTACTTGTACTCCGTGCCAAAGTTTTTCCACATTGCTGTATGGCATGGAAAGCTCAACAAGCTTCTCAGGGCAAAAAGTTGACGGTAAAGATTTTAATGGATATCCATTCCACCCCAAATATCTTAAGTTTTTAGGTAAGAATTCAAGACCCTTTGGAAGGTACACTGAATTAATTCTCTCAAAGTCTCCATTGGAGGATTGAAAATCAAGTAATCTCAGGTTTGGCATCTTTCTAAATGCTTTGGAGCTTAAATTTATATATGTAATTTGAGTCATATCTAACCATATTCCTTCAACTGCACCAGTTCCCTGACAAATAAAAATTAGAATTAATGTCACTTCTTTTGAAACATTTTGCATTTTTATATGCAAAACAAGTGTTAGGGAATACAAGTCAAGGTAGCATTCACTTACTCTATTATTTGTCAATACATCATTGACTTCCTCAGGATCCCACAATCTACTGCGTTGCCCAGGATTTTTAGTAGATTCTTGACGAACAACTTCTCTACCCATTTCTTGTATCAGATTGTGCATATCTATGCAATTCCTATCTGTAGTAGTGATAAGAGCTTTTTCTAAAAGACTTCTTATCCCTATATCAGCAGAAAAACCACATTCATTTAAAATTTTTGTTATACGGTCTCTGCTTTGTCCTTTAAAAAAACAAGCTATGTCTAGAAAAATGTTTTTCTCATCATCGTCTAATCCTTCATAACTCAATCTCAACACTGCCTGAATTTCCGCATTGGGGATTTTCTTTATTTTACTTAGTGCACTATGCCATTCATTTTCATTTTTGGAACGAAGAAGTGATCCCAAAACTTTCAAAGCTAAAGGGATTCCTTGGCATAATCCATTACTCTTTTTGATAACTCCTCATATTCCTTTTCAGGACAGGTTTTGCCAAAGGCATTTAAGCTGAAAAGTTCAAGGGACTTTTGAAAGTTCATTTTCTTGACTTCATAAATTCTGTCAACAACTTCAGGTATAAATACATGCTTATCTCTGGTTGTCACAATGACTTTGCTACCAACTCCTAGCCAGTCACGACCCACTCCCACCAATTTTTCAAGAAGTTCTGAAGTATTCACATCATCTAGTACGATAAAAACTTTCTTACGCCTGAGTCTTCTTGTAACAAAAGAGGGTATCACTTTAGGAGTGTCAATACGAATATCTTCCCTTAGTAACTTAGAAAGAAGTTTGTTGCAGACGTAATTTAGGCCACGCCTTTTTGATTCCTCTACCACATTTTCTAAGAAGCAAGTGCCTTCATATTGAGAAGAAACCTTATGAAAAATAGCAGCAGCAAGAGTTGTTTTACCAATACCTCCCATGCCCCAAATTCCAATGACTCGAACTTCCTCTGAATCATTTTTTAGTAATGATTCAATGTTTGTATAGTTTTCATTAGATATGAAAGGTTCTCTAAAGTCATGTGGGTACTTGTGATTTAGTTTTGCAAAACAACGTTGATGATGTCTTCAATCAAGTCAGATTCATTCCTATACAAAGATTAAATAAAAGAAGAAAATTACATATAATAACTTAGTAAATAAATACTAAACTTTAAAGGAAAATAATTCAATATTGAGAAGATAAAATTTGGATTTAAGGACAATTATCCTTTTATACACCACTAGATTCCACGAGAAGAGATAACAAATAGATAAGTTAAAATTTTCTCCAAGCTTAAAGTAAAAGAATGTAAGATCAACAAATATAGACTAGATTGAGAATGAGTGGATATTCCTCTTGAAATTTTAAAAATTGTTGAGAAATATCACATTTTTTCTTCAATTTCATTGTATGATACTATATCCTTTTATTCTATAATTCAACTTGGAAATATAACAACCCCTTTTCACATATTAAGTACAAATCATACACACAATTTGATATGATTTAATAGAATTTTAGTTTGGAGGGTTCTTATAAAACAATTTCTCTCGCAATCTTATAGTGTATTTGTTTTAACATTGGAGAACTTCACACTTAATTTCTGGCGATAATAGACAGTTGGAATGGAGTGAAAGTGTTGGGAACGTCTGCTGACAGAAAACAAACACACCCTTATTCTCGTTCTCAAATCCTGAACATTTCCTCATACAAATATTTATGGATAACCTCACATTTTTACGCAACTTTCATGTTTTATATTACAAAGAAAGTCTTCACATTATTTTTCTTATTTTCACAAATTTTTGAACTAATTTTCATATATTCGGATGTATATAAATACTAGCTGGCGATAATCTTTAATCCAATTTGGAACAAATTTAACAAAGGAAAATTTATCCTTGTAAGATTTTAATTATATTCCGTATATCAAGTTAAAAAAAAATCTTCAAAATATTAATGTAAAGAATAAAAATAATTGATCGATCAACTTGTTTTTTAATCATACTTATTATCTCGGTAGCAGCTTATGAATTAGATTTTATTTTGGTTTAATTACTCATTTGATCTCTATACTTGCATTATCTATAAGTTTTAGTTCTTATACTTAGAAACTATTCATTTTAGTTCCTACACATTTATTTTTGATATTGTTTTGATTTTTGCCGTCAAGTGTATTTTAACTCCGTAAAATAAAACCGTTATAAAATAGAAATTGACAATGTAAAATTATCACAAATTTTCTGGTAGTTATTAAATAACCACAAATTGGTTTCATAAAATAAAATAAGCATAAAATTTGTGGCGGTTTAATAATCGTTACAAAATTTGTGGGGTTTTACATTATCAATTTTCATTTTGTGACGGTTTTACTTTATGAAATTAAGACACACTAAACAACAGGAACCAAAGCAATATCAAAAGTGCATGTATGGAGACTAAAATAGATAGTTTCTAAGTATAAGAGCCAAAACATAAAGATAATGTAAGTATAAGAACGAAATGGGTAATTAAACCTTTTATTTTCTTAGTTTGTTTTCCAAAGTTAGATTTAATTGGTTTGAGGGTTTGCTTATAGACATGAGTTTTGTTTTAGGGGAGTGCTTACGAGTCATACTCAATTATGTCTAGTATGTTGACATAATCCTTAAACAATAGAATTTACAAAAATAAAAGCAGAAGCAGTATAATATATATGACGCCACATGCACCTGTATGCGTTGGAAGGGAAGCCACATAAATTGGCTGCTCCATGGAGAGTGTCCTTCCACTTTTGCATCTTCTCCGTACTCACTTTTTCATCCATGTGTTTTGAGAATGCGGTGTGATAAGTCCCACTCTGTTTGCGTACCTGAGATGGATCTATTTTGTAGAACACAGGAATAACATCAACGTCTTCTCCTTCTTTCTTGCATTCCATTAGTTCGACGAGTTCATTCAAGCACCAACTAGAAGAAGCATAGTTCTCTGAGAAGATAACCAAGAAGAGAGCAGAGTCTTTGATGGCTTTCACGAGTTCTACCCAAAGCTCATCTCCTTTCTGGATCCTGTAGTCTATGTACGTATCGATGTTGTTTCTGCGCAGAGCAGCATGAAGATGGCTTGTGAAGTCACCGCGAGTATCATCTCCTCTAAAGCTGATGAAAACATCATATTTTTTGGTAACAGAGAGAGAGGAAGAAGAAGCACAGCCAACAACAGCAGAACAAGTAGAAGCCATGGACATGCTATTGCTATTGCTATCGCTGTGTGTGTGTGTGTGGCAGAAAACTCTCTTCTCAGATCTAATGGAGTGGAGGGGATTCTATTCACATCTTTATTTTATATTGAAACTGGTATGTTGACCGTGCGTTACACGGGTCGTCTTGTTCTGGACACATATATTAAAATAATATAAAAATATAAAATAAGTTAATAAACTTATCTACATAATTTATGACTATTTATTTATCTATATATTAAAATAATAATTTTATCAAGATAACTTGTGTTATTATTTTTTTTATTAATGCTATTGTTCTAGTCTGTACATGACACAAGAAAAATATTTATTCATTTATATATAATTATAACTACAATACATAATAAATAAATATTTTAAAATTTATAAATTCAATTTTAATTAAAATTTATATAAAAATTATTTTTAAATACATAAACTATATTTTGAATTTATAATAAATAATTTAAATTTTGATATAAAATTATTTTTAAACTAGTATCTTAGCATGTGTAATATACAAAGTAGATATTTATTTTTAATAATGAAAATTTATTACAAATAAATACTTTTGAATATATAAATTATAAAATAATTAAAATTTGAAATAAATAAATATTTTTAATATATAAAATATATTATAGATTTATGATATATAATTTATATTGTGATATAAGATTATTTTTAATTATTAATAATTTTTTTAAAAATATATTTAAATTCATTTTAAACATAAATATGTAAATGATAGATTGAAAGAGATAGGGGGTTAAGAAATTTTCTAAAAACGCTCTTGTTTAATATAGTTATTCTAATTTATATATAACTAGTATTTTAGCCTGCATAATACATAGAATAAATGTTTATTTTATATAATTATAATTTATAATAAATAAATACTTTTAAATATGTAAATTATATTATAGTTAAAATTTATAATAAATAAATATTTTTGAACATATAAATTATACTTTAGATTTATGATAAATAATTTATATTATGATACAAAGTTATTTTTAACTTTTGCTAATTTCTTTAAAAAAATATTAAAATTTAATTTAGAACTAAAAATAAAAAAGATAGATTGAAAGAGATAAGAGGTTGGAAAAAATTCCTAAAAATCTCGTCAAAGACAATCAGCTAAAAACAATATCGTTAAAGAATAGCCCCCTAAAAACATTATCATTCAAAATAGCTATTCTAATTTATATATGTAGAGAAAGAGGATTGAAATAGATAAACAATTAAAAAATAAAGTATATAGATAAGAATAAAATAAAAATAGTTTAAGATGATTAAAAAAGATATTTTTTGGCTATTGTGAGAATAAGGTGTGAAATGCACTTCCCAAAGAGATGAGAGAAAGTGTGTTGAGAATCCTTAATTGAGAAAGTGGGGAGAGTATGAACTTCACCCTTTAAATTAGAAATTTTAATTTATAGTATAAGGGTGGATTTTGCTGTATAAATATAGGGATTTTAAAAAAATACTAAAATACTTGCCCTCTAGACAAAAATGCAAAATTAAAAATATAAAATAAATTCAAATTAAAATTTAATCAAATAAAAGAATGTGTATTCTAGAAAACTGAAGCTTGTAGAATATATAAAAAATGTATAAATCAAAATAAATATTTTGATTAATAGAGACTAATATTCAATGCTTTGTGTTCAAATCTTGACCTTTGTTGAAAATCACAAAGTTAGCGTCATTGTAAAATTCAATTCTAACGAATTGAATTAATTCTCTTAAAGTTTGCATGGGATTGGAAAGCAAGTAATCTTAGGTTTAGCATCCTTTTGAATGCTTTGGAGCTTAAATTTATATATGTAATTTGAGTCGTATCTAACCATAATCCTTCAACTGCACCAGTTCCCTGACAAATTAATGTTACTTCTTTTGAAATATTTTGCATTTTTATATACAAAGACAAGTGTTTGGGAATAAAAGTCAAGGTATCATTCACTTACTCTATTATTTGTCAATACATCATAGACTTCATCAGGATCCCACAATCTACTACGTTACCCAGGATTTTTAATAGATTCTTCACGAACAACTTCTCTACCCATTTCTTGTATCAGATCGTGCATATCTATGCAATTCCTATATGTAGTAGTGACAAGAGCTTTGTCTAAAAGACTTCTTATCCCTATATCAGCAGTAAAGCCGCATTCATTTAAAATTTTTCTTACACGATCTCTGCTTTGTCCTTTAAAAAAAAAAAAGCTATGTCTAGAAAAATGTTTTTCTCATCATCATCTAATCCTTCATAACTCAATCTCAACACTACCTGAATTTTTGCATCGGAAATTTTCTTTAATTTACTTAGTGCACTATGCCATTCATTTTCACTTCTGGAACGAAGAAATGATCCCAAGACTTTCGAAGCTAAAGGGTGTCCGGAGTCCTTTGGCATAATCAATTGCTCTTTTTGATAACTCCACATATTCCTTTTCAGGACAGGTTTTGCCAAAGGCATTTAAGCTGAAAAGTTCAAGGGACTTTTGAAAGTTCATTTTCTTGACTTCATGGATTTTGTCAACAACTTCACTTATATAAGTACATGCTTATCTCTGGTTGTCACAACGACTCTGCTACCAACTCCTAACCAGTCACGACCCATTCCGACCAATTTTTCAAGATGCTCTGAAGTATTCACGTCATCAAGTATGATAAAGACTTTCTTACGCCTGCGTCTTTTTGTAACAATAGAGGGTATCACTTTAAGGGTGTCAATTTGAAGATCTTCCCTTAATAACTTAGAAAAAATTTTGTTGCATACGTAATTTAGGCCACGCCTTTTGATTCCTCTGCCACGTTTTCTAAGAAGCAAGTGCCTTCATATTGAGAAGAATCCTTATGAAAAATAGTAGCAGCAAGAGTAGTTTTACCAATACCTCCCATGCCCCAAATTCCAATGACTCGAACTTCCTCTGAATCATTTTTTAGTAATGATTCAATGTTTGTATAGTTTTCATTAGATATGAAAGGGTCTCTAAAGTCATTTGGGTACTTGTGATTTAGTTTTTGCAAAACAACTTTGATAATGTCTTCAATCTAGTCAGATTGGGTCCTATACAAAGATTAAATAAAAGAAGAAAATTACATATAATAACTTGGTAAAAAAAAAAAAAAAACCTAAACCTTAAAAGAAAATGAATCAATATTGAGAAGATAAAATTTGGATTTAAGGACAATTACCCTTTTATACACGACTAGATTATAGACACGAGTTTTGTTTTAGGCGAGTGCTTACTAGTCATACTCAATTATACATGTCTAGTATGTGGAAATAATCCTTGAACATTAGAATTTATAAAAATAAAAGTAGAAGCACTATAGTATGTATGACACCACATGCACCTGTGTGCGTTTAGAATGTACTAGAGGCTTGGCCGACCAGATATGACGCCCATACTGTGATGCTTTTGAAATTCTAACCAGGAATGCCAATTTTTTCCATGCTCCTTTCTTTTCCCCATGTGCTGCAAGTTTAAAAGGGTAATGACAGAGGTGTAATGATATTTATACATTAATTTTTTACAATAAATTAGAGAAATAAGAAAAGAGAGAGAGAGGTGTATGTAATAAAATAGATTATGTGATAACCGATAAGTACTCCAGAAGAGATAACCGAGGTGCAATATGAAAACTTTCCCCCCCGCCTGATCTATCAATTTGGTTAAGAAAATTGATTCACAATGCTTGTTGACTTCCCTCCTATTTTTAATTTTTGGCGCATGAATATTTTGGCACTGGACACTTTACTGATAATTTGCTACTAATTGTTTGATAAAAACTGAACTGCTACTTATTAAATATGTTTATTTTATTTCTTAACCATTATTAGCAAGATCCGTTAATCAAGTCCTTTTACGTAACTAATGGGGTAGAAGTAAACGCCACCCCTTTTTGAATGAAATTATATCGGGTTAAATAAGTTTTTAGTCTTCCAAAAATTGATCTATTTTGGTTTTAGTTTTCTGGAAAAAAAAAATTCTTGAATAAAATCTCTTAAATATTAAAAATATTTTAATTAGATTCATGTGTTAAACTTTGCTTCACTTTTCTGTTAAATGATGATCACATCAACTTTCAAGTAAAGTATTTTATTATCTGAAATGCCCTGTGATAATTTTTAATAAAAAATTATGTAGTTACTTTTGCTTTAGAGTTAAAAAAAATATGTAGTTTAGGGTTAAATATGTAATAATTTTATTCAAAAAATATGTTATTAATCTAACCTGGATATAACAGTTGACATAAATAGCCACATCAGTAAATTAATGATGACTGTAATACTGATCGGGCCATCATTTAACAAAAAAGTTAAACAGAATTTAGTACAAGGATCTAATTATGGTATTTTTAATATTTGAGAGACTTTATTTAAAAAAAAATTCTGAAGACTAAAACTAAAATAAATCAATTTTTGAAGGACCAAAAACATATTCAACACAATTATATTATGTTCACTCGGTTTGTTTCTTCTTTCTTCTCCAAGCAGTCAACAATTAAAGTTCCTTCATGGTTCTACCAAATTGGACTCGTAGTTCCGTGCAGTGTACGCTGTCCATGACTCTTTTTTCTATTTCAATTTCTATTTTCTCCTACTTTTAGGTTTCTTACACCAAGGATGCGCCTTTGGAGTTATATAATAGATAAACTAGTGTATCAGTTTGAGTTTAGTTTTTGTACAATGTTATCCTTAACATTTTTATATTACAATTAATTAGAAATTATGTTAAATATAATATTTAAGGTAATTATTTAAAAATTAATAAATGTAATGTATATAATAATTTATTATTAAATGGCAATGTTAAATATCTTTTCACTATAAATATATAAATTGTTTACGCTACTACAAAAGAGGTTTTTGACATCGGTTGTTTGGAGGATTCTACATCGGTTCTTGAACCTATGTAAATCCAGCCGATATAAAAAGTGGGAGATTTTTACATCAGACGAAGAACTGATGTAGAATGTCACTTTCTACATCGGTTCAGTTACAAATTGATGTAGAAAAGTGTCACTTTCTACATCAGTTTAAGTTATAATCAATGTAGAAAGTCAATTTCTGTGTGTAGAAATTGATACCTTTCTACATCGGTTACAAATTTAACTATTGTAGAAAGTGACTTTCAACATCGATTAACGCTTTTAACCGATATAAAAAGCCATTTTTTTTAATATTTTGTATTTTTTAAATTTCCCAACTTGTAAAGTAAAAACAGACCCAAGAAGACAATTGAATCATATTTTAATATACTAAATTAGAAATATTATCAATAATATTATTATACGCACCAAAATATAATTATATGCTAAAGTACATCATAAACACATTTGAAACAATTCTAAACTATCTAAATCTATTCTAAACATATAAATTTCATGTACAACTAACTTTAAACTATCTCTTAAATACACTTAAAACAATTCTAAACTACCTAAATACATTCTAAACAAGCATAAAAATCATTTATTACTAATTTCTAGCAAGAACTTTACCCAAGTGTGGCTGATGTCAACAATTGCCTCATCACCCTATGGTTCTGAGTCAGCAAATAACTGCAACATATAATAAAATAACATTAGATTATAAACAATAAAAATTATAATTAATGTAACTTGTTAAAATAAAATTATGTTATCTCATTCCAAGAATCCACAATACTCACTTGGACTATGGTCAACATCCATTGTATCACATAATAGCCATACCCATAAGCTCCATTTTGTTTATTACACTATAATTCAATATGAAATATTATAATTATATCATGTAATTGTTATACATAGAAACTAATAAAATTTGCTTTTGAATGTTGAGATTATAAACTAGTTACCTTGGGGAGAATCCATTGAAGCTTGTTTGAATATTTGTAGTGGGCCTACCTCCAAAATATGATATGCAAACACAGCACTGATAAAGAAAAAAACATATGAATGTAAAGTATCTTATAAGATTAAAACTTATAATATAAAGCAGAAAACAAATGTGTTACATATTAAAGCTTACACTTGTACTAGGTTCTGCATCTCTTTCGTGGGCTTCCTGTGCAAGGAACATAACTACAAGGCAACATTGCCCGTAGGACAAACAATTATAAGGTGCTAATGGGACCTGAATTGGGAAACAATTAGCAACAACAATGACATAATTTAAAAGCAATTTTGAACTTGTACTTATTGATGGATGACAAGTGTCATGTAAATCTGTTTCTTTGAACCATTCATCCATCTGGACATATACATTTGGGATTCTTTTTTCTTATTTCCTAACTTTTGAATGGCTTGAGGCTCAAAGAAACCATATGTATCTGCGCTCTTCCTTTCCATACTTAACCGATGCACATATCTAAAATGTAGTGATAAATGTTAATTATAAATCAATGATACTTAATTAGCTAATAAACCTACAAATAATATGTACTTACATCATCCATAACTGTATAACTGAGATGTTGAGCATCACATTGCCACTGCCTATTTCCAAAATATCACTAAAGTGTATATACAATAGGACAGTGCTCTCCCTACCAAATATACTGGCATCCCACGGCACTTGTACATGATCAGTTTGGTGGTCCTTAGCCAAATCAAGCAATCTCGTAATCGCATCACGTAGGGATTCCAACCTTTTTTTGGGTGGAACCCTTCTTTTTGGTCCATAAATATCCTAGAAAATAAACACAATTTAATATCAGTAAAACACAATTAGGTTATTTCAATTTTTAATAGAAAAAAAAAAAAAGAATATATCTTTGCTAAAACAGGCTTCACAAGATGTCTCAGCCACGCAATGAAAGTTTTGAGGGCCTACCCTATATACTAAACCTCTACAGTGGGCACAAGGACTCGAGCATCAGCATCTCAAACATATTCAACCACCACCCTCACCAAATCATCCTACATGGGCATGTGGTTTATGGTTGAATCCCCCTCATAAACTTTCCTAATGGCCACTAGTCGAAGAGGATCCTCATCAACGTATAATTCACACTAATCAGGAAAATCAGTGAGTCTCTTTTCTGATGGATTAGGAGTAGCAGCAACAACACAACTCCCCTTTGTGCTAACACAGACAATAGAAAGTGCTACATATGGCTCGACGAGAGCAACTTGCTAAGAAGACCCAAAGATTCTAGCCGTTGGTTGAACTCTTGTCTCAATCTCTCTGTAGCCTCCTTTGTTATCTTTTGTGTTAACTAGTCTATCACTTTCTGGTTGACTGATGTAGTGGTGTAGGAATCATGTGAAGGTGGTTTGAAGTATAACCGAATCCCTACACTGAGTCCAGTAGTATGAACACGGCCTAGGTGCTCCAGTCCCCCAATGGTAGTTGTCAGTATATCCTGACGTTCATGGGGAACAAAGGAACCCTATGTGCTCTGGTCAACCAAGGATTCCTACAACCGACAAATGAGAATTTTGTAAGACAATTTGTAAGCTTGTTACAATTACAATTTAAACTTAAAATTAACTTACAATCTTGTCAACAATGTCGCGTGCCTCCTGTGTAATATAACTGTCCTTTGGTCCCACACGGGTGTGCATCCATTTCTGGGTGCGTGTGGGTGGTAATGGAGGATCAACAACTACTGTTGAATCAGATTAGGCTGATTCCTTTCGTTTCTTCAACTTATCCTCCATCATCTTCTTCTCAAGCAAGTCATAACCCCCACGAGACAATATATGAGGGGTGTTGTTCTTTTTTTAAATGTCTTGTGCCTTTTTTCTTATTCCCTGTTAAAAATAACAAACCATTAACTTCAGTAAAATAATAAAATAACATAAATGGCCTTTTTAAAAACAATAACCCCAACTAACCTCCTAGAAATCATCTATCCAGCTCTGACAAAACTCTACCATGTATCCTTGTCAAAACCATACTTTTGACAATGAGATATGACCTTCTTATCCCTAAATATGTACTTGCTGGTGTGGTTTGTCTTAAATTGCCTCCACTTTGTAGCCATGGATGAAAATGTCTTCTTCCTTACGATTTTCATTTGAAGAATATCAAAGGTAGTCTACAATACAAATCAAAATTGAAGAGTTAGTGTATAACAATAATATGGCTAAATACAATGATATAATAACATGGATTTATTAGGGAAAATACCACAATATCTTGTCAAATCAGATTCTTGTCAGCCTTCGATATATGAACCCAATTAGAAACCAGAATAAACATTTCTAATTAAGCTTAGACCCTTAGATAACTATTGAATTTACTTGCATTTGGCCTTGAAGCTCTACCTATCTAAGAATGTATATCAACTTTTACATTCTCCTTAACAACTCGCCTAATGGCCATATCTCTTAGTCGTGTGGCTTGTCTAGTCCGTTTCGACATAGATTGTGAAAGAGGGCTTCTAGATGGATTAGCCATGTGCCTGTTTAGTTAAAAAAAAAAATCTACAAAATATTCAACAAAGCTTCCTCTATTTTCTAGTACTTTTCCATATTCAATCAATCACAATACCACATGTAAACCTGTCAGACAATCCGATCAACAACCAAGATCACCACACAAGGTCCAACTAAACTCTATTTGGCCAAGTATGCAAACATATTACAACCACAATCCTCAACAGTCATACAATTCAATTAAGTTGAAAAGCCAAACTGTCAAATGGAACTCTCCTCAAGTGGAAACTTAAAACCAGATTTAGTTAAGCTAAAAATAGGATTATAGGCTTTGGTTTCATCTAAAAAACTTATACGGTGTCAAAGTTATGTACATTAGAAGTTTGAAAATCAAAGGAATTCTAGAAAACGGTCTTCTATGTCAATTGAGCTACGAATCCCTAGAGTTGTTGGGGGCCAAAAATAGATTTTATATGTATCAAAAGTTACTTCAGGGCTTTAGTTTCACTCGAAAAACCTAAGCAGTTTAGAAATTGTGCGCATCAAAAGTTTGCTAAATGCAATAGTATAGAAAATGGGTTTTTCTGTGAAACTTAAGGTACAAATCCCGAGGGTATGTAAAAACATATTTATGTCCCTTTAAAATCAAATTTTAGGGTTTGGTTTCACTCAAAAAACTTGAACAGTTTGAAAATGGCACACGTTGCAAGTTTTAGGCCAAAAATAGGTCAAAAGATAAGGGTTTTCAAGGGGGAACCTAAAATTTGTTAGAAGAAACTTGTAAGGACCTTAAAATAGAATATATTTTTTTTTAGATAAAAATAAGATTGTAGGAATTGGTCTCACTTAAAAATTCATTACAGATCCAAATCTAGGTTTTTAGTGCCCTAAATGAACTAGTTTTGGTCTAAATGAACCCAGTGATCCAGATTAAGCTCCAAAAGTCGAATGGTTTTGAATTTTAGTAGAGTTAGAATTTGGCAATACAAAACTATGGGTGAAAGTCTCGTTTCAAAACAACATTTGTGCATAGAGTTATACAATTGCAAAGTTGCCAAAACAATGATTAAATTTCCTAAAAAGTGCGAACTTCGCAATTGCATAACTTTTTCCACAATTTTTTTTTTTTTGAGTAAGACATTTTCCTAAAACTTTGTATGATTAAAATCTAACTCTTTGCAAAAACCCAAAGCTAAATAGTTTTTGTAGCTCAATTTGGACCCCCTAGGTTCTAATCAATCAAAAACTAGCTCATTTTGAGATATAACAGCCTAAATTTTGATTCGTAAGGAGTTTTTACATGAGACCAATTCCTACAACTTTGTTTTCATGTGTTACAAATCTATTTAAGGTCTCCATGGTGATTCTTCTAATAAATTCTCGTTTCATTCCTTAAAAACACTTTTTGTAGACTATTTTAAGCCTTAAGATGGTCTACAACTTGAAATGCACGCCATTTTCATAACACCTATTGCTAAAGAACACCAAATCCTAAGATAACATTTAGGACTTTAAAGGTAACAAAAAGCTAAGTCAAAATTGCTATAGGATGGTTAAAGGAAGGACAATTTTTCAGCAACTTGGGTCCATCTCTTATCTCAACTTTGAAATTTCATAATAAATTATTTACGCATGAAGATGGAGTGATTCTGGCTCCCTCAAGTCCATCAAGATGTCTAGTTTCCACTAAAAATATAGGACAAATCTTTCACATTCAAAATAGGGAAGTTTTCACACAAACATAGTAATTGTACAATATTACAAGTCAACAAAACATGCTATGGTATAAAAATCACTAAAAATTAGGGGTGTCAAAACGGATCAAGTTACCCTTAACCCGTTGAAAAATGGGTTAGGTTAGGTTGAACTTATTTTTTGATTAGGTTGGGAACCCCAACCCAACCCATGGCAGGTTGGCGAGTTGGGTTAGGTTGACCTGCCAATCCATTAAAAAATTATAAATTATTTAATTCTTTTGCTTTAATTTTTTTCAAATTTTATGATCAAATTTAAGATTAAAAAAGAGAGAAAACATGTTATAAAATTAGTAAATAAAAAAACCTACTTAATACTTAAGAAATGATCAATTTATCATAAACTTTAAGTAACAATTTTTATTTGTCCTAAATTATAATGACCACCAAAATTTGTCTTTTTGTCTTGAAACTTCACATATGACATATTTAAATAAAAAGAAGTTATAATCTCAAATATTACATGAATTATAATACAATCTCAACTCAATGGCTCAAGCTAAAAGAAAATCACTTGGCCCGTCGGGTTAGCAGGTTAAATGGGTTGAGTTATGCGGGTTAGAGGGTTGAACTACATAACCCAACCTAACCCGTTTTATCAGGTTATGTGCATTAACCCGTCGGGTTGGGCCCATATTGCCACCTCTACTAAAAATCATAGAAAACTTGAAACAATATGGAACTAATTGCATTGCGAAGAATACAAGAAAAGATACAAGGTCACCAAAGGGTTTACACAACAACATTATAGAATTCTCCCTGTGTAATTCATGACACAAGGCAAAACACAAGGCAATTCAACAAGCATGTATAACTTAGACACAAGCATCATGTATAACACACTTGTAACCATGACTTAGGACTTGTTCTAGATTGAGAGTAGACATATAATGGACCTACCAAAATAAGGGAATCAAGTGAATGTACTAATTCAAGCATTACACAATTTAAATGCATGCTAAACACAAAATACATATAAGCTATCTTGCACATATTCTACTTTGAACAAGTCCTAAAAAAAATATCACTATAAATCATAAAATTATCCAATTTAAGTGAAACCAATTGGGTTTGAAAGCTAACACATAAATCTTTAATAATGTAAGAGGGATAAGTTGAAATCATTATAGGCTGGTTGTGTACTAACTTTGAAAATAAATCCTATGCAAGGCCAAAAATCAGCAAGTTTACATAACAAACCATTTCATAACATATCCAATATGTATGCAACTACTCAATTGATTTAAGTGTGGATCTAAATTCATATAGGACAGAGTTGAAACAATTTCCACATTTCTAATGGCTTTCAAACATATTCATATAAGTGCACAAATATACACCATTAAGGCACCAAGTTCCCACACATTTCATAACTTAACATATGATTGCATTCACATACAATCAACATGCATAACACTTGATTAAGCATAATCCTCTTTAACTGTAGGCAATTAATTCACTTTAAATACAAAGGGATAGATTTATAAGGGATGAGGGATTTGTACTGACGAGAAATGGAATGGGGGATTCTATTAATGGTAACAATGGCGGAGTAGAGAGGGGGGCGACATCAAGAGTGGCGTTTGGCCGTAGCAATTGCAAAGCTAGGAAAGTGAAACATGTGAGAGAAGAAAAAACAAGAAGAAGAGTTGGGAAAGGGAGAAGAGCGCATGAGAGATTCGTACCTCTCTATGGCGACAATGGCAACGACAATGGTGGCATGAGCACGACACAATGGTGCGTGTTCATGAAAGCAAGGGTTCATGAATACAAGCATGAGCACCACAATGGTTGTAGAGTGAGAGGAAGAGGAAGATGATGTTTCAAATGTGCAGCGGTAAAATGAAACAAAGTTGTAGAGTTTAAAAACCCATTTTACATTAGTTATAATTTGAACCGATGTAAAAAGCTGTTTATATAAGTTATAAGTTGAACCGATTTAAAATGGCCTTTTTTTTTACATCAGTTCAACTATAACCGATATAAAAAAGTTAAACACAATTACAAAAATGTCATCGCATATTTTTTTACATCAATTCTCTTATAATCATTGTAAAACGGTGTCGTTAAATGTATATTTTCCACTAGTTTTAACCTTAATTTATTTACAAAACATCTTATACATCAGCACATCTTACTACTGACATGTAGATTAATTGGTACGGGGTTGTTTCAACTTAACTAATACTCTCACGTTCAAGTCTTGGGCATGCAACAATACTTGATCAAGGGAGAGTTTTGTCTCCTATAGTAATTCTATCTAATTCTAGCAAGATTGTCTCCTATAGAAAATACATGTAGTTTTTACCAAAAAATATATCATTGCACCTTTAATTAAGGTTGTCTAAAATAACAGATAAAATTATAGTAGTTTATATCTGTAAAACATCCTATATATGTATCACCGGCATTTGTTTTAGTCTTTGAACAATTTCGTTTTTAGCAATTCCAATTTCCAAGGACCATGATAGGCCAAATTATAACATAATTTTTTTGATATAATTAACTTATTAATTGTATATTTATGTCATAAGTACTTAATTTGATAACATTATTTTGATAAGTTAAATTAATAAAAATAATTCATAATATTTTTGTAAGTTTTAAATTTATTTCAATAATTTTTTATGAATCTTATAAATATATATGTTAAAAACAACTTATTAACTATTTGGTTGTGGTGGTTGCGAGGTTTTGATTTTCAAATGTACTTCTCAAAACAAAACGCCTTTGGCTAAAATGAAGCTGAAATGGTTTTTATCTCAATTTCAAAAGATATTTACATTCATTTTCAAAATCAAGAAAAAATGATTTGTGAATTTGGTTTTTAGTTTTTTTTTTAGAAAAAAAAAACACTTTCACTACATTTGATAATGACCTTTTCGCTTGTGACTACCACCACCGACACCACACACTACTACCACCATCACCATCACCGACATTGCCATCACCATCACTAGCACTGCCATTGTAATGCCTGGTCGCTTTCAGGATCGAAGACTGTCCCCACAAACCAACACAAGACTTTTCAGCGTGCTTTGTCATTCACACGCTTCCTGAGAAATTTCCCAAAAAGTCACCCATCCTAGAATTGCTCCAAGTCAAGCACGCTTAACTGTGGAGTTCTTAAGTGATAGGCTACCAAAAAGTATATGCATCTTGTTGGTATAGGTAGCACTTATTAATTCCATTAAACTATCCTCAACTGTACAGTCCTATACCTGCAGAGCCTCTGTATCCCTCTCATTCCGGTGTGTATTCGATTCATTCATGTGTCCCTCTTGCTAGAAGCCTGCTAGGAGCCGCTCCTTGTCTGTGCCTCATCTCTTTTGCATTGGCGATCACTCGCCGCCCTCGTTAGTGTCCAGGATGTTACATGCCCACCAGCTTCTACTTGGTTTGTCCTCGAACCAGACCGTACTTGGAGAGAGGCCCTGCTCTGATACCACTTTGTAATGCCTGGTCACTTTCAGGATCAAAGACTGCCCCCATAAACCAACACAAGACTTTTCACCATTTATCCTCACTCACACGCTTCTTGGAAAACTTCCTAGAAGATCACCAATCTCAGAATTGTTCCAAGTCAAGCATGCTTAACTGTGGAGCTCTTAAGTGATAAACTACCGAAAAGTAAATGCATCTTGTTGGTATAGATATTAATTCCATTAAGCTATCCTCAACTGTACAGTCCCATAGCTGCACAACCTTTGGATCCTTCTCATTCCGGTGTGTATTCGATTCATTCATATGTCCCTCTCGCTGGAAGCCTACCAGGAATCGCTCTTTGTCCATGCCTCATCTTTTTTGCAGCGACAATCACTCCCCGCCCCGCCCTCGTCAGTGCCTGGGATGTTACAGCTACCACCGCCATTGTGGGCCGCCACCACACTAACACACCCTTAAACTAATTTTAACAGGATTAGAGACTTTCAAAGTGAGTTTATTTTAAAACTAAAAAAAAAAAAACTAAAATTGATCTTTAAAAATTAAGAGCTAATTGGAGTTTTTGAAAATTTTGAAACTTACAACTAAAACAAACTCCAGACGGGCCTAAAAATATTGTAAATTACTTTTATAATGTTAACATACTTTTTATTTTTTATCCTAGCTTTTATATTTATATAATAAAATAAGTTGAGTAAAAATTCATTCGCATATAAACTTTACTACTAAAATAGTTTTTTTTTTCAAAATTATATTAAAAGATAAATATTTACCATAAATATAAAAAGAAAATTACCATTTTAGGATTATTTTTGATCACATAAGATGTAACTTACTGGTGTTGCTCCGCGTGTATGCAAACAATGTCTACTAATTAAGTTCATTGTTTTACAATTTTCTTTAAATTAAAATAGTCAAAGATTCCTAATATTTAGGCTACAAAGTAGGCATGCAACCTACCTTATTTTATCGACTTTTTTTGTTATAACAATCATGAAAAATAGACTATTTACCTAAATACTCATACTCCCAAAATATTTACCAAAAGATTCAACTTTTGATTAAAAGAGGAAAATCAGCCTTTCAGTCAATGGTTTCTCAACATTCAATTTTTTTTTCTTTCTTCTATACAAAGGAAATTCGGCATTTGAAAAGCTGAATTCCTGATGTGTTTTTTTTTATTTTTTAATTTAAATAGTAAAATTAATTTAGATTTATTTAAATAAATAATTTAAATAATTAAATGTGTTATAATTAATATTTTATTTGAATAATTAATTAATTTATGGTTTAAAATGTATTAGAATTAGGAATTTAGGTTAAAATTATGCATTATCAAGGTAAAATATTATACAAATACATTAAGTGTCAGCACGATGAGAACAATTTTTCTTACTATATATGGCTTTTATTTCGACATAGTCCACACCTTTTGGGAGGACATTTTTCTCTAGGGTCCATCTCATTATGGATGCGTGCAAACTTAAGATGACCTTTTAGATCCCTCTATATTTTTTGGAGTTTGGTACAAAACATCTTCATCATAATCTTATCAATAACCTTTGTTTGGCACTACACCGTTTTGTTCTACAACGGCAACATAGACAATGCTATCAACCCATACATAACAAGTGTCCTCCACAGTGTGGGACCAATCACCATTTAGGAGATTAATTTTGACATAGTATTTGTAATTTTGATGTGCGACTGGTCAATATTAATTTTTTTATTATTTATAAATATAAATTTTAATCAATATATTAATTTTTTAGTCTTTTTCTAATACAATTTGATTATTTTTTTTATATTTAAAATGCATCATTTCGATACAAAACCCTAATTCTAACACATTTTAAACCGTAAATTAATTAATTATATAAATAAAAAATTAATTATAACACATCTAATTGTTTAAATAAATTAATTATTTAAATTATTTATTTAAATAAACCTATATTTAATTAACAATTTAAATTAACAAAAACACGTTCGGAATTCTGCTTTTATATGGGAGGAAAAAAATTTGAAGGTTGAGCAATCGTTGACTGAAAGGCCGATTTTCTTCTTTAAATCAACAGATGAATATTTTGATAAATATTTTGGGAGTATGAGTATTTGGGTAAATAATTTTCTTTTTATGATTGTTATAATAAAAAAAGTATATTTTATCATTTTTAATTGTCACTAATTTTTTCATTTTTTTTATATTATTGCAGATAATGATTAATAATAATAATATAATATTGTTAATAATATAATATAATATAATAATAAGCAAATATTTAAATATTTTTATGAATAATAAAAAACATTTCATAAATAATAATAATAATTTTTTAATTTTGTAAATTAATTAATAAAATATTTATGTTTTTTTTTTAAATAGAAGACACCTAATCATTAGGCTTATTGTTTTTTAAATTTCCATATATAATGAATAATATTAATAACATAATATAATAATAAAATTAATATAAAATTTAAAATATATATATATGAATAATATTAAAAATACAATATAAATAATAATTCTAAAACATTTCACTATGTTATTCTTTTTATATAAAAATCGAATAACAAAATATTTTGTAATTTTTAAAAAGTTAAATACCAAAATATTATTTTATTTTATTTTTAAAAAAAAGAAATTACAATAACCATTAAGATTCATGTATTTTGCTTACTTTTTTAAATTTAAAGATTACAACTAATAATAATATAATTAATAAATAATTCAAAATATTAATATTAATAATTTAAAAACTATTTTACAAATGACAATTATAAAAATATTTTAGTATATTATAATTTTATATTATAATTTAAAGAATTAATAAAAAAAATATATATCAGCTTTTAATGTTTTTTTTAAAAAAAACTTTTACACTTCTAACACATAGGTGTAGGGATGGCAATGGAGTGGGGCGAGCGTGGGCCCCATCACCAGCCTTGTATACTGCGACTATTTGTTTAGTGGGTATCAATGAATTTTATATATATCCGCAGTTATCCATGGGTATCTGTGGATATTTGTTAAAATATAAAATTTTAAACAAAAAAGTAAAAAAATGAAACATAACTAAAAAAAAAAATTGAAATATATATTTATACTAAAAAAATATTTTTATAACATATATTTATACTAAAAACAAATAATTTTGAAATATATATTTATAGTAATTAATTAAAGCAACTTATTTTATATTTAATTAAGAATATTTAAGTAATTCCAAAGTGAGGCTTACTATCTACCCCCGCCCTGTTACTAAGCAGGTAGCTATTAAACTATCCATTTTAATCCGTAGTGAATTTTACTCGCAAGTATCCATAAGTACGAATTTTTTTGCCATCTCTATATAGGTGCCACTCATTTTTTGAAAATAGCCTACTCCAAGCCAATGCTACGATAAAATACCTAATAATATGGTTATATTACATGCATGAGAGTGATGAGACAGTAAAATTGGCTGATAATAACAAGTTTTGAAACCTTTTCATTTTACAAGAAAGTCCTAAAATTATTTTATGAAAAATTGATACTAGAAAATAGGCTCCTTTTATAAAATATGATGTTCAAGGTCCAAGGTAAACGAAAATGCTTTTGGTTGACACCATTTCTCTAGTAGTAAATTTAGTTAACTATAATTTAATTATTGCTTGACAATTTATATAAATTGATTAATGGACTGATAAAAATTTTAACTTATGTTTTGAATATTATTTAGTTAGAAAATGTATGAGTAGAATAAAATAATCAAGGGTTCATCACCAAGCATGTGAATCAGCTAGTGTGGGATTATTCTGGCTTAACTAGTGGTCTTGAGTTTGAGTCCTAGATATATAGCTGCAAGGGAGAGCTTTGTCTCTCATAATAGACCTATCTAGCTCGAGTAGGATTCCCTTCTATAGAGATACATGTGGTCTCACTAATGCAAAAACACATTTTTACATCAGAGATTTTAAATCAGTTATTGGAGAAATGTTAAAAAAAAAAAACACAGTGGCATTTTGTAATTAATTGCAAATATTTTAAATTAGTTGAGGTTAAACTAATGTAGAATCACTTTTTTAAATCGGTTATTTTGTTAACTAAGTTAAAAAAACCATTTTTTAGATCGGTTTCTTTATGAATTGATTTAAAAAAAGAAACTAAAATATTTTTGCATCTTTGAAACACCATTTTTGTTCAAATTCGTGTCACCCACGTTGTTTGAACTCCCTCATTCTCACCTGCGCCCCCCATCTTTGTTTGAAACCACCCCTAACTCCCTCATTCGCATTCATACTCAATGTAAACACATTTGCATTCTTTTTCTTCATCGAACTTCATTTTTTATCTTCTCTGACATTCGTTTCCACTTGTAGGTTGGAAATGCATTTTCCACTTTGAAAACGTGATTCATGTGCATTAGGTTCGCAACACCAACTGCATCTTCCATTCAAGGTACCAAATGCATATGCATTTGTGTTGCTACCAAACGCAACTTCGTAAATGCATTTTTGTGCATTTTGGGTTCGAAAATTCGTTTTGATTGTTTGGGCGTTTAATGTGTTTTAGATAATGAATGCGTTTTTGTTTTTTGTTTGTAGGTTGGTCCTTAATTGTGTTTTGTAAATTGGGTGTTACGGTTAGTATAAAGCTACAATAGGATCACATTACACTAAGGTAAGTTTTGCCTAGCTCGTTTATGATATTGTTTTTGAATATGTAGTGCTTTGTACTCATTGAATGTTTATGTGCTTGGACTGTTAAGAAATTTGTCTTGGTATTTTACTGTTTATGGATGTTGAATTGGTGTATAGTTAGTTGGGAAAAAAAGTTGAGCACTTTGTGTGTAGGTGTTGGACCGTGAGATGAAAAAAAAAAGTGAGGGTTCTAATTTTGTATTCATAGTGGGAGTGGAAAGCTTTGGAAATGGGTGTTGTTGAACTTGGGAGGATATTTTATATAATGGCATTTTTTAATCATTGATATCATTATGATGCTCGATTGTTTCATGTCATTACCTTTAAGCTAACCAATATGTTTCTCTTATTTAAATTTCCATTAGTATTTAAATTGATGTTAAATGGTTTGTGACTTATCGTGACTTATTGGAGGTGGTAAATTGAACAATTAGAACTATGAAATCTTAGTGGAAAATTTAAAATTTGTTGTGGATTGGATTGTCTGACACATTAAACTATGGTATTATGATTGAATACTTGTAAATAGGTATAAGGGAAAGTACCAGAATACAAAGGGAACTTTGTCAAATTTTTTGTAAAAATTGTGAAACCTTAGTTCAAGTGTATGTTGTGGGGACCTAGCTCGTTGGGATTAGAGTTACTAATATTCATCTACCTTCACTAAATTAAAACCTCTTTTAGGTCATTCTTGATGAAAACCCAAGGAAATTTTTTGCTTTTGAAAGTAAACCTATATTATCAATTCGTAAGACATGGAACCTATAATAAATAAACATCACATAATACCTTTGTATAGCAAAAATAAAAGAAACTGGCCACTTAGAGTGACCATGTCCGCAAGTACCTAATAGAAAGTTTATATATATAATTAAATTTCAAATATAAATCAACCCAAACAATCAGGTTATTACAAATCCTCAATAGTCAAAATATAAAATAAAACTTTAAAGGGAATGCTCTTGTCTATTAGTACCTAATAACAATGTATATAGGGTATTGGGGTTGGGAAAACACAAATTATAAATATCAAAAAGAAAGGTTCCATTCATACATCAAATAAATAAATAAGTGTATAGGCTCACAATCCAAATAAAAGAAGTCATAAAGTAAAATACAATCATCCAAATGAAATTAATAAATACCTATTTCCAAACTACACACAAGCACCTACAAGACCCATGGACACCGCAGTCTTTCCCCAAGATAGCGAAAAGGCCATGGTCTGGATGGGGAACAGGGCCCTCCAACCTATAACCTCTTCGTTGTCTCTCAACTGAGACTACAGGAACCACCACTACTCTCCTCTGCTCCCAAGGCATTGTCTCGCTCGAGGCAAAAGCTGCCAAGGCAATCGAGGAGGAGGAAGTAAGGGCTCTAAACTATTACGTTCGTTTGTCCATTGTCATGGACAAGTGCACGCCTTACACTATTGGCATAACATGACTAGGGTTTGCATTATATGGATGCCCGTACCAGAATATAACTCGCCCAAGAATACTCTATAGTAGTTCAGTTCGTCTGGTTGCTCACCATGCTCAGTCCATTCGCCTTCACTGAGGGTAACCCACATGTAGCTTTGTTTGTCCATCAGCTGCTTGGTGACAAGCAGGGCCACAACCAAGAAACAAAACAAATGCAAGGGGTGGGATAATAGATGGAGAAAAATACATTAAAAAGCATATAAGCTCAAGGGTATGCCACCTATTGGCAGGGATCCACACAAATGCACACAGTCACCTTAAACCCAAAAGGGTATGCCATTCACTAGTAGTGACTTGTCCACAAATACAGTAGTCATTAACCACTAAAAAGGGTATGCCACCTCATTGACAGTGACCTACTCAGAACATTTATCATTCAAGATAACCTGGGCAGCACTATCATCATCATAACCATCATAGACCAAACACAGATCACATGTTAGTACAACTCATCAACTCACAACTAATTTTTCATCACGAATAATAAGCACATAAGTCACAATGCATAACATGTGTAAACAACATCACATATATACATCAAATACTCATATAAACGTACCACATCACGAGCACAAACATAATACAGCAAACCTCATTCATCATTCAATATGAATGCTATGCATATCCTCTAATCAATCATTCATCACTCTCTCATTAGTGTTCATGATGCATGCGAGTACCCGTAACCATTATAATTGGTGCCATACATCCCGTACTAGGCATTTTACACTTCATACGAAGCACTTCCATCCTATGAGTGTTTAATAACTTATCTTAACTCATTAAGAGATCACATCATATAAGTCCCTATGGGATAACCACCTTGTTACAAGGCATTTTGCCCTCATCAGCTTTATGAATCCATATAGGATTCATATTAGGGTTTGTGTCTTTACTTATTTTTTACTACTATAATATGAAAACATCAATTATTCATATTACTAATAAAACCTAAGTAAAGAAAGGCAGTTACGAACACCTAATTTCATTTGAACAATCTAAAATTAAAATTAAATACAAAAAATGAGAAAAAAATTTAAAACAAAAAAAAAGGAGAAAGAGAAAATTCAATAAAAAGTGCAATTTAAAATAAGATAAAACAATATTTTTGTTTGTTCTTGAAGAGTATAAAAAATAATAAAACAAAAAAAAATGAAAAAAACTAAAATAAAAATAGTAAAGAAAAAGAATATAATAATAATAAGATGAAAGACTATTCTTATTTGTGTGGGGCGTTTTTTTATTGTTCTTTTAAAATCCTTGCACGCACTCATTCACCTAGGCCTCATCACCACTTGCTTACATTTTTCCCTCGACACTCACAACAATTATCACGTTCTTTCTCTTGTAACCAACTCACACATTTTCACCTATTTTTATTATCACTCATCCACAAAGAGACAAAGTAACAAAACCTTTTTCTTTTATCTTTTCCACACTCACATTCCCTTTCATTCCATAAAGTAAGTTTTTTTTCTCATCCTCACCATATCTCACATCACCTACACACACATTTTTATCATTCACGCTCCCCACCAATCACACACACACACACTCAAGTTCACCATATGCACACACACACTAGATTCTTCTCACGTATAACAAACTCAAACACAACACTCTCTCACACGGGGTAGCGTCACACTCACTCACAGGAGAATCACACACTTTTTCTCACGTGTTTTTTCTCTGCATATATCCACACACAAGCACCAGAATCACTCACCTTCACACAAGCACCCACATGTTCTCCCATATCACTCATTTCCATCAATAAAAAGGCTTTTTCTGATCCTCTAAAAAAAGGACTGTCATCAATCATCAATAAAAAATACAATACACACACCTCTCAGATCCTCTCTCATTTCCCCTCGCCTAAACACAAATTCGCTCACCCTCTCTTGGCTCATAGCTCATCATTTCTTTTCTCATAGGCTATTCCCTTTCTTTTGGTGATTCTCTCTCACATAAAGAACATGAAAACCATTACATATGAGCCTCCATAAATAGCAACCAGCACTAGATGACTAATTAACCATTTTGGGGCCCTTTTAAAAACAAATTACCAAAATGGGGTTATTGTAAAACATATTAATGACATAGGACTGTTTTGACCATTGACTGGTCAAAATCGCTAGCTTAACTAGCGAGTATCAGTCCAAGTCAAATTTTATTTATTTATTTATTTATTAAAATTACACGTAAGTGTTGATGTGGCAAATTCTGCTAGTAGCAATAGCGAAAATTACAAGGTGACGCCACGTGGCATCACCCTATGATTTTCGCTAGTAGTCATAGCGTGATGCCACGTGGCGTGATCTTGTAATTTCTGCTACTGCTACTAGCAGAAATCATAGGGTGATACCACGTGGTGTCACCCTATGATTTCTGCTAGTAGCAGTAGCAGAAATTACAAGATCACGCCAAATCATAGGGTGATACCACGTGGTGTCACCCTGTAATTTTCGCTACTGCTACTAGCAGAAATGGCAGGGCGCTGACACATGTTCGTTGGATGATTTTTGCAAGTACAAATAGCAAAAAGAGTAAGCGTCTACTACGTGGCTTCATGGTGCCATTTTTGCTATCAAGAACAACACATTTAACACCTGTTATTTCCACTAGTCACAGTAGCAATTTCAGTGCCTATAAATAGGTGTTTCAACCCTCCGCATTTGTCACAACGAAACTTGTGCATTGCTAGTTACATGTGTTTTTTTTTCTATTGTTATGTAATATAGTTTTAGTCAGTTTACATTTATATATTGTTTATACACACACACACACACACACACACACACACACACACACACACATATATATATATATATATATATATATTTATATTGTTTATATAAGTATAAATATAGTTTATATTTATATATATATATAGAGAGAGAGAGAACGTTTTATTGTAGGATTGTACATATACATATATATATATATATATATATAAGTTCCAACCTGTGGCCTGGTGTTTTTAACCTATAGTTGGTGCCTATTATTCCATGCGTCGATCGCTGGTGCCAAAATGTTGGTCCAATTTTCACTGTATTTTCCACGTAGCGTCAACGAATGCAACTCCTGTGACTGAAGGGGAGGACAAGAAATGGGTTGTTGAAGACCAAACTATCTCATGACTCTATCTAGTTTATGCCATTCACAAATATTAAAACATATCAACGGCACAACAAATTTCTAGACAGCAACCCCATCTCTGCATATTGGCGGCATTACATGAATAATCGCCTTAGTGTATGGCTGCCAAACAATCTACAAAGAACAATTAAATTAACACCATATATAACATATTATAGTTATAGTTATAGGCTGTACAGAATGTCAAATACTTACATCATGCCTCCTCATAATGTCAAACGATTCGTTGATGTGATGTTAAATAGTCATTGTCTATGTGGCTATGTCCACGTTGAAGCCACCTATAAAAATATGGAACGATTAACAAGCATTAACAACAATTGTGTTACCTGATTCCCAGCAGTTAACCAATGACGAAGTCAGGCTTTTTTTTGGAGCTATGCATTTGAATTTTTCCCATGCCCAAAGCTACAATAATAAACACATGCCACCAATAGAATACGTCTTGTAATTAGTGGCGTTACATAACTCGCGATATAACTAGCTAAATACAGCAGCTCCCCACTCATAGCTCCTTGTCTCATTAAAGTCTCGTAAAAATTGAAGATATAGCAATGAGACTTTACTACTTGATTTGTCAACAAATAATGTGCCACCTATAAATCTTAAGATCCATGCCCGAGCATACCTCCTCGGCTGTTCCTCATTCATAACATGCTGACCAATGTCATCAAAATGTTCAGCTAACTAGTTTAATTTAACAAAACTTCCATCGAAGTGTGCTGGTCAAATTCCAAGCAACTCTTCACATAGAGCACCCCAATCAAGCCATGTTGCCCCAATAAAAGGCAGCCTATCAACAGGAAGCCCTAACAAAATTGCGACATCTTAGAGAGTGATCGTGCACTCTCCAAATCTCATGTGAAACGTATGTGTTTCAGGTCTCCACCTCTCCACCAAAACATTGTCCAAACCAGCATTCACTTTTAAGAAAACCATTCTAGCAACCCAATAGAAGCTCGTCTAACAATTAACTTACGTTTCGGCTCACCATTCCATACATGTTGCGACACATGCATACTTTGCATCCATAAGACATCATCATCAATTGGTCCAGAATGAATGTTGCTTAAGCCGGAAGATGAAGAAGACGCCATTTCACCAAGTTCGGTAAAAAACACTGCGTACATTATCAAGAAAAATAATTAATCAGTCAATAAATCATTATAAGTAATTGAATAAATAATTAAATTTTATTATTATCCTCCTAAATAATAAAACCCTCACCGTATTATTAAGAAAGCTAATGTTAGTAAAAATATAAATAAATCCCCCGAAACATAAAGAAAACATTCCATGAAATTTTAAACACACTAATTAGTATGAATATAATTAATCAATCATTAAAATAAAAAAACATACATAATATATATGCTCAACAAAAGTAAAGAAATTAATATTCATTTACCATAATAAATTGTGTATAATTCTTTTTGTATAGAAAAATATAGGGTCATATATACATAGTCATATTAAAAATAAATATAATTATTTTCATTATTTAATTAAAAAATTACCATTAATATATATATTTTTAAACATAAAATACATACAATTTTATTACAAATATAAAAAATAAATGTACAAAATTATAAATTTAACATGGACAATTGTCAAAGTTAATGCAAATAAAAAATTAAATTAAATTAAATTAACTTAACTTAAACATAATCAATTATCAAAATTAAATAAATTATACAGAAAAATTCTACATTAAACAAAATTCAATCATTTACCAAAGTATGCATTAACCTCTTTAAAATACAAAAATTAATGTAATTAATAAATTACAATATGTTACATAACATAAAAGTTTACATAATATCAAGTATATATTTGAAATATAAATACATATTAAAAGTTATTTCACAAAAAAACTAACTAAGTAAAAAAACTAATTTTCATCAATAAATTATTATTCAAATAAAAATCTGTACAATAATTATTTACATAAAAAACTACTTTTCATAAAATGTATATAAAAATTTAATTACCTACACAATAAATTATACAGAAAAATTCTATACTAAACAAAATTAAAACATTTATCATAGTATGCATTAATCACTTAAAAATACAAAAATGAATGTAATTAATAAAATAATTACAATATATTACATAGCATGAAAGTTTACATAATATCAAATATATATTTGAAATATAAATATATATTATAAATTGTTTCACAAAAAAATTAACTAAGTAAAAAAACTAATTTTCATCAACAAATTATTATTTAAATAAAAATTTGTACAATAATTATTTACATAAAAAACTACATTTTATAAAATGTATATATATAAAAAATTAATTACCTACACGATACTTTGTAAGAAGTAGTGACACTTAAAAGGGAGCAATGCAATATAGACAGTCAGAACCCAGATAAGTTGGTGGTGGGATGTGTGGTGTTCGTATGAGGGGCCCTGAGAATTTAAAGGGTAAAAAAATTATTTTTTTACTGCCTGAAAATCGTTACGTACAGTAGAGGGAATACTGTCCCTAGATCCCTTTTTAGACCAGCGGAAATGGTGCAGTGTGTAGTCCCATCGGAAATTATTTTCAGACTAGCGGAAATTGTTTTTTCATTGTCCAAAACTCACTACTTGCAGTAGCAAAAATAACAGCTTTTCACACTACCCTGAATGGTGCAATGTAGCCCCATAGGTGGAGAACAGATAGCACGTCACTTACGCCATTCAAAATAGCAGAAATAGTCTGCATCGAGTCAGAGGGTACTGCATGTACAAGAGCTAATGACACTAGCAAACATGTACATAGCAGTGTCCTACTGGAGGAGTGGTAAAAATGCTACTCTGAGTAGCAGAAATCACAATAATGTATCACATGTCTCATCAATGTAATTTCTGCTAGTAGCAATAACGAAAATTACAAGGGTGACACCACGTGGCTTCACGCTGTAATTTCCTCTCTGTCCATTGGGTAGGATCTAACACATACAGCTTGCCTCGCAAATTTGCTATACCAATCATCCTCTTGCTGGAATTCTACACAACTGAGCAATTTTAAGCATGGAAAATAATGTGACAATCATTGGATCTTAGCAACTATGCAACAGAGAGCAAATTGACATGAAAAGCTGGGACCAAAAGCACATTGTGAAGTATTAGTGTCTTTGAAATATCTACTATCCCAGATATAGATGCAATGATCTGAAGACCATTTGGTAAAGAAATCAAGACTGGATGTGTTCATTAATATGTGACGAATTGAGAAATATCATAAGTGATGTGGTCTGTTGTCCCGGTGTCAAAGATCCAAGTTAAGGAACTCTTAACAAGAGATGGACCTAAATTAGAGTTCAAAGTAATAGTGTTGGTCAAGGAGGAATTGGTCATGGCTGAATTAGCTGTATGTAACTTGAACTGTTGGAGTAATTCAAGCAACCTTAATATTGTTCTTGCGTAAAGTTCAAGGGTGAATTTGTAGTGGTTTCTTGTTGGGATTCACATTCTTCTAAAAGTGGCTGCAAGATTAGTAGCTTTGTTGCCTTTTGATTAGTAACCAGGTGGAAACCATGCTTGTAATAGCACGTCTCCACTGTATGATTGTATCTACCACAATAAGTGCAAACCTTATTAGATCCTTGGTCTCGACCTCCATTGATCTACCTCTACCTCTTTTAAAATTCTGTTGACCATTGTTGGGCTGTTGTTGAAACTATAAGGCAAGAGCCTTAAATTCACCATTATTATCAACAATCGAACAGGCTTGCAACTCCTTCTCTTGTTGGATCACTAAAGAAAAAGCTTTGTTGATGGATGGAAGAGGGTCAATAAGCATAATTTGTGACCCAACATGAGCATATTGCTCGTTCCAGCCTTTCAGAAATCTTATTATGTAATCTTGATCACGATACACCTTAGCATTACTTTTAGCTCCACAATTGCACGTCTCCGAAATGTTCCTAAAATTCTCAAGTTCATCCCACATAGTCTTTAATTGAGTGAAGTATGTGGAAACATCAAGACTTTCTTGCTGAAATTTATACAAATCCACTTGAATTTATGCTATTCTAAAGATATCAATTGATTTCTCAGATTGAGATACATGATTATAGACTTATATATAGGGAAAATAACAGAAAGCTAATACAGTAACAGAAAAATAACAAACATAGAAAAATAACAGAAAGTTGATACAGCAACAGCTAACAAACTAATTTTAATCTGGTGATACTGTGTGTGAATATATAATACACTCCTCACGCTAAGGAGTGGACAAGCTTGCAAGACTGAACATTTGTGGGTAGTCCAATAATGGCCCAATAGCGGGTGGCCCGATAGGCCCAACAACAATCGTTAAGATAGGGTTTGATATCATCTTAGAATGTGGGTTTTGGGTATAACTCAACCTCACAAAACCGGCTTGTAAGGTAAGGATTGTCTCCCACTTATATACTCTATTTTAGCCTCATCACTAGTTCACAACATTAATCTACTAGAAGTGTTTGAATATAATCTGGTGAACGATCTCTAATTGGTATGGTTTAATCAACTCTAGAGAATGGTCTAAACAATAATGTTTTAATTAGCATCACCTGGTCTAGTAAAGGCTTCATGCGTGCAACTATTTGAATGGTGTTTCTTTGCCTTTTACCTATATCTTTTATTTTCTCTTTTGGCCTGAAATTGTGTATTCTACCCTGGCTTCAATTAGTTTGGAATACTTTTTGTTGGGTTTTACTGGTTTTATTGTTATTATAAGAAAAATGTGAACTTATTTGGTACTATGTAGGATATATTATTACCCATTAAAAAAATGTAGAATATATTACATTTTAATTCTATTTTAGCTACTTTTGATTCCGTGGAATACAAAATAGGCAGTACGTGGATTTTCCCTTCAATTCCATTACGGTATTTCTTGAGCAAAACTGTTACTAGGTTCAACGTTTTGAGCCCCTATTTTCATTGTCATACTTTAAGTTGGAGATAAAAAAAAAATTGCTATATTAGTTAGTCGCATTACAAGATTCATATACTAACGAAAAATTATTAGTTATATTACAATTTATATATCTCCCCTGCATCATATATTAATTTAAAATTACCATATCTATACTCCAACTGGAGTGATTTTTAATATTGAATTTTTAAAGATTAAAGCAAGTTTTGAGTTTTGTAGTTTGTAGTTTCATTTTTTTTAATTTTTAGTTTAAAAAATTTTAATGTTATAATTTTTCTTTAAAATTTTTACTAAAAGGATGTGAGACTTTTTATATGATCGAAGCTATGATGAGAGAATTTAGAATGAGAATAAAACAGAGCAAAAAAGAAAAAAAATTATACGCTTTTGTGGATTAAGTCCAAATCAGGCCATGATCAAAATGAGTTAAAAAGACACAAATTTAATTCATATACTCTAAATTTAAAGTCCAAGCCCTACATTTCATTGGATGATTTTGATCTGGGTCAGTCGCAGGCCTGTTGTGCATCGTGGACTATAGCAAGTTGGGGGAAAGAGTTTGGATGCAATTCAAGTTTCTAAAATGGTGCCCAAGTCTAGTGAAATTTCAATTTGTACTAGCTTTGTGGGTTAAACCTAGATCAGCCCATGATTAGATTGGACTAAAAAGACCCAGACTTAATTCATCTCAAAATTTAAAGCCCAAGCCTTATATTTCATCTTACAAATTCGGGTCAAGGCAATTACAGGCTCAATGTGGGATGGGCTAAAAACCACATACTCACTTTAGGCTTCCAAAACGAGGCCTAATTAAGCCTAATGGAAGCCCATTTTGCATAGTTTTTTCGCAGGTTAAGCCCATATCAGGCTAAAAAGTCTATATTTAATTTGTGGTCAAAATTTAATGCTCAAGCTCAACCTTTCACTCAAGCACAATATTTCATCAAGATGGTTTGAGTTGGGCTAATTGAAAGCTTAATGTGGGTTACAACAGGTTAAGCTAAAAATCCCAGATTCAATTCATGCTTCTAAAACGAGGCCCAAACCCAATGAAAGCTTGATTTATGAGTTTTTGTAGGCTATGTAACACTCCTACTTTTATATATTAAATTATTTTGTATGTTAAAAATTGTTTTTAAGTCATCAATGTATTTAGAACAATTAATAATAATTTTAGAAATTTTTCTAGAATTTATTGAGATAATTTTTGTAAAATGACAAAAATACCCCTGGTTGACTATGGGAACCAATCGGAGACTTTTTGACCTCAAAATATTTTGAAAATTTTATATTAAGTATCTCTCATTATAAAAACTTTATCTTGAGAGAAAAGTAGTGAAAAATATAATAATCCTATTTCAATTCTTCCACTATTTTTTTATAATATTTGGCAATACAATTCTGAAAAATCGAAAAGGAATTTTGAAATTCTGACTCCCACCATTTTGCTCAAAATTTGAAGAACTATTTAATCGTGATTTTTAATAATTTTTCGAGCCGGAGCCTGGAGAAATTAGAAAATGACAATTTTGTCCCTATTTCTCAACATTAATAACTGATATGAGGAAAAAATTCAATTGACATTAAAATATCAATTTGAGCTTGGAATTATGTCATATATATTAAAATATAATTTTGGAATTTTTGGGAAATTTTTGGAATTTCTGTGTAAAATGACCAAAATGCTCCTGTGTGTCTAATAAGCCAGTCAGTACTGGTTTGACATTCAAAAAGGGTGAAAATGGTAATTTTAGTTTAATTATGGGTAAAATATTTAATTTTAGAAATTTGATAAAAATTTTGGTATTTATTGAATTAAAATGGATTTTCTATGAATTTCCTAGCTTAAAAATACAAAATAAATACATATAATTTGAAATAAATTAACAAAAATTGAAATTTATTATTAGAAATTTATTTTTGATGAAATATAATGTATTTGTCCATTTTTTCATTAAAATAAATTATTTTGATATTAAAAGCTAATTTTTCAAGTTTAGGCGTTTTTATCGGTACCGGTTAATTCACCTACAGATAAAATTTGACACATGGAGGCTTGCGAAAGCTGGTGGAGCACGTCCCCAACCCTAAAATAGGTGATTCACCACCTATTTGGGATATGTGTCCCTAAATTGGATTAAAAATAAATAAAAATTAGATTTATGACATAATAGTGACATAATGGATGATGTAAAATGGTGGGACACCTAAGCCCCCTCTTCCTCTATAAATACCACCATCCATGGAGAAGATTTTCACCATCCTTCTCCTCCATAAGCTAGAGAGCCTCTCTCTCTAAAAATCTTCTCTCTCTAGAAATTTTTCTTATTTAGTTTTTATGTTAAAATTTTGCTAGTTTTCAACTAGTAGAATTTTTCCTCCTAGAAGCTCTGCGCCAATAATTCCATTCTCTTCATCAACCGCTTTAGAGGTAACGAGGGGAGTGGGGTTGGTTCTAAATTACTATCACTTTGCATGTGGTAGGAAGGGTTTTCCCCTAAACCCGTTTAGGCTTAAGTTTTATTATTATTATTATTGTTTAATGTTAAACTTTAATTTTTGCTAAGTTGTTACTCTACCCAAATTTATATTATTAAATCATAATTACTAAATTGTTATTCTACTCAAATTTAAATTATTAAATTATACTTGCCAAGCTGTTACTTTGTTCAATTTTAGAAAATTAAAAAGCATTTGCTAAGTTGTTAGTCTGCTCAAATTTAGAAAATCAAAATGCATTTATTTAGTTATTATTTTGCCAAAATTTTAGTAATTAAATTATAATTACTATATTGTTATTCTGCAAAAATTTTATATAAGTACTAAATTGTTATTCCGTTAAAATTTTGGTATTACACAATTTTTGCAAAATAAGGCAAAAACGTTGATTGTACTAGTGCTCAAATTAAATGAGACCAGGGAAACCTCTACTTGAGAAGTTAGAAATTGATAGTTTAGTGAGTAATGTAAAGCAAGTGACATGCGGTGGCATGGCACCTTGCTAGGGAAGCCACAGTTTGGTACGCTAAGGAATGAAAGGCAGGGACCCACTTGCAGAGGTCTTGGGGGTAGGAATCGAGTGGTGAAGGTCCCAATGGCCAGGGTAGCGCCCTTGAGCCGGGATAGTCGCCTGATCAAACTCGATAACCCCGACAACTGCTCAGCATTCTAAGATTGGTTTAAGAGTATACCTCTATAAATAGATATCCTTAATTGTTATTTTGTTCTTCAATGATGACGAGGATTGTACTATGTGATGGTGTTGAGAGAGATATATGTACTCCTAGTCACTTCCCAGGTTCTGTTGAGAACTATTACCCACTAATGGGAAGTATGGATCCATACCTAGTCAAGGGTAGTCGGATACAACTTAGAACGAACCTTAGGATCCCTTGTGTTGTGAGTTGTGTTTTATCTTTGCTTTATGGTAGATTTCCTATCGTACATGTAAAAGTAATTTTAGAACAAAATACCTCACTCCATTATTTTCTTCTATGTATGATTGATCGTGATTATTGAAGACAAAATTAACGATCCGTGATGCTGAGTACGAGATAGAGAACATCTCAACGCGGGAGGACCTAAAGACCTATAGTATTTTCTTTTTGTATAAGGGATAGGGTAGATAAATACTACTCTGTATAGGATCTTTTTGATGTATATAGTGGGCTAGGTAGTATATGTATTTCAATGTACTTTTGTTTTCTGACTGTTATGTATTACTCAAACCATGATGTACAGTTTTATGAAATATATGTATATATCTTTCATATTTTATTACCATTTCCAAATTTTGTTAAGTTTGAAATTTCTTTTAAAGCTGGAAAAATTTTACACGCATTTTTATTTACTTAAACTTAATAACTAAATTAATATGAATTATATTTAAAATTAAAAGAGTGTTACAGGCTACACTCAAATTGGGTCATGATTGAATCGAGCTAAAATGGCTCAAATTTAATTCATGTTCAAAATTTAAAGTTAAAGCCTTACATTTCATCGCGCAGAGTTTGGGTCAAGTTGATTACAAGCTCAATGCAGGTCACAAGCTATAGAGGGTTGAGCCAAAGAACCAAATTCAATTTAGGCTACTAAAATGAGGCCCAAGCCTAAAGAAAGACCTATTTGTATTGGTTTTTGTAGGCTAAGCCCACTAAAAATATCTAAGTTTAATTTGAGCTCAAAATTTAAAGCTCAAACCCTACATTTCATCAAGTAGGTTTAGATAAGGTTAGCCGACCTAATCCATTTTGCCACCTCTACCGAAGGCTAAATAGGAGGCGAAGAAGATTGGATTAAGAGATGAAGAAAGGTGAAGGAAAGTATTGAAACGAGTGAGACAAGTTCTAAAAGCTTAAAACTAGATTTAGAAAAAATAATCTTCTTTTTCCAAAAGTGACCTTTTTATACAAACATGTTTTGTTTTCAAATTTAAGCTTGAAAACCAAAAATCGAAAATTTACAGCCACCTCAAACAGGACCTAAGATTTTGAGTTTGGTGATTGGAAGGTATAGGTTGAGGTGATGACTTTGGGTGGTTGTCAAATAATGGCTGTGGTGTTTTTCGATGGCACTAGCAATTATGACAACTATATAGGCTTCCAATATGTTGGCATGGTTGATGATGGTGTGAGAGAGTACCGGAGTTTGTGTTGATTTTGTAGCCCTTGAAATTAGGGCGGCTTGTACGATGGACCATTAAATCAACTAGTCCATCGGTGGACCACTAATTTAAACTATTAGATATATAAATAAAAAAATTAACAGTTGAGATTGTAATTAAATCAATAAATCTTAAACATTGATTTTTTTTTATTCATATATCTAAGAGTTTAAATTAGTGGTCCACTATAGAATTTTCCTGAAATTGGTTTATTTTAGTGGCTCTTAGGGGTAAGATTGGCACACCACTAAGTTTATATTAGTATTTTAGGTTGTATACGATACAAGATAAATGTTTATTTTAAATAATAAAATTTATGACTAATTATTATTTTTAAATATATAAATTATATCCTCCTTATATATTAAATCATAATAGTTATTTTAAATGAGAGTATTTTTAGCTGCTATTTTTCAACAATAGTGTTTTTAGCTATCATTCTTTAATGAGAGAATTTTTAAGAATTTTTTAACCTCTTATCTCTTTTAATCTATCACTTTCAATAGTTTTAGTTCTAAATTGAATTTTAATATTTTTTTTAAAAAAAATTATCAATGATTAAAAATTAATATTGTATTACAATAATTGTTAATTATAAATTTAAAATATAATTTATATGCTCAAAAATATTTATTTATTACAAATTTTAATTATAATATAATTTATATATTCAGAAGTATTTATTTATTATAAATTTACGTTATATAAAATAAATATTTATTCTATGCAATGCAGAGGTTAAAATATTAGTTATAATTAAAATTTTCTAATAATAAATAAATATTTTTAAAAATAAAATTATATTTTAGATTCACAATAAATAATTTATATTGTAATATAAGGTTATTTTTAATTATTGACAAATTCTTTTAAAAATTTATTGAAATTCGACTTAAAAATAAAGATGAAAATGATAAATTAAAAAGAGATAAGCGGTTAAGAAAATTAACTATATAGATAAAGATAAAAGGAGAGTGGTTTGAGATAATTGAGAAAAAAAATTGAACTACTTGTTAAATCAAATTAAATTTGACATTACAATTAAGAAATATATTTGAAAAAAATAAAAAAAATAAAACTAAATATTCAATATATATGATTAAGATAAGACATGTGCTTAAGCCTTAATGAAAGTGATAATGACTCCTAAAAATGCTCCTATTCAAGAATAAGTGAATAACTTTTAAAAACACTCTCATTCAAAAATAATTATTAAAAACGCTCTCATTCAAAAATAAATATTTAAATTTATAATACAAGAATAAATTTAAAGATTTTATTTTAATTTAGAGTAATTATTAGATTTATTTTAAATGTGGTTATTTTTATCTTAATCTTATGTTTAAAAAATTTGTTTTAAATTAGTTACAATACTAATCATTGATTTTCTAATTGATTGTTATTAGAGCATTTTATCTTCCAAAGTGCAATATTCACCTACTTTAGAATACTCGATTTTTTTTCTTTTCTCCCATCATTTTCATCATATATATTGCAAAAAAATTGTACCAAAAACAGATAAAATTTAAACTTTTACTTATCATAATTAAGATTATTAGATAAAGATAAAGTTTTGAATTTCATCCCCATAAAGATAAGGTCCTATCTCTATATAATGAGGAAATTTCTTATTGACATGAACTTTTATTCTGTAAAAAGAGTGTATGGCTGTATGCCATAGGCGTTAACAGTTACAATTTCTTCGTCACTCTTAAGCTCAAATCACTCATCCATGGAATCCTCCTATCACCTCTATTTAAACCCTTTAGAAGAATCAGCCACCCTGTCTATCCCACAAGATAGTCCTATTAGCGATTACTTCTACATTAACTTTTATTACATCAATCACGAAATCATGTCCTCCCGAACCCACCCCTTAGACTCCGACTCCTTGACCATAATCAATCGCACATTCTTGGTTCCTCGTCAAATCTTATGTGATTGTAATGAAGCAACCGTCTCGGATAGGAACAACACAGTCTTTTTGCACGATACGTTCTCCTCCATGCCTATTTGCCCCGAGTTGTTGGACGCAATACTACCCCATATTGGTGAATACGCTAGGGAACTCGTTGCGGAAACCCACGAAGGACGTAACGTATGGGTGATGGATGTGAGGCTTCACATTACCACACGACCTCGTGAAAATGATGATGATGTTGTTGATCATCGTGAGGACCAACGTGTGTTGTTATCAGCTTCCCAAATTGCGGATTCGTTGAAGAAAGTTGGAACAACCGATCTTCCTTCTTATTCTGTGGAACAATGTGCGATTTGTTTGGAGGAGTTTTGTAACGAATCAAAGTCAGAACTCGTTTCCACCAAATGCTTGCATGTTTTCCATAAAGAGTGTGTTGTCAAGTGGCTCCAAAGTTGCATAGGTCGTCTTCAATCATCCTACTCATGCCCGTTGTGTCGTTGCCAAATATGTTAATATGTAAGTAGAGTTCACCGCCCATCCCCACTAAGCCCACTATTATGAGAATGATATTGTTAGATGAGAATAAGTTGTTATATTAAAACATATAGCTAGGATTAAAATACAATTAAAATGTCACTTAAATCTCACGGGACCTAATTCTTCTAAAAATCTCGTTTTCCCCTCACCTTTCCTTGAAGATTTCTGTTATGTAGTTAACTGAGAACACTCCAGAAACCCACGTCATCAATGAACACTGTCATTCGAAGGTTTTAGAGGGTTGGTTGCTTAACACCAGAAATCTTTTACTGTCAACAGTATTTAAAAATCGGCTTGGACCAGCTAATCGGACCGAAAATCGGTAGTGCAACCGGTCCAAGCCGATGAATGGATCGGACATGCCATTGACCTGGTATGAACCAGTGTAACTCGGCGGGTTTTACGGTTGAACCAGTGAATTGGCGGGTTGACCAGGACTAGTTCAAAGAATTACAACTTCATTTTAACTACATTATTAAAAAATAGAAATCCCAACTTATAATATAATTTATATATTTAAAAATATTTATTTACTGTTAATTTTAATTATAAAAAATAAATATTCATATGTGAAATGATAATAATCACCAAAATCATAAATCTGAAATCCGAATGCACGTATACATACGACATTAATGTCTCCTGTTGAGCAATTGCACTTACTTTTTTACTTGTTCCTGTTTGTTTGACCTAAATGCATAACTTTGAGTCCTTCCTTCACACTTATCTCAAATGTCATTATTATTTTTTTATTTATTTTTAGACTACACATTACCATTGAAATTTAATTTAATTAATTTTATAGGTATGAAATTTATATGTGATACATATTTTCAAATTTTTTTAATAGAGACCAGATCATGCAGTTCAATCAGTGACCCTCTTGTTCGATTATTGACCCATTATTCTAATCGAGTTAATGACCAGTCCGAGTTTTAAAACTTTGATAGCAAGTGTGTATTTCATTCTACATTTGGCTTCATATTTTAGGAATCGCTGAGAGTATCAAGATGAACATCATAACTACTTCTTAATTGTTATATAATTATACATTCTTTGCTGCGAGAACCTTTCCCTAATCCAATCAAATTTTGCCTTCTATTTTAATCTTTTGCCTTTCACATTTCTGGGTTGTCATAACTGTTAATGATGTCGACATTTGGTTCCCCTAATTTCCATTATCATTGTGCACTTGTCGTTATGGACCATTTAAAAACCTGCATTTTTCACATCTAGAGTTAGTTTGAAGAGAAGAAAGGTAAAAAAGTTGCGTTTGGAGTTGCTTATGGCAGTAATACAGAATCATAGATATTGATGAATACGTGATTGTCATTAGTGTTGATTACTCTAATTCAGAACCAACCTTTGATATACAGAATATGCGCCTTTGGTTTGGTAGTAGTCTGTTTTGACTTCGGTTTTAAAATTTCCTGATTTTTTTAAGCATGGAGTCTAGTTGTATGCTCTCTTATTTTTATTTGGTCAGCAATGAAAATGCAGTTTTTAACTTTTACTTTCTCATATGTCTTTATCTAATCTGTAAACAATAACTGCACTTTGCAGCTTCAAGGACTACAAGGATGGTAAATGCGCTAACTAGGACGCGGTTACAGGGTGGATATGTCTCGTATCCATGGGAGAGGAGATGCAGGAGTTGCTATCAGTTCCCAATTCTAGCAATTTTCTTTCGATATTACTTCTTCCCAAGTTTCAGATAGGATAGCTTCTCGCTACAAAGATGTGGAGGACGCACTAGCCAGGGCAAATACATGGCTGAATGCAGCTCAAGCTTCAGGGGTCTCTGTTGTCTTTATGAACGTCCAAACCGAATCCCTACTTACTTAGGTAAATGATCAATTCCCTTATTGCAATAAGGCACATTCGGTTACTAGAAAATTGACAGAAAGACCCACATGGTTTTGTTCAAAATTCTAGCAGTAATCCTTTATATTATAATTTTTTGTAATAATTTGTTATCTAACCTAATTATTTTCGGATTGAATGTCTAATTATATTTCACTTTTTAGATGAAGACTAATTGAAAGAATTGAGATTTTGATCATGTAAGAATAAGCGTTTTGTGCTTCAATTGCATGGTTATGATTTTGTTCATTATTTTCATTTGCAGGAAGTTGTTTTTGTCAACAAAGACTTGTTACTGTAGTTTACGTCTTGATACAACTCTTATTGTTGATAATGACACGGAATTGATATTTTAGAGTTTTTAACTTGTACCTTTTTATTAGTGGTTGGTTAAGAAACTATTAACCTTTTTGTTATTGTTAGTTCAAGTTATTATCTTTGAATTCTTTTTCTTATTTTTATGGTATGATCTCGCATCTTTTTAAAATTAATTTTGTATTAAATTCTTGATTTGTTTGTTAATATATATTATTTAATTAATTACCAAAATGATAAAAGTGAGTTAGGTAGCCTATAGAGTGGGTTAAGCAACCTATAAAGTAGGTTAGCTTACTTTGTGGGCCAAGCTAGTTAATTAAAAAAGTAAGTCAATTTTCTTAAAATTTAAGACCGATGAGCCGACCCTAGTCCAGAAGACCATAAGGGCATTTTAGCCTTGTGGATTTTTCTTTTTATGAGGCTTTTAGCCCTTTAGGCTAAGACTAAATGGAATCAAGTGAACCATTTTGACAACTCTAAATATGGTAATTATGCAAACATTTTTGTTGATGTGTACTTTTACAACAATCATGTATCAAATTTAATTCGCATATATTATTTTAAATACCTATTTAATATGCATCATTTTTCTTTATCCTACATTTTGCATTTAACTTTTTTTGAGTGGGTGGATATATAAAATGAGAAAGTAAAAACATATCTGCGCTTAATTTAAAATGGGTTGTGTTTACAAGATTCTTTATTTCAAATCAATGATGAATAAATTTTTACTTTCTCATTTTATATATTCCTTTACTTATGAGTCAAATTCATAAATTTTGGGGTAAACAATGTTTTTGGTCTTGTAAAATTGGTTAAAATTGATCTTGGTCCTTGTATTTTAAATAATGGTTTTAGTCCTCCACTTTTTAAGATGCAATGAAACTATTCCCTAATGCTGATTTTTTTGCTTACGTGTCTAACGACTAACATGTAGCAACCATTTGACAGCATGTGTGGTGTAGATGCCATGGGACAAATGTTACATGTTTCATTTTAAGAATGATTTTAGCCCTGTTAATTGGTTAAATGTATTTTTGGTCTATGAAAATTGGTCAAATGTGGTCTAGGTTCCTATATTTTAAAATTAATGATTTATATCATTCAATTTCTAAAATATGTGAAAGTAGTCCCTATTACTAACTATTAATTAAGGTGGTTCCTCTAATGACACATGAGAATTTTTGTGACATGGATGAGATGTGACAACCATGTGCATGGTTGTTAAATTGCGATTTTATTCGTGAAATTGCACAATTCTATGAGTCAACGACGGGCTCCCATGTTGAATTGGAGATAGGATCACTCAAAGGTGGGATTGAAGTAGAATCGCGATCTTCCTCATAAAAGCATATGATTGTTGATCCCTAGCGATCTTCGTGGTGCAAAAAAAATGGCTCGGGTCCTTCTGACCCGATTTTGAAAGCAAAAAACTTTTTTCTTCTCAATTCAAATAACACTGCCATTCCGTTGCGTGACCTTAGCTCATCACCCATTCACGACTCCTTGGCCGTTTGCAATCGCCGATGTCGAAGTCGCACTGCCACCACTAATCTGCAGTATCCTGCACCGCAGTCCCATTCCCTTGTGCCTCTGTTTGCAAACTCTGTTTTGCAAACTAAAGTCCTATGAAATGCGAATGTGCCACCACTGCCCTAACTTTCTTTGATTTTTTTTCTTTTCCAGTTTGTTTCTCTTTTCTTTAAATACCAAACTTTTTTTTGTTCATGTGCCCTCGTATCTCTTCTATGAATAGCCATGTGTTTTTGGAATGAGCTAAGTGTATTTTTTTCTTTTGGTTACAAATGGGCCTAAGTGTGTAGTATATTTTTTTGGTTTGTACCAAGGACATTTCCAAAACGATAATCAGAGACTAATTCTTCTTGAGAAGTAGAGATTACCAAAATAGATTTTGTCTCTCCCAACAAAGTCTGTTCCATATGCATAGCTAAGGAATCGAACCTCTATCGATATGCTTAAAGAATCTAGCTATTTACTAACTGTGTTGGACTTTGTTGGTTAAGTGTTTAATATATAATTATAATTATTTACAGAATGGGACTATGACTTTTTAAATGATTATAATATATTATTCTCTTTTAAATAGGCCTAAGTGTTTCTCTTCTCTGTCAATTATTAATTATCATAATAATATGTAATTATTCTGTTAATTATAATATATTATTATGGTTATATTTTTTTAATTTAAATTTATTTAATGTTGTAATTTAGAGGTGTTTTTATCTATGTTATTTTTTATGCATATATATTATATATAAATATAAATTTGTATTTTAGGTTAAAAAGTAGATCTTATGATCCAAGTTACAATTCTCGAGTTACAAGTTTTCATCCCTTTCTCGATCCTAGGTAAAATTTGGATTTTAACAACTTTGACCATGTGGCATGCTCTAACGAAAGACAGGCGAACCTAATCCAAATCATCCATCAAAAACTTTAATGCATACTCCTTGACACCCTTTAGTAATTGTTGTCGCGTGAATAAACTTAGCCAAAAGGTTTGACTAAACTTTATCTAACACGATCCCATAATAACCAGACGATTTCGCCAAGAGAGGGAATCTATCTCTTGGCTATGAGTTCCTAAGTCACTCCAAAGAGCACTTAGTTTAGGTGAGAATAGAAAGAACGGTTGCTAGAAAGCAAATGCTAAAAACTATAAATAAAGACAGTAAATAAAAGTTGTAAAGTAAAGGCAAGATAAATGATAAATAAGTTGTATGATTGATTGGGAGTTTGTCAAACTTGAAGTACATGACCTATTTATGCTGTGCAATCAAGTACAATCAAAAGAACCACGTTTTTCTACCTGATAACTGCCTAGAACGTGGTTTGGGACTCATTCAACTAACTTTACACTGTCTCGGCTAATTTGCCACCTGTTCGGCAACTCTTGGCCATTATATCTGCTCATTGGAGCCTGCTTTGGCTAATCATGGTGGGCCTGTCAACGTGACACATAGTCATAAACCTCCTCATTCTTTAGGATCATGATCCACTTCAAAAAATCTATCACCAATCGTTATTGGCTGTTGGAGTAATGTCGCTTACCTTATCCTATTTTTTAGGAGGTAAGGGTTTGACCAGTTCAAAACACCTTCTACCCTTGTTCCTCCTAGAATCATGGGAAATTTTAGAATTGGTAGATTGTCTTTTTGCATCAACCTCCTGTTTTCGATAAAATTAGTTGAATTTATCAAAAACATGTCTTGGCATACCTAGCCAAATCCTTCCCACAGCAACCTCTTTCAACTAAGATATGGCTAGCACGCACTTAGCTTAACCTTAAAAGTACCTATGCTGAACATCAACCCATTCTATTTATAGAGGCCCCTTTTATTTTTTAGGTGCCAATAGTAACTAACAAATCAAGTTCCAACATTTTGAGCTCTAATTAAACAACCTTAATAGACTTTGCTAATATATGCGTTCCAAACTTGATATTTTTTTTTACTATTGCATAATGTTAACTACAACAAGGCAAAGTTAGATAGTGTTTTCCTTATTAGGTAAAGTTTTTGGCCAAAGTATCACAAAAAGATTGAAAGGGCATGGTGTCCTTTTTTTTTTTTTTTTGGCCTTATTATAATAACATTATACAATAGTGAAAAATTTTAAACTTGACTTAGATACTGAATATTTATCTACATACCCTTGAGATTTTTTGAAAGCCAAATGTAAAAGGGTCTAATCATGAAACACATCAATACCAAAAAAATTGAAGGCTTATCCATTATATTAGAGTTTTGCAAACGTTGTTAAATTAGTGCTTTATGTGTTGGAACTTTGTTAGTTATTGAAGAGTGTCAATGAACATGCATTAGATGTTTTAATGCCCAATTTAAATTTTAGTCATATGCCTGTCATTCCAGTTGTCATTAGAGGAACCACCTTAACGAAGTTAATAATATGAAATACTTTCACTATATTTCATAAATGGAAGGACTAAAACCACTGGAATACAAGCATTCTTGACAAGGATTCTTTTCTTCCCAAAAATTTTTGTACAAGCCTCTACAAGCTCATAACGCAAATATTCATATTGAAGCCTCTTCAAGCTTCTTTCTCTTAAAAAAAAACACTTAGAAAGGTAAATTTTAATGTTATTTTAAGGTATATAATGAAGACTTGATGATAATTAATAAATATGAAGAATATTATGAGAATGTACAAAGGAACAGAGAAAAAGAGCTTTGAAAACAGTGAAAGAAATCTTGTTTGAGATAGTTGCATCTCTTTAATTTTTCAAATTTTGGTATTTATAGTACAAGATTTTAACTAAGGTCAAGATCTGTTGATACCAAGTGTTAAAATTAGTCAAATTACACTTTCAATAACTTTTTATAGAATGTAAATTTAATCAATTTAACTGTTGAGTTTGATGTTCTTATTAATTAGATTAAGTATACAAAATTTTATATAATTCTAAAATTATTTAGTAGTTCACTACATCACTTTATTTTAATGTATAATATGATATTAAAATATATGTAACTATTCAATGTTAAATAACATATCTAGAAAAGTCTAAATTATATGAAATTTGATATACATAATTATGAAGATAATATCACATAATTCAACAGTTAATTGGTGAAATTTACATTAGGTTTAAAAAGTTTGTTTTTCTTTAGAAATATTAGTTTATCATTGAACCATACATTTAATGCAAAGAAATGTTGCTCCCAGGGATGGATTTACTTATAGGAGTGGGGGACCTTGCCCCCTAACTTTTTTCCTATTTAAAATTCTTCCAAAGTGAAATTTGATTTTGCAAACTAAATTCATAATTTATTCGCACTTATGCAGTAAAATGTCATTTACTTAATGGATTTATTATGTGAGCTATTATTTTATTCAACCTTAAAGAAAGTTTTGAAATCTTAGTGGACCGTGGAACTAAATAAAGTCTTTATTATAATTTTTAAATTATGGTAGTTAATTTTTAATATTTAAATTAGGGTAAATATTTTTTATTTAAAGGTTCTAGTTACGGAAATAATGGCATTTAAGTGTTATTTATTTCTTTTATATATTTGGCAAAATATTCCATTTTTTTATAGTTTTAATTGTAGAAATAATATTTTTTTCCTTTTTATAGATAAAATATTCAAGTATCATTTATATTTTTAATAGTCTTTTCTTTTTATAATCCATTGTTATTTTAAAATCTATAAATAATTGCATTTGCATTCAAACAACTTTATATTTGATTATAATCGATTTGAGAATAAAAAATTATTTAACCTTTATCATCAATGTTTTTAAAACTAGACCAATCATTGAACCGATCAAGGCACTAGTTCAAGGTTCAATGGTTCAACTGTAATTGATCTGTGGTCGAACCGGTATTAGTAAAATAATAATAATAATTAAATAATACATAAAATAATATTAAAAAAACATAATATCATAATTTTATAATACTAAAAATTAAAAATAAAACATAATTTTATAGGTTCTTTATATTTACAATACCTATAAAAGTGCAAATCAAGTAAGTCATGATACTTAAGTATAAGTTTTAACTATACACATTAACACTTATTAATAAAAAAAGTTTATATTTAAAATAAAAAAGAAGATGATAAATACTTTAGGTTAGTTTTTTATTTTTTTAAAAGAAAAAAATCAAAATAATGTTGTATTCAGCACTTTTCTTTGACTTGCTGTAACTAATTTTTGACCGATATTTGGTTGGTTTTGACATATTTTTCCGATTTTTGACCAGTTTTTCGATTTTTTGACCGGTTTTTCTTCAGGTCGATTCTGTGGTTTATTTAAACCAGTCAGGTAACCGGTTCACTAGTTTTCTAGTCTGACTAGCCGGTTCAGTCCGATTTTCAAAACATAGTTTATCAGTGACTAACAACTTAATTTTTGAGATACATAACAATTATTCTCTCTTCTTATATTTTTTTTATTTGTCTTATCTTGTTTTTGTTCTTCTTGTCATTGTTTGTGAGTAACATATTTTTTTTCTAATTTATTTTTTGAGTAACATAATTTTGTGAGTATCATAATTTATTCTAATTTAGTATATTTTTAGAACATAATTAATAGAATTTTTTGCAAAATTTTATGATTAACAATAACAATTTTTATTGTAAATTCATAAAGATTTTTGGAGACATATGAAACTGATAATTGACATTTGTAATCTTGGGTTGTTTTAAAAAAAGTATATTTAGTTTGTTTTTTATGTAAATATATTTTCTATTATATGTTCTTATATTGTTTTAAAAAAATACATAATTATAAAATTTTGTATAAAATTCAATATTTATATATTTATTGAATAAATTTTAATTTTATAGTTCCCCCCAACATAGAAGTCTAGCTCCGTCCCTGGCTCCTAATCTCACGTAAAAAGCTATTTTATCTTTAAGTTTGTCAACTACTTCCTCGGTGTTGTAACCTTTAAGATGAAACTTTCTATTCTAAGCTTGACATCCTATCACTTGATTTAAATGTCCAACTTGTCACCTCTCCTTTAGGATAAGAGCATAGTCTTCAACAAAAACTTTTGCAATAGAATTTGACTTGTCTTATAGCATATTAGCGATATCATTGAACAGTGTTAGAAAGCTTCCAAACGCCTAGAAAATCAAACAATTCAAAGTGTCTAAGATCCTAAGACGAGCAGATGTTATGCTTATAGTCTATCAAACGCTTTATTCATCAGAGCATTTTTGAAGATTCTACATACTTAGTAAATCCATCAGCTTGCATAAAAATTCATGAAGTCCTATTGTGTTATTATTATAAAAAATTTGAAATGTCAACTATCTTGACTCTAACTATCTTCCCCTTATTATCTTCAAAACAAAACAAAACAAGAAAAAAATTATCTTCTCCGTATTGATGTGACAAACCATTATGATTTAATGAATTTTTCTTTGGTGGGAATTTTGGCTCCTCCTAAAAAATAATCCTTGTAAGTTATGCTTTATTTTAGGATTATCTTATGAGTTACTTTGCTTTTAAGAGGATTCCAACGATTTTGAAATACCATAGGCAATTGCCTTCTTTTTTTTTTTATAAAGATAGGCAATTGCTTTATGAACAAAGCAAAATGTTATTTATTAATGAAGACTATTAGACAATACATGTATTGAATCATATACATTCAACTTTTGCTTATTTCAGACCATGCATCACATCATATTATCTCATAACATTATCAAAATAAATATAAGATGAAATATTAAGCAAAGATAGGAAATCCTACAAGGATATCAGATCATATTTTATAACCGTTATCAGAATAGACAATTAAGTAATTAGACAAGACAATCTATATGATTCGTAGACCTACACGCCTACATAAAAAAACTTTCCTAAATATTGTATGACTTTAGAAGAGTTTTGATAAGGTAGGCTTTGTGGCTTACCCATTAAAGCTTCCTTTGTGTGCAGAGATAAATGTGTTTCATGTTCCCAACTAATGAAATTTCAGTTGCTAAATGTGTTCCCTTAGCCATACAACTACTAATGAAGTTCTTTTTAAAGTGGAAGGATGTATTCTTCATGAGAGTTGTACTACGATTTAATGTAGAAGTATCCTAATTTAGTCATTTAGAGTTTTGAGGACAAAGGTTCTTTTAAGGGAGAGGGTTTGTTACATATTATCTAGTCTCACTTGAACTTTTAACCAACATTGGACCATTTTTATTTTTTATTTTTTGGTTAGTATTCCCCCTCCCCCCTTGCTAGTATTGTGAATAACTACTTAGGATCACCTACATTGTTGTGGTAGCCACGTGACTTTATCCATCTTTTTGTCAGAAAGAATATCACGTAAATAAAGGAAAATTGAGAATGCTGAACAATCAATGAAGGATAAACAAAATTCTCCTTCCTCCAAAGTTCATAATCATTGAAGAGCGTTCATCTTCAGCTTTCCCTAGTTATTGGTTGGTAATTCTCTGAATATGTCAGCGTCTCCTCTAAAATACATCTGATGTTTTTTCTCCGATTTTAGATTGGAAAGAATCACAAAAATGTAGAAACTCAAATAACAGTGATAACCAAAACTAGGGAAATATATGGTGTCTCTTACCTTACAAACCACTTGTTTGTTAATCTTCTTTCTAACCATGTTCCTTGATATCAGCAGCATATAACTTCCTAAACATGTATTCCCGTTTTCATCAACAGCAATCTGACCAGGTTAGCCCGAGTGTTCCGACCTTGGAGCCATAGTTGGGGCCTCTTTTAGGATAACAAGTGATAATGGGCAACAAGACAGGATTTGATTTATGAACAAAGCAGAAATAGAAAAAACAATCAAACTCAACTTGCCATTATATACAGAATACTGTACTCCCTCACTTGACAGTTAACCACTATGTTGTTGAAGAGTGCAGATTGGTATTATCTACATCATAATATAACATAGTATTAAAAGGTAAAAACAGGATTATACAAAAAGATCCATCATTTGCAAGAACAAGGATGCCAAGAGTTCCATGGAACCTATTTCCAAATTGTAAGCACTTCCTGAAACATCTCCAGCATTAGCTCCCTATCTGCATGTCGGAAAAAGGTATTTATTTCATCTCTAACATCATATATCTTACCAAAATCAAATAAGTATGTGAAACATCCTTTCTTCAACTTGTGCAACTGGTAAAGCCAAGCATCGTTTAGCCTCTCCAGAACATTTCCCGAGTTAAGATCTTCCAGTAGGCTTTCCTCACAGGCATCTTTGAGGTCACCAATCTCATACTTATTGGCAGCTCCAAGCAATGCAAGCCTGTGGTTCCAGAAATCTTCCTGTTTTATAGTGCCGTACAGGTAACTCAGAAGGGACATGCAGGATTCTTGAGACATATCTTCCATGTGGATCGTAGATGTCTCTTTTTCATCACCATTGTGAAGATACAAGTCATGGAACACGGTAGAACTTGCAGATAAAACTGCCTTATGAGCCCTCAGAGTACCATCTGCGGTGATAATGGTGAGGTCAGCATGTATAGCCTCCTCAAGCATGCGAGACAGGCATCGAAGAGTGCTTTGAGCTGCAACAGTTTGCAGTTTTCCATCAGATGGCCATACAGATCTGGCTTCTCCACCCTGATTTTCAAAAGAAACGATCAATGGTTAAGAAGCAACAATCTAATACTAGTTCAAACGTTCCCTCAAGACAATGCAATTGATCAGATAAAAAGCATGATGTGCTGCTTAGTGCTTAGCAAGTAACTTATACCAATATTTTATAAACAGATGAATATTTAGAGGAAAAAGCAAACACCATTATATTTATGCATAAATTATAAAATTATTTATTTACATCAACATCATATGAATATAGTAATGATTATAAAAATTAGGGACTCACATTCACAGGGCAGGTCTTCAGGTCAAGAAATTCAACATCAATAACAAAGCGACCAAGGAATGTAGTATCCACAGGCCAGACAAAGTCATCACATGTCCTAAGCACCCTTTCATGAACTGAACATTACAAGCACATACAAGTGAAGGCACAACCTGTGTCAGCATTTCATTATACAATCTTGAAGTTGCTATAGGTAAGTGCAATTTTAATCTTCATGGCTGCCAATTTGAGGTGGCAATGCAAATTTAGCCCTATTTCTTGTTGGTAAAAAGAAGTGATGAGCGTATATAGCAGATGCCAAAATTAGAACACTAGAACTTCTGGTATAAGGGAAAACCCTGAGATGATCACATAAGCAAAAATTGGGAAGTAAACTTCAAGCTTATGTTGCTAACTTGAATTTAGGGGCCAGGATTTAAAAAAAAAAGCTTATACACATTTGAGAATAAATTTTCAGACTTTTATGAATTGCTTGATTGTTTTGCACTCAGCATATTGATGTTTATATACATGGAAAAACAAATAAAACATACGATTAAATATATTTTTAGTCCCTATAAATATGACTTTATTTGAGTTTGGTCCTTTAAGAATTTTAACGTTGGTTTTGATCCTCAGAAATTTTTATTTTTTTAAATGGTCGCTGTCATCAATTAGTGGAAAAGTGACATGCATCAAGTCATGTCACGTTAGCAACCATTTTAAGGTGACATGTGACATGGTGAATTAAACTTCTTTCATAAGTTAAAATCAACTTATGCACTTCAAATTTTGAAAAAATTAGATGACAATTTCTATAAAAGTTGAAGTGTATAAGTTGATTTTAACTTATAAGAGAAATTTAATTCATTTTATCTTCTTATTTTCTTTAGATATAAGTACTCATTGAGAAGTTTATCCAAACAAGACCAAAAGCCAAAGGCCAGCTTATTCAAGAAGAGAAATAACAAGAAGGGGTGGAAATTAAAGAAAGAGGATACAAAATTTCATAACCAAAATAAATTTTTTTGCCACAGGATCATAATTATGGGCTGTGTTTCTGGTCATGTAAGCCCTTATTAAAAAAGGTTTGTACTAAGTAAGTACCAATGATATGATCGCAATACAACATGAAAATTCTGTAAATATTACAGGTAATTAAATGTGTAATTGACAACTTTTCAAGGCTTGACACTACTCCAAGCAGCCAATCCCTTCTTTTCCAATGAGTTGCTAATGATTAAAATTTAAACCCAAATGTTACACAGAGTTTATGTAGCATTTTAAAGTCACAAATATCTAACATATACAATGTTCCACATCCCCATGGCCATGGTTAAATATCTTAAAAACAATGTCATTTATCATAAATTCTGAACAAGCAATTTTTTGTCCTTTTGGTGATATTCAAAATACTAATGCAGATATTGTGCTTATTAATTTGTGTGTTGTAAAAGTTTCTGCATACTTTGTGACATGGAAACTTGAATATTGCATAGACCCAAACTTTATTACAGCCAACATCATTTTGTTTTGTAGATCTCCCAACTCCCCTTCTTTTATAATAACCACATAATTTCCAAGCCATTGAACTCATTTGTTGAAACAGTTTGCTATATTATAATCCACACTCTTCATTGCCAAATAATCCACACTCCGGAAAAAGAATTATAACAATTTATCTAAAGCAAAAATAACCAAATCACCTTTCAAGCATTTCCTACCCACTGTCCCTTGCTGTCTATGGTATCAAACCGATAGACCCAGCAGAACAAGCCCAACAAAGGAACACAACACAAGGCTCAAGCACACACAAAGAAGGCCAAAAGATTTGGATGGTTATGTCCAGTCTTATTAAATAGATACCAACATAGCCAAAATTTGAATAGAGGAGAGTAAGCATAGCAGTGTCATGTGTAGCAGGATGTATTACATGAGCAGTGAGATGATGCAGCAGTTTGTTAAAACTAGTTACTATTCCTTAATACCAACATCACCCACACATAACAAAAATCATATTGCCCTAAATTTTCACCTCTTTTCTCTTGGAGCCTCTCCTTACTTAAAACCAAGGACTCCATTCCTTGATAATAGCCACATAGTAATAACTACTGACTGATGAAAAATCAGAATCTAAAATCTTAGCCTACAAGTATAATCTCAATCAAATGTTCTATCATATCTCCTTGCCATCAACATCCCAAGTCCCCTCTCTTTCAATCACAAACACACATGGATCAACTCAAAGGACTTGGGATCACATCATTTCACATGATCAATTACGTCTCAATATCTCCAAATTAAATTTTCTTTTTTCTTTTCTTTTTTTGTACCTAGAGTATCCCCAGCCGAGAGACAGCGGCTAGAGGCTAATCCCTCGAGGTACATGCTAGAGTGACCTCTTCCCACAAATGTTATTCCATACGCTACAGACCTGAAAATCGAACCTCTAACCACACACTTAAAAAAACATGGTTATCTGTCAACTATGCCATCCGATATTGGTATCAATATTAAGATTTAATAACAGAAAACGAAAAGCACAATTCAAAACCTTGGCAAGAAAGTGTTACAAAAGAGGAAAGAGAAGAAGGGAGAAATATGGCACGGACCAGGGGAAATGTAAAACTTGCGGGAAGGGCCAGAGTTATTAGAGACTCGTAGGATGAAGCGAGCGACAGGTGGCTGTTCCTTAGAAACCCGAGAAGGTTCTGGAAAGATGTGTATGTAGAGGTACCGGTTCCGCTCTATGGACATGTACCTGGGCATAAATAATACATCATAGACATCAATTCAGGCACAATCACTCAGAACACAACGCATTAACCAAACAGAGTAGTAGTAAAGAGACACGTGATGTGTGCGTGCGTGCGTGTGCGTACCAGTTCCAAATTCCGAGCTTGAAAGGGTCTGATTTTTTGTAGGAGCAGGGTCCGAAGTTCTCGATTTTCCATTGGGCTAATCTGGCGATGGTCTCCACCTTCGTATCGGCCATGTCGGTGAGTGAGTGAGCGAGTGGCTCTGGCTATTGGGAAATTGCGGAGACCGGAGAAAGGAGAACCGCACCCACCCGCAGGGAGAAGAGACAAAGACTAAGGTTGGACTGTGTCTAAAAGCATCTTACTTGGAAAGCAGCAAAGCTTCTGTTTTCTAATGCTTGATGTGCACCATTGATAGTAGATAATTAAGTCCATGATTGGGCTTAGTTTTTCGTTGGTTAAATTAATTTCTAGTTACTAAACTATTTGGAAATTTTTAATAAAATTTTTAAAAATTTAATGGTCATTTATTGTCAGTGTAAAAAGTTTTACAATGTCAACTAGTCAAAAATCACTATTAATATGACTCTTAAAGTATTTATTATAAAAGTTAACAAACTTACAATAAATGGTGATTTATGATTGGATGATAGTATAAAACTATTTTACACTGTCAATGCATTACCTATTTTCTCAATTCTTAAACTATAAAAATTTTATAACTAATTCTTCAATCTTGTAAATTTTTTATAATTAGATTTTTAGGGCTTTTAAAATCACTTTAAATTATCACTTTTGTGCAGTCTTAAATCATCAAAAACTAACTCGGAAGATCTATTTTTTTAATTTAGAGACCCAATTACAAATTTTTTTTAATTTAAAGATCTACTTAAAAATTTGTAAATAATTTTAAAGCCTACAGAATAATTTAACTTTTTTTGTTTTCTAAAGAAAATAATTAGTTAATTACATTGTTTGGGGATGGATAGTGTTGTTGGTTATGCATTCGTGGACAGTGTCGGTAAAATTGTGGTTACAAGTGTCAGTAACATTTATTAATATTTAATAATATTAGGAATAATTTTGTTGATTTTTTATTTTTATTCTTTTTGTTTGAAAATAATTTTATTTTTGGAAAAAAAAGTTAGATTTGTGCTTTTTTTTTACATTTATGATAAATAAAATAAGAAAGTAATAATGAAATGAAAGGGTAATATGAGTTTATATATTTAAAATAATATTTAATGATTTTCTTAATTATTGTGTATAAGTTTAAGAATTTAATGATTATACATTGTTAGTATAAAAACTTTTATACTTATGTCAATGAAAAATTATCATTAGTATAACTTTTAAGGTAGTTATTAAAAAAGTTAGTAAACATACAATAAATGATGGTTTGTAATTTAATGACAGTATAAAATTGTTTTACACCATCAGTGTATAGTCTATTTTCTCTAGGTTTAAGAGTTTAATAACTATATAATATCAATGTAAAACTTTTATACTATCAGTCAATAAAAAATTATTATTGGTATGATTTTTAAGATAATTATTATAAAAGTCAACAAACATACCATAAATGATGGTTTGTGATATAATGTAAAATTGTTTTATTCTGTCAATGCATAACTTATTTTCTCTAAGTTTAAAAGTTTAATAATTATGTACTGTTTAAAAACTTTTACATTGTCAGTCAATAGGAAATTATTGTTAATATGACTTTTAAGGTAATTATTATAAAAATCAACAAACATACTATAAATTTTAAAAATAAAATAAAGTTATGAGATGAAAATGAAACTCAAATTGAAGTTAATTAAGAAAAATATATTTACAAATTTTTTTTTAACATTATTTACAAATTTACTTTTAAATTCCTTATTAAGATTTTTTTTATAAAAGTTCTTTTAAATATAAATATGTTAATTTACACTAAAGCTACATGAATTACATTAACTCAACCGGTCTGGCTAGAAAATCAAGGATCTTGCTTTAAGTCAATTGAGATGCCCAGAGATGATAATGAAAAGAATTTAAGTAAGATAGATGAATATCTATACTTAAGAAAAATAACTTCCATTATCGTATATATTTATACTCAACAAGTACCTATATAGTTGAACTCATATGTATTACTTCTATTAAATATGTTTTCCTTTTATAGTGTATTTTTCAACTAATTAGTAACACAAAACACTATTTAAATATTAAAAATTGACAAAGAAAAATTAATAAAACAAAATAATAATAATTAAGAGTGCAATACTTAATTAAAAACAATATCCAAATCCTTATTAGTCAGACATTGACCCATGTCCATATAATGAGCAAAAACACTACTAATTTATGAGTAAATTTTGCAAATGCTAATTCTATATGGGTTCAATTGTCATCCTCAATCTTAGATCACATTTCTTTCATTGGTTAAATGGCTATACCAGTGGAGTTCGACTATAGCTTAAAACAAACAAAAACAATTGTTATACACTAACAATTAGTCGTTGAGTTTACTTTTATTATTATACCATTTGTCTAGTAAAAATAAACTGTTAGTATATAAATATTAAAAGCGTATATTAATATATATATATATATATATATATATATATATATATATATGAGTTTAATGGTCATGCACTGACAATATAGCTAATCAAAAATCACTGTTAATATGACTTTTAAAATATTTATTATAAAAGTCAACAAACTTACAATAAATGGTGGTTTGTAATTGGATAACAGTATAAAACTATTAATGCATAGCCTATTATATATATATATATATATATATATATATATATATATATATATATATATATTATTGTTAATGTAGATATATAATATTTATTTTAATAGTTTAATTTTCCTTATACAAAAGTTATATCAATGAAGACAATTTTAATGTCAAACATTTTTTTCATATAAGGAACTTTTATAGTGTCCTTTAAAAATTAAATTAATACTACTATGGATTTTAATTTTTTTCTATTATTTTCTTAAAAAATAACTTTATTTGTATAAAGTTAAAAGTAATTATGGATATTATGTTATTTTAGACTATAACATCAAATAATATAATTTTTAAATATTATAATTATTAAATTGTTCATTTAAAATATGAATATTTTTATATAATATATATACTTTCAAACTAGTTGCATGAAACATTAACAATATGAAAAATAATGGTTTCAAAAATTTTATGAGTTTAATTTTCATGTATTGTGAGTGTAAAATTTTTTATATTATCAACCAATCAGAAATTATGTTATATATGACTTTTAAGATAATTATTAAAAAATCAACAAGCTAATCATACATAAACTATATAATTAGGTGATAATGCACAAAAAAATTACACTCTCAATACATTTAATTTAACTAAATTCTAACTTTGTTGTATTTAAAATGGAACTCTCTCTCTCTCTCTCTCTCTCTCTCTCTCTATATATATATATATATATATATATATATATATTGTTATTGTAAAGGAGACTTGAACAAAAGTTAGCCGTTGATCAAAACTTCAACTTTACAATAGCCATTGATAGGAGATGTAATTAAATTTAATGAACCTCATTGTATTTAATGAAAAACTAAATTATCACATTAATGCTATTTATTATACAATTTTGATAATTAAATATTAATTTTGATATTAAGTATTATTATACAATTTTAATAATCAAATATTAATTTTAATTGTATTTAACAAATTTAATTATATTAACAAATACATAGTCATTGATCTAATTAGATTTAACAAATTTAATTATATTAAATTAGTATTTAATCATATTAAAACAAAAAACGAAACTATTTTGAATTTAATACTATTTATAGTTAATTAAAATTAATATTATATTGTCGTTTCTGATTTTTGGCCATTACATTGATAAATTGTATTCTCTATATAAGCTCGAACAAAATGCTGAGAAAAAGCATTTTGGTTCTCTCGTATTCTAATTTTAGTGGTTTATGATTTCTTTTTCTATTTCAATGAGTTACTTATGGTTGTCTCTTATTTAAACTTGACCGATAAACATTTTGGTTATATCATTGCACAACTTTATTCTATTAATCAACCTTTTTTCTTTAACAATTTAAAGTGATTTTCTTGCTATTAATTCATTAGTCTTTTGCTGAAAATATTATTTTATGCCATTATTTTATATTGTTTGTTTTAGAGTAATTATATGTATGCTATAATAGGAGATGTGACACTCGTTCACATTCGACACAACTCATGTTAATTACTTACTTATTTAGTTATTTAATCTTTAAGTTAACAAAAATATGAGAAATTTTTTTGCGTTTTATTTTGCGCTCAATAGTCCTCTCAAAACCTTTAAAGTACAAAAAGTGTAAATGAAACAGAATTTGAAAATGGGTGTAAAAGATAAATAAAATGAGACAAATCATATAATCATAATTAGAACCAAATACATATAGGTTTATGAGAATACATCTAAAGTTGGATATAACTAAAACTAACTAGAATACATCTGAAGTTATGAAATATAGGAAAATACCAAAAAGTACATAAACAGACATTAGCCACCCCCTATATACATCAAAAAGACATCCTAGCTAGAGCAATGTCTAGAATCTACTCCAGTCCCTGTATCGAAAAAAGAAAGGCCACCAGACAGAGCCTACCGATCCTCATTGGTCTGCGTCTCATCAGAGTCCACATTAGTTGCATGGTGTGTGTAGCCATTGGGCACCTCATGGGATACCCCAAGTCTAGAGGAAGAGGCAGATGAAGTGGTGTGTCATCCATTAGTCATCCCCACTTGGTACTCGGCCATAGGGGAGTCCATGGGTGACTCAACCAGTATCACCTCCATAGGTGATTCCTCGTCTGATAGTTGTCCATCTTTTGTGGGCCCACAACAAGTAGTAACTCAAGAAGTGGAGGATGCGCATTCATATAAGGCGCAACAAAAAGAATCTTAGGGTTTGCTAGCTGTGAAGGTGATAGGGGAGGCACATACTGAAAAGTGTGGCAACGGAGAAGATGCCATAAAGATAGGAATAGTAGCAAAAAATAGAGGCATAAGAACCCTTGGGATTGGAGACATGAATGTGACGATCATGAGGCCAATGTAAGTCAAGTAGTCCATGTCTTCATGATAGATCCACGTCCCTCCCTCATGGTAATCAACACGAAGGTTGAAAATGATGGGCATCGCCATCTTCACATATCAACCACGAACAGTCATGCATAAAGAAACAAACAGAGGAGTGAGGCAATTTTGTTCTTAAAATCACTTTCACTTAGATGGTAGGGCATTCTGCCGTCACTCACAAATAAAACACAGTTGACAATAAAGAAAGAGAGAACCTAGGGTTTATCTAAGTTATAATGACTACCCTTGACATTGTATAGATCCATACTTCCACCAAACTGGAAAATGGTTGGGAAAACATATATCTCTCTCAACATCGTCAACATGGTACAATCCTCTTCATCACTGAGGAACAAAGCAATAGCTTAGGACATTTACAGTCCATTCAAAGGTATACTTCTTGCACCAACCTTGGAATGCTGAGCATTTGTCGAAGTTATCAAGCTTGGTCAAGCGAATATCCCGACTCAAGAACGCCATCTTGGTCATTGGGACCTTCACCACTCGACACCTTACCCACAAGACCTCCACAAGTGGATCCCTATCTTTCATTCCTTAGCCTACCAACTGTGACTTCCCATGCAAGGTATCATGCCACTGCATGTCCCTCGCATCACATTTCTCTACTTACTAATCATTGTCCTTGCCTGTCACTCATAACTTGGACAAAGGTTTCCCTGGTCTTAGTGTGCTTGAGCACCAGTACAGTTTCTCCTTAATTTTGCCTGTTATCAAAAGGCCTAGTCTTATCACTGTATAATAAATTGGGATCACTAAATTTTAGATATGCATTAAAGCAATTTTAGAAGATAAAAGGAAAATTAGTAATTCATCTATTTATTTCAACCTAATTACTTTAAGTACCTAATTTAAGAACTAAATTTACTTGGAGAACCCTAAATTAGGTACTAATCGTTAAACAATTAGACTTGATTATTGAAAACCCTAGTTTAAGTATGGGCTTAGGTACTTAATAAAGAGTTTAACTAGTTAACCAAGATTTAATGTATAATTGATTTTTGCATCATGAGAACTGAATTGCATAGAGGTTCCTAAATACCATGATTAATTTATCAAAACTAAGTTTTTGACTAGTTAGTCATGATTCAAATAAAATTATGTAACCCAAGTTATTTATGTGCTTTATCAAAACTAAGCCTTTATAATCAAATTATAAAAATTCCTTTAAAATTAATTAAGAACCAAAAAGTTATATGTCTTAGGAAAAATATATTTAATTTTTATTAAAAAAAGTCCATAATTAGGTTCTGTTCGAGAGTGTTTTGATACCTCAAACGGGGTGGACGCTTCAGGCAGATCCGACAAGCAACAACAGCTAGTTGTCACCTGCAAAGACATTCTGATACCTAAGTCAGTGTCTGTAAGAGGTGAATAATGAGGCTTAGATATGTTTCTAAAGGCATATAATGCCTTATATAGCAGCAAAGTGGAGGGAAAGGTGGTTAGTCAATTACTGTGGGCCTTAAGCCACGTGGCTAGGCCCAAAGGGGGTCCAGAACAATAGTCCCCAAAGTCTGTGGCTCGTGTTGATACAAGCACTAGCTTGTTCTTTGAGCCACGTGGCTTAGGCTTTCACTGCCACATTTTCTCTCCTCTTGCAGAATGTTAGTTTAAAGTAAAAAAAAAAAAGTTTTGAAGTTACCCGACAAAGGCGAGCTAAAGAGATGCAAATCACATATGTCGCTTCCCGGTTGAGGTATCGCCTTTTGCTTTGCTTTTGTACCTGAAATAGATTTCAATATATATTTTATTATATATATTTTTCCCTTTTTTTGTACCTGATGAAATTTGTATATATTTGAGCTTTCTTTGCTTTCTTGCTTTTGCTTATCTCAATGGGCTTTGCTTTACTGCTTCCGTCATCTCGATGAACTTTTGCTTGTTCACTTCAAACCCTGGCTGGATTAAATCCATATACACAAGGTGATGACCTTTCTGTATTATTTTTGCTATCTCGATGAACTTTTGCTTGTTCATCTTAGACCTTAGTTAGATTAAATCCATGTATACTGGGCAATAGCCTTCCTGCCTCATTTTTGCTATCTTAGTGAACTTTTGCTTGTTCATCTCAGACCCCAACTAGATTAAATCCATGTACATGAGATGATAGCCTTCCAACTTTATTGTTTTTGTCCTCGGTGGCATGGCATCTCATGGCCTGCAAAACAATGTAAATGATTTTGTCCATACTCCCTACGAGGTTGGTCATAAGTTCGGCTTAGAAGGTGATATGCCAGTCTTGCAAATTCTTTCAAACAAAAGCAAGGCAAGGCAAACTTTATGTTTATAAGAAAAGAGCTTCTTCTAATCAAGTCGTGTTTGTAGCATCGTTTTGTAGTCCCTGTTCTTGGACTTTCCTCCAAAAGAAATGACATGTATGCGTATAGCAATTGCATTATGGCATGGCCTAACTCGTATGTTAGCATTTGAATCCAATATAAATATAATGAAAGGAAATAACATACGCCTAACACTTACGGCATCACGTGTGACAGTATATCATAATAGCATATAATTAAAGAGATTTGATATGCATAACACTTTCATGCATGTGAATTATTATATGTCATTGTTTATTGTATTATTAAAGGCTATTTTAGGCTTTAATACTTGCAGGTCCCATCATGAAATGCATGATCAAATGTTTATACACTAGCCGACGTATTATCATTACATGACTAATAGTTAAAAATTCCACCGTATGCATTAGCATTTAAGAGGTGTTTATGATGGCATAAAAAGTTGACATTTATAAAAAAAGAGCATTGAAAAAGGTTTTGCAACTTTTACCTCATTCAACTTTTATCTCTTCTAGCTTTCGAGCTCGCCTTAGTCTAGATGCATATGTCGGGTGGTAGTTTGTGATGAAGGCGATGTTAGATGCAAGGCTGGAAGGGCAAAACCATGTATGACGTCTGTTATGTCAGGTGACTTTTAGAAAGCATAAATAAATGAAGTCAATGAGCATGCATTCTATATATTGCAACTTTGTGATAAGTGAGTACACGGTACACACAATAAAGATGAAAGCCAGAAATGGGGCATTAAGGCAGAGCCGGGGTTGGGGATGGTGCTTCTACATGGACTTGTCATTGTTCGGGTATTGACTTGGTACTCGTCAATTATACAGGTCGCCAATTAAGTCTACAGCATCTCTGGCTGTTTATAATGAGTGGACGCAAGTGTTACCACCCAGACACCTACAGGTAATGCCCCGTCTTTGTAAAGGGTGAAGCTACCGGGATTATAGGACGACTACACTTTGACAACTAAAGAAAATTAAAGTGTGAGCTTGGGTGCGCAAAGATCCATTGACCATGAAAACCAAAAGCATCCAAGTCGGGGCTAAGACATAAGTAAAGATGATGTCGGGCTTCTTCATATTCATGACGGCATGTCTACATCTTAGTCAACAGTGGCTGATGGAGGCATTGCAGAGGTTGAAGGTGATGTCGGCAGTGGAGTTGGCTCTGGGATGGAGAATTTTGAATGAAATCACCCATCTTTGATGATCGAGTCTAATTGGGATTTGACAAATCCAATCTCAAACTAGAGGATTGACTTCGCGATTCGTTGTGATGTGAAGGTTTCAACAAATTGAGCTTGAATCGAGGCATTGTATTACCTACAAGAACATTAACATTTAGCAAAGTGAAATTGCAAACACGAATCCAGATTCACAATCCATAGTTATCTTACTTTTTCCTTTGAGTCTTGAAGGGGCAACGAATCAATTGGAGAAATCTAGAACTCCATTAAAGAATGAATAATGACGAATCAAAAATAAAGAGCAAATTGAATCACTTCGCTTCTTGATTACACTTCTCAATAACTTTTGTCCGCTCCTATCTCTTACTTCTTGATAGGAAAAACACATTTGTGATTTGACGCATAGGTTGAAAAATTTGAATGGCTACGGCAGGCCCACGGAAAGTTTCTCGACGTCCACCGTGAAGGAAAGAGGAGGAAAAGTGTAACACTCCTTTAATTTTAAACATAATTCATATTAATTTAATTATTAAGTCAAGTTGATGAAAATGTGAGTAAAACTTTTTTCGATTTTATGATAGAAAATTTCTAAATTTAATAGAATTTGGAAATAGAAGTGAAATAATAAAACTGCCTATATATATATCAACTGTACATCATGGTTTGAGTAATACTTAACAGAAAAAAAAAAAACAAAAGTACATTAAAAGATATATACTATCTAGCCCAATATAGACATCAAAAAGATCTTATACAGAGCAGTATTTATCTACCCTATCCCTCAAATAAAATATTATAAACTAGGTCTACAAATCTAGAGGAGTATCCTCTGACTCATCCTCAGCATCCTCATGCATTGTCGTCATCTTCAATAAGTGTGATCAATCATATAAGGAAGAAAAACAATGGAGTGAGGTGATTTGTTCTAAAATCACTTTCACATGTATGGTAAGAATTAAAACACAATTAACGTAGGGAACTTAGGGTTTATTCTAAGTTATACTATACTACCCTTAACTTGGTATGGATCCATACTTCCCATTAGCGAGTAATGGTTCTCAATAAAACCTAGGAAGTGACTAGGAGTACATATATCTCATCAATATCATCACATGGTACAGTCCTCATCATCAATGAGGAACAAATATTAGTCAAGACGTCTATTTATGTAACACCCTTAACTGTCAACATTTTTGTAACTCAAGTTCGAGCTCTAATAACTCAGTAGTAGAAATTAAGGTGGATTTTTTTTTTTTAAATCCTTTAAAACCGAAATTGTAGCATAATATAAAATCTGAAATCTTTTTCCATATAAAACAAAATAAGAGTTTTACTACCAAACCATTAATAAAATACTATGATAACAAATACCAATAAAAATGAAATACAATTTAAAACTCTACAAAAATGCAACTACATATTCTTGATACGAAAAAAGTTTACATTACATTCTAATGACATTATAGCACAGTCTACTACACAACTAGATACTCCTCCAGATTAAAGCATTATCATTCTAATCCCAAAGGAATACCAATTTTGACACCACACCAGATTATTTCGACATATGGTATTATAGAATCAAACCATGAACTCATTGTTCCATAAGAACAGGTCATTTATATCTTCAATATCACGCATTCCTAAGCCATGTACCTGCTCATGTGTAAATAAAAAGGTAATCCGCTCCCTATTTTCGTTCCAAACATCCGTAGATGAAGGTAAGGACGAATTAATCAGGGGCAAGAACTAAACAATTTGAAACCAAGAAATCAAATAAACCCAAAGACCCACCCAAACCATAGTTCATATCACAAAATTAGTATGACAGACATTAAACCATGTATTAAACATTACAGCATTTAGTAAAGAGCACATTCACAATTCATAATAAATTATTACAGCATATGTATATATCATAGTCATTACGCACACATAATGCATCCCATTCCCATGCTACACACAAACAAAGATTTGATGTATGACCTATCGTCTTTCTTTTCAATCCATCAATTATTTCTATCAAGTTACTCAACAAATCCAAATGGTAGTACTACAAGTCTGTCTATACTGCTACCATCCACTATTGATGCGTCCCATACCACACCAATTTAGGGTTTTATTGAGACACTCGTTAATGTAATGCATGGGGGCCTATAATCTACTAAGTGTTCATCAATATCCATGGGAAGTGACTAAGAGTACATATACCTCTCTCACACCAAGGTACAATCCTCCTCATCATCGAAGGAACGAGCAATTTTTTAGCTAAAGACATTCATAGTCCAAATAGAGGTATACTCTCACACCAATCCTAGAATGCTTAGCAATTATCGGGGTTATCAAGCTTGGTTAGGTGAATATCCTGGCTTAAGGGCGCTACTCTAACTATTGGGACCTTCATCATTTGATACCTTACCCCCAAGACCTCCGCAAGTAAGTCCTTGCCTTTCATTCCTCAATGTACCAACTGTGGCTTTCCCATCCAAAACCCATGTCATCAATGCATGGTTTACAACATCAATACATATGCATATGATATATGAACATCCACAAAAACAATATATTCAATTATAAACATTTATACTTTTCTAGAAAATTTAGCAAAACCTCCTTTATTTTTTGGTACTTTTCCCATACCAAAACATAAGTAAGATAACAAGGGTACCTGCTTAATACACATCCATCACATAGGTTCACTGCCCAAACATCAATATTATCATAATAATCAACTTTTCATTCTTAAAGGCTCACATAGTCATTCACAGGTTATCAATTCTTTCTTTTCTCATTCCAATTTAAATAACAAACAAATACACAATTACCCTAAATTAAAATTGACATTTCTATACTTTCAAAATACTATTAAATTACTCATAAAACACTAGGATATTATTCTTTTAGATTTCATAGCAATTAATTATAAAAGTTCTTAAATTCTTAAACAGAATATTCTGATTTTTAAGACCAAGTTAAAAATCAAATTTCTTAGATAGAACGATTTTTTTTTGCTACAAATTATATCTCTTTGGAAAGCTCTATGTTTGTAGTTTTCAAATCATCAAGCCTTTTATTTAGGAAAAATTTACAAAATTTATTAAAAATGAATAAGTGAACAAAGGTCACCCACGTTTCTAAACAGGATAATTAACTTCAAACTTGTTTTTATCAATCATTTTGAAACCAAATGACATAAAACTTAATTTTATTCTATTTTCCTTTGGACATATTTTTCGGATTGACCAAGAACACTCACTAATTCATTTTGTGCAATTTATGGTGAATTATTTCTTAAGACTATCATAGTGCTGAAAAACAGAATGGTTCAATGCACTTAACTTGTCTTCCAATTAACATTTCGGACATCAAATGAAATCAAAAAACTATAAACCATATATGGTTAGAAAGATTAGAATGTATAATTTTTAGAAAAGCAACTCGTTTTTGCTAGTTGTTTTTACATTAATACAGTTTTTAAAATGAATCACCACTGTTCAGGTTCGTTTTCACTGACAGAACAGCCAACTTTGACCACACATAGCTCCCTCATTTCTTACTTTTTTTCAACGATTCTTGTGCCTAAATTGTAGCCCCGGATGTCTATTTTCACCTCCAAAAATCAGAACTCAAAACTAACAACCACACAAAGAGTTATTACAGAATTATTTAGCTCTGTCCTGTACGAAAATACCCTGGCAGCACACCATCAAAACACTTATCATCACCAATTCATAATATAACTCAATTATCTTATCAAGGACATGTTTTTAACACAACAATAACATCACACACGGCCCAACTAAGCTCTATGTGACCAGTCACATGCATACATACAATAATCTATATTTTCAAGACGTATCATACAATTCACAGTAGACATGAAAATAACATCAAACCATTATCACTAAGCCAATTCAATTTCAAAAATTCAAATTGAAGTGGATCTTCCCCTTACCCATGTGAAGCCATGGCTGTCCACAAGAGGAAAGGATAGGGCTTTGCTCATCCACACCCCAATCAAGCTTATAATTGTAAAATCAAGACAAAACAAGCACTAATTAGTGGTTTACATCAAAAGCCCTTTGTAAAATTGAAGAAATTTTAAGAAGAAATTATGAGAAATTGAAGAAAATTGGTGGTGGTGCATGAGTGCCGAGACTAGAGAGGAGGAAGAGAGAAGAAGATGAGCTCTCTTACCTTGGATTGATTACAAATGATGTTGAAAGACCTTGGGTCTTTGAGAAAATGTGGAAATTTGGAGAACTTTGGAGGAGAATGGAGAAATGAAGTGAGTTGGTGAAGGAGGAAAGGTGATCTACGAGCTCAATAGCCAAGGAGGAAAGAAATATCAAGTTTCTCACAACTAAACGTCGACACGTGTCACTAAAATGCTTAGTTATTGAAATTTTCATTGCATTCGTTTTAATTTCGACATAACGAGCTTACTAGAAATTGTGATTAATGAAATTAGACTTAATCTAGTCCTTCTCTGGTCATACATATGAGTTTTATTTGCAAACAAAGCTAAAAACAATCGATTTATTTTATAAGTGATTTTATGAGCTATTTATGAACTTATTTTTAGAAAACTGCCATATAGGTTTCAATTTTAGTTTTCCTTGTTCAGGTAAGGTCTAAACACACTAAGGAACCTCCTGTAACTTTTTTATAATTTTTAAAGCTCATTTAGCGTTTTTAATTGTGCTCTATAAGTGCTTGCGAACACTTTTTACTCATATATGCTAAATTATAAAAATTCTTGAAAAAATTTCTAAAAATCCATGATAAATTTATAATCATTTTTCTAAGCTTAAAAATTATTTTTCTTAAATTTTTTGACTATTCTACGATTTATCTCTTAATTATCTTTCTTTATTCTAATTTATTAATTGCAATAAATCTAATTTTATTTATAAAATTACCAAAAATTATTTTTATTTCTTAGATACTTTTCTAATATTATTCTATGGCTAGAATATATTTTTCTCAACTTTAGAAATGTCTCTGCTATTTATTTAGACATTTCTATATAATTCCATTTATTACCTTTATTATTATTATTATTATTATTAAGTTTAGATATTATTTATTCATTGAAGCTAAATCAAAGCTTTCAAAATTTATAAATCTCTTTCTAGACTTTTGATTAATATTACAAGACAATTAAACAAATGAAAATTATTAGATAATTATTTAAGTAATATTTTGAGGATGTTACAATTTACAGAGATATACTCTCACACAAATCCTGGAATGTTGAGCAATTGTTAGGATTATCAAGCTTGGTCAAGCGAATATGCCAACTTGAGGGCGCTACTCTGGTCATTAGGACCTTCACCACTCGATGCCTACCCCCAAGACCTCCTCAAATAGGTCCCTAGCTTTCAATCCTCAGCATACCAAATTGTAGCTTCTCTAACAGTGTGTCATGCCACTGCATGTCACTTGCTTTATATTATTCACTAAATTATCAATTCCTAACTTCTCAAGTAGAGGTTCTCTTGGTCTTATTTAATTTGAGCACCAATACAATCAATATTTCTATCTTATTTTGCAAAAATTTTAATATAATAACAATTTAGTAATCATATAAAATTTTAGTAGAATAACGACATAGTAATTATAATTTAATTATTGAAATTTTGGCAGAATAATAACTAAATAAATATATTTTAATTTTCTAAATTTGAGTAGAGTAACAACTTAGTAAGTGCATTTTAATTTTTTAAAATTAAGCGGAGTAACAGCTTAGCAAGTGCATTTTAATTTTCTAAAATTGAGTAGAGTAACAGCTTAGCAATTATAATTTAATAATCAAAATTTATACAGAGTAACAACTTAGCAAATATTAAAGTTTAATATCAAATTATATAACAATAATAATAATAGTAATAATAAAACTTAAGCCTAAACGGATTTAGGGGAAAATCCTTCCTACCAACATGCATAGTGACAATAATTTAGAACTAACCCCACTCCCCCCATTACTTCTAAGGTGGTTGATGAAGAGGATGAAATTGTTGATGGAAAGTTCCTAGGAAGAGAACTTTACTAATTGTTGGAAAACTAATAAAATTTTAGTATAAAAACAAAGTAAAAGAAATTTTTCTCTCTCGAGAGAAACCCTCTAAGAATTTGGCTAGCTTGAGAGAGTGGAGGATGTGTGAAAAATTTCCAAGAAGCATGGGTATTTATAGAGGAGAAAGGTGGGTTAGGTGTCCCCAAAATGACATAAGTGATGATGCAATAAAATCTATTTTTAATTTCTTTTTAATTAATTTTAGGGACACATAACCCAAATAGGTGGTGAATCACCTATTTTAGGGTTGGGGATGTGCTCCACCAGCTGTCCCAAGCTTCCATGTGTCAATTTTTATCTGTAGGTGAATTAACAAGTATCGATAAAAATGCCTAAACTTGAAAAATTAGCTTTTAATATCAAAATAATGCATTTTAATGCAAAATTGTACGAATAAATTATTTTTCATCAAAAATAAATTTGTAATAATAAATTTTAATTTTTATTAATTTCTTTCAAATTATATGTATTTATTTGTATTTTTAAGCTTGAAAATCCATAAAAAATCTATTCTAATTCAATAAATACCAAAAATTTTATGAAAATTCTAAAATAAAATATTTTATCCATAAGTAAACTAAAAATACCATTTTTACCCTTTTTGGACGTCAAACCAATACTAGCTAAGCTTAATAGACACTTAGGAACATTTTGGTTATTTTATACAGGAATTCTAGAAAATTTTTAAAATTATATTTTAATATATATGACATGATTCCAAGCTCAAATTGACATTCTAATATCAATTGAATCTTTTTCTCGTGTCAGCCCTTAATGTTAAGAAATAGGAACAAAATCGTCATTTTCTAATTTCTCCAGGCTTCGACATGAAAAAATTATTAAAAATCACAATTAAATAGCTCTTGAAATTCTGAGCATAATAGTGGGGATCAGATTTTTGAAATTCCTTCACAATTTTTCAAAATTACATTGTCAAATATTAGAAAAAATGTTGAAAAAATTAAAATAGTGTTGTTATATTTTTCACTATTTTTCTTTAAAAATAAAATTTTTATAATGAAATATACTTAATATAAAATTTTTAAAATATTTTGAGGTCAAAAAGTCCCTAGTTGGTTTCCGTAGTCAATTAAGGGTATTTTTGTCGTTTTACAAAAATTATCTCAATAAATTCTTGAAAATTTTCTAAAATTATTAGTAATTATTCTAAGTACAATGATGACTTAAAAAAAATTAAACATTTATAATTATTTTTGTTTATTAATTATATTATTTAGCTTTTAAAGGACAAAATGGTTATTTTATAAATTTACGAACTTCGTTTCCCAAAAATTATAAAAAATATAAACTCAGTACTATTTATTAATATGAATGTAACCATAAGGATCAAATTTTTGATATTCCTATCTAGTTTTCTAAAAATAAATATAGAATAATTAATATACAAAAGTAAGGGTGTTACAAAGAGCATTCTTCCCATAGATAGCGCCAATGTTTGAGAGAGTTTTGGTACCTCAAACAGGGTGGACACTTTAGCTGGTTTCGGCGAGCAACGACACCTGGTTGTCACCTGCAAAGACACTCTGATGCCTAAGTCAGTGTCTGTAAGAGGTGAATAATGAGGCTTCGATATGTACCTAAAGGCATATGATGCCTTATATAGCAACAAAATGGAGGAAAAGGTGGTTAGTCAATTACCGTGGGCCTCGAGTCATGTGCTAGGCCTAAAGAGGGTCCAAAACAAGTTCTAAGTGTTAAGAACATGGTATTTTATCAAGCTAGAAAAAGTGTAATATAGTCCAAAACTGATTTCTAGTTACAGCAATTTCATGCCTCAGATTTGAAATTCATTTTCAATGAATAAATGATTTCTGTTTGAGATGATCCATAATTCTTTGGAAAAGAAATTTTGTCTTGTTTCTAGATAATCCAAGGTTACCTCAAGTGAAAATCTACAAAAATAGATGCAAAAATGACAAAACGAAAGGGTCAGAATACCCTATTGGAGGACCAGTGGCTCCATTTTGCCATTTTCACGTCCCACTTCAATTTTTCAGTAACAAGTACACTTAAAAACCTTTCCAAAAAGACCAAGATATTTAAAAACCAAAGTCTACACTATTTATTATGATTTTTAACATTTAAAATTTTCAAAAGTGTTTCCAGTTAAAAAAATGCACAACCTCTCGATTCTAAAAATTATTAAAAATAGTAAATGAAAGTAAACATAGGTAAACTTTATATGCTTAGAATTCTTTTTGAACCTACTTTCTATTCATTCTAGGATTTTTGGCCAACACACAACCGAACCTTCTAAAATCTCCTTTTTGTACAGATTGCCAATTAACATTTTTCAAAAAGCAATCTTAACTTTCAAAAAGTATAACTTCATCATTTTTGAACATTTTTAAGCACTTCTTGGGTCTATTTTGGAGGAAATTTTGTCTAATTTACAACAAAAAAATAAGAACTCAAAAATATTAAGTATAATTTGAGTTATGGCAAAAACAGTGAGCAGTGTCTAGACAAAAAACAAAAACAACTTACTTGGCATCAAACCTTTCTTCATAAAAACCTTTTCTTTCATCAAGTTGGCAACTTTAAATGGGTAAATGAATTTTAGGAGTCCTTAAGTACATCAAGAGCTATAATAACCACAATCGTATCTCACAAAAACCATAACTCCTTGAGGAGAGATAAAGGTCAACACTTGGTTGTACAACTAGACTTGGGTTCCTTTTTAAAGTCTTTTCAAGTTCCTTGTTGGTCTAGAGGTCATAACTCATAATTTTAAGCTTGTCTTTCAAACCAATTGGTTTAACTAAACATTGAGTCCCCTTTGTAAGGACTTAGCCGTCAGGTTTTAAGGAGGGTTCATAGTTCAAAAGGTCTTTTTTCAGCTTGTTATTATGTTGAAAAAAAAGTTTGCAAACCTTTTTTTTGGTTACTCTTAGTTGTGGAGTTTAAGGTTTATAACCAAGCTTTCAACATTTTATAATAAGTTATCAACACAAACTAACATTTAAATGTTGTCAACAACATTAAATAAGCATCCAAAGTCATGAAAACAAATGGCAACAAGATAACAAAAAGGTCATAACATAAGTAAATGGCAACAAAAATAGAAGATGATATAGTAAAGAAGTAAAAAGCTAAGGACTTAGGGGCAAAACCTACCCAAAACCATCTATATGAATGTAATTAAATGAGAACAACCCCTACTCTCTCGCATACCTTACGTGTAGCTTGAAGAAAGAGAGAAAGATGAGCACTAGAAGCTCCTAGAATGGTGGTGTGTGGTGGTCTTGGATGGAGGAAGAAATGGTGGTTTTAGGTGTTTGAAAATTTTTGAAATGGTTTAGAAAGAAGGGGAGAGATTTTGGCCAACTAGGGAAGGGAAAAGTGAAGAAAAATCTGACCCAACTTAGCCTTTATATAGAGGAAGAAGTAGAATAAATTGTCACAAAAGGTGACATCAAAGCAAGTCTAGGTTATCCTATTTTCCTTTTTGTATTTTTTTTCCAACATGTGATAAAATTTCAAAAGTGACTTGGCAGAGAACTGGACTAGGCATGGCATATCTTTGCTTCCCAGGACTTTACATTTCGTTTTCTTTATAGTCGAATTGACTGGTGTCAATACAAGTGGGTTAAACTTTAGTATTTTGATTTTCTTAGCAAATGAATGAATTTTTAATTGAAACTTTGTGAACACTTCAACTATTGATTAATAATAATTTCTAGAATTTAAAATTAATCAAATTTTAATTATTTATTTGTTATTTATGAGTTAAAAATTCATAGAAATTTCATTTTAACTCAAAAAATTCCAAAATTTCTATGAAATTATAAAATTAAATATCTAACCCAAAAATGAACTAAGAATATTTATTTTGTCTCTTCTATATGTCAAATCTATACTGACTATACTTTTAGCAATTAATGGAAGGTAGTTTGGTCATTTTTTACAAGAAAATTTTCAGAAAAATTTTAAAATTATATTTTAACATATATGACATGTTTCTAAGTTTAAAATAACAATTTTCAGTCATTTGGACATTTTCTATATGTCAGCCTTCGGTGTAGGGAAATTGAGATTAAATGTCAATTTTCTAATTCCCCGATTTTATCAAAAATAATTTCACAGAATTTAGGAATTAAATATGATACTAAGGTGAGGGTGTTATAGGAGAAATATTGTACGTAAGTTCAAGAAAATTTTGTAATACACATATTTAAGAATTTTGTGATGTTAAAGAATAACAATAAATATAGGTAAAATGTATATAGCAAACTCTAATATACTTTGAGACCATAAATATGAAATGCAATCTTCATTTTCATTATTTTTTTTTTCAAGTTGCAATCAAATGAAGAAAAGTCATGTGATAAGGAACAAAATGAGTTTTTGAAGTTATAGATGCATAAGAAAAAAAAGATTAATTTTATAGCAACTTACTTTTTTCGGTGTTTGTTCAATTAATTGTTGGTGATAAACATGTTATGTTAGTGCAACCAATGTAGTTTAATTAGAAATTTTCTTTACATAATCAAACTGAACTCAATTTGCTTAAATTTTATTTCATTTTACGTACTATTTTTTTTTGCACTATCAACACTAATCATAAATTTAATTTGAATAAAATCAAAGAAATTATTAAATCAATTTTATATGCAATTAAAAAATATAAAAAAAATATTTTAACAATAGCATCGATGATAATCAGAATATGACCTACCAATTTTGACTTTTGCAATACCGTAATTTGATTTATTTATTTTTTGCCAAATTTTTTAAGTATGTATGAATTTGAATTTTTCAATACGAGATTTTTGCAAAATTGTATTAAATTAAATTATTAATTGTATTAAATATGAAGTTGAATTTTGATATTAATTTATATGAGACTTCACAAAAGTTATTTCAAAATTCAATCATTGAATAAAAATATTAAAACATACAAATTAATAAAAAAAATTATAAATAAGTTAAAAAGATAAAAAATTTGAAAAAAATATTACGTAAATATGAATTAATATTTACCAATAAAGAAATCATAGGAACTATTTACAAAATAAATAACAATTAATTAATTAATATTAAAATTCATAAATAATAAAATATGTCTTTAGTTATTATTGTTCATAAAATATATATTAAAGTAATAAAATTAAAACAGTAAAATAAACTTAAGAAAAAAATAATATAGTTTTTAATGCTATTAATGTAGTATTTTTATAAATATATAAATAAATATTTTTTTCTTTCTATATTATTAACTATAGTATCTATTTATTAAGTATAATACATAATTAATTTTATTATTTTGAATAAAAATTATATTTCTATTATAAGAATAAAAATATTCTATTGTTGTATGTATTACTTTCAATTTATATATTATTTTACATGTATTTTTTCATATTATTTGTTATTTTTACAATAAATATAGTTAAAATCTTTTAATTGTAAGAACATAAAAAATACATGTTAATATTATATCCACAACAACAAAAATGAACACTCAATTTTACATATTCTTGATGCTTACTTTTAATATATAATTAAATTGATTACATTAATGAAAATTGTGATATAATTTTGATGATTGAAAATTAATAATAAAAATATTTATTTTTGTTATTATTATTATTATTAGTTAAATTATTGCATAGGTCCTTGAACTTTTAGGCAATTTTTAATTAAGTCCCTATACTAAATTTTTTTAATTGAGTTCTTAATCTTTTAAATTGACTCTTGTGGGTTAACTTCCGTTTGATTGTCGTTTGCCCCAAGGACCAATTTAAAAAAATTCAAAATATTAAAGACTCAATTAAAAAAAAGTAGTACGAGGACCTAATTAAAAATTACCTAAAAGTTCAGGGACCTACTCAATAATTTAACCTTTAATTTACTAATATTATGTTAGTCTAGTAAGGTTTGGGTTTGAACTTTGTGGATAAAAAAAAATGGTTGGAAGAAGATACCTCATTAAAAATGGTTAGCCAAATTCTCTGACAAATATTAGTTATTAACAAAACCAATAAATATGTTGCACCTATTTTTAATTTTGCGATTTTAGTTCCCCAAATTTTAAAAATTTGTAATTTTGGTCCAACTATTAAATGTTTATTTGTTGATTGTTAATGCCTCAACATTAACTATAATGTGACATTATGTTAAATACGTGGCAGATAATATTTAACAGACTAATGTCACATCATAATCAATGTTGAGACATTAATAGTCAACGAATGGATATTTAACAGTTAGACTAAAATTACAAAATTTTCAAATTTGGGGACTAAAAACACGGAATTAAAAATAGGGAGATCTACCATTGAGAATTTTTAAAAATTGAAAGATTAAAATTGCAAAATTAGAGATAGAGAGACCAAAATAACTGATTAAGAATTATAGGCAGACCAAAAATGCAATTTAACCCAAAAATATTTAATTTTTTCATCAACAATTATGTTTGCTTCTTTTTGTTTATAAAGTAGGGATTTTTTGTTTTATAAAGTAAAAATTTAATTTAGAATAACCAAATAGTCCATTTATATACTATTTAGAATAAAAAATATTTATAAGACGTAAAGATAAAGAAAATATATATGCATTACTAAGATATAGCTTTGTATAAACACTATTTATGTAATTTAATAAACTTAATTAATAAAAAAAAATATCATGTGATACAAAAAAATTATATAATCATTTAATTTAAATTATTTAATTTATTTAATTTATTGTATAAATTATATCTACGCAAGTATTCTACTGTGTTTCATTTAAGTCAATGCTCAGGTTCCTAAAATTTTAGCCACATAATAATAATACGACATAATTTGAATATTGAGATATGTTTTCTGCCCCTTTCTATAGTTTTTCCTTTTTTCTAAAATAAAACAAAGGCAAATCAAGATAAAAGAAATTAAAAATAAAATAAAACCATTGGGTAGGTCCCTAAACTTTCAGATAATTTTTAATTAGGTCCTTATACTATTTTTTTTAATTGAGTCCTTATCATGGAGTATTCTGCCAAAATTAATAGAATATTAACAATAATTTAACCTTAAGGACCTAGTTAAAAAAATTTGAAAGATCAAGGACTCAATTACAAAAATTTAACATAGGGACCTAATTAAAATTTGCCTAAATGTTCAAGGACCTACGTAATAATTTAATATTATAACAATTATTATTATTAATATTATAAATAGAGTTGTTTTAAATATATAAGAGTCAATAAAATTATAATTTTTTACTCTTATAAATTCATACCTTAATGATAATAGTAGTAGTGCATTAAATTGATCAATTAAATAGTACATAATTAATTTAATATCAAAATAATATACAAATAAGACGGCTTCAACAACAACAACAACAATAATAATAAAGTTCTTTCATAACAGTTAATTATAAGACATTATAATTTTTAATTCTTATAAATTTAGACCTTAAAAAATAATAAATACATATTACATATCATAAATATAAAACAACAGTTGTAGAGTATGCAATAACAGTGAATTTATTGTTATTAATAACGTTGTCTTTTTGAATTCTAGAATGAGAAATAAAAATAGTAACATATGAAAAATAACATGTAATAATATTAAAAAAATTTGTAATACATATAAACAATAATTCTTATACATAAATAATCCTTATAATAATTAAATTATTAGATATAAAGTTTAAAACATATAATAATCCGTATAGATAAATAACTTTAAAAAGTAGCAAGTAATGAAATTAAAATCAAAGAACAAATAATAATAATAACAACGACAACAAAAGAAGAAGAAGAACAACATCAACAACAAAATCTCATTGCATTAACCAGAAGCGTTCAATTTATGTCACGATGTGGTTAACCAACTCAACTTCAACAATATCACATAATTATAATTAATATGTTCAAAATGATTAAAAATATAATTTTAAAATAATTAATAACTATATCTATTTAATAAAAATTACACTATATCAATAAGAGAAAAAATGATATACAGTGACAATGTAAAGCAGTTTTACACCATCAACTAATCACAAACTACCATGTATGGTAAGTTTATTGACTTTTACAATAAATATCTTAAAAGTCATGCCAACAATAATTTTTCATTAGTTAACAGTGTAAATTTTTTTACACCAATAGTATATAACCATTAAACTCTATCAACAAATACCAAATAAAGTTTAATTTATATAGCATTTAAAAATTATTAATTATAAACACATTAAAATCAAGTACATGTAATATAATATTCACAATAACAAAAATGAACACTTTAATTAAATAATTATATATTATACATTCATATTTATTATATGAGAAAATAGGCTATGCACTGACAGTATAAAGTAATTTTACACAATCATCCAATTACAAACTATCATGTATGGTAAGTTTGTTGACTTTTGTAATAACTACCTTAAAAGTCATTTTAATAGTGATTTCAGATTGGTTGATAATATAAAAGTTTTTACACTGACAGTGCATAGCCATTAAACTCTTATTATATTTACATTCTTTTTAAATTTATACATTTCATATAAGTATTGTATCACTATTATTACTTAAATAAAGTCCAGCCTATTTAGCCTAATAGGCCAATTGTGCCTTCGAGTTGGCCTGGTAGAAAAATAAAATTATAATTTATGATTTATTATTATGTTAGGTTAGTAAGACAGTAAGAGTGTGAGACATGAGAGTTATTGAGTTGAGATAGATAAGTAAAATAAATAACTAAAATAGGTGAGCCATAACACAACGTCACGAAGTTACTTCCCTTGCTCACACTCATGCATTGCTACAGGTCATCATTCTGTCGCTTTTGTGCATAATGTTATATATCTATTTTTTATGTTCATTTATTTAGGAAGACCTATTAAGTATTCACTTTTACAATGTTAATTTGCTGTTGAACCTATTTTTTATATTCCTTAACTACAAAGCTCCATGTTTATTATCTTTCTCAAAGTGTATCTAATTGAGGATATTTTAAACAATTTAATTTATTTGAAAACAAAAAGAAACAATTTAATTTTAAATATTTTAAATAATTTTTGACAAAAAGTAATAAATATAATAGTCAATAACATTAATCGTTTTAAAAGAAAAAAGAAGAGAGGTTAAATTGGCCTAGTGGCTTGCCTATAGCTGAATTAGACTAGAAAAAACATGGCCCTTAAAATATCGAGCCTAGCCAATCTGGCCCGATTATTCATGTTGGCCCATGCGGGCCATCTCTACTCATTTGACAGTTCTAATATTTACAAGATTTTTTTTAAAATAACTTATATCGTTCTCTATTAAGAGTAAGATATATTTAAATTAATTATATTACTTTTAATCTTATACATTTATTTTTTCTTATTTGAAATAAAATAAATTAAAAAATATAGTTAATATATTTTTTACACCGTTAATTAATTATAAATAGACATATTATTGAAAATTGTTAAATTTTGTAATAATTATTTTTTTTGATGAGAATTACTTTAAAAAGTTGTATCTAAAGTGTTTTCTAATTAGTTGGTAATATGAAAATTTTAACATTGAAAATATATTAAAATAAATCTCTCTTTTCTTTTTTGAAAATCAAAATAAAACTCCTTAAAATTTATACTTTGATTTATTTTGAAATAAAGGCAACCTCTTATAATAATGAAAAATTATGATCAAAATATAATTAAACAGTTGAATATTTTATTATTAATTTTGTGACAACAAGATGACATGAAATTTTGAATGTTCGTATTATCGACTTTAACTTTTACTTAAATTTTCATTGTATCTTATTAAATGCCAAAATTGAACAGTAGAAATTAAAAATTTGTTATTAACAATGTTAAAAAATACAAAGAGCAGAATAACGTTATTAAAGAAATTCATTCATATTAAAATAGATTCAAATATAACACACATTTGTCTTTTAATAAAAAAAATCTTAATTTTTATTTTAAATATCTCTCTAAAAAAGGAAAATGTAATTTACTTTGTTTCTTCTCTTTTTTTTGCTTTGGTCTTGGGGATGTTAACTGACAAGGGAGTTTGTACAATAATTTACCCAAAGAAAAGGGCCAAGCCCACCCTAGCACTGACTTGATAGTGGGCCCAGGAAAGGCTGCAAACACAAAACCAAACCTTCGGAAGAGGAAAAGGGCATTATGGTAAAGTCAGAGAATACGATCGTTTCTCTCTCACACTGCAATCTGTCTCCATCTGTACCCGTCCAAATAATAATTGTTAACCACATCGAATTCCATTTCTTCATTTCCTTTGATCTGATCTCCACAGACCCAATTAATTTTATCCTTCCTTCCGCCGAGAACAAAGAAGAGAGAAAAGTCCCATTAGCGTAGCAAAGGACACAAACCATGGCAGGCTTCAGTGGCGACGAAACCGCTCCTTTCTTCGGCTTCCTCGGTGCCGCTGCGGCCCTCGTCTTCTCCTGTTAGCCACTCTCTCTCTCTTTTATTTTAAAAAAGTTTATTCAATTTAAGGTTTAATTATTTTTTTGATTTCTATTATTGTGTAAACTTTATCTTTTGTTCATATAATTAAAAATAATTCGTTCTAATTCTTATAAATATATTTTTGATATGGGTTTAGTCTGTTTTCAAGTGTATCTTAATTTCGCGAAATAAAACTGTCACAAAATAAAAATGAAAATTGACGGTGTAAAATCATCACAAATTGATATTTTTTGGTGTTTTTTATCTAGTTTGTGGCCAGCAGGAACTAAACTGATATTAAAAGTATATGACTAAAACGGATTATTTTTAATTATAAGACTAAAGTTTGTGCAACTATAAGAACAAAAAGATAATTAAACCTCAATTTAATAATAATAACATGATTTATTGGGGCATTGTATATTTTTGATTACAGGTATGGGAGCAGCGTATGGAACTGCGAAGAGTGGGGTGGGAGTGGCATCGATGGGTGTGATGAGGCCGGAGCTTGTGATGAAGTCGATTGTGCCAGTGGTTATGGCTGGAGTGTTGGGAATTTATGGGTTGATTATAGCGGTTATCATTAGCACTGGAATAAACCCCAAGGCTAAGTCTTACTATCTCTTTGATGGCTATGCCCACTTGTCCTCTGGCCTTGCCTGTGGCCTTGCTGGTCTCTCTGCTGGAATGGCCATCGGAATTGTTGGTGATGCTGGGGTCAGGTAATTCATCATCATGTCTATGGACGCTTCAAAAACTAAAATTTAAAAACTGGAGTAAGACCTTGGAAATAGTAAACAAAATCTAAGTAATCACTCAAAATAACTTAAAATTGTACAAAACTTATATCTAGTTTCTTAGGGGCCCTATGTTGTTCTCCAATTACCTCACTAGTATGCTTAATAAAGATTTGTATTAACTAATAAAAGTCAGCATAGCTTATTGAGGGGAATCTCCAATTCTGTTTGGATTGGACTGGAGAACCAACTGCATCTAACTTGTGTTCATTTAAATATGTTAAACAGTTTTGGTTTCTGACATGACCGCAAGTACTGAAATTGATTAGATTTTAGTCTCGTAGAATATGTGATGTTAGAATAAACCATCATTTTAGTCCTTCAAGTATCACTCTCTCTCCTATTTAGTCTCCAAAGTAATAAAATTGTTTAAGTAATCCCTCAAGTATTGAATATCCATTAGTTTAGTCCTGAGTTGATATATTTCACTAACATTCAAGGACTAATTTGATGGATTTTCAATACTTGAAGGATTACTTATTATGATTTCTAACACTTGAGGGATTATGTCTATAATTTTCTTACTTTAAGGACCATTCAGGAGAGGGGGTAATACTTTAGGGATGAAATTGAATGTTTACTCGATGTTTTAAACAGTGTTTTAAAAGTCAAATATTGCTAGCCAATAGCCATTATTATCTTAAATGATAGGTAACCTTTCATGCTGGTCCAGGTCCTTGAAATGTATTACGTTTGCAATCTTTGTCCTTGATTTGTGCAATTATATGCTTTAGTGTTGATCCTGAAAAATGTAAGCACAAGGAATATGAATCGTGGTTGTGTAATTTAGGTGTTGAATAGTAAACTGTATTAAAATCAGGGACTAAATTATGAGTGAGAAATGTTTTTTAGAACCAGTGTGCTATTTTACTTCTGGGAAAAATATGCAGTGTGCCTCACCCCTAAGGTTAGATGCATTGCACGTGTTCTGATATTTATTATGGATTTTATGCAATCATTTGGCTACATGCTTACACTGGAGCATTCATTTGGTGATGTGGAAATTAGTAATTACTAATGCTGGCTGAATAGGCTTATTTGACCATTTCAAAATATCTGCCTGTGGAAATTGCTGCTCAGTTTAATTCCTGCTGTTGATGTTGTGTGTTTGCGTGTTCATTATATGTTGTTGGAGTATAATATGTCTTAATGTACGTTGTTGCCTTTATGAATTTATGGACATACAAAAAGTTTTATGCATGTTGCCTGTGAGGTTAATGTGGATTGAGCTAATGAAATTTATTCTTAAGATGCTCTTAGTTTTGTTATATTAGTGTTTTAGTTTAAGAAATCTGCTGTGTCTCTTTCCAGTCAACATTTTTTAATGTGGAAAGGGTAAAATACTATATCAATCTAATTAGGAGGGGATGGCTAGATTGACTTCTATTACATCACTTGTGTTATGTGAATGAGGACCTACTTTCACTTTTCCAGTGATTGTTATTAGAAAGGCAAATTCATAACTTTATGTGTTACTTGTGGAGATAATTATCTATTTTAGAATCTCATTATGGAATTTACACTTTATTTTATGTTGTTTTTCGATTAAAAGAAACATTGACTGCAAACATTTTTGTTTCATAGATCTATGTAATATGTATGTCATTACTAAATACTTGAACACTGAGTATGGTGATTCCTTTTTGTCAGGGCTAATGCCCAGCAGCCGAAGCTGTTTGTTGGTATGATTCTTATCTTGATTTTTGCCGAAGCTCTTGCTCTCTATGGCCTCATTGTGGGTATCATCCTCTCATCTCGGGCAGGCCAATCTCGTGCTGAATAAAATGAGTCAACTCAGTGATACTTGGTAGTCCAGTAAATTTTAATATCAGGCTTGTATTTGAAATGGGAGATACTTGTCTTTAGTATATTACTATTATTTCATTTATTTTCGTACACAAACCCTGTCCCCGAACTCTATCTGTTTTATGAAGAATTTTCCAATGGATTACCTATTTGGATGGCTGCATAATGATATGATACTTGTTTGTTGTGCAGAAACACCGGAAATTATTGATAAACCTAATAGAAGTTAAAACCATTGGTGACTCGCCCATCTTTGTTGCAATATGAACTTTTATTTTACTGTTAAAAAACATACATCCATGAAATTAGGATGATTGTCTGGTTTTTAACTGCTGCCCGTGAGATGGCATCTATTAGAACAAAAATAAATGCTTGTTTTCCTTTTTGTGATAAAGATAAAAATTAGTTTAGGGAAAGGAAAGCCATCACATTCAAAGTAATCTCAGATGCCTCAGGAAGCGATATTTATATATTGCCTCCTGGCAGTGGGAATCATATTTGAAACTTTCAAGCATGGTGCTTTGATTCTTGTTAACTGAGCTTCGGTTCTATTATTAGCTAAACTAGCTTGGTTGGCATCTGTCGCCATCACGCTACTGTACATGTATTCAGATACATATTACCTAGTGTGCTCTAGATATAGGATAACGTGTTTTGTGAGATTACAACTTGCATTTTTCCCAGCCAAAATTCCAAGTGATTCAAATAAAGTAAAAATAAAATGTCATGCATCAATTATGTTTGAGAGATAGAGAAAGTATAAAAAGAGAGAGAGACCACCAAGTGCATGGATCAATGGTGCATAGTTGTTTTAGCTTAACTAGTGGTTTCGAGTTCGGTCTTTGGTATGCAGTTGCATTAAATTTTTAGAGGGAAAGTTTTTGCCGTTTATAGTGATTTTACCTGGTTAAACAGAATGTTATAGTGGAGAATACCTGTAGTCTTATATCAAAGAGAGAGAGAGATGGAAAAGGGAAAGGCAAAGAAAGGGGTGAGGGGGCAAGTAGGAGACTTGAAGTAACTTTAATAGAACTAACTTAAGATACTCATTTTGTGTATTTTAAGCTGTCTATAGTGCACATCATTTTTAAGGATATTTTTAAGCAATTATATACTTGTGTTATCATGAGTGTAATTTTAAGATATTCTTAAGCAACTCATATTAAATTTTTTATTGCACTAATAATAAATTTCAAGCTCGAGACACACATTGATCTGCACCGATCTCTCATTTTATCAAGGTCGAGTCACCATCGAGTCACTCTCAACTGATTTGCACAGCCCACCGCTGCGTCACCACTACCGTGAATGCCCATCCCTTTTCGCGGATCTCTTCCCCAACCCCTATTATACCATTGTGTCGTCTTGTGCCTCTTTCCCCTTCTCGTAGATCTGGACCAAGGGTTGGGAAGTTGGAACCCTCCATGTCCATGGCAACAGTGTTATGAAATTGGGCTTTGAGTGTTGGTTCTTGCTTCTTACTTCTTTGGTTTTTGGTTTTGAAATTGTATGCTGAGTGTTTTGAAAATATTTCTTTGGTTCTTGGTTTTGAAATTGTAAAATTGTTTTCTTCTTTATTCTTGGTTCTTGAAAATATGACAACTGTGTTGTATGTTGTTTGGTTCTAATATGACAATTGTGTTGTTCTGATTGGTCAATTTATTTTGGTCTAAAATGACCAATCTTCTTCTTTTTGTCTTGGGGTTTCGGTGATTTCTATTTTTTTCCTCCTCTTTTGGTTCACAAAAAATTGAGGTACTTGATGGAAGAAAACAATTTTTTATTTTTAAGCTACAATATAAGATATGAAGCTTAATTTTAAGCAGCTTACTTTGCTACGTAGATTTGCTCTAATGCAGACAAAATTTAAGATATGGGTGCTTAACTTTAAGCAACCCTAAGATACAAGTAGTAAAGTTGCTGTTAGGATTCATATGCATTGTGGTTGGGCGAATGTGACATGATTTTCAAGATAATATCAACTGTTGAAATTGAATACGATATGAATTTTGATGCACCAAAAATGAAGTTGAGTGACAGCAAGTATTTTTGGCTATAATCAAAATCGATTTTGGACATTCTACAAACGGAGCCTTGATTCAGCTTGTTTGGGTTCCATTCCGTCCCCTGAATATCGACGTCCGAATGAGATAGCTTGATCAAATTTAAAATTTACAGAGTAAAGTTATAAAGCTTCGCAACAAAGAAAAGAAAGGTTCTAGAAACATCATATTCATGTAGTCCCAATAAACTCATCTACAAAATGCATGTGACACTTTTTTTTTTCTATCTTCTTCTTATTTATATCCGTAAAAAGCCTCAAGGAAAAGGAGGATACTTTGTACTATGGTCAGCATATGGAACGTACGCTATTCTCAATATTTCCTCAACTGATGAAGATTGCTGACGATGGGATTGAACTTAAAATCTCACAAGGAAAGTATTTGTGGAATCATTTTCTCACTTATATAATAAAATTATTTAAATTAGTAAGAATTTTATGCATTGTACAGATATTTCAAAATTTATATGAAATTCAATACAAAATATAAAATTATAAGAAAAATATGTATCACTAATTTACATAGAATTTAAAGAAAATACATAAAAAAGAACATATTAAAATGAAAAGATATGAATGATTAATTAAATTTTTTAATTTAAATAAAAATTAATAACATATATTACTTTTAAAAAGAATAAAATTTAAGTTATTCTTGACAAATGAGATTTGAGTTAATATATTGATAAGTTAATGAAAGAAGTGAAAGCCATTCTTATTTATGGGTTAATGGTTCTCTAAAAAATTTTAAATTTTGATTTTTGTCCTTGACTTTTTAAATATTGATTTTAGTCTTTATAATTTTTGAAATACTTAAATTTTGGTTCTTGCATAGGGGATAAAAGTGCTAGTTTTAAAGACTAAAGTTTGAGTATTTCCAAAAATACAGAGACGAAAACTATTGATTTTTAAAGTTGGAGACAAAAACCTTCTTTGGAAATTTATAGAGACTGAGAAATAGGCTATACATTAACAGTGTAAAGAAGTTTTATATTGTCATTTAATCACAATCTATCATGTATGGTAAATTTGTTGACTTTTATAGTAACTATTCTAAAAGTCACACTAAAGTTGATTTTTAATTGATTGACAGTGTAAAATTTTTTACACTGACAGTACATAACAATTAAGTAGTGTTAGTTATAAGAACAATTGTTTTATTATATTAAATTTCTTTTATCATTATCATTAAATTAAATAATAATATGTGAATATTTTTATAAAATTTTATAACATATTCCTAATAAAAACTATTTAATGTGAAAAACTTGCTCGTGTATGACTTTAATTTGAAAATTATACATACATATATATGTATAAAGATTTGCTAATGCACATTTACTTGATTTGTATTTGGAGTACGTTAACAAATTATTACTAAGATTATCTTAAAATACACCACAATGTAGCTTGCAAACATACTCCAACTAAAAAGCAAGTGGGTGAGATTTGCTAACAAGTTACACCATGGTGTATTTTAAGATACATTGTAATTATAATTTGTTAACGTACTCTAATTAAAACATAAGTGTGTGTACATTAGCAATCTTATATATATATATATATATATATATATATAGTATTTTAACCTATGCATTGCATAGAATAAATATTTATTTTATATAACTTAAATTCATAATAAATAATACTTTTAGATATTAAATTATATTACAATTAAAATTTATAATAATAAATATTTTTGAATATATAAATTATATTTTAAATTTATAATAAATAATTATTGTAATACAAAATACAATGTTGATTTTTAATTATTAATAATTATTTTTAAAAAATATTAAATTCAATTTAGAACTAAAAATATTAAAAATGATAGATTAAAAGAGATAAGAGATAAAAAAATTCCTAAAAATGCTCTGAGTGAAAAATAATAGCTAAAATGACTATCGTTAAAAAATAACAACTAAAAACACTTTCGTTCAAAATAGCTATTCTCATTTAATATATAAAGAGGATATATATATATATATATAGTCTTTGTGGTGGTAATTATAATTTTCAAAACGAAATTATTGTTTTAATACAAACTTAAAATAAAAAAATGTTTTTTTAATGTTCAGATGGCTGTATAAAAATTAAAAGAAATAAAAATAATATCATATTTAATATGAATTTGGATATTACCCTGCCGAAAGTATTTAACTCATAAGAGGGAAGGGAAGTGCGTAGCGAGGCAGTGGGGATTGGAAATGGCTTCGAGGAGCAAACCAGAAGCAGAGAGAGATGGCGATGGCGCCAGTGGTGGCAAGAGTAATAAGATCGTATGGAACGAAGCGCAGCAGAGGTTCGAGACGGAGGACAAGGAGGCGTTCGTGCAGTACGCGGTGAGAGAGAAGGGGAAGGTCATGGATTTGGTCCACACTTTTGTGCCCCCTTCCAAGAGAGGTCTCGGTCTGGCGTCCCACCTCTGCGTTGTCGCCTTTCAGCACGCCCAATCCCACTCCTTATCCATCATCCCCACCTGTTCCTATGTCTCTGTAAGTCCATTCCCCCAAAAGGACCAAACTTAGGTGGTTAGAGGCTTTTTCTTCCTGTTTTTGTTTCCTTTGTATATTTCCCATTGGTTAGGAGAAGGTTATAAGAATTTCAACTAGTCTTATCTGCAGAATTTATCGTTTTTATCATATAGCTTCAATCTCAATAGCGGCCTGTGTTAGTGGTAGGCAAGTTTTCGTGTCCTTCACTTAAGTATTCAGCTTCCCCTGGAAACAAAATTCTTGTCCACGTGGAATAAAAAAGTTTTAATTACTAATTTAGTTCCTTATTTCATTTATTTTATTCAATTAGGTTCTTCTATTATTAAAAGTTTCAGTTAGGTCTCATAATTTTCAAAAAGATTCAATTAAGTCTCATAATTTTCAAAAATACTCAAATATTATTCTTTTTGTCCAAAACAATGTTATTTTCTATTACTTTTTTTCACTATGTTTTGCAGGTCGTTTAGTATAAAATTGAACAAAAACGATGGTGTTTTGGATGAAAAGAGTAACATTGGAGTGTTTTTAAAAATTATGGGATCTAATTGAACTTTTTAATAATAGAAAGACTCAATTGAATAAAATAAATGAATTAAGGGACCAAATTAGTAATTAAACCAATAAAAAAAGAATATAGGTTCATCATCAAAATTATGTTATCCAATTACCCTTGATGGTTTTCTTGATCCTAAAGTTGAATGAACGTGAATGACTGGTTTAAGGAATCCTAGCAGCAATTGTGGTTTCTAAGATTCATGAAAGAATAGAAGCAATTTCAATTATGAGCTTAATTAGCCCAAAACCACACTGCTTTGTAGGGAGGAAAGCATCATCCACTCAAATTTAGCTCGAGCATAAAGAATTATTGTACTACCGAATTTGTTGGCTATGAAATGCTAATGTCAGAACCTGCACCTATAAGATACCTCGTACTGCCTGATAGATGATTAAGTTGTAATTATTAGATCAACAAGACAATCGATTGCTTGCTGGAGAATAAAAGGCATCTTCATAAATTTAATAGGAAGCTTAGTTTATATCCTTTCCTAATATAAGCTTCCTTTAAAGTCCCCCAACTCCTTCTTAAGGTTATTTGTGAAATTTAAATGGTTATATCATTCAGCAGCCAAAGGTAAACCAATTTTGATTGTGTTTAGGAAAGTGTTGATTTACATCATTGTAGAATTTAGGGGTAATAGTATGATACTTAGTCTGAAATAGGAGCCTTCTAACCCCTAAACGTGAAGTGCAAGGATCAATAGCCCACTTGGCTTAAGAATAATCTTGTCTATGATTTTTTCACTAGTTTTTGTGCTGAGTCATCTGACATAATATTTTGGTGATCCTTCCTTCCATTATCAATCTTGTTTTCACTAATTACCTCCGGGTTATATCTTTGAAATATTTGCCATAACTCCCACATTTATCTAATATAGCAAGCAATGAGCTTATATATTTAGCTTTACGTTTTGAGCTTGTAAAAATGTACATATTATCCCATTGCTACTTTCTATTTGCCAAAATTGTGACTTTTTACCTTTGTCTATGCAAGAGCACCATTGACACATAATACAGTAGACTTAAAATCTGGCAGATTTCAGTTTTAAGTTCTGGTCTCAACAACTTTTTGCACTTTGCACTTGACCATCTTTTCAGTTCTTTTCTCTTTTCTCTCGATGGCATGTGTTCTTTTGTCTTTTACTGTTGTAACAATTGCTACTGTTGGCAGGACACTTTTCTTCCTCGGAACCCATCTTGGAATTCTGTTGTGTACACAGAGGGTGGCAAATCTAATATCTGAACTAACCAAGCTCCTAGGTGTGCTTCTTCTGAGTTACCATTTGTACGGTAATATCTAATCATATGTATTTATTTGGCTCTGTTGCTAAATAAAAGTACTTAGCCTCCAACAGTGTTTTCTGCTTGTAATAATTAACCTCCCTTTTATCAAAAACTTGTGATTACTGGTTGCCTCATTGCATTCCTTATCACTTATGGCAAAACATAACGAATATGTGCCTGAAACCAAATAAAATTTCTGTTGTGACTTATAAAAGCAAGAGTTCCTTGCAAGTGCATCTGATATGCCTAATAGCTACCCGTGGGGTGATACAAATCTATGAAGAGAACTTTGGGGTAATCCATACAAATCTATGGTCATAGTAGTGCATGAACTAACAAACGAACTCAACATTCCTGTACAGGTTTAAGACTCAGTTAGTCCTCACATATTACATTTGCTCCAAATCTGCCTGCGTAAATGTAGTTGGCTACTTTTTTCGCTTTTGTTCCAAAATGTAGTTGGTTATTTGGTTCCACGCGGATGATTGGGATATTCTACCTCACTATCTCCAAATTAATTTTGTTGTGGGTTGTGTGCCTGTTGGCTAGTTGGCTGTACGACTGATATAGTCGGACATCTTTAGGAACACAGGCGTGATAATAAGTGCCTTCTTTTCTTGATTTTCTACAAAGTGAGTCATCACGAGTCATCACAAGTGAATTGACTTAATCCGACTTATTTTTTGTGAGCTAAAAAGTACAAAACTCAACTTAACCCACTATGGATTGATGGGTTAGGTGGGTTAGCTCATGAGGTGACTTAACTAATTTTAAAAAATAATAAAAACTTAATGAGATGCAAAAAAAATTATAATTCACTTAGCTCATGAGTTGGTCCACGAGTTGAAAGCTCACTTTGAGACCTCTAGCTTTTTGTTTTCTCTTGTGCTTCTTTCAACCTTGGGATCAAACAGAAATTGAACATCCTCCTTGCTTTTCATTCACAAGAAAAACGGAGGCGGATGTAAGAATCGAAGATAGATAATTAAAAAAAAAAAAGAGAGAGAGAGAAGGGGTAGAAGTCATCCAGATCCCGCTCTTTCCGAGTTCCCAGAACTCTTGGCTTCCAAAACTTTTAACAAAGATTCCTATATGGGCTTTGAAGTCACAAAAGCTCCATAATGATTTGTCATAAGGCCTTTAAATAGTGTCTGACTCATACAGTCTTTGAAAACTCATCACTCCTAAAATGTGGCTCTGTCTTTGTAATTGTAGTGCTTGATGCTTTTCAAATAACGCCCAACACTGGCTGAAAGTCTTACTGTGGATTTTGGATTTTTTGTACAAAATAATAATAAATACTAAAACTAAAAATTAGCTTCTAAAAATATTAAATGGTGAAAACATGCAATATTGTGCCAAAATATAAGTTAAATTTCCTGCTTTAAAAGCTAAAAATATACCATAAATTTGCATTAATTATATACTACTTATCAATCCCTCTACTTCTACTTATCTTTCTGCACCTGCATTTACATCAAAAGAGCTACTTGCTGCCAAAGGTCATTCAACTAACTCTGTAATGACAAATTTTGCTCTTTTAATACCCTCATCTCCTCGCTTTGATCATGGGAATATTTAGACTGCTTTAAGATAATGAAAATTGAATAGATTGAGTCCTAAATTAGGAAGTTGGGATTGTATATATTAAGATAATGAAAATGAACTTCGGCAAATGATGGAAAGCAAATTGATCATGTCACAAGTTAATGATATAATAAATACAGGAAAAGATAAACACTATAAGCTCAAATACTGTAAAGTTCATTACGTTTACTTAAACATATAAAATGTTGTCAAGCCATAATCAACGTGCAACGTCGAATACAACTCGTACATGTTCCATTGTATTGTCATACCAAGTACTTCCATCGTTACTGCTATTGCCATGCAAGCATTGTGACTCCTCCAAATCAAGGTTTGTATTGGTCCATGGGTGCTTCCCTGTTGCCCTTATCCCCTCAAGCTCCATTACCACTTCCTTCATGCTAGGCCTCTCTTCCCCTCTAAGGTTCAAGCACTTGCTTGCAAGAATCGCAACTTTTCTTGATCTCCTCCTTATTTTCTTTAGTCAGAAGACCAAATTCAACAATTTTAAACAAGCGATTATTTTCTAAGTTAGAGAGAAAAAGCATAGCAAGACTTCTTTCCTCTTCTGACCTCTCAAATGAAAGTGCTTTTTGCCCAGTTAGTAGCTCTACTAGTACTACTCCAAAACTATAAACATCACTCTTTTGAGTTAATCGGCTTGTTTGCATGTACTCCGGGTCCAAGTAACCAAAAGTTCCTTGTACCAATGTGGCTAATTCTGCTTGTTCAATTGGAACAAATCTTGAAGCTCCAAAATCAGACACTTTGGCAGTATAATTGTCATCCAATAGAATGTTGGCGCTCTTGACATCTCTGTGGATAATAGATGTGGAGGCATCCGAATGCAAATATGATAGAGCTCTTGCTGCCTCTATGGCTATTCTTAAACGTGTCTTCCAAGATACATTGCTTGCCTTATTTTTAGTATGCAAATGATGAAAAAGGGTACCATTGTTAACAAATTCATAGACCAACAATGGGACTTCAGTGTCTAAACAACAACCTAAGAGTTTTACCACATTCCTATGATTGATTTGGGAGAGAATAACCACTTCATTAATGAATTGGTCAACTTGGCTCTGGTCCACTACTTTGGACTTTTTGATAGCGACAACCCTTTTATTTGCAAGGATTCCTTTGAAAACTGTACCATAACCTCCGTTGCCAATGATGAATCTCTCATCATAGTTGTTGGTGGCCTTCTTTAGCTCTTCTGCCTGTGAAAATTTGTGCAATTTGGGGGGAGTCTTGTTTTATAGAGAGTCGTTGCTGCAAAATGAAACCACCATTTTGCCGAAAGAATTTCCCTCTTTGTTTAATAAGTTTCCTTTTATGATATATCAAGTATAACCAGGAAATCACCAGTAGAGCGACAAAAGCTATACATGCACCTGCATTTAAGTATGGCCAGAACATATCAAAGTATTGTACAATTCAATAATCTATCCGTATCTACCTCTATTCTGATAGCGTTCATAGTTCATACGTGTCTTCCAAATTTTTAATTTGGCACGTTAGGCTTTTCTATTAAATCAAAACAATTTTTTTCTCTTAAATTAGTTATCTTAATTAAAGGAATTTTTAATTTCCTTAATTATTCAATACTCAAATTTATTAGTGATTATTTATAAACTATCATTAAAATAATATTTATTAAGCATGTTGTTAAGAGTTCGATTCCTGACTACGTATATGAAAGACTTTGTTGGAAAAGACAATATTCACTTTGATGATCTTAATGTCTTGAAGGAATTAGTCTCCAACTATTAGTTGGAGGATATCTTTGGTGTTAACAAAAATAAATAAATAAATAAATAATATTTCATTATTTAAACTAAGTTTTAAGATTTTTCAAAATTAAAAAGTTTTAAGCATATGCATTTTTGTATTTTGATTTATTTTTTATGATCAATAAAATTATCTTAAATATTTTTAAATTTATATATTATTCACATTTCTTGTATATTTACAACTATACTTGCTTATATATTAAATTTAAACTCTTATTTTGAAAATGACATAACCTTTGCATATATTTTCATGGCTTAGTTATGTTTTTAGTCCCTCAAATTTGAGGTAAATCCATTTTTGGTCCTTCACTTTGAAAAAAAATTATTTTAGTCCCTACAGTTTCAAATATTCATTTTTAGTCCCTAGAAGCAGATGGCATTAATGGAAATGGTGACGTGTTTAACAAAAGTGTACATGTGGCAAATACTTGCAGTGCCATGTCACCACTTTTGTTAACGCCGTCTGCATCTAATGACAAAAAATGAATTTTTTGAAATTGTAAGGACTAAAATAATTTTTTTTTCAATTTTGGGGACCAAAAATGGATTTATCCTAAATTTAAGGAACTAAAAAAATAATTAGGCCTATTTTCATTCCTATGTAACTACGTATCATTTTATGATATATGTTATTTGAGATTTTATATTAAATAAAATGAAATATATTCTATAATTATTTTTTCAATCAAAGAAAACTTTTGATTTCTTTTATTTCTTTAATCAATATTTAATTTATTTCAATCAATATCAATTAATTAACTTTTTATTTTATTTTTCAAAATTAGTTTTATTTCTTATTTTAAATTTTTAATTACTAGTAAAATACTCTTTCATCAATTTAATCTATCTTTTGGTTAATATTTTTTAACATATAATTTTTGAGAAAATAGTCTATGTACTAACTATGTAAAGGAATTTTTTACCCACCATAATTTCTAATAATTTGTAATTGGTTGATAATGTAAAACTTTTTACACTGATAGTATATAGAAAATTAAACTCATATTTTTCACCTTTCTCCGCTATCTATAAATACTTGAATAACACATGCAATATTTTTAGTTATTCTTTAACGTAGTAACTGGAACGCATCCTTTAGGAGAAAAATAAAAATTAAAAAGAGCACGAATTGGCATAATTAAGAAAAAAAATGATACTGATTACTTTATATAACATTCTTTAGTTTCTTACCAACGGCAAACTTGGTTAGAGTACTTTCCCGCTGGATTGGCCTGCATCCTCCGTCGAATTTTCCATTTCCAACTTGCCCTCGAGGACAAAAGCATTCATAAGACCCATCGGTGTTGCGGCAATGATTTTCACTTATGCACGTATGACTTTTTGTCTTACATTCATCAATGTCTGCATGTTAATTAATTGGTCATAAAAATACCCCTCTCCTTAAATAACAAAATTAACGAAGGAAATTAAAAAAATAATAGAAACCAAAAAAGAGATTAAAAAAATAAAAATTTAAGAGGATCAAAATGATAATATGACTATAAGGTTTATTTAGTTAATTGTTGATAGATGGAAATGAACCAATAGTCTATGATCATTAAAATGTAAAATTCAAAATAATGAGACAGGTTAATCCGTTAATGTTTGATAAATTCATTACCTTGACAACCATTCGGATGATAAGGGTTTCCATCATAACCTGCTTTACATCTGCATTGGTATCCATATCTAATATCACTGTCATCACAATAGCTATTGTTCATGCATGCACTTTTTCGTGATCCATTCTGGAAAGCCTCACATCCCTCATTTCCAACAGTCCAATCAACAACCATAGGGAGCATCTTGAAAGGCATGCTCTTTAAATGATCGTCGTAAAATTTGTAGGAGCCACGTTTGGCAACAAAGGAATGGCTACAGCTCCGGATATTGGAAGAGCGAAATTTAAATGCTTGTATACTGATATTCTGCATCTCAGGAGGAATATCCACTTGACAACACCCTATCCCAGAACAGTGTCCCTTGGTTACAAAAGAAGGGAACGTGGTGCACCATGTTAAGCACCCAGTTGAATATTCTTGGCCATCGTAAAAGCTATTGAGATAGCCATAAGAGTCGCAGCCAACACTTATGAACTTGTTTTCTTTGCTAGAAATGGTGAAACCTGGAGTGCTAAGAGAGGGTTTATTGGCTACCCCATCGGGGTAACCATTGCAAAGTCTGGAGACATAAAACAACATGTCCAAGTGGCCATCAAGGGTTATGTCTAGAACTTGCATGTTACCGAGATGTAAAGAGTTGTTTCGGCATGTTAGACTCAATTTCTCTTCCAAGAAACAGTTCTCACCTGTTTCAGAATTGCCTACGCCGAATGGATACGGAATTGAAACGTTTCCACACGTGTCCATGCAGCCATGTAGGGCCGTGTTTGGTGCGGGCGCTCCTACATTTACCAATGCAAACACTAACAACGCCAGGGCCAGGTGCGTGTGCATGGCCTTAAGCTTCTGAAAATATGATGTCTGCAAGATTCATTTGAATGACGAAAGATGCAAGGACGGTTTATATATTGAAAATTTTAAGGGAGATGGAAGAAAAGGTCAAGGAGTTAATTTTTATGTTAGGCCGGCAATCAAACTTCTTCGTGCAATAGTAATTAACAAAGGAAATGTTATTGATTCAAAATTTTAGCATTGCTAATACGGTGAAACTATCGATCGCCTTGATGTTTTATGACTTTTGCCTTTGGTGCATGAGATTTTATAATTATTTTAACAGTATCTCTAATAAAATGATGTATTTTTTTTTTTATAGGCAAAGAAAATTTTATTATAAAAAGAGATGGACTGGACTAACAGCATATAAGATATGCTAGTCCATAATATAATGTTTGGTAGATAACCTCCGGAGCCAAATTAACAAATTCCAGCTGTGTAAAACAAGAGCAATGTAAACAATTGAAATTTTGTAAACCAAAAGGCCTGTAGTGACATATTCCTATCCATTACGTGATACTCCCTAAGGTCCTGGTGTTTTGAAACCAAAGAAGACAACCTGTCATGCGAAAATCCTTCATCTACAGCACCAGGAATCCACTAGGACACCAAGTGTGAATTAATAATGGCCAAAAAGGAATGACATCCAACCAGTAACACTTTGTGATCCCTTTGAGTCCTTTAAGGACAACATTTGAATTACGGTCGCGAGCACGTAATAAACCAACTTGTGGCACAATATTTGCACTACCATGTAACAAAACCATAAGATTGCAGCTGCCGAGGACATAATAGTTGCAGGACCCGAATACCATAAGACTAATAGCACCCGAGGACTACAAGATTGCAGCACCATATCACTATGCCTTCGGTTAAATTGAACGACAGGGTGTTAATTATACTTGGAGCAACAAAAACTAATCCAATGGACCCCACAATTTGTATCAGTCAGACACATCGTCACACAACCAATCGCTGATGTGGTGGCATAGGCTTGACAATAAAGACGATTAAGTGCATAAGAATCTCATAAATATGTCCAAAGCAAGTGGAGTACAGCAAATATGTGGCAACTCCTCTCACAATCTTATGTTATTTGCCACAGGACTAGTCGAAAGCAAACAACAACATCGCCAAAAATGTTAATATACAAAGCTTATTTTGTCATTAGATAGCACTTAAAAAGCTTTCTCTATTTAGATGCTGTATATTTAAAGCTAGCACTTTCTAAAAACTGCTATATATTGATGTACAGATAGATAACACTTGTTTGAGAAAGCTCCATATATTGACTAGAAGATATAAATCGCTTGTTTGGGAAAGTGTTGTATATTGAGTATTAGATAGAGAGCACTATTCAAGAAAGCGTTGTATATTTAGTAGAAGATAGAGAGCGCTTTCTCAAACAAGCTCTCTCTATGTGATATTTAATATAAAGCACTTTCTTGATCAAGCGCTCTTTATGTGGTTTTTTTTTTAACACTAGTTTGATTCATTCTCTTTTTTATTTTTTATTTTTTTCAAACCTATACAAATAGAAACAGTCCAAGAATCTAAGCTATATAGAATGAATTCACCAAAAAGCAATTAAAGATCTTGCCAAATGTAATTCTATGACAATACAAAAGGCATAATGTACTACCAAGCAATCCAAACATTGCAAGCAATCTAAACATTAGTTACTTGAACAATTGAACTATTTACTTCAGAGCTATTGTTGCATAATCCTGCAGTGCCAGACAAAAAGGTTATAATTAGAAAGACTTCAAAGGAGCCATCTCACAATATAAAATAAAATGGGCCATGTTTACAAACTTGAGCTGAACGTGATATAAATATTTAGAGAAATAGATGGGTAACACCTATAAATCTATTTACATCATCCTATTTGTGTACTAGCCAGTGGTATATATTGGTTAAGAATATAGATATTAACAAAAAGAAATGAAATTTTATTGAATATCCTCCCCCAACTCTGGGTCAATGAAAAAAGCAATAAATTTTATTGAATATATGGGATTTCACTCATTCTAATTAGCCCTAACCATTCATGACCTTATTAGCTAAGTCTTTAACACTCAAATGCACTAAAACCAACTTTAAAAATAATTCTATTGTCATGGAAATAGAAACAAGATCACAAGCTTATAATGATACTAAACATGCTCTCTTGGGTTCCATTTACATTCGAATCCTTTCGAACTTTTTCCTATATGGTCTTTAATGTTAGGGCATCCATCGTCAACATATTAAATATGATTTAAACATAAAAATAGTTCCAATTATCCAAGAACAAAGGGCCTGTATTGCAACCCGAAATTACTGTTTGTATGGTAAGTTCAAGTGGCTTTACTCACTCAAATAGTCTCCAAAGCGTACCAAATTTTGTATGGATCATAGACAAACCAAAATACATCAATTAAACAACTTTTGACTCAATAAAAACATGATTTTGTTGTCCTAAATAGCTGCTAGTCTGGTCTATAAAATTATGCAGAAAAATATACTTAATTTATGTCAAATTCACATAGTTATGCATGGTTTGGCTCTATACAAGTAGGGTAATGGCTTGACAACTTTTGTAACATTAAATTACAACCAAAAGCAAGTTAATTTCATGAATTTATGTATAATTACAAGTCTGAAGTAGTAGCCACAAAATTGACAGAATCATAGTTCTTAAAATGCCAAAATCAAACAATTACACTGCCCTAATGCACAAACAAGTTAGGGCTTCCATTGTTCATCGCTTAAGGTATAAAATAGGAGTAATTTAAGACCATGAATCAGTTTCAATTCACACAAATAAGGGGTGTAGTCACTGATTTGTTCCAACAGGGATTTTCATGGCAAAAAACAATATAATATACACAAATATGGCTTACATACACTTCTAAATTCAAAGAGACCAAGGGAATCTCTACACACATGCATTCTAAACACATTAAAAAAGCTTCATTAATTTTTTTTATATTTTTTAGAGTTCCTTAACTAACACTAATAGCCTAATAATAGCTTAACTAGGTGTATTAGACATCATGAAGCAAAGGCTAACCTATAAGCATTTTTGGATGACATACTAACACCAATCTTCCCTAACTTTAGTCATTTGATTATTAAAATATTGCTTCCTACTACAGCAAGGGAAGTACTACAAAAATAAAAAATGAAATTAAAACCAAGTGAGATAGTGCTTAAAAGGAGTGACATATGGGACCAAGATCACATACATCCTTTGGGATTGTCCACCTTTCACAGTAGGTGATGATTTGCTTCATATAGCGGCAAACATAATACCTATGATCATTACTATTAGGTTGCTTTAGGCATTATAAAACCAAAAGCACAAACATTAGTATAACTAAAGATTAACATGATCCATTGATTTTCACATAACAATTGTAAACTACCTTAATTGTTATCAACTTGATGTTGCTTGACTTAGTCTTCGAAACCTTAGCTCCTATTTGAGCCTGGTAAGTTTGTAACACCCTAATTAATAAAGACAAACAACATATATATAAGTAAAAATTGTACATCAACACACACACACACACGCACAATGTCAATGACGCATATATTCTTACATGTCAAACAACTTCTTCAAATCTTGCCTCCTATTAATTGAAATAATAAGGATCGCACAAGAAAAGGGGTTGAATTGTGCATTTAAAAACTTTATAACCCTTTTTGAATACGAGTTCGAAAGACAGTTAAAGAAGGATAAAAGAAGACAGAGACACAGAGTTTTTATATTGGTTCACTCAACCTTGAGCTACGTCTAGTCCTTCATCCAGAAGGTGTTCACTAACCAACCTTAGGTTATACAATAAGTATTTTTCACTGCTTCTTCAGGCTTTACAACGCAATCAACTAGATTACTTTACCACCCAAGTATTCTTTCTCACTAAGCCTCTCTAGGCTTTCACAACAGAAAATAGTTGTTTACAAAGAAATCTACTCACAATGTGAGGGTATGAAAGTTTAAGTACAGAAGATGAAATCACTTCAGAAAGATTTCAAGATCATCTACTAAGCGTAAGCAATCATTCTATTATCAGTGTCTTGTTATGCTTTGTTCTTCTCTCTTGATATTTATAGTCTTTAGTAAATAGCCGTTGAAAAAAAACAGCTTCAGGCTTTACTCAAAGGAGGTGTGTGTGCATATCAAGCTTTCAAAGGAGTCAAAAAGGTGGCTTTAGTTCATGCACAAAAATGGAAAGTGCAGGACTGCGTTAAAGGGCTGCTTTTCTGATCATTCTTTATTTGGCTTAGCAGCTTGATAAGTTGACTTCTTTTCTTTTGTAACACCGCACTTTATACACTAAAAAGTGTCTGCCTTTCAATTAATGCTTTGGATATTTGAACGTTAGATTTCTTAAACCAGATAAAGCATTAGTCTCGAGATATACATGTGAGAAACGTATAGGCAAGCTTTGAATATTTAGTCATTTAGAGGTAGACTTACTCTTGGACGAACTTTGTATATGAGTCTTAGCTTTAAACACTTAGCCGTTAAGAGAAAGACTTACTTTTGGACAATCGTCATAACGAGTCAATTGGACACTTGTAACAACTGGTGCGTTGGATGCCACGGTTTTGGACGCTATAAAAACATTTTTGCAATAGAGACTTAAAACTTAATAAGTTTATTATCTTCAAAATTTTGAAGGACTAGATGCTTCATACGTCTTTGGTTCCTACATTAATGTCATTCTCCAATGGGTTTTGATAATAAATTATCTCCATCTTAAGATTGATTCCAACCAAGACCCAATGATAACTAAAAAAAATGACAAGTGAGTCAGCAAATCTGAATTGCATCTAACATTCAAAATTGCTAATAAAGTTAGGAAAAAAAGTATTATCTTGTATTGATCGGTGCACGAACAAACTTATCAATTACCTCTTTATTGACAAAAATATCAACTATTTTTAGTACTCGTTCTTTCATAGTTAGTTGGTGCACTATTATATGGGGGCATAAGAAGAAAACCTTACGAGTTGGCATAAAAAGTGTCATACAAGTGCCTTATGATACAAAATATAAGAATGAATTAGTAAATATCATAAATGAGATATTAATCAAAGTTAAAAAGTTAATGATGTAAAGTTATTTTATGTAACTAATATATATGGAAATAGCAGTTGCGCCCAACCACTTATGGTCGATAACTTCTACATTAACTATTTCCTTATGTTTAGCTATCCTAAATATGTCTTCCTCCATTTCTATTGGGACAAGTGAGTCCTCAGGCTTTAGTTTCAGGTGAATGTGAAGATAGTTACAACATTCAGGAAAAGGGGTATGTTGGAGCACTTCATTTCCTCAACTCTTTCTTGTTGGTGCAACAAACTAGTTTGTATTTTGGGTCTTTTTCTTTTTGGACCTGGGGGAAACCTAAAAATTATTAATTAAATTAGTTAGTTAGTGGATAAAATATTGTCATAAATAATTATCAATTAATATGGCTGTTTAGGCATACCACAACAGTGACCTGTAATAGGTTGATGGGCATTTGGTTCTATAACAACATCAACAGTAACTTTTACATGACCATCAGGTAGAGAACGCCCATGTAGTGTATCACTCAGAGGGTTATGCATTTTTCTGTGGGCAACCAACCGAAGTGACGGTGATGATAGAAACAATTTATAGGAGGAAACTCCTTACATGATAAAAACATAATCTTATGATACAAATATTTGAAGTAAGTAAATTAACACTAACATCAAAGCTAATATAGACAAAATCAATTACCTCATGAAAGCTATTAGATGGAATAGTGTAACTCCCTCACCATTGTGGATCCCAACATCAGGCTATTGTATGACGTATCCTTTTGTTCAAGCGACACAACCAAACTTTCCATCAAATTTAGTCTTGCTTTTATGTCTCTCACATCTGTAGACAATAAATCATGCTCCTGTTTTGTGTGTCACCTTTGAGGTGGGAAATAGTCTTTATGAGTGACTTTGAATCCCGTTACCCTAACATGGCCAGGATAATTTGGGACACATAAAGCTCGAGAAAGAATGTACAAATGAGGGTTTTGTGTAACACCCCTATTTTTACCTATCAAATTATTTTCATAATTATTTGTTATTTATTTTTGAAGAACCAGATGGAAATCTCAAAAATTTAATCTCTACAGTTACGTTTGTATTAGTGAGTAGTACTTAGTTTAGATTTTTAATAATTTTTCAAAAACGAAACCCGAAATTTGGTAAAATGACTGTGTCGTTTTTAAAAAATTAGAGAACAGAATTAATAAATAAAAATAATTAAAAGTGTTTAAAAATATTTTTTAAGTTATTAATATACTTAGAATAATTAATAATAATTTTACAAATTTTTCGAGAATTTATTGAAATAATTTTTGTAAAATGACAAAAATACCCCTAATTTACTGCGAAGACCAACTAGAGACTTTTTAACCTTAAAATATTTTGAGAATTTTATACAAAATATATTTTAATTATAAAACTTTTATTTTGAAAGAAAAATAGTGAAAAATGTAAAACCGTAATTTCAATTTTTTAAACTATTTTTCTAATATTTGACGATTTAATTTTGAAACATCGGGAAGAAATTTCAAAATTATGATTTTCACATGTACGCTCAAAATTTTAAGAGTTATCTAATCATAATTTTTAATAATTTTTCTGAGTCGGAGCTCGGAAAAATTAGAAAATGATGATTTTGTCTTTATTTTTCAACATTAAGGACTGACATGAGAATAAAATTCAATTGACATTAAAATATCAATTTGAAATTGGAATCATGTCATATTATTAAAATATAATTTTAGAAATTTTTTGGAATTCCTATGTAAAATGACTAAAATGTCTCTAGGTATCCAACAAGCCTAGTAAATATTGGTTTGACATCTAAAAATGGTAAAAATGATAATCCCAGTTCAATTATAGATAAAATATTTAATTTAGAATTTTTATAAAAATATTGGTATTTATTGAATTAAAATGGATTTTTATGAATTTTTTTAACTCAAAAATACAAAATAAATAGATAAAATTTGAAATAAATAAATAAAAATAAAAATTAATTATTAGAAACTTATTTTTATGGAAAATAATGTAATTGTAAAGTTTCACATTAAATTACATTATTTTGATATTTAAAGCTAATTTTTCAAGTTTAGATAAATTTATGGGTATCAGCTAATTTACCTACAAATAAAAATTGATGCATGGAAGCTTGGAACAGTTGGTGGAGCACATCCCCACCCCTAAAATGGGTGATTCACCACCTATCTTAAATATGTGTCCCTAAATCCAAATAAAAATAAATGAAAATCCTTATTTTTGACATAATGCATGATGTCATTCTTTGGCCACCTAAGCTCCTCTCATCTCCTATAAATACCCATGCATCTTGGACATTTTTCACACATTCTCCACTCTCTAAAGCTAGTTGAAATCCACATTGAGAGTTTCTTTAGAAACTTTTTTTTCTTTGTTTTAATGTTAAAATTTTGCTAGAAGTTTTGCCCCAACAATTCCATTTTCTTTATTAATCACCTTAGAGGTAATGAGAAGAGTGTGATTGGTTCTAAATTATTGTCATTTTGCATGTTGGTAGAAAAGGTTTTCTCCTAAACCTTTCAATTTTCTATATTTTCCTATGATGTTATAATGTTTAATGTTAGAATTTAACTTTTACTAAGTTATTATGCTGCTTAAATTTTTAATTAAAAATGCTCTTATTAAGTTGTTACTATGCTCAAATTTAGATTATTAAATTAGAATTGTTAAGTTTTTACTCTGCTCAAATTTAGAAAATTAAAATATATTTATTTAGTTGTTATCCTACCAAAATTTTAGAAATTAAATTATAATTACTAAGTCATTATTTTGATAAAATTTTAGTAATTACTAAGTTATTATTCTGCTAAAATTTTATATGATTGTTACTTTGTTAAAATTTTGGTATTGTGCTATTTCTGTAATATAAAGAAGAAATGCTGAATGTATTAGTGCTCAAACTAAATGAGACCCGAGAAGTCTCTACTTGAGAAGTTAGGAATTGATAGTTTAATGAGTAACGTAAAGCAAGTGACATGCAGTGACATGACACCCTACTAGGGAAGCCACAATTTGGTACACTACGGGATGTATGCAGGGACCAAGAGGGTTTTAAGGGTATAATATCGAGTTGTGAGAGTCCTATGGTCAAGGTATCACCCTGGATGTTGGGACAATCACGTAACCGACTTGATAACCCTAACAACTGCTAAATCATCCACCAGGATTGGTTTGAGAGTATAGCTCTATAAATGAATGTCCTAACTAATATTTGTTCCTCGTTGATGATGAGGACTGTATCATGTGATGATGTTAAGAGAGGTATATGTACTCCTAATTACTTGTCAGGTTCTTTTGAGAATTATTACCCATTAATGGAGAGTATGGATCTATACCGAGTTAAGGATAGTATAACATAGAACAAACTTTAGGTTTTCCTTTATTGTCAACTATGTTTTATCTGTATTTTGTGGTAGATTTCCTACCATCCATGTGAAAGTGATTTTAGAACAAATCACCTCACTCCATTATTTTTCTTTTATGCATATTTGATCGTGGTTAATGAAGATGGCCATGCCAGTATTGTTTAACTTACACATTGAGTATCTAGATGAAGGAACATAGGAGTGTTATGAAGATATAGATATACTTACTTATCTCGATTTTATCTCTATTACCTTCTTATCTCTTGTCCCTGGGTTTCGACCACCTATGACCACGAGATCCTTATTTCCTTATCAACGACACTATCGCCAAACTTTGTCTATGCTCCTCTTGCTCTGCCACCACCTGAGGATTCGTAGGCCTAATCTGATGGCTTGTTCTTTTTTATATATGGCATAAAGTAGACTGATACTACTTTGAGTATGATCTTTTTTATGTATATATCGAGGTTAAGTAGTGTCTATTTTTGAATGTATATTTTGATTTTCCTATATCCCAATTGTATCTTTTTTGTATTTTAAGAGGATTGATTTGTTATACGAAATCATTATGTAAAGTAATATGATACATATATATAAATAGATTTTATCTTTTTATCTTTTACTCCTATTTTCGAACTCGGTTAATTTTACCATTTCTTTGTTATGAAAATCGAAAAAAAAAAATTACTCACATTTAAAATCAACGACTAATTAATTAAATAAATAAGTATGGGTTATGAACAATGTGAACGGGTGGCACATCTTGTACCTCCTTTGGAGGTAAAGATTGTGATAGCACCTCCTTAAACAAATAAAAATCAACATATTTGAACCTAAACTTGTTATACTTCATATAAGAAACAAATGTTAAGGTAAGTATTGTACTTACACATTGATTCTAAACTTGTTGAACATTTTCGTTTTCAATATCCCCAACACACATAGGCACGCCTCCACAATTCCTGATAGGCAGCACTCTTAACATTCGGTCCCAATTCCTTTATCTATTTATTGAGAAACCAATCATACCAATTAGAATTCATTATTGGCAACTTGTATATTATATATGTGAGTGCACGCATATATACATTTACCATTTCTTTTTCAAGGTGTGTATACCTCTTGCACGAGGCCTTATATAGGTGCTTAGACTATGATGCTCTTTCCTTTTCTTTTTCTTTTTTTTTTCTTTGTTCCTTGTGTGGTAAACATATTATGTAATGGACAATATGTACATGTTATGAATCAAAGGCTAACGATAATATATGTGGATTATGGATTACTTGAAAAGATTTATCTGCATGTTTTGCCACAAATTGTCTTCAAACATCCTCGTGGATTATGGATGCATATTGCGTAAGAGGATTATCTAAATAATTCTTTTGTCTTTTAGAAAACTAGTGGCTATGCTTGTTCTAAAATGCCTATGCAACTTTCCTGCCCTCTTAAGTATAAACTTGTGAGATTCATCAATATCAAAAGTTGACTATCAAAAGAAGTTAGATAAAAAATGTTAAGTTGGTTAAACTAACAAATAATTTGAACAAATGGATAGAATTAGCATATTACCTATATATCTAGCCAAATGTGATTCTTATGTATCTTCATAGTCGAATTTAACCAATTATCAAATGTAATAGGAATATTAGATCGAACAATGAACCTGAGATAACTGATGAACTTTGCACCACCGAGCTCAATTAGTTGACCATGACCATTCCATGTAACCTAATAGAATGAACAAGTACTTATTAGTTTTTAAAAATGAATCATAGTTAAGATTCCAAAGCAAATAATGAATACATTACCTCCAATCTCTTTCCACCATTTCTAGCTCAAATGACATTCTTCATAACAACTAGTCTTTTCTTCCCTTTACCTACCTCAGGTGGAGGACTATTATCATCACTAGGAGATGCCATTTACCAACAAGAAAAGAGACAAAAAAAAAATGTTAGCATTGATATAAAAGAAAGATATACCAATAAAATAAAATTATAAATATAACATAAAAAAACATGTCTAAGCTAACCTTTCCCCCTTCCTAGTCAAATTTAAACTTTTATGTCTCTTATTAACACAAAATAATGGATTGATCCAAATCCTCTCATCATGGTCTTCTCTTCTATACAAGACATCATCTATGGTTGGATCACTATCAAGTGAATGCGATATCTCGTACAAAGGATTGTCCTTAGAATTTGTGTCTTTATCTCTTATAACTTGATTGTGACCATCATTTATTTTATTGGTCAACAACACAATAGATCGATTGACATCAATAGGATTAGTGACATAGAACAATTGGACGAACCTTGTCCTATTTGCCAAACTCCATTATTACTATCAACCTACTTGAACCAAATACAAGCACCCGACATATTGTGTAATCCAACTCGCATATACATTCAATTACCCCAAAACATGACATATGCGCATATGTGGGGTTTCTATCTTTGGCACTTGAGATATGCATAAATTTAGCCACTAGAGTGACATCGCTATTTTGCATAGTACTCTAATCATCCTGTTCTTTTGTATACAATGTGGAACCATTAACCATATAATCAGTGTAAAGCTGGACCATTTGCTAACCATCTTAATCTTTCAAAAATTGAAGGGGAATTTGCATCCAACTTTACAAAAATGTTGTTTTTTAGACACTATGTAAAAGTTACATTATGTTCTTTTGATATCCATTTGTCATTCCTAGTTGGATTCGACCTCTTGAGCATGTCTTTATGTCTCTCAACATACGGTTGTACTTCATCATCGTTGTGTAGGCATACAACTGTGCCTACCCTCATTCTATCCTCGATATGGTCAATATTGCATTTCCAATAATCTTTTTCCCTTCCATTCTCCCCGAGTGTTGAGACTTTGAAAGCCATATTGATTCAACATTAAAGAGATAATCAGTACAAAATTCAACAGCTTCTTCAAGTATGTACTGTTCCACAAGACAACCCTCTAGTTGACTTCGATTCTTCATGCACTCCTTTAATATCTTCATATAACGCTCAACCAGGGTACATCCATTTTATATAAGCCGACCCATAATATTGTGTCTTTTTAACTAGGTGAACAGTAAGAGTAAGAAACTTTTCCTTCTTCATACTTATGGTAAAGCTTTGATTATTTTTTCCCCACTTCATTCTTGTTTTTTGAAAAATTCATATGTATCTACTACCTTGAAAGAGTGCTATTTGTTTGCAAATTGTAAAACCAAGCCAGCTTTTGTAATTATTGAGTTTTGTAATAATTGCTTTAAAAGTGATGTTTAAGATGATTTTTAATTAGTTGACGGTGTAAAAATATTTACATTGACAGTGTATCAAAATTAAACTCATTGATATATGCAAACTTTTCAACGTTCAAATTGGACGGTCTATTGGCAATTTAAAAGAAACATGCAGTTGTTACATGTTCGTGCTTGTTCACAATATCTACATTGAATGTGTTTTTGCTATACACTCTACTACAGTTAAAGCTAAGGATTTCAAAGAAAACTAGTAAAAATTTACGTCCTTAATATTTGTTTGTAATTGCCTGATGATGCCATGTTTTCTTTACCCCCTTGAAGAATGTAGTGTGCAACATTAGATGTGCAAGCACTAAAAATACCTCCTTAACACATGTTAGGCACCCAATGTACTACATGGCTGTAAGAGTTATAAAAGAAAAACAGAAATAGCAGAAAAAGGGACACTAGACTGATAATAAAAGCTTATCTAACACATCCAAAAGTTATATTTAAAAAGGGACACCCAATCAAGTAATGTGCCTATGCAGGTTTATTTCAACCATATCAATCATTAGATATCCAAAAAGCTAAAGGACAAATATGTACTTTCAAAAAAGGCTAGGGACATATGGGACATTGGATAGGCCTCTTATCAACTTAAGAAAGAAATTAATAGTGTTCCCCCCTCCTAAATGCATATTTAAAACCTTCAATCCATTTCTCACTAAAGCCAAGAAATTGAGTGCTTATAGACAACAATGGCTAACAATAACATCCACATTGCAACCAATAACTTGACAATCGTGTCAAGTTTTTCCATTCCCTTTCCCAAACTCCTCAAAGACTCAAAAAGAGAATGTCTAGGAGTTGCACTAGATAATTAGAAGGTATATATATCTACCACTAAGCATGATCCTACATTTTTTTTCCATATATTTAAAGATAGAAAACTACTTCAGGACAAATCTCAAATTAAGTGTTTAATATTTTTTATAAGTGACAATGAAGATTAACAATATGGTGTATATTATAAAAAATGTATAAATATAATGTGATTGAATTGTATTTGATCTATTTTGTATAATCAAATGCTCAAGACAAGAGTATGTATCATCCATTTAAATACAATGTTATTTCATAAACTTACTATGCCATTGCAAAAGATGTCAAACAATTTCCAACAACTCAAATATAGTTTGACTTAGGTCAAATATGCATCATCCATTTAAAAATCTAAAAGATGTCATAAGTAAAAGCTTATACTAAAAACCATATCATTAACATCTTTAATACCTGAAACCTATCAAAAACATTTGAAATACATAACTGTTAAGTGTACCCAAATCATTTTTCCTCACTTATCACTCCATGATAGACTTTTATTGAAACTGGGAATATGTGCAGAAAAATTTAACTAAATCAAGACAATACACAACATGGATGCTTTATCAAGAAAACTATGGCTAATTATGCAAGAGAACAAATATCAAAATCAGCATAAGATGAGATGATAAGTAAGTGGCACATCAAAGTGGCATCTTACCAAAAATAGGGTCTTACCAAAAATGGCATCTTACCAAAATCAACAGATACTAAAAAAATATTTGATGCAAAAAAAAAAAAATGGAGGTTGGCATCTTACCAACAATGGCATATCTTAGTTCGTGGTCCAAGTGGGTTTTGCACTTGCACCTACACACGCCGCACATGTAGCGCTCCGAGGACTCACCACGACCTTGTCAAAGTGGGTGTTCATGTCGTGTTGGTGGAGGACCCACTAGGGGAGGTAGGCAAAGGCGTGGCGGTTGGCATAGGTGGTGCAGTTGATAGCCTCATCGAAACGCAATGTGAAACAGGGGCATTGTAGGGGGATCACAAGGGGTTTGTTGTCGAGGTTCCAGAGGACTACGATACAAAGCAACAACATTGTAGGGTTCAACGAGGGGGAGGGAGAGACAAAGTAGGAAGGAGAGAGTAAGAGACTAAGTTGAAGGGAGAGCATTGCGAGGGGAGGCGAAGGAATAGTGAAATTTTAATCAGATAAAAGAGTGTTTATTAAAAAAAGTGCTATATATATATAAAGTATGCTGTAAAACAAAGTGCTTTATATAAAAAAGTTGTTGTGCAAAAGGGAACGTTCAGTTAAGTAAGTACTCTCTTAATGTTCCACATCTTATAATAAAGCGCTTATATAAATAAGCATTGTATAAATGACATTGTATATACACAATTTTGGCGCAGTGAACATTACCTGTATAGCCAGAGCAACTTCTTGCAACAAAAAGCTCTGAAGTTATTCAAGCTTGCATTTTGTTTCCATTAAGGACACTGATAAATCTACAATATATGTAGATTTATAGAGCAATTTTGATATATTTTAATGCATTAATTTGGTAAATTTTGTGAGAAAACAACCCATATGTATATAATTTCTTGTGGTTCATGTTTTGAATGATTTCAATGGAAAAAATGCATGAATACACTAATTTTGTTGGGTTTTTAATGTAGGGAAAATAAGCACTAGTGAGAAGCTTCAAATTGCTAACTCGAACTTCGACCTTTCCTCCTTGTTTGGGCTATAACTCGGACTATAGGAATGTGCTTGAAGTGATATTGGTCTCTATGGAAAGCTTAAACATATATCTACACTTTTCATGAAGATAGTTCGATGATATTCATCATGGATCATAAAGAAATTGAAGCTTGAAGTTGAAATTGAAGTGCTGTCCTGACAGCACTGACATAGGTGCATTGTTTTGAGCATATCTCTAGTTGTAGATATCGAAACGCCATGAGACCAGTGCCATATTTTCAAGGACAAAATTATATACAACTTTTATGAACACACCAAAGGCCATTTCTTCCTGTATCGCTCTCAGAAGACGAAAAAACGAACCTGCATTGTTTGGCTGCTCAGCACAAGCGAAATTTGATCGGCGCAGAACAATAGCCACGTGTCCGCGCTCAGCGTGGGGCGCGCACGCTCAGAGCAGAAGTGCAGTACCACACTCATGCTCAGCATAAAACTGCATCTGCTCAGCGTGCGTGGTTTGTCCCCCTCCTTTTCGTGTTCACGCTCAGTGTATATAGGCCACGCTCAGCGTGTTTGAGTAACTTGAAGAAATTTCCATGGGCCTATTGCGCGAAAATAAGAAAAAGCCATTCTGGAATTTATTTAAAAAGGAGAAAAAAGTCCCTCTAGAGACATTCTTGGACTCATTTAAGGACTGGAAGCGATGAAAAGCTTGAAAATTCATCTCCGGCTTTGGATCTTGAAGAATTGTGGTTTGATTCTTAAGATTCATGACTTCCTTTCTATTTTCTTTTTATTTTCTTGTATTTAGTTTTTCTATGAGTTTCTAAACCCCTTTGGGGTTAGGTTAGGATGAACCGTGATTAAAATCCTTCGTAATTTTTTTTCCTTCTGAACCTTTTGATTATTAATGCAATTCAATTGTTAATTTTATGTTTAATGCTTTTTCTATGCGTGACACCCATTAGAAATTGATTTGATATTCAAACCTTGCAATTGGAAAATTGGGGTTTGAATTGTTCTATTTTAGCAACAATATAATTCTTGAACCTAGGGATAGCAAGAGAGGTTGTATGCCTTCGCGTTAATTTCTTGCTCTTGATGCTTGTGACTAAGTTTGTTCGCCTAAGGGATTAGGGTGTGAAATTAGGAACAAAGGGTTTAGCACCTAAGGAATTAGGGTTGAACTAATTTAGAGAAATTGAAGGTAAATTTCCTAATAGGAACAATTTTAGAAGGGAAAGAAATTACATTGGGGGAATATCACTGGGGATTCCGAAACCTAACCGTTTTATTTATTAATTTTCTAAACATTACTAAATTACATTTTCATTTTAATTTTGCTCTTTAATTTCTAAATCACAAAAATTCCAAATCTTCATTTAATTCATAAACACACAAGTTTTGGTTGAATTGAGATTAAAACCACAATTCCTATGGAAACGATACTTTACTTTCACTTTATTACTTGTACAGTCGGTACACTTGTCGTGATCTTAACAAGCTTTTAGCGCCATTGTCAGGGATTGTGTATCTAATTCCAATCCAACCGTATAATTACTTGTTGATGTTTTAGTTATTTAATTTCTATTTATTTTATTTGATTTGTTTCTGCTCTTTTTTATTTATTTATTATTTATTTTTTATTCTACACCTTTGCTTCTCATGGTTTTTATTATTTAGTATATGCACAGATGTAGTCAGGGTCTAGAAGGGCTAATCTTTGACCCAGATATGAAGAAGACTATAAAGGGTCTCACAAAAGTAACTAAAGAAAGAAAACAATAGGAAAGGCTTTTAGCTCAGAAGTGCGAAGCTAGTTCCTATCTTACCTTTCATGAGATTCTTGAGGTAGAAGCCGACAAAGCAATGGAAGAGGAGCAACCACAAGAACAAGCACAGCCACAGCCTAGGTGCACTCTCAGTGATTTTTGCAACAATAAGGGTCTTCATGGACTCGCTGTTGTCAACCCTCCTATCAATGCCAACTTCCAAGTTAATCCAACACTCTTGAGTTTGCTACGATAGAACTGGAGGAAGGATGGAGGATCCCAACACTCACGTCTTTAATTTCTTAGAGATTTATGAGATAGTGAGATTCTAGGATGTTCCAGAGGAGGCCATCATACTCAGATTGTTCCCTTTGACCTTGAAGAATGATGCCAAGGAGTGGCTCCAAACTCAGCCACAGAGAGTCCTTGCTTCTTAGGACAGGATGATCTCTCGATTCATTGACCGCTTCTTCCATCGCTCTATATATTTCCAGAGGAGAAACCATATAATCAGTTTTTAGCAAAGAGAGGGCGAGGACTTGTTTGATGCTTGGGAGAGGTATAAGTCACTCCTTAAAAAATGTTCTAACCATGGTTTTGATGATCTTGTGCAGGTGTACTTGTTGGTCTGAGGGGCCAAACTCGGATGATCCTTGATGCCTCAACTGGAGGCACCATGAATACTAAGACTGCTGCGAAGGCCATAGTGATCATTGAGTCTATGGCTTCTAATGAGCATAGTATCCAATATGACAAAGGTCCGAGCTCAAGGAGAGGAGTATTAGAGGTAGATACAGAAAGTGCCCTGCTAGCACAACAGAAGCTCATGTCAAACTAGCTAGAATCGCTTACTAAGCAGTTAAAGCTTATGCAAACTGGATACCAAAGATCCCAGGTTGCTCTAGTTCAAGTAGTCTAGAACTTACATTGTATTTTCTATGGAGGCCCTCAGACTGATGGGGACTGTGCCCCTGAAAGAAGTTCTCACGAAGATATGAATTATATTCAGATTTCTGAGAGGCAGCAGTACAACCTTTACTTTAACACATATAACCCAAGATGGAGGGAGCACCCCAATTTTTCATGGAAGCAAGATGAGGGTCAATCAAACAGAGGGCCCCACCAACAGTAGCAATATGAGAAAAGCCCTTCACTGGAAGAGATGATAAAGTAATTTATGCAAACTACTAATGCCTCTATAAAGAATTTGGAGACTCAAGTGGGGCAGTTAGCTAAGTAGATGGTAGAAAAGTTTAGTGGTGGTTTTTTTGGCAACATTACTGACAATCTTAAGGAGCATTGTAATGCTATCGCTCTAAGGAGTGTTAGAACTATTGATTCTGCAGGTGCAAACTCTAAAGTTAAAGATATTGATGTCTCTAATGAAAAAGTCTCAAAAGAGGAGGAAGAGACAAAGAAAGAAGCAGGGGACTCTAAAAAGAAAAGGTTAAAATTAGTAGATGAGAACTCTATTCTCAAAAAAGTAAAAAATAACTTTTGCAAGATGGAGACAAGCCATAAGAGATTCCTTCTTATGTTAAAATGCCATATCCTCCCAAGAAAAAGAAGGACAAAGACCAAGCCTTTGTTAGGTTCCTTGATATTTTTAACAGGCTCCAAATCAACATTCTTTTTACAGAAGCTCTTGAGCAAATGCCCACCTATGCTCGCTTCATGAAGGATATCTTTACGAATAAAAGACGGTGGAAAGATGGGGAGGTGGTAACTTTGACAAAATCATGCAGTGCTATATTACAAAAGAAGCTACCTCTTAAACTCAAAGATCCAAGGACCTTCACTATTCCTTACACTATAAGGAATGTGGCTATTGATAAGGCCCATTATGATTTGGGGGCTAGTATCAATCTCATGCCACTATCTATGATGAAGAAGCTTGGTGGAGGTGACATTAAGCCTGCAAATATGGCCATACAATTAGCTGATAGATCCATCAAATATCCTTATGGCATCATGGAGGATATCCTTGTCAAGGTTGATGAATTTGTCTTCCCTGTTGATTTTATTGTTCTTGACATGGCGGAAGATTCTAAAGTGCCTTTGATTCTTGGAAGGCTATTCTTAGCCATAAGGAGAGATCTCATTGATGTTTAGAGGGGGGAATTAATCCTTCAGTTGAATGAAGACTCCATCACCTTTAATGTTTTTGAGGCTATGAAGCACCCTAGTGACACAAGGGCCTACTTTATGATAGAGGTAGTGGATGAGATGACTCAGGATGTCTTTAGGCAATGCACATCTCATGTACCCCTTAAGAAGGTAGATGTGAATTTTATTGAGCATTGTGAAGATGAGCTTGAAAGCAACAAAAAGGAGTGCCTATTAAAATTAAAGACATGGTTACATGCACATGTTGAGAAGAGCCCGGAGAAAAAAGTGGAGAATGAGAAGGAGAAGCCAATAGAGATACCTAAGGAGCACAAGACGACCATCTAAGAGAAAGTCTTCTACCTAGGCCAACAAGTATATTGTTTTGAATCTAAATTTCATTTTTTTGCAAGAAAACGAAAGTCAAAATGGTCGGGGCCCTTTGTAGTTAAAGGAACTACAATTAAAGAAAGGGTGGAGATAGAAGATCCAATTTCAAGGAGGTGTCTTAAAGTCAAAAGAGACAAACTGAAGCCTTATCATGAAGGGAAGATAGAGAAGATAAATGCTCTTTTTATTCTAAAGGGATCTTAAGTAGCATTGGACTGTCAGGCACGGGACCTTAAACAAGTGCTTTTACTTTTTTTGTTTAGTTATTTTTAATTTTAGATATTTTTTTCTCTTTTTCATCTTCTTTTCTTCTTAAGAATTCAGAGACTTAGGGTGTGGTGATACTTCACATACTAGCTTCCTTGGGGTCTTTTTGAATGTTCTATGCTTACTTGGCTCAGGGAAGTCCTTTTTACTCTCTTTACTTCTCTTCTACCTATTTTGTATAATATGCTTTAAATTGAATTGTGATTTATCTTCCTTTTGTCCTCTTATTTCTTGGATGTCACATTTTGGTGTTGCCTATTAAAAAAAAGTTTGTTTTGTGAAATTACTTGGTTATTACTTTTCTTTATAAGTCACTTATACTTTGATGATTATGAACCCTTTGAGTAATGCATGATAACACTTGCTAGTTTTTGAAATTTCCTGTGCTTTATGGTTTCTTTACTCTCAGCCTTTGTGAGACTTTGAGCCAAAACAACATATTTTTTATTCAGTGTGTTTCTTCATTATATGTTTTGTTGCTTTAGAACTTGACTTGCTTCTTGTTGTTGTTGCTTGACCAGTTCACACATATATGATAGATTCACATTTTTCTTTAAGCCAGGGCCAAAATTAGCTACTGTTGGATCGAGCACTTACCACTAGGTCAAAAGCTATAGCTGATAGTCAAGGCGCAACTCTTTCTATTTAACCATAGCAGCCCAAGCGCCATGAGTCGACTGTGACTTGACCCACCTGGGCCTCCGCCACGAGACAATTGATGTCACACACCAGACAACAATCTCCCCCTCAACAATTGCTTCGCTGGGAATCAAACTCGTGACCTTAGCTTTGATACCAATTGTTGGATCCAGCGCTTACCACTAGGCCAAAAGCTATAGCTGATAGTCAGGGCGCAACTCTTTCTACTTAACCGTAGCAGCACAAGCGCCACAAGTCGACTGTGACTTGACCCACCTGGGCCTCCGCCACGAGACAATTGATGCCACACACCGGACAACAGCTACCCTATATACTTATACTTTACTAGTCCCTTTGAGCCTTAACCTCTTTGTTCTTTATATTATTAGCTCATTATAAGCCAAAAAGTGAAAAACAATATTGTTCTTCTTGATTGGAATTAAGGGATTGCTTTCTTATTGGATACTTGTGGCTTAATCTTAAGTTTGGGGTTATATGTTTGCTTGAAGACAAGCAAAGATTTTAAGTTTAGAGTGGGTATACAGTAAATTTTTGTTCTGTTAGCTTTGTTTTATTTTCTTATGAATATTCGGGTATACGAAAAAAATTTATTTTGTCAGCTTTGTTTTGTTTTGTTATGAATATAATGAAAAAAAATGAAAAAAAAATGAAGAAAAAAAGATCAAAAAGATGAACTGCTTTCTTTTTTTATTCTTTTTCAAATAATGCTATGAATAAGTGGATGTGGGAAATTTGGCAGGCATGAACATCAATGCCAAGAGATGACTGTGAGTGAATATATGATTTTTGTAAAAATCCCTTAATTTCATTTGCTTAGCACAGATCTAAATATTTTTCTACTTATACCTCTAGCCCCATTACAACCTATAAAAGATATCTTGAGTATGTGCACTTGTTTTGTGAGGATAATTTTATACTCTTGTCAATCATATGGTAGGGATGGCATGTGATGATATTGAGTGTAAACAGAACCCATTTTTGGTGAGTTGAGTGGAACACTTAATCCCATGAGAAGAGTGAAGTAGGCAGAGAGTACAAGCAGTGAAAGGGGAATCATGACCCTTAAGATTGAGTTGAATAAATTTGTTTTGTGCAACCATTTTGAGAGCAACATTGACTTGTGACTGACTTGAGATTGATTGAGTTGATCTAGGAGGATTGGCTCCAACCCCTAATGTTTAACTAGTTGTTGCTTTGGGATAAGTAAAATTCTAAATTTGGGGTTGTGATAAATCTACAATATATGTAGATTTATAAAGCAGTTTTGATATATTTTAATGCGTTAATTTGGTGAATTTTGTGAGAAAACAACCCATATGTATATAATTTCTTGTGGTTCATATTTTGAATGATTTAAATGGAAAAGTGCATGAATACACTAATTTTGTTGGGTTTTTAATGTAGGGAAAATAAGCACTAGTAAGAAGCTTCAAATTGCTAACTCGGACTTTGACCTTTCCTCCTTGTTCGGTCCATAACTCAGACTATAGGAATGTGCTTGAAGTGATGTTGGTCTCTATGGAAAGCATGAACATATATCTACACTTTTCATGAAGAGAGTTAGATGAGATTCATCGTGGATCATAGAGAAATTGAAGCTTCAAATTGAAATTGAAGTGTTGTCCTGACAACACTGACATAGGTGCATTGTTTTAAGCATATCTTGTGTTGTAGATATTGAAACGACATAAGAACAGTGCCATATTTTCAAGGACAAAATTATCTACAATTTCATGAAGACACCAAAGGCCAGTTCTGCCTGTATCGCTCTAAAAAGATGCAAAAACAAACCTACATTGCTTGGCCGCTCAACCCAAGCTAAATTTGATCAGTGTGGAACAATAGCCACGCGTCCATGCTCAATGTGGGGCGCGCATGCTCGCGCAGAAGTGCAGTACCGCACTCACACTCAACATAAAACTACACCCGCTCAACGTGCATGGTTTGTTCCACTCCTCTTCATGTTCGCGCTCAGCATATATAAGCCACGCTTAGTGTGTTCTAGTAACTTGAAGAAACTTCCCTTGGCCTTAAAGACATTCTTGGACTCATCTAAGGACCGAAAGTGAGAAAAAGCTTGAAAATTCATCTCCGGCTTTGGATCTTGAAGAATTGTGGTTTGATTCTCAAGATTCATGACTTCCTTTCTATCTTCTTTTTATTTTCTTGTATTTAGTTTCTCTATGAGTTTCTAAACCCCTTTGGGGTTAGGTTAGGATGAACTGTGATTAGAATCCTTCGTAATTTGTTTTTCCTTCTGAACCTTTTGATTATTAATGCAATTCAGTTGTTAATTTTATGTTTAATGCTTTTTCTATGCGTGACACCCATCAGAAATTGATTTGATATTCAAACCTTGCAATTAGGAAATTGGGGTTTTAATTTTTCTATTTTAGCAACGATATAATTCTTAAACCTAGGGATAGGAAGAGAGGTTGTATGCCTTCGCGTTAATTTCTTGCTCGTAATGCTTGTGACTAAGTTTGTTCGCCTAAGGGATTAGGGTGTGAAATTAAGAACAAAAGGTTTAGCGCCTAAGGAATTAGGATTGAACTAATTTAGAGAAATTGAAGGTAAATTGCCTAATAGGAACAGGTTTAGAAGGAAAAGAAATTACATTGGGGGAATATCACTAGGGATTTCGAAACCTAACTGTTTTATTTATTAATTTTCTAAACATCACTTAATTGGATTTTCATTTTAATTTTGCTCTTTAGTTTCTAAATCACAAAAATTCCAAATCTTCCTTTAATTCATAAACACACTAGCAATTTTTGGTAGAATTGAGGTTAAAATCACAATCCTTATAGAAACGATACTTTACTTTCACTTTATTACTTATATGGCCGGTACGCTTGCCGTGATATTAACAAACACCACACTATCTCCTTCTCGATTAAGCACAACTTAAATTTAGCACAGACCCGATATAGCAACTGGATTAATTAGGCATAGGCAGAATGAAATTTCTTACAGTGGCTTCCCTGCCATCAGTTTCAATGTAAACGTGCACCTGGATTATAAAACCAACAAGGCAAGACGATATTGAAATCCACTGCTAGTTTAGATCCACTATCAAGAATGAATCTAAATAATTTCAACCATCTCATCCACCTTATTCCTACATGCTGAAAATATAAAGGTGCCTATATGGACCAAACAAACGAGAACCACACTGCCACCAACTTTGTTAGCTGCATGTCACAGTTAATTAGCCACTTAAATCGAACGAAATTAACTCTAACATTGTTATATGATGCCGTCTTAATTCTCCACATTCAAAAATATATAGTTAAGTTTTAAATAATTTATTTAAAATAATAATTAAAGATATAAATTATTATTATTATTATTATTATTATTATATACATATAATATATATATATATATGAAGAGAGAGAAAATAGAATCAATTGGTACTGTCAAATTTTAACACTTAGACTATGTAATAACTTTTTATAAAATGCAAAATTAACCAATATAACTGTTGAATCATTTGATATTATCTTTGTGATTATTTATATTAAAATTCACATAAATTGGACATTTGTTGACATGTTATCTAGTGATGGGCATTTATATTTTAAATTACATGTTATCTGTCAAAATAAAGTCGTTTAATGAAGTATCAATCGGATTTTTATTTGCATGAAATTTTATAAGCTTCATATACTTTATAAGATCTTTCAATTCAACAATTGGATTGGTTGATTTCAATTGACACCCATTGTCAAATTTTAACACTTATAGTATGTAATAACTTTTTATAGAATATGAAATTAACCAATATAACCGTTATATCATTTGATATTATCTTTATGATTATTTATATTAAATTTTACATAAATTGAACATTTTTTGACATGTTATCTAACAACGAACATTTATTTTTATTTTAAATTACATGTTATCTATCAAAATAAAGTTATGTAATGAAGTATCAATCAATTTTTTGTTTGCATGATATTTTATAAGTTTAATTTATTTTATAAGAACTTTTAATTCAAGGATTAGATTAGTTAATTTTGAATTTTATAAAAAGTTATTAAATAGTATAAGTGTTAAAGTTTGATATTGGGTATCAATTTATTGTTTTCATATATATCATCAATTACTAATGAATTAACTGATTACTCGACATGAATGTTGATTACTTGACACAAATTTGCTGAGAAAACAGTGATGTCATTTATTAAACAATTTGACAATAAAATTTGAAAGGTGGGGTATCTTCAATTGAGGCTAGCAAGAGCACAAGAGAGACAAAAGAAGCTTGAGAGTAGAAAGATAAAAATTAGGCTTTTGTTTTGATCTTAACTTTTTATTTAATAATTAATTTGTTTTTAAATCTCTAAGATATTATGCATTTATTCATTAATAACGTACATGGGACACTCTCTTTCATTGTTGACACAGAATAGAACACGCTCTATTTTATATTCTTAAACAAATACGTTGACGCGTACTTACTTTAATACATAAAGTCGAATAAACATATCGTCAATTGGTACAAAAATGGAACCCCGGCCCCAATAACCAACAGACAAGGGATTTTACGCGAAAACATAATAAACTTCAACTTGAGCCTCTAGAGACAAGGGTACATAAGCGGCCACTTCCCATTTGACATTCCCATCAATTAATGACAAATTTATTTTTAACATCACTAGTTATATTTCTAATATAGTCAATGAGAATATTTTATAAATTTAAAAAATCAAATAAATTCTAACAGTGTGTTTGGTAAAATTAGCTTATAAGCTATAAGCTAGGAGCTGAAAAACTAGAAACTTATAAACTAACTGATTGAATTAAAAGTATTTGATAAGATTAACTAATAAGCTAACTAATAAATGTAAAATGACATAAAATAACATATTTAGTTCTATGATTTCTAAATTGAAAAAAAAGGATTAAAAAAAGATTTAAATAAATTAGTGAGGATAAAAATGAAAAAACAAAAAAAAAAGAGCTAGTAGCTTATAAATTAGCTTATTTTCATAAACTAATTGAAGTAACTTATAAAAATAGACTAAAAGTTACTAAAATAAATTCATGTACCAAAAAGTTTATTTTAATCAAACTAACTTATAAGCTAGTCAAAGTAGCTTATAAGCTCCCAATGTGGCTTACCAAACACACTCGGCGATGAGAAAATAATGGTTTTCTTCTCTCATATATTGATACGCTACTATGAATTTGGAGGCAAACATAAGTTCCACGCATGTGCCTTCCGAGGCTGACCATTTTTCCAAACTCGACAAACTCCAAGGCAATCAAATTAATGAGAACGGGACCCCTCATGGCCTCATCCATTGAGGTTTTTCTCTTGGTTTACTTTACAGCTTTTACTTTTATAAGTCGCTAAGTTATAAATCAAAGAAGGAGCACTTTCACGTCAAAGCATGTTTCTTTACTATGGGAACTTCAACTCTGGTGGGCTTCGTCAAATGAAGTTTCAAACACAATATCTTCAAAGGATCATGCGTAACTTGATAAAGTAGATCGATCAATGTGTCCCTAGATGGAGTGGGGTTTACTGATTTGAAATAAAGAAAGGAATGGCATCCACGATTGTCATCAATTAGGTGATGTTGTTGTTTTCCCATTTTCTTAATTTCGTTGTTAAATATTAAATTATATATACCAAACAAAAGGATTAATTAGATATATATAAGTCTTTGATCACACAAAGATTCATTTATTTTCAAACCAGTTCACGTTGAAAGCCTAAAGGTGTACGTTGTTTGTTCTTCAGAGAAAATAAGGATGATTCTACCGACCATAAAGTGCTTGATTTAGAGAAGTAATAATAATTGTTGTTGTTGGAAAACAATTTAAATTTTTAATTTTAATTCTTTAGCATATTGTTTAGATTTAAAGATATTATTTTTATTTTAAGGATTTATTTTTTCTTTTAATATTAGGATGTAGGTTATATAAGTAGAGGTTCTTGAAATGATAAGACCCACCCAACCTGTAGAAGGGTTACCACACTAAGAGAGAGAGGGTCATGTGAAGTGAGTATTAATCAAGTTTATCTAGAAAATTTGTAATGAGGTTGAATATTTGAAAGAATAAATATTTATTGAGATATTCATAGATATAGGCAAGAGGTGTCGAACTACGTTAAATTGTATTCTTCTGCTATTTTTATTTATGCTCATATAGGAATTGATCAGGACAGTAGTAAGAGTGACGGGAACTCTTCTGGTGATAGTGATTCTAGCTTTTGAAGCCAGTGGTATGGGTTGTAGTTTTGATGGGTCAGATAGACCGACAGTGTCATTAGGTTGTGTATGTTTTTGGCTGTTAGAATAGAATTTATTAGATTCATTGGATCACTGTACTCGTATTTTCTGGCAGTCGTTCTTGGAAAAATGTAAACCTAATATATTTCTTTTATGAATATGTTCATGTATGGAACCTATTTGATATGTTTTAAGATTTTGTATCCTCTCCCAATACCTTGTATACAACGTGTTGTTGTGTGTGTCTCATATCCTTTGATCTTCATTGTTGCGTGAAGAAAAGTTTGTTTACCTCCCCCCCCCCCCCCCCCCCTTCCCCTAACAGTGGTATCAGAGCCTGATTGTGCGACTTGGTGACTAGTTAGATGAGTGTTGAAACTTGATGAAGTTGATGGTGGATCTGTGTGCATCCTTGTTTCGAAAGTCTTCTTGACAATGTGGAAGTCAAACGACATGTCCGGTAGCTAACGAAGATGGCAAGGATTCCCTTAGTGACTCCCCAGATGATGATGACCACAACTTGTCCTATCATGTGAGTCAGGGTGGTTACACCTCTAGCCAGTAGGTAGGGGTGGAAATAGGATAGGTCGGGCTACGTTTTGTTGAGTCTGAGCCTGACCTTGGTTAAAAATATATGGCCTGAGCTTAGCCTATTTACTTGTCATAGGCTTTTCTTAAAGGCCTAGCTTGGCCTACATAAAAGTTTGGCTTGGCCTACAAGCCTGTTTAAGGGCCTACTTTATGATAATTTAACACCATGATAGAGGTATGATAATTTATTTAAAAATATATTTTGCAATAAGATCTCTAAATAGAATATAATTTATCTTCTAATAAACTTATAAGCTTAAGTCTTTATGTAGGTCAACATGCTTATCATTTAAAAAGATAAATAAATGTATAATATTAATACATTATAACAAATTTAATACAATAATAATAATATTAACAATAAACATTTATTTATGTTTATTTTAATAGGCCGGCCTATTAGGCCTAAAAGCTTTTTGAATGGCCCAGGTCTAGCCTTTTTAACCAAATAGACTTTAATAAAAGCCTTGGCCTAGTCTATTTTCTAGAAAAGCTTGGCCTGGCCTGATGTAAGTTAGGTCATAAGCCCCTGTCAAGTAGTCTGACCTATTTCCTTCCCTACCACTAGTAGGGTTAGTGATGAGGTTGGGAACCTTGTCTTGTGGAGAGTGTCCGCAGTGTCTGTTGGAACCAAAGACGTATGAAGTGTCTAATCCCTTAAAGTTTTGAAGATAACAAAAGTTATTAAATTTTAGAGTTTTTAAATGTTTGTTTTTAATCATCCTTTTAAGTCTTGTTATATAGTAAAAAAGCGTTTTTGAAAGCGTCCAATATTGTTAAATGAAAATCTAGCGTCCAACGCACCACTCTAAACCAAGCGTCCAAATTGCTTTAGAAAACATAAGCGCTCTTTTGCAAAACTAGTTTAGTGCCTTATCTGAGATGTGTTAAAATATAACTAAGTTTTAAATGTTTCAATCAGCTTATTCTTGTACACATTGAAACTAATGTTTTATTCTCTTCTTATGAGATCTAACGTTCAAATATCTTAGCATTTAATAAAAAATAGGATATTTTTGTGTATAAGTACAACTTTGTAGAAAAGTAAGTCAACAAATCAAACTGTCAAAACCGAAATAAGAAATATTCAGAAAAAACAGTTCTGAAATGCATAACTGCACCTCCTACTTTGGTGCAAAACAAAAGTTGTTTATCTCTCTCATATGCAAACTCAAAACTCATGCAACCATACATGACAAGCATTAAAACATGTTCCTGAAAACTGAAGCTCATATATGTCAACGGCTATCTTCTCAAAGGCTATATATATCAAGTATGGAGAAAAATTAAAGCAAGGAACAAATATGAATGAATTCTCATCTTGCTGGACGATCTTGCAATACTCTTATCTTTCATATTCTTTACTTTGCAAAGCCTTATAATCACACTTAAACTTTCATATCCTCACATTGTGAGTTGATTTCTTTTAAACACTTTATTTGTGTTGTGAAAGTTTGGAGAGGCTTGGTGATTAAAGAATTCTTAGGTTTTTAAGTGATCTCAGGTTGATCACTCTTGTAAGGCCTAAAGAGACAGATAGAATACTTGCTTGTAACCAAGAGGTTGGTTAGTAAAAATCCTTCTGAACAAAGGTACTGGACATAGCTTAAGTTAAGTGAACCAATGTAAATTTCTTTGTATGCTTCTCTTTTCTTATCCTTAACCGTGTTTTTTATTCATGCAATATTTTCTTACCGCTATTTCAGTTTTGCGAGGAAGTTTCTTAAACACACAATTCAACTCCTTTTCTTATGTGTTCCCGTTTCTTTTAGTTGGTATTAGAGCTCGGCTTCTCGGGGTTGAGCATCTAATAGTGTAGGGGTAAAAAGATCCTGAGCACTTATGGATAACGAAGGACAAGTAGTTAACAGACCACCTCTCTTCAAAGGTCAAAATTATAACTATTGGAAAGAGAAGATGATAGCCTTCTTTGATGCATGTCACATTGATATGTGGGATGTTATAGAGACAGACGACTATCTATCAGTTGATGAAAATGGAGTAGAACTACCAAGAGGTCATGAACAGAAGCACATAAACAGAGGTATCTGCTAAACTTTAAAGCTTGAAATGCTATTATGTGTGCTTTGTCTAAGTCTGAGTATGAGAAGGTACATAACTTAAAAACCGCTAAAAAGATGTGGGACACTCTAACTCTTACTTATGAGGGTACCTCACAAGTTAAAAGATTTAAGTTGAGTCTGGTTGTAAGACAATATGAGTTATTTACAATAGAGAAAAATGAAACTATTAAATTTATGTTTGGTAGATTTCAAACTATTGTAAATAACTTGAGATCTCTAGGCAAAATTTATGATAACTATGATCATATTGACAAAATCTTGAGAAGTTTGCCTAGATAGTAGAGACCACAGGTTACAACCCTGAGAGAGTCCAAGGATCTAACAACTCTCTTTATGGAAAAGATGCTTGGAACACTCAAAGTACATTAGTTGCAACTAAAGCAGGATGAAGAATTGAGAAGAGGAAAGTCCTTGGCTCGAAGCATTCAACGTCCAGTAAAAGGGTCGTTGTCCAAGGCTTTAAATGTGGAGGAATCCTCTGAGGAAGCATCCAAAGAAGAAGATTCTGATGAAGACGAGATCTCCTTTTCATCAAGAAAAATACAAGCAATGTGGAAGAAGAAAGAAGGATCCAGAGCCAGAAACTTTGCCAAAGAGTTCAATAAAGAATCTAAGGAAAAGAGTTCACCTATTTGGTTCGAATGTAAAAAGCCTGGACAATTCAAAGCAGATTGTCCAAGCTTACAAAAGGAGAAAAAGAAGACTTTCTTTAAAAAGAAAAAGAAAGGACTTATGGCAATCTGGGAAGATATGGACTTGTCCTCCTCTGAGGAAGAAGGAGAAGAAGAAGCAAACTTTTGTCTTATGGCAGAAACAATTCCAAAAAGCTCAGAGAATGAGCAAGAAAAAAATGACGCAAATTTCAAAGACTTAACTGCTCTCCAAAAGGCATATAATGAACTATTTTCTAATTCTTCGACGCTCTCTATTGGTTATAAAGAATTGAAAAGAAAGTTTTCAAAAGTATCAAAAGAACTTGATTTGCTTAAAAAAATTATGAAGAGCTTATAAGAGAGTATGAAAAATTAAAAGCATGAAAATCAAAAGATTTCTCTAAAGTGAAACCATCTGATGAAGCATTAGAACTTCATAAGGGAGTAAATCACTTAAAAGAGAGTCTATCCAAATTCTCCAATGGAACTGAAAACTTGAACAAGATTTTATCTTATAGACGAAATCCACATGACAAATCTAGTTTTGATTTTGATAAAAAGAAAAGAGCCTCTAGAACAGTTAAAGCTATTGCTTTTTGTAAGTATTGTGGAAAAAGAGGACATGAATCATCCCAATGTATTCATCATCTAGTTGAGAAGGCGTCCAATGCCTTTAAAACTAATAAGAAAGGACCCAAGTCTATTTAGGTACCTAAATCTATGATTATACCAGTTGCAAATTTGCTTGACAATAGAAAGAAAACCCCAGTCATGGTACCTAGACAGTGCTTGCTCACGACACATGACATGAGAAAAGTCTATGTTCCAAAGCCTCCAACAAAAGAATGGTGGATGGGTCACTTTTAGAGGAAATCAGAAGAGCAAGATAATGAGGATAGGTAAAATTAGTAAGCATCCCTTACCTTCTATTGATAACGTTCTATACGTTGAAAGACTTAGACATAATCTATTGAGCATAAGTCAATTATGTGACAGTGGACATAATGTTTCCTTCAATAAGGATGAGTGTATAGTCAAAAATATGGATCGATCTTGCTTGTTTTTCGCAAAAAGGCAAAGTAATCTCTACAAGAGTGATCTGACAAATCAAAATATAGCATGCCTAATGTCCATCAAAGAGAATCAACAAATTTGGCATAAGAAACTTGGGCATGCAAGCTTAAGGTTAATCTCAAAGCTGAATAAACATAACCTCATGAGAGGTCTTCCAAATCTTACGTTTAAATCTAATATTCTCTATGATGCATGTTAAAAAGGAAAACAAGTTAAAAATTATTTTGAGTTGAAAAATATTGTTTCCATTTCTAGACCTTTTGAGCTATTACATGTTGATAAAGCTATCAAATGAGCCCGACTTGGCCTGGCCCGTCGGGCCGAGCCAAAATGGCCCATGATTATTTTTTTCTTAGTTTTTTGTATATTTTACAAGGAAAAAAACAAAAAAAAATATAGTACCGAGCCAAATAGGCCCGATTTCCTTCGGGCCATTTTGGCCAAGTTTTTAGTAGGCCAAACATTTAATGGCCCAACCTAGCCTGGTCTATCGAGCCATTGGGCCGGTTTTGCCAGCTCTACATATTGATTTGTTTGGTCCTACTAGAACGGTCTCACTTGGTGGAAAACAATATAGATTAGTTATAATGGGCAACTATACTAGATGGTCATGGGTTATGATCTTAAAACACGAAGATAAGTCTTTTAGAGTCTTATCTATATTTTGTGAAAAAGTTCAAAATGAAAAGGGTGTAAAGGTGAAAGATAATCTCATCCGATGCAGGATTCTTAACTACTTTCGCCTAAATGAGACAATCTACCAAAAACTCATTAGACATTTTTGGAGAACTACTGAGTTTATAGGTAACAATGTTGTTGGCACTGTTCTGGGAGTTAAAGTGACCATTGATCTTAGGAGCATCGCATAAGCCATTGGTTGTGAACGCGCTGGCTCCTGTAAAAAGAAGTAAGAGAACAGCTATGGTGGCGATGACACTGTAGACACTGCTCTTATGGTACCTGAAGCTGAACAAAGCATTGAATACAACAAACTGACGAAAGAAGGGAAAGTTTTTTAGCAGTTTCTAAACAAGGGCATTCTTCATAAGGTAAGATCTAAAGTAGCGTAACCTTCCTGCATCGCTTTGCTTTTTTCCAAATGATTACAGGGCAATAGTTCAATCTTCCTCACCTCATACCAAGCAACATTTTCCAAAACACGAAGTGAAAAGATGTGATTCATCAAATCACATAATCAGCCTTGCTGAACAGGATTTTTCATATGCAACATGTATACCATGAGTTCTTCAATTTGTCAGGTACTAAGGACGTTAAAATCAGACAACGTAAGCCAGATGAAAGCTAGGTTCATTTTAAAGCCCATTGAAAAGGAATCAAAGCCTAGCGACATACCTAAGGAATAACCTATAGAACAACCTCAACAACCTGAAGAGAAATAAGTAGGACAAACAGAAGAACTATAGGACAATGAAGCACTATTCGTCCAGCATGTGTTTGTGACTTCCAGAGCTACTGCATCTAGACGATAGCCATCCAAAAGTAGGTCATCCAAACAACTTGTAGCATCCAGAGTCACAAGATCCAAAACACAACAAGAACCGGCACAAAAAGTTGTCCTTATTACTGTTGTTCTTCTTCCTGTACAACCTGCTAAAAGGACATTCAGGTTGCAAAAAGAGTCTGATGATGAAGATGATGAATCTATTGTAATCTTGCTTAAGAAATAGAAAATTGAAACAATAGCAGTTCCTGCCACTCATCCTGATGAACCCCTAGTTGATGTTGTAGCTTCGAGAAAGAGGATATTTAGAGTCAAGACCATTTTTGACAGGAGCAAAAGAAGTAAGCCATTTGCTCTAAACTCTGATGAAAACATTGTGACTATCTCTAAGTGTGAATTTGTTGATTCTATACTTGTTGAGCTTGCTGAGCCATAAACTAACCAAACACTCTCCACCATCCAAACACAAACCCAAACACCAAACCGCACCCTTTCATTCCAAACCCAAAAAATAGCTCGTGTTATTCTAGTATTGGACTCAAATGGAAAACAATTTATAGACAGTGGACAACCCATTGCCCATGAACCCTTACCATCTGATTACCCCCATGGTATACCCCAATATTTTCTGTACCTGAAACAGATATGCTTCTATTTGGTGATGAAAGTTATGTGCGCGACATTCGTATACCTGTCTTGGTTAAATTGTACCTATCTGTTAAGCCACTAAAAAGAGAAAAGATCCCATATAAAGAATGGTGTATGCCAAAGCCAATCCCAGTGCCCATTGTAGGACTAAAAACAGGCATTAACCTATATGTATATTTTGCCAATGCTGGACGAGTAGAGAACTGAGCTTTAAGAAAGAAGAAATGGAGATTGTTGTTTGAGAAAAGAAACAAACAAAATCTTGTGGACAACAATGCCATTATCCAGCGTCCAAAACCTTACCCTGAACCAAAATATGGCCATAACTACTCTCATATTCCACTCAAATGGATCGTGCATGACTACATACATAAGCCATCCAAGGAGTACTCAGCACTGCTTGCAAATGCCATTATGACCCTTCCATTAAAGTGTTTCATTAGAAGACGATATCCTAAAATCTTTAATGCTTGGCGCTTTGATGCACATCATCCTAGCATACTTCAACACAAAATACCTCTTTTGGATGATCTTGAGACAACTAATAAGAAGAAGCAACGGGGCATGGCAGAACAAACTGTTCACATTAGGCCAGCTAAATTGAAGTTTCGGCCTTTGGACCCAACAGAAGCTGGATTCTTTCCCACAACTTTTGAACAGATGTTTTGTGCAACCATAAAGAGTTCTACTGAGCTAAAATTTCAGTTATCCATTCCACCTTCCCAACATGTTTCACATCGTCACAACTGTTTGCATACAGCCAGAAAGGATTTGTCTAAGGATACCTCACATGGACATCAACAAAAAGAAGGTGAAATTGTTGACTAAGCCCCCCCCTCCCCCCCCTCTCTAGCACTACCATCCAAGGTCAAGTTCCAGCAGCACGATCAAGTTACCTTGGAATGGTATATGTCTCAAAGATTGGCGTAGGATGGATGTTGATGATGTTGAACGTTTCTGGCATCAGCATATGTGGACTTGCGAGTAACAAGCATCCAGCAGTGAATTGACTGAGCAGGACAAGGCAGACACTCCAACGCTAAAGAATAGTAATTACACGCAACATCTAGCTTTTTTATTTTTCTTTTCTGATACTTCTGTTGCCTTTATGCATCCAGCTGACACTCGTCCACTCCTTGGACCTAAAACATCCATCATTTATGCTATAGTGGATGCCTTGATCAATACAAGGTATATGAAACCACTTTTCCCTTGGGAGTCCCTCTTCTCAAGATATAAGCATCCTCGTCCATATCAAATACATTTTTTTGTTTACAAATTTTTAGAAGCACCACCTCCTCCCTCTGAAGAAACACCTCATACTCCACCTCAACTTCCTTCACCCATACCTCCACCTCCACCAACCCCAAGTTCACAAGCCTTCACCAGCATTCTTACTACCGCCATCATCCCTCAACCAACACCTCCTATTGATCTCGTCGTTCAAGCCTATGTCACCACACACCTCCAACCCATCATGACTCTCTTACAACAAATCCTACAAAATCAACAAGAGATCCTATGTACTCCTCAACCATCTCCTCCACCACCTCCTCCTAACCTGTAGTGACTCTGATGGCTAAATCCATGCCTCTTTTTGCTAATGTCAAAAGAGGGAGATGACAAGGATTTTTTTATTTTTTTTATTTTTTTAGTTTCTTGTTTCAAAGAGTTTTTTATGTCCATTTGACTGTATTAATTGATAATAGTTTTTCTTTCATGCACAGCATACATATCACAAGCATACATATCTATTTTGAATCTCTATCTTACATTTAGATATCCTTTTAGTTTCTAATATAATTTTAATTTTTTCACTCTAATAGAAATGTTAGACTCAGGGGGAGTATGCTCGAGAACCCTTTTGATCTCTTTTTATCTTTTTTGTGATATATCTCTAGTTATAAACTCAAAAAATTGATAAGGTTTGTCATCAATAAAAAGAGGGAGATTGTTGAAACCAAAGACGTTTGAAGCGTCTACTCCCTTAAAGTTTTGAAGATAACAAAAGCTATTAATTTTAGAGTTCTTAAATATTTGCTTTTAATCAGCCTTTTAAGTCTCGTTATACAGTAAAAAAAAAAAGCTTTTGAAAGCGTCCAATATTGTTGCATGAAAATCTGGCGTCCAACACGCCACTCTAAACCAAGTGTCCAAATTGCTTTAGAAAACATAAGCGCTCTTTTGCAAAACTCATTCAGTGCCTTATCTGAGATGTCTTAAAATATAACTAGGTTTTAAATGTTGCAATCAGCATATTCTTGTACACATTGAAACTTATGTTTTATTCCCTTCTTATGAGATCTAGCGTTCAAATATCTTAGCATTTAATAAAAAGCATGATATTTTTGGGTATAAGTACAACTTTGCAAAAAAGTAAGTCAACTTATCAAACTGCCAAACCGAAATAAAGAATGTTCAGAAAAAGCAGCTTTGAAACACAAAATTGTGTAACATCCTCAAAATATTACATAAATAATTATCAAACAATTATCATTTGTTTAATTGTCTTGTGATATTAATCAAAAGTCTAGATAGAGATTTATAAATTTTGAAAGCTTTGATTTAACTCCAATGAATGAAGAATATCTACAATTAATAATAATAATAATAATAATAATAATAATAATAATAATAAATGAGATTGTGTAGAATAGCTTAAATAATTAGTAGATACCCCTTTAAATTTCAAAAAGATTATGTTTTATACTTAGAACAATATTAGAAAGCTATCTAAGAAATAAAAATAATTTTTGGTAATTTTATAAATAAAATTAGATTTATTGTAATTAATAAATTAGAATAAAGAAAGATAATTAAGAGATAAATCATAGAATGGTCAAAAAATTTAAGAAAAAATAATTTTTAAGTTTAGAAAAATAATTAGAAATTTATCATGAATTTTTAATATTTTTTCAAGAATTTTTGTAATTTAGCATATTTGAGTAAAAAGTGTCTACAAACACTTATAGAGCACAATTAGAAACACTAAATGAGCTTTAAAAATTGCAAAAAAAAAATTACAGGATGTTCCTTAATGTGTTTAAATCTTATCTAAATAAGGAGAACTGAAACTAAGATCTCTATAACATTTTTTTAAAAATAAGTTCGTAAATAGCTCATAAAATGACTTATAAAATAAACCAGTTATTTCTAGCTCTGTTTCCAGAGATACCTCATATGTATGACCAAAGAGAGACTAGATTAAGCCTAATGCCATTAACTCCAACTCCTTGTAAGCTCATTGAATCAAAATTAAAACAAACACCAAACATTTTAATGACACATGTCGACACTTAGTGGTCCCACTAATATTTTTGTCCTCCCTTAGTCTATAACTCATTGAACACTCTCTTCCCCTCTACAATTCTTGTTCCTTTTCTTCTTCTCCAAACCCTCTCTACTTCTTCAAATTCCTCCATTTTTCGAGAGTTTTCTCAAGACCCAAGTCTCCCAATCCTTTTGTGACTAAGCTAAGGTGAGTGAAAACTCTTCTTCTTCCTTTTTCTCCTCCATAAACTCGTCACCCCTCACCACCCACCATTATCCATCAATCCCTCTTTGTCTTCTCTTGAAATTTCTTCAAATTCTCAAGGGGCTATTGTTATAAAACACTAATTAAAGTTTATTTTGTCTTGATTGTGCAATTAGGAGCTTGATTAGAGCATGAATGAGCAAAGCCCTCTCCTCCTCTCTTGTGGACAGTCGCGAGTCACTATGGGTAAGAGGGTAAAGACTAGATTAATTTGATTTCAAGAATGATAATGGCCTAGATGGTGGTTTTGATGAATTAGGTATTGTCAATTTCATTTGTATGACTCTTAAGGATTCTAACTGTGATGTGTTTGCATGATTGACCACATGGAGCTTAGTTGGGCCTTGTATGATATTCTTGATAATGGAATTGCTTGAAATATAAGTCAATTGCTTGATTACAATGCTTAAAGATTAAATTACAAATTGCTGAATTTTTTACTACAGTAGAACAACCTCTATTTTTCTTGTATAACTTCCTGTGTGTTCAGAATTTTTGCATGATTTTTGGTAGATAGATGCCTCTATATGTCTAGAATATCCCTGTAAAATTTCGTAATCTAATTTCATGTGATGAATATTTGGAAAAATTTTTATTAAATGTTGTTTATCAAATCCTGACAGTAACCAACCATGAAAAAGTGCTTAATTGAACCCTTAAATGATTTTATAAAAATTATATTTAGAAACTAGACATATTGACAGTTAAGACTAAAAAAGATGATTGGAAGAAAAATTCATTTGCTTATGACAAAACCGATCAACAAAAACAGGGTATCACAATATGGTAGAAAACAGAAAATTACCTATGACGGAATTGGTGTTCCTAAAGTTTGGCTTTGTGTTTTATAGTATGGGTTGGTAATTGGAATCATCAAATTGGTAATCAAAAGATAATATAGGATAGAACAAGTGTAGGTTAGTGTCTTTTAATCATAATAAGAATTGGTTTGTTAATTGGCGATGAGCTTAGGATGAATTAAATGATTTGTAACTAATTAAATGGAATGCATAATTGGGACTCTTGAGTTGATGGACATAACGTAGTTGCTTGAACATTAAAATATTAAATATGAAATTGTGGTTTGCTATTGAGTTAGCTAAAATTATAATTAGTGTTTTATAATGATAGCATATGTAAGAGCTTATTTGGATATTTGATGACTTTGTCCATTAATTGGAATGAATTCAAAATAATCATAGTAATGGGAATTGTATAACTAAGTGGTAAATAATGGGATATTTTGATTGGAAATTTAAAAATCTAATGAGATGTGAGTTCTTGAACCAAGAAATGAGATCCTTTTGTTAATTGGCAATTAATAGCATGAATGGTTAATGATCAATGAAATTGAATTCTAATATAGTCATTCTTTTGAAAAGCAAGTGGCAAATATAAATGTAACCTATGGTTTTGATTAAGAATTATGAACATGATGCTTAATTAAGTGATATAAGAATGTATGTATTGTCTTTAGTTTTAAACTAAAGAGCAAAGTAATAAAGAAAATGATTTAATTTGATGGCTTTGGGATAGTAGGCCATTCAGTCATTAACTCTTATTATGTGTATTATTCTTGATTGATTTATATGGTGATGGGTGTGGATTGAATAACGAATGATAATGACTCTGGTTATGAAAAGCAGAAGAAAACATGAATAATGTGATGTATTCTAGTGAACAAAGTTGATTGGATGATTGAATTGTTTTTCTTACCTATTGAGAGGTATGATGGAATGTACCAAAACAGAGGAAGTTTTGTTAAATTTTCTAGAAACGTGTGAATGTTTATAATTGAATATATTGTTCTTGTGGATGTTGATACATCATATGCATATGTGTTGATGTTATGAACCATGCACTAATGGCACGCGTTCTAGATGGAGAAGTTACAGTTTGGCACACTAAGGAATGAAAGGCAGGGACCCATTTGCAGAGGTCTTAGGGGTAAGGTATCGAATGGTGAAGGTCCCAATAGCCAGGATAGTGCCCATGAACCGAGATATTTTCCTGACTAAGCTTAATAACCCTGACAACTACTCAGCATTCCAAGATTGGTGTGAGAGTATACCTCTGTTTGGACTGTGAATGTCCTGAGCTGAAAAATTGCTCGTTTCCTCGATGATGATGAGGATTGTACCTTGGTGTGAGAGAGGTATATGTACTCTCAATCACTTCCCATGGATATTGATGAACACTAAATGGACTATGGGCCCACATGCATTGCACTAACAAGTGTTTCAATAAAACCCCAGAATTGGTGTGGTATGGGACGCATCAATTTCATATGGTAGTAGCACAGACGGACTTGTAGTGCTACCATTTAGATTTATTGAGTAACTCAATAGAAATCATTGATAGATTGAAAAGAAAAATAATGGGACATGCATCAAATCTTTGTTTGTGTGCAGCATGGGAATGAGATGCATTATGTATATGAAATAACTGTAATAATTACATATGTTGTGATAATGTGTTATGAGTTGTGAATGTGCTCTCTATTGAATGTTATGATGTTTGATACATGATTTTATAGTTTATTAAATGATACGACTAAGTTAATATTTGTCATATTAGTGTGTGATGTGAATTATGGTTTAAGTGGGTCTCTAGGCTTATTTGATTACTTGGTTTCAAATTGTCTAGTCCTTGCCCCTGATTAATCCATCCCTTCCTTTATCTATGGATGTTTGGAATGGAAATAGGGGGCAGATTGCCTTTTGATTTGTACATGGACAAGTACATGGCTTAAAAGTGTGTGTATTGGCAAAGGAGGTACCTTGGTTGAGAGCTCTATTGGGATTAGAAGTCTTACAACCCCTAACCAAGATGGTATTAGATTGGCGTGGCAGAAGCATGTATGAAGATGTAAATGACTTGTTCCTCAAGAACGAGGATTTTAGAGTTTAGTTCTATTACACGAGATGCCAAAAAAGTCTAGTGTGGTGTCAAGGATAGTATTCCTCTAAGATTAGCATGGTAATACTCTAATCTGGAAGAGTATCCAGCTATGTAGTAGATTGTGTTATAATGTTATTAGAATGTAATGTAAACCATTTTCATGTCAAGAATATGTAGTAGCATATTTGTAGAATTTTAAATTGTATTTAATTTTAGTGGTATTTGTTATCATTACATTATGCTATAATTTCAGTTTTAAAGGCTTTAAAAAAATCTACCTTAATTTTTACTACTGAGCTAGTTAAAGCTCGAATTTGAGTTACAGAAAAATTGGCAATTAAGGGTATTACAAACTGCACCTCCTACTTTGGTGCAAAACAAAAGTTATTTTTCTGTCTCATCTACAAACGCGAAACACAAGCAACCATACATGACAAGCATTAGAACATTTTCTTGAAGACTGGAGCTCATATATCTCAAAGACTATATATTTGTATATAAACGGTCTATTAGGTACATGTGGACGCAGTTACTCTAAGTAGCCAATTTCTTTACTTTCCCTATATGAGGGTACTATGTGTTGTTTTATTACGATAGGTTCCATATTTTATTAATAGTTCACACAGGTTTACATTTAAATGCAAAAAAAATTCTTGAGTTTTTAGCAAATTAAATTAAAGAAGGTTTTAATTTTGTGGATCTAAATGATTATTAGTCAAACTCTAATCCCAACTAGCTGGGTTCTTACATATCCAAACCTATAATTTGATTAAATTAATTATTAAAATTTATCTTAATTCACACACAAGAAAATGTTATAAAATGGATAACTTTCTTTCATATTTTCATAAAGAGAATATTTTAATTAAAATTAATTGTGCTGAAGAATTTTCTAAAAGATTACATAACTTTAGTTTATCATTGCACTTAAGAAAACGTAGGAGTAAGAAACACTCTTGTCGAGTTACAAAAACATTTTCATAAATTTTTTTCTAGTTTCAAAAATAATAAAATTTATTTTAAACAACAAAAATCATGGTATGATAAACAAAAAAATAAAAAACTTTAAATAATAGAGTTTATAGAAACATGTTTAATGAAGTTATTTTTCCATAAGAATATTTTTTGAAAAAACATTTATATTCGAGAAAGTTCTTTTAAAACCAAACATGAAAATTTTTTATTCCTTGTAAATATGTGTAAACACTATTAATGATGTTTATGATTAAACAGATTTGACTCATTCCCAAGAATCTTGATTCTTAAGATTCATGATTTTGGAATCATTGTAACGATTCTCTATCGATACATGACACCCTATAATGTAATCGTGGATTAATTTAATTTTAATTAAAACTCTTATTAACTCGTTTATGAAAATATGTGTAAATTTTTCACATTTTTAAACTAGCCAACAACAAAAAGGAGAAGGGATACACATAATAACACTCACTCCCTAGCTGGCCACCTCTACACATTATGTCTATGGATATCGGGGACAAGAAGAAGAAGAAGAAGAAGAAGGACCCCCAAGAAGCCTATTATGGTTTTTCTGGGGTAGGGTTCTGCAGCCTTGAACAATCTCCAATACGTAGCCACATGAGTAGTTGCTCTAAGTGTATGGATATGCATCCTCCACATCTCCTTTATGGGCAACCAAAACTCCAAAAAACACGTACAGCGTGAACGAAAAGAGTGGAATCCTAACAAGATGTAGATGATTGTAATGACACCTTGGTACCATACCCACTAGGTAGCCCAATTTACCTGCCACGCTTCACCGTCGTCGATGGTCATGTCTAGAAACTCAATTGTGAATGGTCGTAATTGAAGGTGATCTGTCATCTGCACCTGTAGCAACATTGCGATCATCATAGTCAATCATAGACAAAAAGTGCAAGGATAAGCTCACAAGATTTAACACACACACACACACACACACACACACACACACACACATATATATATATAATATTTCATACATTTCTAACTTAAATACTTACATCAAATCAACATATTCACAAAAGTAGACAACAAGGGCATACAATAACTCCAAATAGTTAATACTTCAAGACAATATGAATTCAATCTACAATGCATGCAAACACGACTTCATGGAGATTCCAACAATTTTGAGTGAAAAGTCTAAATTGTCCCTTAAACACGGTATAAGAACATCAACAAAGGACCATATGGATCCATAAAGCACCATATGCCATTGGCGTGACACAAAACCTGATCTTGGAGTAGATGTGGCTTCGTCAAGATATCTGCATATGGGTAGTTGCCACCACGACTTAAGGTTTGCAAAAGCTCTGACCTCATGTGGGTTTTCGCATTCATAAATCCTCAAGGCTACCAATGGTATTTCCATTAGTTTTCCCAATGCTTATTTAGCGTTCCTTAACAACTCATGCATGAATGCACGTCAATATTCAACAACAACTGACAAGTTTGCATTTTCCAAAGCTTAAACCTCATTACGTGGATTTGGACATGTCACCATTGTGTTTGCCACCTTATTTAGGTTAGGCCTTCCACGAGGTTCTAAGTAACACCTTGATTTTATAGTACGATGGCTTTGAAAAATCTCTTAACATTTTCCGTCAACAACTCTTATGGTTATTTTCTGCAAGTAAACAAATAATGTACGTTATAAAGTTTTATGTAGGTCCTTAATTTAATTCCACTTAAAATTTTAATATCTTAAATTAAATTGACTATTCTAAATCTCGTACCTTATTAAAACAGAACATTATTATTAGGCCTAAATAATTGTGAATTTACTAAAACGTCCTTAATCTTAAGAATTTCACAAACCTTTATGTAAAAATTAATTATTATTATTTTGAAATTAGGAATTTAGTATTTCACTTTCAAGGAGATTGAAAATCAATAAGATGCCTTTAGTTTTTAAAAAGGTTGGCAATATTGAAAATCTCATAACACTTAGAACTGGTTTTAACTTAGAAATTAAAACAAGGTTTAAAATCAATTAGAAAAAGGAAATCACTAAATTGAAATTTTTCCTATTTTGAAATTGAACTTCACAACTTTTGGATAAGCAAACAATATTTGTTAGAGACAATCTATATACCATTTCAAAGATCCAGGTGTCTATTTTCCAAAACAACAACCCTCATCAAAAACAAAAATCTAAAAAAAATCATATTAAATCTTAGAGTGACTAGAGGTCAACTTGCGGGCCTCTGCAATACCCTCAACTTCAATCACATTTTTCTCTTTCAATTTAAAATGGAATATTACAAACTTTATACCCATTTGATAACTTTAGAAGTCTAGTTTTGAAAAAGGCATCCCATGCTTTCAGATAAGGTCTATACAAAAAGGAACGAGCATTTTCTAAACTATGCTCAAACAAGAAAAGAAATTAAGAGTTCTACACATGCTCATGTTTCAAACAAACTTTTAACTTATTAAATGAACAAATTTAAAAACATATGACCCACCAATTTAAAGCTTATTAAGTCTAGCTTCCAAACGCATCTTTAATTTTTTGCACAATCAAGAATCAACAAAATAAGCCATAGAGGTTAGGAACATGTCCAATGCATAAGACTCAACTTCAAAAGAAAAAATTTAGAAGTCATTTCTTAACATTTTGGGGTGAATCTTGTATCCATTCTCAAGCTCAAGGTGTCTATTTTTCAACCAAGCAAAAGATTTTCAAAACCATCACCATACAAAGACTTATGACAAAAACATCAAGGCATGTTCATACTTCATACAAAAATCATGTTGGCAACAACCTCAAAACATCATATCTTCACAAACTTTTACCCAACATAATTTTTCAACTAATATCAACTATAAACACATTTTAAAACAACAATACAACACAATAATGAAGAAGTTTCAAGTAAGTTTTTCATACCACAAGATTGCACAAAAGCGAAAGGCAAAGAGCAAAAGGGAGCTTTAAATGAGAAGAAAGGTTAACTCTTCTTGCTTCTTTTCTTGGGACCAAAAAGGTTCAATCACCAAGGGAAGATCCATCCACAAACAAATAGACAATATGAGGATTAGAAGGTTTTAGATGAAGGAATGAAAGGAAGGAAGGAGTAGGTAGGAGAAGGGTGGAAGAAACCTTACCTAGGAGCCTTGAAATGGCCTTGGATGGATAGAGGAATGCTACCACCTTAAGGCACACTACTACAAAAAAGGCTTTCTAGAGCAAGATTTTAACTCGAGTTAAAATGAAGATGCGGTGGCATTTTTGTAATTTTAATGAACTTTTTTAAATTGGTTCACACATAACCGATCTAAAAAGTTAGTTTTAAAATACTTTTATTCATTTTTTAAACCGGTTCATCAATGACCGGTTTAAAAGAAGAGGCGTGAAATTTTTAATTAACTTTTTAAACCGATTACGTAACAACCGGTTTAAAAAGTGTGAGTTTTTAAACTGGTTGTAAGTCAACTAATTTAAAAAATCAACTTTTTAAACCGGTTTGTTATGTAACCGGTTTAAAAAGTTTCTTTTAAACCGGTTAATTCATAATCGATTTAAAAGGTCTTTTATATACCATTCTGCCGCCAGCAATCTCCACGAGGTTCTCATCACAACGTGTCGACGCCTTCGTCCCAGGGATGTTGACATGGCATAACTCAGTTGGGTCATTCACTTACCTCAAAACTGTTGTGCGATGCCTGTTTTTAATCGTACAATCACGTGGGACTAACCTTGCCTCCTGAGCACTCATTGTCCTAAAGAATCACTCAATTTTTAATTATGTTTATTTCACACACCATGCATAGTTATATAGTTTTTTTTTTTTGGTTAAAATAAATTAATCTTGTGTTTGTAAGTTGATATATGGAGTGCAGCTTTATGCAGCAGCAAGGAGGCAGCATCGAAGGATTGTGATTTCATTTACGTGTTGGAGATCCTGCATACTTGCACTTACTTGCCAGAAGATAGTGACATTTTCCTTTTACTGGAGAAGCAGTAGTTTTTAAAGGGGAAGGATACCTCGAAGGCTTCAACGTTGCAGAGACGATTGATTTTCGACACTATCCAGGAAATCCTAGATCGAAACCAGCAATTGCTACTGTGGAAGGCAGTGTTGTGCAGGGAGCAGAGGCAGCAGATCTGGTCGGAGTTTTAGAGGATCCAAGAGAGGGAAGAATCGAAGTAAGAGGACTTGTTTAAGGTGATATGCGCGGTGTTGAGGAAGGACATGGCGGAGGAGATGCATGGGTGGGGAGAATGGCCACTAGAGATGGGAGATCTCATGTTAGACATTGAACGTCTCGTGTTTAAAGATCTCGTTGGCGAAACAATTCAAGAACTCGCCTTATTTTCCCCTCAATGTAATAAGCTTTTTAAATCGATTCTACACATAACCGATTTAAAAAGCCCAGTTTTAAAAATCGGTTTCAAATTGAACCGATTTAAAAAGTTTTTTTAAATCGGTTCAACTTCTAATTTAGAATGATAATATTTTCTATACTGGCTGTATCTAAATCGGTTGTAAAATCGATTTAAAAAACCTTTTTTAACCGATTTAAAAAGTGTTTTCTACAATAGTGGCACCAACACTTAGGGAACTTGAGAGTTATTGGAGGGGGAAGAAAATGAAATGGGAGAGTATAGGATGTAGGGGTTTCAACCAAAGCAAAATAAGGTGTTTAAGGTGAGTAAAATTTACAATTAAGGTCATATATTTAGGGCACCAACAAGGGTTTGTAAGTAATTGCTAAATTTGGCTCCAAATAATGGTTGAGTCTCAAAATCCCCCCCCCCCCCCCCCCTTGGCCAAACCATGTATTCAGCCAACATGGTTTGGGGTGTATATCAAGATGGTTTTCTTGTACTTTAGGTAGGTACATAAAGTGTGAGGTGTTGGGATTATAAAAAGCAAACTAGATAATGACATCAATTCAACTAGTTTGGTTCCAAAGCAACTAGGTTAGTTTGAATACAATTTTTCTTGGTTTGTTTGTGTAGTGGGGAACGCCATATGTCTCTAAGGCTATGTTTGGGAGCAGAGAAGTAGCAAAGAAGAGAGTAGAAGAACATGGAAGGGAGCAAAAGTCGATCATTTAGTAGCGAAGAAATACACAAAAATTTTTTTAAAAAATGTGTGGGGCCCACTGAAAAAAATTTCTTCACAAAACGGCGAAGAAATGCACCGGAATGGTGTGATGCTTCTTACCAAATCGATTTTGGTTGCTACCCATCCTCTTTTTATCACTGTAAATCGATTTGAGGGATCCCTTTTTGTACACAAAAATCGATTTGTGGCACACTGTAAATTGATTTTTTACATGAAAATCAATTTTGCTAATGTAAATCGATTTCATGTATATGGAAATCAATTTTTCTTCTATTATATAATAATAATAAAAACAAATATTATTAATAATAATAAAAATATTAATAATAATAATTATTAAAAACAAAAATAAATGATGCAACGGAACCAAAAAAATTGATTTTGTTGGTTAAAGAAATCGATTTGGATACAATGAAATCTTCATATCCATAACAACCACACACTGCAAATTGATTTTGTTACTGTACAAAATCGATTTGGATACTATGAAAGCCTCATATTCGTAACAACCACACACAATAAATCGATTTTTTTGCTGTACAAAATTGATTTTGTTGTTTTATTTTTTTATTTTTTATTTTTCTCTTTCCTACTTTTCTTTTATTTTTACTATATTTTTCTTCAACCAAACAACCTTAACTTTCACTCTATTTCTCACATATTTCTCTTCTCTTCTTTTCTCACCTCTTCCCTTCTTTTCTCTTTATTTCTTTCCTCTCTACCAAACACACCCTAAAATAGTAAGGAAAATTTTGAATTTTAATTGGTGCAAAGTTTGGTCCAAATTTAAAGCTTAGGAAAATTCTTTTGAAAATGAATTTAATAATAAACTTTGGTCAACAAGATCTTGGTGTCAAGGCTTGATTTAATGAGTTTATGACTCATTTAAATATCTCTGGATGTTACAAAATAATTTTGTAAGCTCTCAAAAAAATTTTCTTGCTCCTAGATAGCTCTTTAAATTTTGTGCTGAAAATAGGATTAAAATAAAAATTATTTTAGTCAATGGTATCAGAAATTCTCCAAATTTCTCACAAGACTTAATCATAACCAATATCAATTAATTATAATTAATTCCTTATACTACTTGACTATTTGCTTACTTTTACGGTGAAGTCCCACACTATTAGTTTAAAACACAGTTTCAGTTTTAGTATAATTCTCTACAAAAACTCAAACAAAAGCCATGCATATATTTTAATTAAATTTTTCACAGGAATAAAAATTTATTTTTTCCTTTTAATTATTTTCAATCACTTAATCACAAATTAGGAAAAACCATGGTGTTACAATTAAGGATGTAAATGAGGCAAGCCGAGCCAAGGTCTTAAAGTTTAGGTTTGGCTCGTGTAAAAAATCAGTTGCTCAAACTAAATGAGCCTAATTGAAAACTTAAGCTTGACTTGTTTAAAAAATATAAGGCTTGAGTTTGGTTTGTTTAGCTCATTTATAACTTAATTAATTTTTTATGAAAAATTTCTTACATTTTTTAACTTTATTATTTTATTGTTTAATAAAACAAATTAAATACTATATGATAATCTACAAATAGAAATATGAGCTTAACATGTGGCATGTGAAACTCAAACATTCTAGACTATTACATTTCATAATCTAGTAAATAAAAAATTTATAACTTCTTGACTATCATAAAAAATAAACTTCAAAATCAATTTATTGCTCTCAACAAAGTTCTACATATTTTCATAATGAATATATAAATAGCAAAGGATAGTAAAGTCCACAATCATCAATTTAAATAAACGAGCTATTCACGAGCCATTAATGTCAAGCTCGTAAAGCTTGAGCTTGGTTCATTTAAATAATCAAGCCAAATTTTAAGCTTGAGTTTGTTTATTTAATTAAATAAACAAACTTGAACGAGCACTTAACGAGTTGAGCTCAAATAGTTCACAAATAGCTTAGTTCATTTACACCCCTAGTTACAATCATGATTTCTCTAAAAGAATCTTTTTTGAAAAAAAAATACTTATATATTCGAGAAAGTTCTATTAAAACCAAGCATGAAATTTTTTTATTCCTAGTAAATATGTATAAACATTGCAATTGATGTTTATGACTAAACAAATTTTAGTCATTCCCCGAAATCATGATTCTCAAAATTCATGATTTTTAGGAATCATAATTTTTGAGTATGAAAAAAAAATTCTTCTACCAAATGTCCTCTAAATCTAAACTAGGTGATGTCCCTCTTAAGTATTTATGGCTATGTGAATTTTATTTTTAGGAGAATATGGTTTTGGTCCCTCATTTTTTCACAAAATTCATTTTTAATCTCTTAAAAAAAAAATTTGAGTGGTTTTTGTCCTTAAAAAAATTTTGTCATTGTTTTTAGTGCCTCCCGTTATTAAGTAATGATGTGATAGTCAATAGTCTGTGTGACAAGCAACATGGCAAAATGTTGTTTGTGAAGTTTTTGTTCAAGACATTTCCGACTGTTAAAAGGCACTACATATGTTTTGGTAGTGTAAAATGGTCAAAAATGTCTTCACTGAGGACCAAAAATATATTTTCATGTCTTGACTGATGATTAATAAACATTAAATAATTTTTTGATGGTGTAAAACAGCCAAAAATGTCTTGACTTACGAATAAAAATGGTAGACAAACTGTATGTCTATAATGATTTGTAGTGTATTATTTTTTTTTCTTTTAAAACTTCTAAACTCTAATTTGAACAAAAATTATATAGAATTTTTTTTGTCTTTATATTAAAATTCCTTTTTTATCTCAACTAACATTTTATGTTTTCAAATTAATTCTTTTCAAATTTTTAAAATATGAATTTTTTTATAACTTAAACTATTCATGTGTTTTTTTTCTTATTTGTTTAAATTTGTTATGTATATTTTTAATTTATATATTTAAATTAAAATATACTTATATAATATATGAAATACTTATTCATTAAACAAAAAGAAAAAAAACTTATTATAAATTATATTATTAATTTGATTTTAAACATTAATGATAAAAATATAAAGATTTTAAGTAGTTTTGACCAATTAATATTTAATGGGGCTTTACTTTGTCAAAACATGAAATAGTGTCAAATTAATTAGCTTTGAAATTTTTATTTTGTTTTACAAAGGAGTTCCAATAACATGTATAATAAGGGAATTAGCAAGTTAAAATAAAATATATATATTTAATGTTTATTTAAATTTTTATAAGGTATTAGATTATATGGTTAATTTAATTTTAAACATTAATGATAATTAAGAATATAAAGATTTTAATTTAAGTTTTTTTCCGATTAATATTTAGTGGGACTCCTCTTTCTCAGCCATTGGATATCGTGTTTTTTTTTTCCTCAAAGCATGAACTAGTGTCAAATTAATTCGCTTTGGACTTTTTAGTTTTTCTTCTGCAAAGGAGATCCAAGAACCTGTGTATTTAATAAGGAAATTGGAAAATTAAAGTAAAAAGTATATATCTGATGTTTATTAATTGTCAATCAAGACATGAAAATATATTTTTGTTGCATCAATCAAGATATTTCTTGACAATTTTACACTATCAAAAAATTTGCAGCAATTTTTAACCATAAGAAATGTCTTGAACCAAAGTTTCACAAACAATTCACGTGGTTGCTAAGTTAGATTATTAGTTCATGAAATGAAACTGACATGTCAGAATAGTAATTCACATGATTAACACATAATCATTTAAGGGTGACAATTAATGAGAAATACTAAAAATAATGACAGACTATTTTCGAGAGAAACTGGTTAAGACTAAAAGTAAATTTCGTGAAAAAATGAAGGACCAAAAATATATTTTACTATTTATTTTTTCATAAAATCAATTTGGATTACCTTAGAGGAAAAAAAAATCATTTACCATACATTACATTGTTTGACCATAACGAAGTAAAGAGAAAGTGTAATCTACTTTACGTTGTATTTGGAAAAGATGAAGGAAATAGATGGAGAGGAAGTAAGTAAAAAAGAAGTGGAGGGAAGAAAAATAAATAAGAAATAGAGTAGAAATAGAGGTTGTTTGATTGAAGAGAAATAGAATAAAAGTTGACTTTTTGAGATTATTTGGTTAAAAAAAAAGATTATTATAAAAATACTTGTTTACCCTTACTAAGATTTTTTATTTTTTTTATTTTGTTACCTAACACTCATATAATGATTCTATTGTTTAATATAAAGGCCACTACATCCGAGATATTGTCTGCCTCAGTACTAGTGGGCCTCACGGTTTTGTCCTTTAAAGACACCTCAGTAGGTTAGGAGAGGAGAGTGTTTATAAACTATCTTTGGCCTCGATTCCTAAGCAATGTGAGACTATTTGGTGCACCAAAACAGATTATATGGCATTATAATTGATTGTATTTGAAAGTTAATCAATTATATATAATTCAGTTATATATAATTGATTATATAATATAATGTTGTTATATTATGTAATACACATAATCGATTATGTGATATTATGTGTTTAACTAGGCAAAAAAATAAGTGAGTTTAGCAGATGATAGAGCGAGAATATTTGCCTAAAATGAAAAAAAAAAAAAAAATTCACTCATTTCTTCGCCTTCAAGCATGAAAGTTAGCTAACGTGAGTCCCAATTGTTCTTTAAAAAATTCTTCGGCATTTCTTATTCTTCAAATGAAAGAGTTTTGACTATTTATTTTACTTTCTTCTCTCCTTATTTCTTCGGTATTCCGTGCTTATCAAATAAAGCGTTAGTGACGTTTAACACTAAGAGAGACGTGGGAGAAAGAAATTAATCTAGAAAAGGTTGATGATGTGATCAGACGGCTCATGTGCAAAACCATGTTAGAACACTGCCCCACTGCCAGACATATGATTAGATTAGATTTAGACATGGAAGAAGAAAACACGTTGCAGACAACAATTGAGTCGCGTACTCAATCTCAAAGGAAGAGATTTTGAACAAACGGAGTGACACCTATAAAGTAGGAAAAACCCTTGATGGGAACAGATTCGCAATTCAGAGAAGATCTATTCTAGATCAGTAGGGAAGGGGACCCGCAAAGATTATATTTGTTTGGACCCACATAAGATTTCAAATATTTACTCCACGGGGTCCCCATTATGGTCCCAACTACCAACCATTGCTTTTATTTATTTCTTTGACTTTGTCCCTTTACTCGTATGGATTATGAACATGGATATTTTAACACTACAACTTGATAGTTCTGCATCAAAATTTTCAAACCATTTACACATCTATTCATGATAGTTCAATTATAAGCTAATAAATAGATTGGTTGTTAAATTATTAATTTGATATTTGTAAGGCTTTTAATATCAAGAAGCTATTTTAAATATTCCTAATAAACTCAAATCAAATTTGGTTGATTCATCGACGAGAATAAAACTTTAATCACATATTTTCAGGTTAAATATGTTTTTAGTCTCCCAAAAATTGATCTGTTTTGGCTTTAGTCTTTAAAAAAAAAATAATCTTGAATAAAGTTCTTCAAATATTAAAAATACCCTTATTAGATCATTGTGCTAAACTCTACTTAACTTTTCTGTTAAATGACGGTCACATTAGCTTCTAAGTAAAATATTTTATTACTTGAAGTCCCTAATGATATTATTTAATAAATAATTGTGTAATTACTTTTACTTTAGAGTTAAAAAAAAATCTGTGGTTTAAGGTTAAATATGTAATAATTTTATTCAAAAAATATATTACTAATATGACCTAGACATAACAGTTGTCATAGGACGGCCACATCAACAAATTAATGGTGACTGTGATACTAATGTGACCATCATTTAACAGAAAAATTAAACAGAGTTTAGTACAAGAATCTCATTAAGGGACTTTATTCAAGAAAAAAAATTTCTAAGGACTAAAATCAAAACTGATCAATTTTTGAAGATCAAAAACATATTTAACCATATCTTTATTTACGAGACTCAAATTTGAGTCATTACTAGAGAAGAATTAAGAGCCCTCTCCACTCCGACTAATAAATGTTAATAATTTATTTTAGGAAAAAATGATAATAGGTTACTAATTTTTTAAGTAATAATATACAACATTTTACAAATTTAATATATTAAAAAATATTTTGTCAGTAATATTTTTTCTAGTTATGTAAGATGATATTTTTGAAAAGAAAATTTATAGTCACATAAGTTACTTTAAGATTCACGAATTACTTAATTAGTCTTGAGACATTAAAGAATTGCTCAAAATAAAATGACTAAGTAAAACATTTTGGAAAGAAATAATTGAAACTAATGCACATTGATATTCAAAATTTATCTATAATAACTATTTAAAGTATATTATCATCTTTTGGTTCCTCACAGGTATTCTCTTTTAGAATCAATCATTCTTCGAGATGCTGTTAGATACTACATATGGACATCTTTTATAGCAAAAACTCAAACTTGATTCATCATATTATGAGAGATTAACCTTTTTTACTAGACCCAATCCCTATTGGTTAAGTATATTATCTATCATTTATTTAATTATGTATAAATATCAAATCATTAAAAAATTTACTATCTCAATCGTATCTAATTTCTTTGATAATAAATGTGTTAATATATTATTATATATATAACCCGAACAAGTGGATCCAATGTAAGCTCAATTGTAACCAGCGGGACTAACTCTTTATCATCTGTGTTTTGGCCTACTTGGTATTTTTTTTAATTCCAAAAATTATTTACGACAAAAAAAGTATCGTTTAATAACTGTTTAACATTTGATGAACTTTCCTTAGTTCAATTTTTAACTAATAGAAATCTAATTATTGATATAAACATTATAAATCTATATTAATAGTATGATGCATCAAGTTAATAAACAATTTTGTTGTAATAATTTAATTTTTATTAAATAAAGACTATAGTAATAAAAATAATATGCTTAATACTTTTAGAACTTAATTGTCTTTTTGATTCCTCTTGTTTAGATTATGCTCGATTTTGATCTTACAAAGTTCCCGTCTATTTTTGTATGTAAAACCTTTAAATTCTTTATTTTATTCAAATATTTGGAAGCTTATGATAGAATTGGGAAATGAAATAATTTTATAACTATAAAAATAAGAAATTTAGTAGAAATTTGATAAAATTTTATAGTTTTTACATAAGATGTGAGATTAGAGTTTGAAAAAGGAAAAGTGTCAGAATTTTTATATTTTGGGTGAAATTTGATATTTTAGTAGGAAAGAGAGATTAAATTTGCTACATTTTAGAAATAAAGCTAATGACTTATTTGGCTTGAAATAAACTTGAAGACCAAAATTGCACATAATACAAAATTGAGGAACAAAAATGTAATTAAGCTTATCTTTAATCTAGTAAATGATATATTTTGTTATCAATTTAATTTGGATAAATTTTTTCACAAACATTTGTGCTTCGTTTGGATGTTGAAAGATTTTGAGTGGAAAGAAGTGGAGTGAAAAGAAGGGAGAAGAATGAGTAAAAAATGGATAAATTTTTAAGTTGTTTGAATTGAGAAAAATATAGCAAAGAAGACAAAAGTAGAAGAAAAAGAAAAGTGAGTGTATTGTAAAGACATATTTGTCCTTAATAATATATTCACATAGTACAAAAAAAAAAAGATAAATGCATCATTTCAATTTTTTAATGGGTACCATTAATTTAATTAGATTATTAAACTATTAAACTAATATGATTAAATTATTAAACTATTGGCTTAATTACACTTTTTGTCCTCAAATAAATTATTAAAATATATTTACATAGTTTTTCAATCTTACAAATTTTGCCCTTAAATAATTTTTTTCACGAATTTTGTCTCCTAAGTTACAAAATATCATGAATTTTCTCCCACATAGAAAAACCAACACAGTTAATACAATTTTGTGTCGGTTTTTTCTTGTAAATCTCCACAATTTTTTACATTAGGACAAAATTTGTGAAATTTTGTAAATAGGAGTGTAAAAGTTCAGAAAAAATTATTTGAGGACAAAATTTTCGAAATTGTAAAATTTTAGAGATAAAAAGCACAATAAGTCTAAACTATTAAACTAATATAATTAAATTATTAAATTATTAAATTATTAAACTAATTTAATTAAATTATTGAAGGAGGATCACACGTGCCTATGCTCCTATTGTGTTCTTAGGGGTATAATTGAAAAAGGGGCAAATTTGCAACCTCTCAGTCCTATTTCTTTGCACGATGGGAGAGAGAGAATTTTCGTATAGGCCCATGCATTCTTTTTCTCTCGTCACTATTTCTTCATTTACCAAACAGGGTTCTTGTTGACACTTATCCTGTCGATAGTTCTGCTCAAACAAAACATATGGTTGAAAAAAAATAAAGAGGTACAAATCAAATCTTTTTCATAATCAACTTAAAGAAATTAAGCAAAAAGACTTTTAAAATATTAAAGTGCATAGAAAATTAATTAATTATAACTTACAAAAGAATTTTAATTTATTTTAGTTTTTTATTATCTTCTTTTATAAATGTTTATTTAAATTAAGTCATGGCGAGTCTTTGATGGGTTGTATTGTATGACTAGAACCTTATTCCCAAACAGAACAACTTAAAGGAAGGACTAAGGACGATTTGTTACCTTTTTTACAAGTCATCAAAGTTGAAGTCGCACATTGACTAGAAAAATGTTGGCGTCGGTCTTATTAGGCGATGTCAACATTGCGTCCAATTTCAGGTAAGCACAATATCATATCTCTTTTAGTGATATCCACGGGATCTTTTTCCAAAGATCTTGTTATTGATGTTTTCATAATTTTGGATGCCAACTAACTAACATTGACTAGATTAGATCAATTATCATAATAATCAACACAAACAGGACTAACAAAATTTTAATAAACATCTGGTTCAAAGAATTAGCCAATGAGGGAGCAATGATCTATAGGTGGAATACTTCTAATGCCGATTTTTATTTTCATTTTTATTTTTTGGTAAAGACCACAGGTATTTTTTACTGAAAGTAATCCTATTCGAGTCGGGTGGAACCATTATGGATAGCAAAACTCTTTCTCTGAGTATTTAATACAGCTGCATACTTAGGATTTGAACTCGAAAAATATCAATTTGTATGCTTTCATTATACATAAAAAACAACTAAATTATAAGACTCCATTTAAATTAGGATTTTGTTCAACTTTCTTTTTCAATTAATGTCCATATTAGGCACTATCAATTTAAATTTTTAAGATTGTTCAAAAATCATACATTTTGTTACTATTTCGCTTAATAAGTTTGTGTGTGTGTGTAGTATATATATATATATATATATATACATATATACACTCCAATAGTGATCACTTGCATCTGTTTGCAAAATTCTTTTTCCATCTCCTGAAATCTTTAATGGAGGAAGATTTTGAGCATATTTTTTTCAAAAACTTTACTGCTTCAGTTTGTTCTTTTTCCCATGGTAGTGGATTTTTCTTCAACAGCTTTAAGAGCTTGGATGTATATCTTGAAATATTAGGAATAAAATTCCTAACATAATTTGACGCAACACATGCAGACGTCGTAGGCGAAATGACCTAACTATTAAAAAATTAAGCGAATTCTCAAAAACGTTTTTGTACAATGAGATTTTTTCCAACAATTTTTATTTCTACAATGGTCAAACAAATACGAAGAAAGAAATATAATATGAATATTCTTATAATTTTTCTTTCTAAACTTTATGAGCATATCTCGTAGACAATTCTGGTATTTTAAAGAGAATGGTCATCAATTGAACTGCATGACGCAATCTCTATTAAAAAATTTGAAAATATTTATAACATATAAATTTCATGCCTATAAAATTTATTAAATTAAATTTCAATGATAATGTCTAGCCCATAAATAAATAAAAAATCAGCAATGGTATTTGAGATGAGGGTGAAGGAAGAAAGAATTGAAAGTTATGTATTCAACTCAAACAAACAAGGATAAGTGAAAAATATGTAGTACACATACGTGCATTCGGATTTTGAATTTGCGATTTTGATGATTATTACCATTTCACATATAAATATTTATTTTTTTATAATTAAAATTCATAGTAAATAAATATTTTTAAATATATAAATTATATTATAAGTTGGAGTTTCTATTTTTTTTGTCAATAGTTGTAGTTAAAAAGATGTTGTTTCACACTTTGAAAAAAAAAATCTTTGAACCGGTCTGGGTCAACCCGTTAGTTCGACCACAAAATCTGTCGAATCACACCAATTCATACTAGGTATGTTCGATCCAATTACCAACTCAAACCTGTTTCACCATCAATTCCCAATTTAATCAAGCCGGTTTTTAAAACACTGGTATCTCTTTACCACTTCAAACTTAATTGTTTCAATCGAAAGTATGTATATAAAGGATAAATTTATACATAATCCTTCGTTAAAAGGGTTCTTGTATAATATAGCCAAAAAAAAAAAGGATCTTGTGTGGTTTAACTAAAAATTTTCGTCAAATTTAAGACTTTAGAAGATGAAAAAAAAATTAATTTTTAATATTAATTTTAAAATTTTATTTAAGATCTTTATTTTATCTTTTAAAATTTTAAAATTATAAAGATTTAAAATTAGTTGTCAATAACGACAATAATTACAGTGAAAAAATATCTCAAAATGACTTATTACGTACATTAAAATGGATTAGAATATAATACGTATCTATTTTACAAGAAAAAGTATAATTTTTAAAATAAAACTAATTAAACATCCATCAATAATTTACTTTATATATTTTATAATCAACATTTCTCCTGTATTTTTATAGTATAGAATTCCTTTCTTATCCCTAGCTATCAGAGTCTGACTTTTCCCTAGACCTAGCATACTAGAAGGCTCTAGCATGTGAATATATACATATGCGAATATCAATAATTTCTTCATGTTTACATCATCGTGATAAGAATGCCAATCATTTTATGTATAAAAAAAAAGAAAAATGCCATCATTTTGACTAAAGTAGGGCACAGTCTTCCCAACCCATGCATGCTTCAACGCTCTATTTGGTAGCGTCGAAATATCGAAAAAAAGAAAAAAAGTAAGCGAAAAAGCATAGAAGTGTACGAACTTCTCTCGTTTAGTAGCGACGAAGCATCAAAGAAATATTTTTAAAAAGTGTGGGACCCACGTCTGAAAACTTCTTTGCAAAACTGCGAAGAAATGCGTGAAAATGAGTATTGTTGGTAAAATAATCGATTATTTTTATTGATAATCGATTATCACCAATACTAAAAAATAATTTTTATTTCAATAATCAATTATTTTTGTAACATAATTGATTATCTTTTCTTCCATAATCAAATATCTCCCTCCCCCACCCCCTTATTCCATTATCTGAATCCCTCTCCCCCCGTTATTTGAATATGCGCCCCCCTCCTCTCTCTCTTAAAATCTTGTCTTATATAATAATAATAACAATAATAAAAATAAATATAATATTAATAACAAAAATAAATAACACCCCCCCCCCCTCTCTCTCTCTCTCAAAATCCCGTCTTATATAATAATAATAATAATAATAATAATAATAATAATAATAATAATAATATTAATAATAAAAATAAATATTATAATAACAATAAAAAATAATATTAATGATAAAATAAATAATAATAATTAAAATAATCTTAACTTCTACTCTATTTCTTACTTATTTCTCTTCAACCAAACAACCTTAACTTCTACTCTATTTCTTACCTATTTCTCTTCTCTCTTCTCTTCTCTTCTCTCTATTTCTTTCCTCTAAATGCCCCAAGCTTTTTTATTTTATTTGTCTCTAACAATGCTATATATTCGAATATTTGGCCCCCATATATTCGAATATGGTACCATATTCGAATATATGTAGCATAATTGTATTTCGACATTTTTCTACAAATAATTTAATTAAAAAAAAACAAGGGTATAAGTGTAATTTTATTTTTTTATTCCAAATTCCCAAAAGTCAAAAAGCAAACTTTCATTTTATTTCTTCTCTACTTCTCTCTAACCAAACAATCTCTATTTCCACTTTATTTCTTACCTACTTCTCTTCTCTTCTCTTCTACCTACTTCCTTTCTCTCTATTTCTCTCCTCTTTACCAAACACGGCGTAAGATTTAAAAAATGAATATGCAATAGCAGTGAGTATATCAAAATGAAATTTTAAACTGAAAATAGAAATAATAATGTTAAGATAAGGAAGACACGAATCATAATGCACTATGTATAATAAATGAACAATTCTAAATCTTAATTTCTATAATATTTTTTATTAATTATTTTACTTTCTTTATATGATCATAAATATTGAATGTGTTTTATATTTTTAATACATGAAATGTATTTATTTTTTTATTTAATACCTTTTTATAAAGTAGTGGGAAAATTGTAAGAAAATTTGCAGGAAGATATAGCATTACTCATAATAATAAATTACAACAAATTCGTTATTATCATTACTTCTAAATCTTCTTTTTATCAACAATAGAATCTTCTTGTTGAAAACAAATCCAATAAATTAAAATACAATTGAGGAAATTGAGGTGAAAAGAAAAGTACTTTAATGAGGTAACAAGAAAGAAGGTTGCCTTAATTTTCAAAGTCTCTGATAAGTAAAGTCCAATAATCCTATCCACACCCAAAATCAACCCTTTTTCCACGATGATGATGATCGAATGGGAACAAAGATCTTGGCTTTTTTCCCCCTCGGCAATCAAATAAAATCCAATTGAAAGTGGAAAGAGAGATAAAGTTACGAGTGGTTGTTGTATTAATGGGTAGAGAATCTAGGGTCAAGATCACAGCATGAAGCACACACAAGCTTGTTTCTGTGGCTGTACAGTTTTTCCTCTCATGCACCCACTTTTATAGAAAAAGCTAAAGACAAATACATGCCATTTCTCACTCTCATTCACCACGTTTCTCTCTTTCTGACCCTCCCCTCTCTCTTACTCTCTCTCTCACAAACACATTGTGGGTAATGATATAAATGTAAACGAGTTTTCAAGTAGACAAGAGTTAAGTAACAGGTTAAACAGATTGTTTATGAACACTGAGATGGAGCTTGTGAATAGCCAAAAGCTAAAACAACAGCAGCAACAGCATTTTCATGTGTTGGTGGTAGATGATAGTGTCATAGACAGGAAGCTTTTGGAGAGGCTCCTAAGAGATTCTTCATGCAAAGGTAGGTAGCTACCACAACCTAGTCTTTTTTTGTGGTTTTGGCCTTGGAACATTAGCCTCTTCTCAATTCTTGCAATTTTGTGTCTAATTAAATATTCAATTTATGACTTTATGGGGCTTATAAAAAATATTATGATCTTATGGTTATACTAACACGTGGTTTTGGCTTGTTATGAAGCAGCTACCTTCGTGGATTCTGGTGACAAGGCTTTGAAATATCTTGGCCTGCTTGATGATGAACTTGATAATGCTTCCTCAACTTCTTCAGAATCATTGCAACAAAACGTAATTATCTTCTTCTTTCTCCTTTCAGTTCTTCTTCTTCTTCTTCTCTTTGTTGGGTTTTTTAATGTAGTTATTTACTACATTTGAGCTAAGTTATGACTTATTAGTCGTAGCTGTAACGTTTCCTTTATTTGATTTCTTTTTCTGGTAAATTAAGAATTTCATTTTCTTTCTTAAATCACATAATCATACTGTCAGAATTCCTCTCATTTTTTATTATTTTAAAATATAATACACAGACAATGAGACATAAATATATGTACGAGAGAGAGAACATACAAGGGTTTAAGATATATGATTTAGCAATTTTTTTCTCCTAAAATCTTCATCAGAATATAGTGAGGTGGTTTCTTGTATTGTTAGCAATGTAAACAGCATGAAATGCTAGTGAAGCTACATACCAGACTAGTTACGCAAGGTACATCTTAACCCGTTAACCGTAAAGTGACTTTCTATATAGTATTCAATTAATATTTCTCTTTCATCGTCACTTGTACTCATTTTAGACCACTTATAGTATATGTGTCAAAATGTACTATGATTAGAATTAGAATTCCAGTTCACCAAATGACTAAAGTTATACATTGCATATAAGTCATTAGTTCCACGTATATATTGCCTGGCTATAAAGATATACAAGCCTAGCTTCTTGAACAATGTGTTAGAATTAATATACAAGTCAGTTGATCAGACCTGGAGAGAAAACGTATATTTTAATAATTTTAGCTGTTTTCTTCAAAAAATGAAAAGAAAAAAAAAAGTGGAAGCTTTTTCATTGCATTTACGTACAAAAGTCCCATCAATTAGTTATTTGTTTGAGGAAAATGTTGAAAATACACCCCATTTTTATACGGTTGGAAGCAACTTATTCAGTAAAATAAATGAAGATAAAGAGTAAAAATAAAAGAAAATAGAACAAGTAATAAATGTAACAAACAATATGGTGAGAAATGGAAAGAGATTGAAAAATGGAGTAGAAGTGAGATAAAAGAGAAGTTAGTTGTATAAATATAATAACTCTTTGATTCAGCATAATTTCCTTTACAAGAAGCGTATCTGCTCTACTCTTTTCTTTAAATGTCTCTTTTGCTGGCCCATCATGGTCATTTTTCTCCCTACTAAAATTCTGATACTATCCAGTTTTGGTAGAAATATAATATCTTGAACAATTCTAATTAAAAACATGTGCTGATGAATCTTTTGAGCTACAGGGAATCAAAGTGAATTTGATCATGACTGACTACTGCATGCCAGGAATGAGTGGCTATGATTTACTCAAACGAATCAAGGTCAAAATTAAGTTCTCATTCCCCTTTCCCGTGAATCAACAGTTTAGAATTCATGATGCTTCTCGCTAACGTGCAGAATGCCTAGCATCAGTTTTTAATTATATGGTTTTTGAGTTTTTGTCATGATAAAGGCTTAATTGCATGCTTTAGTCCCTTTTATTTAAATTTTGTGTAATTTTTATCTTTTAAGGTTTTTTTAGTTAATTAATTTTTTTATTTTTAAAAATCAAGTAGGTTGGTTCATTTGTCATTTTTTTTTCTATCTAGAAACCTTAATTCTCATTTTTTTTAATGTGAATGTATGGAGATTTTTGATGAATTTAAGATTATTATGAAATGATTTTAAAAGTTTAAGAGTAAAAAATTTAATAAAATTTTGAAAAAAAAATTGTAAGATGTAATTGTGATTAAAGTTTGAAGATGTGAGAAAATTTGATTCTTTTTATTTTAGATGAAATTTGATATTTTCTAATTAGTGAGTTTTGAGTAAAAAAAAATGTTTAAAATTATTTAACTCATTTAATTTAAAAGAATTAAGTAAAAACTAGAAATTATAAATTTTTAAATAAAATAAAATCTTCAAAAAGATCGAATTTATTTAATTTCAAAATTAAAAACCTTAATTGACTAAAAACATTTTAAAAAACACAAATCACTCAAATTAGAAATATTACAAATACAGTTAAACCTATAATTGAACTAAAAGTACATGCATGAACAATAGCATTATAACTTTATATTTTATGGTAAAAACTTTATTTTAAGACTAGGCACGCTGCAATTTTCAGTAACAAGAAAGAGAAAGAAAAAGGAAAAGATCAGATTTCAGTATCAAAGTTTACTTTTCCTTTTTCTTTTCTTTAATTATGTGTTCTTTTTGTTTTCTTTTCTTTTCTTTTGTTGACATTTGTTACAGCTGCAGGGATCTTCTTGGAAAGATGTCCCAGTCGTCATAATGTCATCAGAAAACGTACCATCTAGAATCAGCATGTAAGTTTATTTTTCATTTTCTTTATCCTTGACATTATTCAACAGACAACATCATCAAAATTAAAATAAAATAAAAATAAAAACTAATCTTTAAATGATACACATCTTTTCTTTACATTTAGGTTATGCTACAAAAAAATAATTAATAAATTTATTAAAGTTCAAAAATTAATTAAATTAATATTTAATTTTACTCTAAAGTTGTTAATTAAAAAATTAATTTTTTTAAGTTATTGATTAAATTAAATACATTTAATGTAAGTAATTCTTAAATTAATTGTTAAATATAAAATGTTATGTTTATATGATCTTTTATTAAATATTATTTTTTACTCATATAAAAATACATTTTATGTAATTATAATTTTAGGCTTTTTAGTTAAATTTAAATACTTATAATTTTGCAAAGATCAATTATTTTATAAAAATAATAGATAGACAGGGTGAATAGTATAATGACTAAAAATAATATAATATTAAAGGAAAATTTTATTAAAATAATCAGTATAATATTAAAAGAGGAGATAAATGAAGAATTTTATTAAAATATTAAAGATAAAAATTGTAATTAGTTATAAGTTCAAATATTAATTTAATTAGTGTTTAGAAAAAAAATGGTATAAGGAAATAAAATAAATTTATAAGTTAGTCAAATGAATTATAAGTTGGTTGAAATCACTAATCAAAAACATTATTGATATACTGGGCATTGCATAACTGAAATGTATCTACACTTTTGTGACATAAAATGCAAGTAACTCTGAAAAAAATTGCAGCATTGTGTGCCCTGTGCCCACCTCGTAGAACCTATATTATTAATAACATCTTCACAAGTAATTTATTTAGTTTAGCATTGACTATGTTTTTTGACAGGTGCTTAGAAGGAGGGGCAGAGGAGTTTCTATTGAAGCCTCTTCAGCCATCAGATCTGAAAAAGCTCCAGCCATGCTTTCTGAAATCCTCTGATAATTCTAGTGAACAAGAATCTGCTGACAGATCCGCAGATTCTCACAATGACAATAATAACGATACCATTAACAAAACAAAGGCATTGTGTCCGGAGCATGGTTTTAAATTGCAGTTTGCATCTACAATTGCAACTACAATATTGTGATTTTGGCAGTCTCTATAGTTGCAACACAATTATATTTGTAATTGCATCAAGTGCATTTTCCAGTAATTATACACAGTTTCTAAAACGACTCGAAACTGTGGCATATTAAAATTGTGCTCCTCGGCCTTCAGATAGAGCAAGACTTCAAATGCTGAGTGAGAAGGTACTATAGAGAGTGGTTGATGCCTATAATTGAGGTTATGATTATGATCACAATTATAATTGTCTAACTCAAGAACTCAAAGCATTTGTAGTGAATAGTAAATAGTAATATTATTTACAATTACAACTACTCAATTATATATATATATATATATATATATATATATATATATATATTGTATTAAATAAGAATTTATTGTGAGAAATGATAAATACAAATGTAGACAATTATATCATGATGTGTCTAAGATGGACTCAGTTGATGTGTCTAGGATTGACCACTGACTAGAATCAAGTTTAAATAAGTGTTGAAAGAAATAGACTTCTAACTAAATCGAGATTCGAGATCTTCAAAGAGTGATAAGTTTTTCGGTGTGACCAAGACTCCACGTGAAATGGATGAGTACTTGCAAACGACACTTTGATGCACAAGTCAATAAAGACTCTACCAAAATGACAATGTGTATCAAATAATTACATACTATAGTGACGTTAGTTATATTTATAGGGGTCTAAGTTGAGTTGGATTCCTTGACACAAGGCCTAAGCTTGTGTTTGGATGAAGAATTTTAAAATTTCAAAAAATTAAAAATACTTGAAATTTGAATTGCTTTAATATAAATTTCCTTCATTTATTAAATGTTTTGTTTGGATAAATGAATTCAAATTTTTTAAATTTCAAATTCTAAGTTTGGATATGACATTTTAATTTTTAGCATATACAAAAATTAATTATTAAATATATATTTAAGAATTAAAATTTTAATATTAAATTTTATCAAAAATAAACATTAGTCAATTTTTAAATATTTAATAATTTACAAATAATTTTACTATTAAATAATATTTAATAATCCAAAAATATGAATAATGATACTTTTACGTCAATATTGATAAAGAGAAGAGAAAGAAGAAAGAGGAAAAAAAGAGATAGGAGAGAGAGGGGAGGGAGATGAGACAGAGGAGAGAGAAGAGAAGAAAGAGAGTGAAGAGAGGGAGATGAGAGAGAAGAGAGAGATAAATAGAGATAGGCCATACTAAAATAGAAAACAAAAAGAAAGGAGAGAGGGAGAGCAGAGAGAAAGAAGAGAGAGAAAAGAGAGAGAAGAGAAGGGAGAGAAAAGAGAGAAGAGAAGGGAGAGGGGAGAAAGAGAGAAGAAAAAGAAAGGAGAGAGAAAATAGACATAGAGGTGAGAGAAAGTGAGTATGAAGAATTTCAAATTCTTACTTTTTTGTGGAATTTGAAATTCTATAATTTTAGGTAATCAAAATAGTTTTATAATTACTAGAATTTCAATTTCTTATTAAATTCTCTATCCAAACAACATATTTCACCACAAAGTATTTTAAATTTCCTATAAAAATGAATTATTCTCTTAAAATTTCTCATCCAAACACAAGATAAGGCCTTTCTTGGACAATAATTCTCTGTCTTGGTATAGCAACATGCATGGTAACTTTGCTCCAGGTTAAGACATGATCTACTACTATTCACGAGTGTATGGTAGAAAAAGGAGCACTAGTAACACGCTCTTTAATACACTTTTTTTAACATATTCTTTTTTATTAGTTAAAATTTCTTGAAAACTATAAAATCATTAATGGAGTTCATTCAATAAGGAATGAGACCCATACAATTTTGTGTTTTCCAATAGATCTCAAGCAATAGTAGAGAGAGTTGATAGAAAGATAGTATTAGAGAATGTGTTACTAGCATTTCTCATGTTAGAAATCCTATACCAGGTGTTGACATTGGTCAACACTTGTTACTTAGGTTAATCCAATGTTTGGGTCAAGACAGGTCACTATACGGATCTAACCTAAGCTTCTATAAAGTTATATTTATATAGTTAAAATTAAAAGATGAAAGTACTTAACTTTTTTAAGTAGTCATATAATCACTAACTAACTTTTAATCTTTATCATCAGTATATGATTGTATGACTCAAATTTATAATTTTTATTTTTTTATAATAAAACACGCCTCTTTTATCTTACCTGTGTAGAGGGGAGAGTTGGCGGGAATTTTAATAAAGTTCAAAGATGGAGCAAGCTGCCAGCTTATTCCATCATGAACCAGGCCGAAATAACTTCTATCAGCTATTAGGACCAATTTTAACATATTTGATATATGAATCTTAATAATATAAGAATTGTTCTGTAGTCCCTCTCTAATCTGTACATCCATTCTTATTTCTTGCTACGGTTTTTAAGATAATCCTTTCCTAACTTTGACACAACAACACAGCTCTGATTCAAATATACCAGCATTGATTTCATGGATATTTCTCAAATAATAAGTTTTTTAGAAGTTATTTTTAATTGAATTATTCGAGACATAAATTAAAAAAATAATTATATTTCTTAATTTAAAACAGAATAAATTCCAAAATAAAACTCAATTTTTTAATAATAATTAATAGTGCTATTTATGTTTAAAATTAAACAAAAAAAAAAAAGAAATCTTGATGAAAATACCAAAAATTCCTTTTCTTCAAATTACATCGAACAATTATTTTTTTTACAAATACTATAACACTATACCAATTAATTCCTAAATAATACAAATAAAGTAATCAAACTTTTGGAAATATCAACTTTATTATATTTTAAATAAAATTAACTACATAAATATTATTATACAATTACTAAACAACTTCATAGACATTTCTCCATAATAATTTCCAAAAGCATTTTATTGAGATATGATACACATACAATTCTTATGACAATTTGTACGTTATTTTCAGTATCTATCTCTTTTTATCACATTATTATTTATTACATTTCAAACTTTTTTATCTTTTTTCTCTTTCTCTCTCTTATTTGTAAGTATTATTTCTGTTCCTAATCTCGCATGGTCAGGCATGTGCTTTACTTTTGTTTTTATTTTGGTTCATTGCCAAACAAATGCTTTATTCGTTTAACCATAAGAGGCCCAGTGAAGGTTAGTTTAAAGGAACTATGGACCTCGTCTATGAGATGATCAGGTGAAAAACAAAGAATCCTCAAAGACGCAATTTCCCAAGGGGGGGAAATACCAATTTTCCTAATGCTATGTAGCAACCCGTGATCGGCTTCAGAAATTTTCGTCATCATAACCACAATTTTCTTAAGATACAGTTTGAGAGCAATGAGTGAGACGTTGAACAACGTCTTCTACAGGAGAAATGGAGCTTGACTTTAACTACATATATTTCAACCAAAAACTCTAAATTCACATTTTTATAAGCCCTTTTAATGTAAAATTTTTTAATCCTACTTTTCAATCATCTGTCACCAACATCAAATAAGAATTTGGGTGTTGACCTCTCAACCTGTTATCATAGCCAAACTCTTATGATGTTAAACAACAATGATTCAAAATTAAATTAACTTGTTGAGTCATACGATCACTTAACTTTGCCAAACACAGCCCAATTATTGCAAGAATCATATTCATGCATCCTTTGAGAACTAGAAATCAACACATATTGAGAACAAGTACAATGCACAAGGATACCAAGAGATATGGAAAATTCAATGGTGATTTAAACGCACCTACTGATTTAACAAGGATCAAAGGATTTTACAGCCACAATTTTTTATTATCAAGCTAAACTACGCCCAAAAAAAACAAAAAAACTCTTTATTCAGACAAAAAAAAATTATAAACTAAGATAATTTAAACCTACAAAGATATGTAGATCCTACATATAACTGTGTCTATATCCTCAAAAAGGAACAGCTGCATCCCTGCAAAGGGAAGACAACTAAATCAAAATATGAATGAAGAACTCTAGAAGACTATTTTATGGTTGGTTATAAGGCAATCAAATGAGAGAGGGAAGGTGAACTAAAAATATATACCTTATTCAAAGTTCATCTTTTACTTGTTCTTGCTGATCCGATTTATCCCGGTTCTTTTCAATAAAATCTATGATATCTTCCTTCGTCCTATTTCCATCATACTGTGATATCTTTCCACTTGCTGACCTGAAGTACAGAGTTGGATAACCTTGTACATCAAAAGTCTCGCGTGGTATATCATTGGCAGTTGCATCCTGGAAAGGAGGTGCGTAAAAAAGTTTAGCAAAAATTATAAAATAAAAAAGAAAAAGCAAAGAAAGTAGTTTCATCAAAATTTATTTCTATAAAATCTGTATACACGATTAGTCATTGTCGAGTGATTATTAGTGTATCAAATCCCTTTCCATTGTTCTGTCATCAAGCTGCTTACACCATAGTGCAAAGTGATTGATTAAAATAAATATACGCACAATCCTCAAAACTTATATACATTTCTTACCAGTTTTGCAATAATAACATCAGGGTTACTTTGATAGGAAACAGCAACTCCCTCCAATATCGGAGCCAACTTTTTGCAATGACCACACCAAGGAGCATAAAACTCCAGCAAAACTGCAAGGTGATTGTTTTAATGGATAATAAATTCATTCTCAATACACACACGAGAAGTACGAGAGACAATAATTCAGATGTACAATTTATACACAACCACAGATACATAATTGGTATCAGATGGACGTGTTTAAAAAACTAAAACTGCAAAGAAAGAAAATAATAACAGAATTCTGTGACATTCAACAGTTTATTTTTCTAAACAAGCATACGATACAGAACTTTATCAATTTATGCAAAGAGACCAAGCAATTTAAATATAAATTCTTTAAGAACTATAGAAACCTATACTCCTATAGGATTACGTAAACAGGAAATGTTGTAAGCCACAATCAAATCCAGCTTCAGACAGTCAAGAGGATTTCCACTTTAAGATGAAAGCTTGTAATCACAAGCAAATAGAAGTTAGCATTGGTTAACACAATCCTGAATCCACCAGAGATCCAAGTGTAACAAAAGATGCCACAGTACTAATTCTTTAACAATGTAAATCCTCTAGATTAATAGCCATATCAACCATTATATCATTCTAGTAATATTAACCATTCTAGTATGGCAAAATCTTTAGTTTTAATAAGGAATAGTCAAATCAGTTTATATTAAATTTTTTGTTTCAAAGACCAGAGTCCTTCCCTTTTTGTTATTAGCATAACTAGAAAACATGAGTTGAAAAAAGATTACTACTTCTAATCGTGAAATGTCTAGGTAACAGTTTTCTCTTATATAACATTAGATATTAGGAAATTGATCACCGTAATAGTAATGATTTGACTTATAATTTAAACACAAGGATTTGTATATTTTAAAAAAATATAAATACTATTGAAATTGTTTATCTCCACCTTCTAATTTTGTGAATTATCTTTTTCTTTATATTCCCACTTTTCCTTTATTTTTTGCCAGTCACATTACTTTTAATTGGAAGACTTCTTTGCAACCAATGATAATATTTGGTGTTAGAAATACTTTAAAGAGAAAGGGAAATTTGAACGGTTCTATAATGTTGCAAACATAGTATCAATCCCGAATAGCGAACATAGCGGCTGACCCCAAAAACTCGCATAGTAGGATGACCATTATTTTGATTTTTTTTATACAGTTTATATAACTAATACTAAATACATATAATTTGCCCAAAAACAAAAACCTCAAAAATCATGACATGTTCATAATTAACAATAAAAAGTTATAGGTCTTAGCTCTTAAACAAACATACAAGTAAATAGTAAAAAGAATACTGTGACTAACCAAAGAGATGGAGAAAAAAGGACTGAATGAGTTTGGGTCTTTGGGAGATAGATGACCAAAAAAGACCTCAGAGACTTAGACCAGAGAGACAATAAACAGAGAACATAGACTGATGGAACAAAGAGAACAAGAGAAAACAAATAACAACAAATCAACAAAGCCTTGTTCCACTAGGTAAGTTAACTCTGCCTATGATTTCATAGCTCGTTCCAAGCCCAGGTTATTACACAGTGAGGAGAAAGCTAAAACAGTAAGGTAGTTAGTTGGTTCACTTGTATCAACTAACTAATCACAGTTAGTTGCAGTTCAGTTATAACTGAACTCTCTATAAATACTCCATTGTATCATACTTTTCTTTCTAATGAAAATTTAGCAGTTCTTACTCTACACGTTCGAATTTTGGTTCCTTCTCTGCATATTCAGATTTTGTAATATGGTATCAGAGCTCCTTTAAGGAGCTCTGCTGCGTGTCTCTCTGTTATCATGCCTCACGGTCAAGGTGATGCGACACCCATGGCGAATCCCGCTCAAGATCCGATGAGTCCGTATTATGTTCATGCAAAAGAAAGTCCTGCAATAGCACTCGTTTCATTTCCTTTGACTGGTGCAAACTACCACAAATGGGCAAGATCTATGCAGCGTGCCCTAATTTCGAAAAACAAACAAAGATTTGTGGATGGAAGCATTGAAAAGCCAGATAAGTCAGATCCGATCTATGATGCGTGGAGAGATGCAACAACTTGGTGCTCTCATGGATATTGAATTCTGTCTCTGTTTCAATTTCAGAAAGCATTGTTTATCTTGAACTTGCTTCAGATGCTTGGAAAGACCTACAAGAAAGATTCTTGCAAGCTGACCTGGTAAGAATTGCAGAAATTCAGCAAGAATTGTATTCTTTTAAGCAAAATTCCCTTTCTGTAACCCAATTCTTTAATGAGTTAAAGGTGTTTTGGAAGGAACTTGATCACTATAGACCTATGCCTGTTTGTAAATGTGAAGTGAGGTGTTCATGTGAGATTTCTTATGGGGTTAAATGATGAGTTTACTGTTATTAGATCACAGATCCTTCTCATGGATCCGTTACCCCCTATGAACAAGGTGTTTTCTAAAGTCCTGCAACATGAAAGGCAATGTGGTTATTCTGTTTTGGATGAGAATCAGCCAGTGGTAAATTTGACAGATGGAAAGAAACAATGGAACAAGAGTAAGACTGGAAGATAGTGCATCTATTGTGGCAGGGTAGGCCATATGGTTGAAGTATGCTTCAAGAAACATGGCTATCCTTCAGGATCGAAATACAAAGGAGGTTCAAGTGTAAACAGTTCTGCTACTGATGAAAGTACTCAAAATGAAGACTCAATGCCCCAAGATTCAACTAATGTTACAGAAAACCCTGTTCCAAGTCTCACTGCTGAAGAGTCTAAGACCCTTATTAGTCTTCTACAGAGAACCAACTTGTAGAATCCTTCAATGAATGCCCCAGAGCCACACACAGTTAATCAAGCTTGCGGTTCTTTCAACATATCCAGGAATCATGATGCGGATGAAGGTATCAGTTTTGTTTCTTCATGCGATTTTCATATTAAAACTTGTGATTGGGTTGTGGACTCCGGGGCCACAAACCATATTTGCACTTCTTTACACTGGTTTAATACATATGGTAATATACCACCTGTATTAGTTCATTTGCCAAATGGAAATGTTTTGATTGTCAAATTTGCTGGTAATGCGAAGCTATCAAATTCTTTACTGCTCAAAGATGTTTTGTATCTGCCAGAATTTGGATTCAGTCTACTGGTCCATATCTAAATTCACTAAGGGAGGTGAATGCAGCATTAACTTTGTTGATAATGGTTGTTATATTCAGGATTCCATGTCCAAGAAGATTGGTTCGGCTAGAATCCACAATGATCTATATTTTCTCAAGGCAGCTCCTGTTATCAGTACTATAAGAAATGTTGTTTCTGACTCTTCTTTTGTTTCTAAAGATACTTTGTGGCATTTTAGATTGGGCACATTTCTTCTGCTCAATTGTCAAGAATGTGTAAAGATTTTCCATTCATTCATGTTAATAAAGACGAGGTTTGTGATATATGTCATCTAGCAAGGCAAAGGAAAATTCCTTTTGAAAATAGCACTAGTAGAGCTACTCGAGCTTTTGAATTGATACACATGGATATTTGGAGTTCATGCTCTCTTGCATCTATACATAATCATAAATACTTTCTTACCATAGTTGATGACTATAACCATTTCACATGGGTCATAATGCTAAAAGGCAAATATGAAGTTCAATTCCAATTGCAACAATTTATTAATTTAGTTGAAAGACAATTTGGTTTATTTGTGAAGATTATAAGAACAAATAATGGGCCTGAATTTATTCTATCATCCTATTGTGCTTCCAAAGGCATCATTCACCAAAGGAGTTGTAGGGAAACTCCAGAACAAAATGGGCGTGTAGAGAGGAGACACCAGTTTATTTTGAACATAGCCAGAGCACTTATGCTACAGTCATCAATTCCAAAAAATTTATGGAGTTATGCTATAGTAAATGCGGTTTTTCTTTTGAATAGAGTTTCTACTGTGTTACTTAAACACAAATCTCCTTACCAGGTGCTGTATGACCAACATCCAAATTTCACTCATTTGAAAATGTTTGGTTCTCTTTGTTATGTTTACAACTTAACATCACAAAGAGGAAAGTTCAATAATAAGGAACATAAATGTGTCATTCTGGGATATGCAGATGACATAAAGGGGTACGTTACTTATGATCTGTTGACCCAGAAGATTCAAGTCTCAAGACATGTTATTTTCTATGAGCATATGTTTCCTTGTGAGTTATTACAACAAAACAATCTCAAGATTCCATGGCAGTACATTGGTGCTGGATTACCTCCAACAAACACTTGTTCCTCTGACCTTAGCCCTCAAAATTCATCCTCTTTACACTTCTCCACATCCGATGCCCAATCATCATCAGCTCCACCTTCTCCACCTAACAATTCACTTGTACCAAATGAACCTACACCTAATGAACCTCTACCCAATGAATCTACACTTCCTTCCAAAAAATCTACTCAAACCAAAACACCTCCTTCCTACCTTAAGGACTTCTATTGCCTCAATTCCACCTCTATACAAACATCTAATAGTCGCTATCCCATATCCAAATATTTGTCCTATGAAGCTCTCTCTCCCACACATGAAGCTTATACCTTTTCCATTTCAACCTTGACTAAACCTTCAACCTATCTTTAAGCCAGTAAAGATCAACACTAGATAGATGCCATGCAAACTAAGCTTTGGGCTCTTGAAGCTAATCACACCTAGGATCTTGTTGAACTACCTACAGGTATTATGCCCATTGGCAACAAATGGGTCTACAAAATCAAACGGAAGTCTGATGGCTCCATAGAGCGCTTCAAGGCTCATTTGGTAGCAAAGGGATATACCCAAACTAAGGGTATAGATTATTTTGATATGTTCTCCCCAGTTGCCAAGTTAACTACTATTCGCTTGCTTCTTGCTCTTGCCTCCATCAATAACTGGTTTGCACACCTGTTAGACATGAATAATGCTTTCCTCCATGGTGAGCTGCAGGAGGACATCTACATGGAGATTCCCCAAGGCATTCCTCACTCAGGCAATAATCAAGTATGCAAGCTGCGGAAGTCACTGTATGGTTTGAAGCAAGCCAACCAAAAATGGTACGAACGACTCTCAAGCTTGCTGATTCAAACTGGTTTTAAACAGTTCACAGCTTCGGTCATTTACGTTGATGACATTGTGCTATTAGGCAATTCCATGACAGTCATTGATTCCATTAAACTCATTCTTGATCAACAATTTGGAATCAAAAACCTTGGGGTTCTCAAGTTTTTTCTCGAATTAGAAGCTGCTCATTTTTCTAGAGGAATTTCCCTCTACCAAAGACAATATTGTCTCAACTTACTTAGTGACACTGGAGTTTTAGGAGGTAAACTAGTCAATACACCCTTTGATCCTACTGTTTGTCTTCATCAAGATCTGAGTCCACCTTATCGAGATGCTGCAAGTTACCGCAGGCTTGTTGGCAGACTATACCACTCGTCCTAATATCGCTTTTGCGGTCCAACAATTGAGTCAGTTCATGTCTCAACCTACTACCGTTCATTATCAGGCAGCACAATGTGTTCTTCGTTATTTGAAAGGAACACAGGGCAAAGGTTTAATTTTCCCTCAATCCTCAAGCATCCAACTCTTTGATTTCACTGATGCTTTTGGGGGGGGTGTAGATTCTCGAAGATCAATTAGTGGTTATTGTTTTTATCTCGAGGATTCACTGATTTGTTAGCAGGCAAAGAAACAACCTACAATGGCGCGGTCATCTTCAAAGGCTGAATATAGAGCTCTTGCTGCTGCCACTTGTGAGCTATAGTGGTTGCACTTTCTACTTCAAGACTTACATGTATCAAGTGTTCGACAATCTATGATATACTGTGATAACAAAAGTGCTTCGTACATTGCAGCAAACCCAGTATTTCATGAAAGAACTAAACACTTGGAGATTGACTGTCACATTGTGAGGGAAAAATTGCAAGGAGGTCTCATGAGACTATTGCCAATTACATCTCTAGATCAAACAATATATATTTTTACAAAAGGGCTTCATACTAGTCATTTTCAGCTTTTGATGTCCAAGCTTGGGATGGTTGATATCTACCAACCCTCAACTTGTGGGGGGCTATTACACAATGAGGAGAAAGCTAAAACAATAGGGTAGTTAGTTGGTTCACTTGTATTAACAACTAACCATAGTTAGTTGCAATTCAGTTATAACTAAACTCTATAAATACTCCATTGTATCAGACTTTTCTTTCTAATGAAAATTTAGTAGTTCTCACTCTACACATTCAGATCTTTGTTCCTTCTCCGCATATTCAGATTTTGTAATACAGGTAAAGGAGGAGGGTGACAGCCAGCGTAAAACTCATCGATATACCAAATAAAGAGAACAAGAGAAAATCGAAGAAAACAAAACTCAGTAGAGACAAAAAAACACAGAAAACAGAGATTGATGAGAATAAGAGAACAATATTACAAGAGAAAAAAAAATTGAGAATGAGAACAAGAGAGAAGTAATATGAACTTTGAAAGGGTTTCCAACAAGCTGTACCCCTTTTTTTTTTACCCAAAATTACCTTCATAAAATGTCCCTCTAATGTTAATATTGGAGGTCATTCTCAGGATTTTGGACACCATCAGCATAGCCCACGAAATGCTGCTATTTTATGGCTGCTACAGTGAAGTGTGACGCTATGGCAGTGCATATGGCAGCTAGGGGCCACTACACCACTACAGCGCGCAATTGACAACCCTGGTTGCTAAACCGTATCCCTAAATTAAATGTAATGATTGATATTACAAGAACCCTAGTGGACTGTTTGTTTCAAAGGAGGGTAGGAATTTTAATGAAGAGGAGGGAGGAGAAAATAAAATCTCTCCAATATAGGAGGGGAGGCAAAATGTGGAGGGGAGGGAATTTTGCCCCCTTATTTTCCCTCCCCTCCCCTCCATTCCCCTCCAACCAGAAAGTATGTAGATCTCCATAGATATTCATTATTTAAATCATTTCTGTAGGTGTGTAGTGCCCTTTCACGTGCGAGAAATAAAAATTACCTAAGAAACAAGATATTTAATTAGGTCACAGCAAAAGCCAAAATCTATCAGATAATTGATGGAATAAAACCAAATAGAGGCAAAAAATTATACCATTTTTCCCTGAGTTGAAAACAATGTCCTGAAGACTGTCTGCAACTACCACTTTAACAGGTTCATTGTTAACTTCAGGAATAGGTTCAGACTTCTTATATGGTTCGACATTTCCATCCTGAAATTATACATAGAAATAGTTTGATTTGATAAAAAGAAACAAAGTAAAGGACAAATAACAGCAAGAATAGTAGAATACAGTTATTTTAAAATTTTAAAACTAAAGATATTACTAAACCTCCTAAGTACTAAAAATAAAGATACCACCAAATTAAAGCAAGCAAAAGAAATATGTTACTAATTGAAATGAGCATCACCTTGAATGCCGTCAACCAAGTTGCAATTTGATCAGGTTCCAAATTAGTTTTCAAAAACTTCTTCCCATCATTGTGTTGAATGACAATTAGAGGCACTTGGTTTTCCTCAAGGCCAAAATACTGCCAGGACAAGCCAAATTCATGATGTCAAATATTGATATTATGCAAAGAATAAATATAGAACCAGAGTGCAAACTCTTTTGATGCAAACCTGGAATGCAACCTGACTAGCCTCAATGTCTCCCACCAGAAAGCTTATGCCCTGTTGTCTATATTGCTCAGCAGATTCACGGTATTTTAATTTGAGAGAATCAGCAGTGTCAGCAGTGAAGTTGATGAACATCATTGCCTAACAATTCCAAAATATGAATTTAGAATTCTAAAACACTAGAGAACTAAAGAACTAGTTAAAATTATGTGGATCTAAAGAAGTCAAAATAGAAAATCTAAATAAATATATGATATATCGGCAATAAAATTATAGCAACTGAAATAATGCATTAACAGAAAAAGAAAAAAGGAATCTGATTATGAATTGGAAAAAAAATATATGTATATTGTACATACAGAAAAATAAAGGGGTGAAAGAGAGAAAAAGATTATCAATGATAAAAAATTCTAATATGTAAAGGCCCATGGGTCATCTCAAAACAGGTAGTATAATAAAAAATCAATATTAATAAATCCATATATAGATGAATATATTCCTAAAACAAACAAATCAAGCCTCAAGTTGATAAAAGCTGGGAAGATTTTAGCAAAAATAAAATCTTATTAGAGGTTTCATTGCATAATTCATACCTATTAATAGAGAAGCAATGGGAACAACAGAACAGAACCTATTCATACCAAAGATTTTATTAAAAACAAATCTTAATGACTCATTTGGTGGGATGGCAGAGTAAACTAAAACCAAACTATTTTTGAGGAGTGATGGTCTAACCCTACATACACCTGAAATAGATAATGAAAGAAGTATTTGCCCATGAAAATTTGGATTTTATTGAATTTATAATTTTTTGCCAATCCAATGTGATAATAAATGTGGACATAAAATAGAGAAGAGGGGAACAAAAGCAAAAGAGAATAATAAATATTTAAAAATAGGAAAATGTTGTGAAAACAAGCAAATTAAGGAAGAGTAGAAGATAATCCCATGGGGATGATAATAACAGAAGGGGGATCTCAGCAACAATATAAAACACTGCTACAATAATAAGATCAAGACAGATCCGCCAGCTTAATATTGAATGAATAAAATAGTGTTAGATAGCATATTACCTTTACATTTGGATTGTCAAAGAATTTGATAACAAAAGGGTGATTGCTTGGGTCATTGTTAAAGACAGTCACAACTGGGACACTAGATTCTTCAACAAATTTCTCTAAAGCTTCCACATGGAAATCCTACAAGCATGAAACAGTTTTACACAAACAAATGAGATAAACACACTAAACTACATTAAGGAAATTTATCTGCAGAAATCAACACTAACCTGGAAATCAACAAAAAGTTCATCAAATGGCTTGAATAATCTAACTACAGGCCCAGTCACTGATGATTCTCCACGTGGAAGGTGTTTGGCATCCAAGGTGTGACCGAAACCATATTCAAAACACAATTTCTCTGCCAATGCAATAAAGTTCTCAAACTCCTCCCCAGAAAATTTTGGGAAAACCCCAACCTGATAATGTTGGAAAATAAAATTTTAGGCCAACACAAATCAAAGCCAAACATAAAAGCATAATGGAAGATCACTTACAATAACAACTTTATTTTCGCCAATCAAAATACTAGCAGCATCTGCAGATTTAATTTCAGTTGATGCAGGACCACTTTGCTTCTTCAAATAGTCAACAATACCATTTGCTTCACGGGGACCCTTGTAATCTTGAACAACCTTGCCCCCATTTCTCAGAATCTTAATTGTTGGAAATCCCCGAACTTGAAATTCGTTTGCAAGTTCTCTGTTCTTTTCATCATTGGCATCAACTTTAGCCAAAAAAACCGGAGGATCATTGTTACTCAAGATAGAAGCAGCTTTCTCATACTGCAGGAACAAAATAATTATAGAAAATCAGTATTCACATAATCTTACCGAGTGGACTTAATGGAAATCCCAAATGAATAGCTGAAAAATACTACCTCTGGAGCAAGCTTCATACAGTGGCCACACCTAGAAAGAGAAGAAAACAAAAAAAAATATATTAAAAGTTGAGCTAAGAGAAAGAAAGTTGTTAAAATACGGTATCAGTGAACAGATTGCCCAGAATAATTAGTTCAATGACTGTGATCTCATAGGCAGTCATAGAAGAGTACTAACAACACACTTTGTAACACTTTCTTTCCAACACTCTCTTATTGGTTGAAATTCATGCAAGTCTCACAAATTAAAAATGGTCAAATGGAGAAGGAAACCCACACATTTATCGAGACCTACATGAATTTCACTTAGCAGGAGAGAATGTATAAAAAGATATGTTAGAGAATGTGTTCATACCATTTATCTTTCTCTTATGTTACATAAGAGTCTATCTTCAATTTTCAGTATGCCCAGCAAGCCATAACGCACCCTCCCCTTTCTCTCATTTCAGCAAATATGTGGTGTGCAACTCTCCACCACATTCTTTCTGCAACACTTATTATGGGTTAAAATTTATTAAAAAATACAAAATCTCATTAAATAAGAAATGAGAGTCACAAAATTTTGTAATTTTCAACAAATCTGAGACATAGTGCATTAGAGATGTGGTGCTATACTGCTATTTCATTGAGTAATATTATATCCTCTTACAAATCTCCTTACTACGTTATAAAGAAAATATTAAATAAAAAAATTAATGCACATGTCTTGAAAACACGTTTAATATTTATTATTTATTATAGAAATAAAATAGAAGCATGATGTTGGTGGATGGTGATGGTGTAGGAAAATTCACGATTATTGTTTCTCGTTGGACAATCCAATTATCCAAATAATCTTAGGCAGCATTAAATTAAACACAAATTTTACTTCCCAGAGTGTTCCCACCAGTAAATGAGAGACTATTCTCCTCAGGCATAGCCAGGTAGGGTCCATCCAACCATATTTACTTTGAGAAATGCTATTTATATAACAATGTGCATTTATTTCTTACACATTATTTATTACATCTCAAAATAATAGAAATAGACATAAAAGATATTGTTGTATAAATTGTTATACATGTAACATATCTTTTGTTTTTCCCGTACCAAATGGATCCTGAGATTTACATTATGTTTGATAAAGAGCAAAAAAATAAATTAAAAAATAAGTAAAAAATACGTTAAGGAATAAAATATAGATAAAAAATAATTTAAAATTTTAAGTTATTAATAAGAAAAAAATAAACAAAAAATAAGAAAGAGATAAAAAATAAATAAAATAAATAAAAATAGAATAAAAATAAGTAATAAAACTTACAAAATTTATAAAAATCTTTTCTTTATTTTTATTCAACCAAATTAATAAAATTTTCAAAAATTTAAAAAAAATTATCCTCTCCTTTCGTTTTCACCGTAAGCATTAAGGAATCACTGTAATTCTTTATTAAAAAGAGAGAGAGAGAGAGAAAGAGATCAATAAGTGAGATCTGCAATACGGGAAACGCAAATGCAGGAGACGAAGAAGCCGAAAAGAACATAACAAGGTGCGTAAAACTCAACGACGATGAAGTTGTGTTTGGTGACGGTGTCGGAGAAGTTAGAGTGGTCCAAAGTGAGGACGAACTCCTTCTCTGCGGAGATCCAAGTGGGAAACGATGCGAAGAGAGAAAGAAGGGATACGAAGAATAAGAAAATCGAAAGCCCATTATTATCCGCCATTGATACACCCAACTCCGAAGCGCGCTCAGTCACACTTTTCTCAGGTGCCTGCCTGAGGGATTTAAATTAAACGAGCGAATGCTTGTGACTGATCCAACTCGGGTTTTTGTCCATCTCTTCTATTTATTTCCAATTATTTATCAAACTGTTTACCAAGTTATTTGTCAAACTACTGATAAGATTTTTCTTCAAAATTTTTGGAACTGTTTGTTTATTAATTTCAAATCCTTTTTAAATTACTTGGCCAATTGTTTCATTTTGATGTTAGTATTTTCTTTTTCTTTTTTTTTTGAGTTATGTGTGAATAGTTTGTGTTTGCAATTGGGTTTTAAAAAATTAGGATTTTATTATGTGTATTTTACGTGATAAATGTTTATTTTAAGATAATTAAAATTTACAATAAATAAATATTTTTTTAATATGTAAATTATATCATAATTAAAATTCATAATAAATAAATATAATTAAATATATAAATTATATTTTAAATTTATAATTAATAATTTATATTATGACATAAAGTTATTTTTAATTATTGATAAAAAAATTTAAATATTATTGAAATTTAACTTTAAAATAGAGATAAAAAAAATTGAAAAAGATAAATAATTAAGCAGATTAAATACACAGATTAATATAAAAGAATAATAGCTTGAAATGGTTGTGAGAAAAAATTGTTGATTAATTATTGAGATAGTGTGTAAAATCTATAACCAAAAAACAAAGGGATAAAATATTAAGAATATTTAATTCAGGGGAGAATAAAAATCTCACAATTTAAATTATATATTCTAATCTTAATTTATAACATAACAGTAATTTTTTTTTTTGGAACTATTTATGTATTAATTTGTGACTTTCTTAAACTACGTACCAAATTGTGTCCTATTCATCGTAGTATTCTTTTCAGTTACGTATGAACAATCGGAGAGTTGAAAAGTCTTTTATCTTTTATATATATAAATTAGAATAATTATCTTAAATGAGAGCTGTTTTTAATTGTTATTCGTTAATAAGAGTATTTTTAGCTATCATTCTTTAAAGATAACGTTTTTAAGAATTTTTTTAGCTTCTTATCTCTTTTAATCTATTATTTTTAATATCTTTAGTTCTAAATTAAATTTAATATTTTTTTCTAAAAGAAATTACCAATAATTAAAATTTAATATTGTATTATAATAATTATTTATTATAAATTTAAAATATAATCTATATGTTTAAAAATATTTATTTATTACGAATTTCAATTATAATATAATTTATATATTCAAAAGTATTTATTTATTATAAATTTAAGTTATATAAAATAAATATTTATTCTATCTAATACAAATAAAAATGCTAGTTGGATTGAACTGGTTTTAAAAATAACTTATCTGGTTAAATTTCATTAATTTTTTTATTTTATTGTTCAAGTGATTTGATTTTAAATCAAAATTTAATTTAATTTTATCTAAAGCAATTTTGATTAGATTTCTTTTTTTTCAAGGAAACAATAAATTATTATTTATTAATCCTAAAACATAGAATAAATTACCATTTTAATTTCTACAAATACACAAGATAAATATTTTTTATACATAGTTATTTAATTATATAAATTGAAATCACTTCATTATATCCTTTCAATAAAACAAAGAGTTTAATAGCTATACACTGTCAGTGTAAAAAGTTTTACACTGTCAACCAATTAAAAATCACCGTTAGTATGACTTTAAGATAGTTATTGTAAAAATTAACAAACTTATCATATATGGTGAGTTGTGATTGAATGATAGTGTAAAATTGTTTAACACTATCAGTGCATAACATATTTTCTCTAAAACTAATTAATATAAAAAATATAAAGAAAACATTTAATTTGATTTAAATTTGAAGATAATAGTATAATTATAACAATAATATTTTAAAGACAATGAAATTTGTTAGAATTTAAAATAAAATAATATTTAATTTGAATTTAAAGATAATAGAATCATCATAATAACAATAATTAATATAATTTACTTTAAATTTGAAAATAATAGAAATTGTTATAATTTAAAATAAAATATGATTTAATTTACATTTAAATTTGAAAATAATAACATATTCATAGTAATAATAATTTAAATTTTAAAAAAATTATAAAATCTTAAAAAACTACTTCACTCTCATAAATTGTATGTAAAGATCACTATATAATAAAGGGAAAGAGAAAATATAAAAGTGAGTTAATTAAGAGAATGGGAAAAGCGAGAGTAGACCCATCTCGACCCATATATTCAATTGGAACAAGGCTTTTAATATTTATACTCTCCTAATTAATAAGTATATCTCTTCCTTTTTTTGTATTTTTTATTACCAAAATACTCTTCTATATAAAAACAATATAAATCCTATTTTTGCACCTCATCTTCATTATTATTTAAACCTTATTTTTGCACCTCATCTTCATTATTCTTAAAACTCCATTTTTGCACCCTGTCTTCATCATTTTTTAAATCCTATTTTTGCACCTCATCTTTATTATTCTTTGAACCCTTTACATCTATTTTCTTGCTTCTCTTTTTTTCTCTATAAAAAATAATAGAATTTTACCATAATTTTATTCCCAATATTGAATACGATGTTTTCCATCAATATCCTGTGTTTTCAAAATGATACTTTGCCATTTACATAAGAGCTCATACATGTCCACTTGGAGAAGGAGGACCCCGAGAAGCCAAAGAAGAAATGCCAAAAGGAAATGAAAAGAAATGGTACTCTAGTGAGAGGAACCAAGGAACTAAACTGAAAATGTAAGAAAAAGGAATCAATGCAAAATGACTAAAGAGAAAGGATGGCAGAGGAAGATAAGGGTGAGCGGAAAAGAAGGTTTTCGAAAAGAAAGGTTCCTCAAAATGAGATAAAAGAATTATTTGAAAGAGAAAAATAAATTAAGAAGGGTATTTAGGAAAATTTATTGAATAAAAAGGGGAAGGTGTATTTATTAATGCAAAGATGTGAATATCATTTGCCTTAGAGCAAACATGTTGGCCAAAGACTACAAGGTCCAACACACCACTACCCCAACTATAGCCCAACACCTTTTCTTACTCGAAAATGTTCTTAACACCGCACAAGAGCTAGTGTAGAAGCAAAGCACAAGAATACAACCCTAAACTATTCCTGCAAATTAAGGGATTTGATAAAGAGGCACCCCTCACATACCATCACACTAGAAGCATCACCCTAACTCAAAGAGAGCCATATAAGTAAGTCTAGTAAGCACTAGGTACACACTTTCTAATTCTCACTTATTTCACCATTTGTTCCAAACACTAACTTAAGCATCAAAATCCTTGTAGGTGACCACACCAAGGTTAGCTTGCAAAAGACTACTAGAGATTCTAGATTGTGCCTCGAATGTTCTTTATTTTAGGCTACTGTTGAACATTTGGTGTCATCAGTGGGAATGATTCAACTCAGAATCATTTTTCCATTCTTTATTAGTTTGTTGCATAAGTTTCTCAAATTCAATCAACTTATGGCAAACTCTATCGAAGCAAGCTCCCCTATTCTCAATAGTAATCTCATCACCTGACCATTGAACCAAACCCAAGGAGTCTCCATCCATTGATGAATAAAGGGTCCTTACACCAACCTGCTCAAACTAACAATGCGACCTTAGAGAAGGATAAGTTCCTCAAGCTAGTCAATGAGTAGGCTTAGTTCATCCACACCCAATACTAGAGAATCCAATGCCTAGAGCAACAACATAAAGATACAAATGCCAAAATTTTGAAGTCTAAGAACAAATACACTGGCAAACCATTCGAGCCTTCTATGACATGTCCAACTCACAAACACCACCATGACTCCCCTAGTCACTTGCACATTCAATCCTATTGGCAACAAGCTCAAGGAGACCTCCCATTTACTTATCCCCTCTTCAGAACCATGTATGCCGACTGATGGATCAAAGGACTCGATGGAACACCTAAATGTATTCAAGTCTATGCTAATGTATAGAGGAGCCAATGGCTCTATGATGTGTAGAGCCTTCCCCTTAACCCTTAAAATATTACCATTGAGTTGCAATTTTAAATTATTGTTTTAAAATAATTAAATTAATATTTTAATTTGACACAAAGTTAAGTGTAAATAAAAAATATATATATAAGTGTGAGTTGCTTAAAGATTGCTTAAAATTATATGCATTGAAACAAAAAGTGTGTGGGTTGTTTAAGAATTGTTTAAAAATGATGTGGCGCAATAGGGCCCACTTAAGAAACCCAAAGTGAATTTCTTAAATTCTACCACTAAAGTTGCTCTTAGTCATTTAAATGGCACTGACAGAAAGGATAACATTGCAGTGATTTTGAAAATTAAGAACTTAATTGAACTTTTTAAAAATAGAGAGACCTAATTAGTAATTTAGCCTAATAATAATAATAATAATAATAATTCCGATGTACCCAACAACTACTTCACTATATAATATGTAGAGCATATAGACAATTCCAAGAAGGAATCTGAACGGCAGAAGCACAAGACAATCGACACAGCTCCCTTGGTCGGACCACGCTATTATAAGGTGAATAATAAGACAATATTACAATAATAAGACCTGAATGGCAAAGTATATATAAGACAAAAATAATCTTTGTCATTGCATATATGTCTAGATGTATATATGTTTGTGAAACCCTCAGAGTGAACCCCAACAAATAGAAGACTTTTTGTGCTCCAAATCAATTCATTGTGCACAATAGATGGCGTCTACCATCAAGAGTAAAGTGTTTGATTCGGAAGAAGCTTCAGCGATGGTTAAGGAACTGAGAGTAACGTTTGATTGTGGCAAGACTCGTGGCTACGAATGGAGAACTTCCCAGTTGAAGGCCCTCATCAAGTTAACTGAAGAGCACGAGAAAGAGATCGTTCAAGCTCTTCACTCCGATCTAGCTAAGTCTGAAACCGAAGCCTTTGTGCAAGAGGTACTAATTCTCTCACTCTCCAAACTATAATTTTATCATTTGTCGAAATTTAATTATGTTCTTTATTTTTATTTTTTTTCAGTTTCTACTTCCTTTCTTTTAATCTAAGTGTTTTAAGTTTGGCTTGTTTTATTTTAGACTTCAGATTAGATTTATGTGAGCTTTTGTTCTTTTAATCTGAACTTAATTAGAAAAGTGAACAATTATCTAACACCTTTCAATTCTAAAATCTCAAGTATGCTTGAACAACTTTGAAACGTATGGATTTATAATTTAAAAACTGTATTCGTATAATAAATTTGTACATTTTTGTTCAATAAAAAGAGAGTAGCAAAAAATAAAATAGATGATGTGATGAAAATAGAAAATAAATATTAATATAAAAATATTATATGAATAATGCAACCTTTTCTAATTTATAACATATTTTTTACAATGTAACATGTGGGTGAGAAGAAAGATGACATTAACATAAGAACAAATTGCATTAAATAAATGAAGAAAATCAACGAACAATAAATGTTATATTTTTATCAACACAAATAATATTGTTTAAAAAAGGAAAAGAATATATTTAATTTTATTATTTTTTTCTTGTTATTTTGGTACTTATTATTCTCCTTCTCATCCCTAATAAAGCCAAAAATTAGCGATCCATATATAAGTTCTATGTTGGATTGATCGTGACATTAATAACTCGAGCCCCAAAACATTACGAGGAAATGATTTTTTTTTTCTTGAGGAAAAAGGAAGTGAATTTATACTTCCTAAATTTGAATAATTTGCAAATTATTATTGTAAAATGTAAATTATCCGGCGACGAATGATCGTTATTCATTCTCTATCAATCACCTATATTAAATTTGAATACTTCCTCTTAAATAGAAGAAATTTTAAAATTTGATCATTTTTAAGTAACATAGCTTCTTTAATATTGAGTTTTTTTATACTTGTTTATTCCTTCCCATTACTATTTTTTAAATTTAATAAATTATGAGAATTTTGAGGAAAGATGCAAGTAACTCCAACATAGTGTGGCCATACATTATAGAGCTCAAAATTGAGAAGAGGGGTTGTAACACTCTTTTAATTTTAAATATAATTCATATTAATTTAATTATTAAGTTAAGTTGATAAAAATGTGAGTAAATTTTTTTTTCGATTTTATAATAGAAAATTTCTAAATTTAATAGAATTTGAAAATAGAAGTGAAATGATAAAAAGTGCTTATATATATATATATATATATATATATATATATATATATATATATATATATATATATATATATAATTGTATATCATGGTTTGAATAATACATAACAGTAAAAAAAAACAAAAGTACATCAAAAGACGTATACTACCTAGCCCAATATATACATCAAAAAAATCATATACAGAGCAGTATTTATCAACTCTATCCCTCAAGGAAAATATTATAAACTATGTGTACAAATCTGGAGGAGTATCCTCTGACTCGTCCTCAGCTTCATCAAGCATTGTCGTCATCTTCAATAATTACGATCAATCGTATAAGAAAAAAACAATAGAGTGTGGTGATTTGTTCTAAAATCACTTTCACACGTATGATAGGAATTAAAACACAATTAACAACGAGAAGCTAGGGTTTATTCTAAGTTATACTACATTATCCTTGACTTGGTATGGATCCATACTTTTCTCATTAATGGGTAATAGTCTCAATAGAACCTGAAAAGTGACTGGGAGTACATGTATCTCATCAACATCATCACATAGTACAGTCTTTATCTTCAATAAGGAACAAATATCAGTCAAGAAGTCCATTTACAGATGTATACTCTCACACCTAATTCTAGAATGCTAAGCAGTTGTCAGGGTTATCGAGCTTGGTCAAGTGAATATCCTGACTCAAGGGTGTTACCCTGGCCATTGGGACCTTCACCACTCGATGTCCTACCCTCAAGACCTCCTCAAATGGGTCCTTACCTTTTATTCCTCAGCGTACCAAACTGTAGCTTCCCTAGCAGGGTGTCATGCTATTGCATGTCACTTGCTTTACATTACTCACTAAACTATCAATTCCTAAGTTCTTAAGCAGAGGTTTCTCTGGTCTCACTTAATTTGAGCACCAGTACAATCAACATTTCTGCCTATTTTGCAGAAATTACACAATACCAAAATTTTAACAGAATAACAATTTAGTAATCATATAAAATTTTAGTAGAATAACAACTAAATAAATATATTTTAATTTTCTAAATTTGAGCAAAGTAATAGCTTAGCAAGTGCATTTTTATTTTCTAAGATTGAGCAGAGTAACAGCTTAGCAAGTGCATTTTAATTTTCTAAAATTGAGCAGAGTAACAATTTAGCAATTATAATTTAATAATCTAAATTTAAGCAAAGTAACATCTTAGCAAAAATTAAAGTTTAACATCAAACAATAATAACAATAATAAAACTTAAGCCTAAATGGGTTTAGAGGAAAACCCTTCCTACGAGCATGCAAAGTGACAATAATTTAGAACCAACCCCACTCCTCCCATAGCCTCTAAGGTGGTTGATGAAGAGGATGGAATTGTTGATGCAAAGCTCTTAGGAAGAGAACTTTACTAGTTGTTGGAAAACTAGTAAAATTTTAGCATAAAAGCAAAGTAAAAGAAAATTTTTTCAAGAGAGAGAATCTCTCTAAGAATTTGGTAGCTTGAGAGAGGGAGAGGTGCTGAAAAATGGTCCAAAACCATGGCTATTTATAGAGGAGGAGAAGGGGTTAAGTGTCCACAAAATTACATAAGCCATTATGTAAGCATTATGTTATAAATCTAATTTTTATTTATTTTTAATTTAGGTTAGGGACACATGCACCATTTAGGGTGGTGAATCACCCCTCCTAGGCTTGGGGACGTGCTATATGAGTTGTCTTCAAGTTCCTCAATGTAAATCTTATTTGTAAATGAATTAACTAGTACTGATAAAAACGCCTAAACTTAAAAATTAGCTTTTAATATCAAAATAATGCATTTTAATGCAAAACTAGACAAATACATTATTTTTCATCAAAAATAAATTTCTAATAATAAATTTTAATTTTTATTAATTTATTTCAAATTATATGTATTTATTTTGTATTTTCAAGTTAGAAAATTCATAAAAAATCCATTTTAATTCAATAAATACCAAAAATTTTATGAAAATTTTAAAATTAAATATTTTACCCAAAAATAAAATTAAATGACCATTTTCACCCTTTTGGATGTCAAACTAATGCTAACTAGGCTTAACAAAATTAGGGGCATTTTGGTTATTTTACACAGAAATTCCAGAAAATTTCAAAAATTATATTTTAATATATATGACGTAATTCTAAGCTCAAATTGACATTTTAATGTCAATTGAATCTTTTTCTTATGTCAGCTCTTAATATTGAGAAATAAAAGCAAAATCATCATTTTCTAATTTCTCTAGGCTTCAACTTGAAAAAATTATTAAAAATCACGATTAAATACCTCTTGAAATTCTGAGCGAAATGGTGATAATCAGAATTTTGAAATTCCTTCCCGATTTTTTAGAATTACATTGCCAAATATTATAAAAACAATTAAAAAAATTGAAATATAATTATTATATTTTTCGTTATTTTCTTTCAAAATAAAATTTTTATAATGAAAGATACTTAGTATAAAATTTTCAAAATATTTTAAGGTCAAAAAGTCTCTGGTTGATTCTCATAGTCAATTAGGGTATTTTTGTTATTTTTGAAAAATTATTTCAATAAATTTTTGAAAGTTTTTTAAAATTATTAATAATTATTCTAAGCACATTGATGACTTGCAAATAATTTTTAAACACTTTCAATTATTTTTGTTTATTAATTCTGTTATCTAGCTTTTTAAGGACAAAACAGTCATTTTATAAATTTTCGAAGTCCGTTTCCCAAAAATTATTAAAAATCTAAACTAACTAAATACTACTTTCTAATATGAACATAACCGTAGGGATCAAACTTTTGAGATTTCCATCCAATTCTCCAAAAATAAATATAGAATAATTTAATATACAAAAGTAGGGGTGTTACGGGAATACTATAGAAAATCATTGTGTGATTGATTGAATGATAAAAGATATTCAATGATTACAAAAATACTCCTATTTATACTAATGTTTATCTAACTAACTAAGTAAATCTCAAGCAATGATTACTTCCTAACCAATGTACACTGTTGAAAATAACAGTAATATAAGTAATGCTTAACACCTTCCCGCAAGCTCATAAGTGGTATCACCACAATGAGCTTGATTTACCAAAAAGACATCAAAAGAAAATAACATGTAAAAAAAAAACCCTCATTTTTTTTACCAAATAGTAATATGAGGCACACATACACAAAAAATAAATAAATAAATAAAGCCCAACATATGCAACATGATAAAAGCCCATTAGTCCTATGGTCGGAGATCAAAGGAAGAAATTTACGAAATATTTAAGAAAGATATAAAAATAATAAATATGATACAGAAAGGAGTGAAGAAATACTAGTATTTTAGTATGTAACATTGCATACATAAATATTGCATAGCATGAATATTTATTTTTATATAGTTAAAATTCATAACAAATAAATATTTTAAATATATAAATTATATTGTAATCAAAAATAATAAATGAAAATCTTTGAATATATAAATTATATTTTAGATTTACAATGAATGATTTAAGTTGTAATATAAGGTTGTTTTTGATTATTGACAATTTTTTAAAAAAAAAACTATTGTCACTCAATTTAAGAGATAGAGATAAAAGATGATAGATTAAAAAAAAAGAGAAGATAAGTATACAGATAAAGATAAAAAGAAGTAATAGTTTTAGATGATTGAGAACGATTTTTTTGTTAGTTGCAAAATAATGTATGAAATACAAAATATTGTGAGTTTTTCCCCTAAGTAAAAAAAATTGCCACAATTAAAGAAAAAAAGGCCACAAAATTGTCTTAATTGTGGTGGTTTAAAGGAAAAATTACCACAAAATGTCTTAAATGTGGCGATTTTTCTATATTAGGACAAAATTTGCTATATTTTGTAAATTGAGAGACAAAATTCAAGAAAAAAAATTTTGGGATGACAAAATTTGCAAAACTATAAAACTTTAGGAACAAAAAGTGCAATTAAGGCTTAAGTTAACAATATAAAAATCTTTACACTGACATTACATGAAAATTATGAGTTTAATAGACATGAACTATTAGTATAAGAGATTTTATATTATTAACCAATCAAAATTATTCTTAGTATAACTTTTAAGGTAATTATTATAAAAATTAATAAACTTACTATATATAATAATATATAATTAAATGAGAATGTAAAAATCACTAACATATATTATTATTTATTCTAAAAGAAATAGTCGCAGAAGTTTAAGTTAGGCTCTTTTGTTTATATGGGATTCAAGCAAGTTTAAATGAAAATAATATTTAGCAAGTATTTATCAATTTATTTATTTTCAATTAAAAGTAAATTTTATTTTATTTATACTAATAATCATAATATATAATGTATTAAGATTATTATACATATATAAAAACAATTTATTAAATAAAAATATTTCTTAATAAAAGATGAATTAAATTTTTATACAATTTTTAAATTTTAATAAAGATTAAATTATTTTATTAGATAGAATAACAAGTTTTCTAAATATAGAATAATATAAAATAGTAAAATTCGAGTGTTAGAAGTTAATACTGATTGAAATTTGAGTTTACTTAACTATAAAACTCAAAAGCAATTATTTATGTAGTGTTACTTAGAAATTTAATGAATTATACAATAAATTCATATTACCTATTATACATTTCTTTATAGTGTGTTAAAATTAGTTTAATCTTGAACATGTTTTCGTTATAAAGTTTAACTAAAGATACTAATTTAAAAATGTACCAAAAATTTATTTATTAAATAAAAAATTCATCATCATAACTGATGAATTGAACTATTTTTTTTTTCACAATGACAATAATAATATTTGAATTTAAAACCTTATGAAAACTACTCAACTTCCCACTATTAGATTGACCTTAATAAGTATATGGATTAAACCCTTTTAGTATCATTTTTGTCAAAAAACTAAACAATTGACATTAGGTAATGTACTTTTTAATTGTAGGCTTAATTATATTTTTTGCCCCCAATGTTTTATAATTTTGCGAATTTTGTCACCCGAAATTTTTTTTCTCTAGAATATTGTCCCTCAATTTGTAAAATATCACAAATTTTGCCTTAACATAAGAAAATCGCCACAATTAAAATATTATGTGGCAATTTTCTTTTAAATCCACAATTAAGACAATTTTGTGGTTATTTTTCCTTTAATTGTGGTAGTTTTTCTACTCGGGGGGCAAAATTCGTGATTTTTTGTAAATTGGAGGACAAAATTCACGAAAAAAAATTTAGATGGCAAAATTTGCAAAATTGTAAAACTTTGGAGGTAAAAAGTGTAATTAAACCTTATAAATTAGAATAAACAACTTAGAGAGTTAGATTTTCACTCTCCTCACTCTCTCAATAATCATTTTCAATATTCTCTATCATTTCTCTTTTTAATTTACACTAGTATTTTTAACCTGTGCATTGCACAAAATAAATATTTATTTTATATAACTTAAATTTATAATAAATAAATACTTCTAAATATATAAATTATAATTAAAATTTATAATAAATAAATATTTTTGAACATATAGATTATATTTTACAGTTATAATAAATAATTATTGTAATAAAATGTTAATTTTGAATTATTGATAATGTCTTTTAAAAAAATATTGAAATTCAATTTAGAACTAAAGATATTGAAAATAATAGATTGAAAAAGATAAGATGTTAAAAAATCCCTAAAAATACTCTCATTGAAAATGACAGCTAAAAATGCTCTCATTAAGATAGTTATTCTCATTTAATATATGGATAGAATTCACATGCAATTAGCCAACAAATTTCTCTCACGACCATCTTAAGCTATCATCTTCTAATCTTTATTTGTATATTTGATCTTCTTAACTACATATCTTTTTCAATTTACCATCAATTTTTTATCTTTATCTTTAAATTGAATTTCAATAATTTTTTTAAAAGAAATTATTAATATTTGAAAATATCCTTATATCACAATTTATATATTTAAAAAATTTATTTATTATAAATTTTAATTATATAAAAGTAATATTTATCATATGTAATATACATGATAAAATACTAGTTACCATAAATTGAAAATTATTGATTTTTATAATAATTACTTTAAAAAATATATTTAATATTATTTCTAATTAGTTGATAATGTAAAAAAAATTCACATTAATAATATACTAAAATTAAACTTGTTTTACACACACACACACACATACACACACACACACATATATATGTATACATGTACGTATATATGTACATATATATGTATGTATGTATGTATATTTTTATTTAAAATGAATATATATTAGAAATGGTTTCTTCCAATAAATCTTTGAGCAAATAATTATAATTGATTTTGGAGGGTTTAAATTTTAAAATGTAAATCGATCGAACATGCACCCATTTCAGCTTAAACGTACTTATATAACATTAACGAGTTTAATGGCGAATCAATCAAAAATTATTTTTTATATAATTTTTAAAATAATTATTATAAAAGTTAACAAACTTAATATATATAAAAATTTGAAATTAAATGATAGTATTAAAAACTCTTTACATTACTAATATATTTAAAAATAAGGGTGTAAATGACCTAGGTTGGGTCGGGTTCAGAATTGTTTAAGATCTAACTCAATTAAAAATAGTTGGGTTAGGTTGGGTCGGATTTGTAATTTTTTTTTCGAAGCGACCAACCTAACCTGACCTTAATTGGTTGGATTGGGTTGGATCATCAGGTTGGCCAATTAAAATTTGAATATAATTTTTATATTTGAAAAAAATTCAAAAAAATTACTTAATTAGTTTAACTTATTCAATGCATGTTCAATTTAAAATACAACTCTAATCACACAAATTTTACACTCAAGAGAAATATAATATATACGAATATTATAATATTTTAATTTTTTATTAAAAAATAATAGATCGGGTTGGGAATGCTTCAAACCTGTGACCCAGCCCAATCTTAATCGAGTCAACGAAACATGGACCCAACTCCCCAAATGACCTAACCCAACTCACTATAATGTAGTTGGGTTGAGTCTCGAGTTCGTGGGTCGATTGTGACCTGCTTACATCCCTTTGTATTGACAATGTAAACAATTTTATATTGTCAATCAATTATAAATCATCGTTGGTGTAACTTTTAAAATAATTATTGTAAGAATTAACAAATTTACTATACATGACAGTTAGTAATTGGATAACGGTATGTAGACTATCTACTGAACCCTAAACCCTAGCTATTTACTCATACTTAAATTAAATTTTAACATTAATTTGATTTAGGCGTATAGAGGTTGCGTTATGTTATTCTTTGTCACTTACGATTAATCATCTCGCACAAATTGATGATTTAGGTATGCTCCCGCATACAACAAGGTGTTCAAGGACGGTGGCCCAAATTTAGGAATTTTTTTTTTTTCAAACCTAACTGATTACTGTAGCTAGGAATGATAAAATAAGTCAGTGACCTAACAAAATGAGCGAGTTTAACTAATAAAATTTATGTCACGTTTTATTTTAGTTCAGCATAATTTGACTTAAAGCAGTGTTGATAAGTATGAAAATTGACTTAACTATAAGTTTAAAAAAAACATATATCAAAATTAACTACTACTCAACTAGAATTACTATTTTTTGCTAATTAAAAAGTTAATTTAAAATATATCTAAAAATAATATTAAAATATATACTTTATTTTAAATATATTTTATATTATAAATTAGAATACATAACTTAGAGAGTGAAGTTCTCAATCAAACATTTTTAATATTTTCTTTTTCCTCTATTTTAGAAGTGCATTTCACACACTAACATCGCAACTTGCCAATTTTTCTTTTATAATTAATCATCTAAAACAACTTTCCTTTTATCTTTATCCGTATGCTTAGCTATGTTTAGATTAGTGGTAGAGGGTGAAATGAGATTGATGAAATAGAAGAAGAAATTATTCTATTGTTTGGTTTGTAAAAATAAGAATAGAACATAATAGAAGCATATGTAAAGTAACTGCAATTTTCATTCTCCTAATTTAGGGATGCACTTGATGGAACAAAGCTTTTAGATTATACGATGACTATTTTATCTTTGCAAATTTTACTCTAATTACAAGTCTCTTAAATATATTATATTTAAAATAAGGATAATATAAGAATTAAAAATTATAACCCATTTTATTTCATCCATTTTCAAACATAATGAAATGAATTAGACGGGTGATAACGCATTTATGACATCGACAAGGAGAAAGTTTAATATTTGGGACTATGCGGTATTTTAGGGCCGGGGAATCATAAGAAGAATACGATATGAGATAGTCACTGAGAAGAAGAAAAGATGAACCATAAATACTTAGAGAAAATATGTCATGTAATGATAATGTAAAATAATTTTATACAGTTATCTAATCATAAATTACCGTATATGATAAGTTTGTTGACTTTTCAATAATTATCTTAAAAGTCATACTAATAGTAATTTTTAATTAGTTGATAATGTAAAACTTTTTATACTGATAGTACATAACAATTAAACTCTTATTATTAAGGCTGTCAAAATAGTTGGCCGACTTGACTCAATTAATCTCATATAGAATATGAAGTCAATGAAATTTAGATTCATGATTTTTTTAGATTCTGCAGTACAACCTCCTCCCTTAACTGATGTACATTTTTTTTTTTGGAATAACCGATGTATATTTTAAAGATAAAATCGGGAGTTTTAGAGCAACTTTAGTGCTAATAAAATAAGAACCCACTTTGGGTTTCTTAAGTGGGTTCCATAACTCCACATCATTTTTAAGCAACTCTTAAGCATTTTATATATTTTTTGCTCCAATGCATATTATTTTAAGCAACTCTTAAGCAACTCACATCTTTATATTTTTTTATTTGCACTTCATTTTGTGTTAAATAAAAATATTCATTCACCTATTTTAATTAATATGCCCAATTAAATTTAAACAATAAAAAAATATAAATACAAGTTAATTAATTATTACCATAATAAATAAAAAAGAATGCCTATTTCGTAAATTTCTATAATTAAAAATAACGAGAAATGCATAACATTATATTAAGAAAATGAGAAATACATAATGATGAGAAATACATAACATTAGATAAAAATTAATTTTCATTATTTTCATGTCCGAAACGTTCCCAAATATGCTCGACCAAGTCCGCTTGAAGTTGGCAATGGATTTGTTTATCATGAAGATGTGCTCTCCTTTGTAGATATGTTGCAGCAAAATTGGGACGATAACCATTAGATACTTCAACTGTTGAGATGTCATTATGTACATGATCGTATTCAAAATCACCACTATATGTGTCTCGTTCGTCTTCAACAATCATGTTATGTAAGATGATGTATGCATATATTATATTCTTCATTGTATTGACATGCCAAGCACATACTGGAGTAGATATAATTGCGAATCGAGATTGGAGCACTCTAAACGCCCATTCTACGTCCTTTCTTGCTGCTTCTTGTCGTTGTACAAATAATTTTATCTTTTCTCCTTGCGGCATTGGGATGGTCTTGACAAATGTAGCCCACTCGGGATAAATACCATCTACTAGATAGTACCCCATGTTATATAGGGTGTCTTTCACTGTGTAGTGCACCGCAGGAGCTTGTCTTGACAAAATGTCATTAAACACATTAGATGCATTTAACACATTAATGTCATTATTTGAACCCACAGTGCCAAAAAATGCATGCCAAATCCATAAGTGTTGTGATGCAACTGCTTCAAGCATGATCGTCGGTTTGCCATGGTCACCTCGAGAAAACTGACCTTTTCATGCAACTGGACAATTTTCCCACTCCTATTGCATACAATCAATGGAACCTAACATACCTAGAAAACCACATGCCTCTCCCATTTGTAGTAGCCATTCAAGGTCTTCATTGTTAGGCCTTCTCAGGTACTCATTCCCAAAAATCGAGCAGATACTCGATACAAATCTCTCTAAGCATTCTAGTTCAGTGCTTTCACCAATTTGAACATAGTCATCCACATTATCAGCAGGTGATCCATATGCCAATATACGAATAGCAGCAGTGCACTTCTGTAATGGTGAACGGCCTATTCTATCGATTGCATCAACCCTTATTTGGAAGTAATCATCATTGATTACCAAGGGCTTCTATAACCCGAAGAAAGACATGCCTTCGCATTCAAAACCTTCGTTGGAATTGAGCCTCCGTGTATACATGATTTTTAGAGAAATAGTCATTGAACAATCGTTGATGTCCTTCTTCATGACCTCGATCTATCATCGCTTTTCTTCGTCTGCGCCTACTGGTGTTGTAGGCTTAGTTTTGGCTCTCAAGTATTAACCTCATCATTTCTTCTTCGGTGTTGTCCTCAAGTTGTTCATCTACAATTTGGTTCCAACATGTATCAAAGTTAGTGTTTGGATCCATTCTATGGATGATTCAAGCATAAGAGAATAAGAGAAGAAGATTGCAAAATTGTATCAGAGGATGAGAGAATGAAAGAACATTGCACAATTATATAGAATGATCCACAATGGCTAGTTTTTCATAACGGCTAGTTTTCTATAACGGCTACTTTTTCATAATGGCTAGTTTTTCATAACGGCTAATTTTTCATAACGGCTAATTTTCATAATGGCTAGTTTCGACAATGACTAATTTTTCATAATGACCAGAACATAATAACGAATATAAATAAAAGTACAACATCAATTTAGTTTCCTAACTTGCGCCTAATAAAACTACAATACAACTCATGATCTTTGCGTTGACTTTCAAACATAGCAGATGTATCCTTCATAAGGATATCATACAATAAACGAATGTTCTCTGTCTCCTTTGCCTTAGTTATTTTTGCCATGACAACATTTTTTTCTTTATAGCATTTTCCATGCTAGTCAAATCGACTTTGTTAGAGGACGTTTCAACTGTTTTTCCTTTGCTCTTCCTCTTTGCTACCTTTTGACCCATTGGGCAGGCTATTATTGATACTGAGTCATATTCTAAATAATTGATTGGTGCCTCTGTGTTAGAAGACAATGAATATCCCTCAGAAGCAGATGTCTTTGTTCTTTTTGAAGATTTTTCAAATGATTCTCCCTTCCCTTTTGGTTCATCCTTCAAAAACGCCATGCATGCTCAAATTAAATTTCACGTACATCTTAAGAAAAATCTTATATGCATAAGCTATGATGTCCTTATCTGAACTCCCACTTTTCTTCTTATTAACAGCTTCCTTGTAGCAACCAACAAACTTCTGAACTGCAGTATTTATTCGAAACCACCGTGATTTTAGTCAACTCAGTTCCTTTTCTTGAAACTGCCTGTGATAGTTGTTATAATTATTGCTGATTCTCAACCAAAAACCAGTTCCTATTTGATCAATTCCCATAATTGCATCCTTTGAAATGTTCAGCCATGATTGAATAAGTAGTGTGTCGTCTTCCACTGAGAATTTGGCACAAGTTTTTGTCTGAGTACCATGTTTTCCTCCTTCATCAAGCGTGATATTTTCCAAACCAACTAGAGACTTGAACATCGACCCAAATGGTGATTTAGGTTCATTGTCAGGAGACTCCACATTGTCCCTAGTACCCAATGGAGGCTTATACCACACGGTGGGGTTGGTTGGTGGTGGATACATAAAATATTGAGGATTTTGAGAATTGTCACTGGTAGGAGGTGGTTAGTTTTGCAAAAAATTTATGTAACACTAATAGTTAAACTGATTGGGATCCATTTGATAGAAAAGAAACAAGATTTGGAACTGATAGCAGCAAAATAATAGACTGAGTGTTGGGAAGTTGTGTGCAAAAAGGGTATGAATTGAACCCTTATTTAAAGTAATTTCTCAAACGATGAGATTTGTAATCGGTAATATCTTGAATGGTCAAATTCATTTACTGTTTCTCTCTTTTTTGGGTTTTCAAAGGGTCTTATTGACTCAACGGATACATGTACATAATTTTAATTCAATAATTATTATAATTTTTTTAATTTTTCGCCAGCACTTAGAAGCTTCCATACTAGTTCAATTTTCTCAATTTTTCCAAAGTCTGAGCCTCTCCTTCCCCATGCGTCTTGCCTTCTCCTCTCCTTCCACCCCTCTCCTTCCCCACGCTTCTCCTCTCCCCCCACCCCTAAACCAGTGGCGCCTCCTCTTCCCCTACCCCATTGCAATCCTCTCCCCCATCCCCAACCCTGTCGCACTCATCTCCCTCCACCCCCAACCTCGTCGTGTTTTTCTCCCCCCACCCCAACACCGTCGCGCCTTCTCTCCCCCCACCTCCACCTCCACCGCTGCATCGATCTGGCTCTTCACCTCCACTGACGCGTCGATCTGCCTCCCCACCTCCACCAACATACCGATCTCGCTCCCTAGCTCCACCAACGCACCAATATCGCTCCCCACTATTGCGTCGGTCTCCGTCCACACCCTCCCCCGTCAGTTCTTTGCTTGTGAATATTTTTTGGTTGTATTTTTTTTTAATGGTCATTATTATAATTTTTGTTGTAATTTGGTCCTAAATCTGGTTCTGTGGAATAAAGTTATGGTTTTTTTATGGTTCTAGATCTAGTTCTTCTTCACTTCTGTTCTCCCTTCTTTATTTCTTCATTATTGGTTTTTCCACCATTTTTGCAATGGTGGTTGATAGAGGTGTTCATAAACCGATCCAATACAATGAAAACTGAAAAAATTGAAAATAAAAAAAACTGAAATTTTTTATTGGATTGGATTGGATTTTGGATTTTATTTTGAAAATTGATCCAATCCAATCCAAACCAAACTTATACATGCACATATATTTTCACTTGTAATTTTTAATATCACTCATATTTATGTTTTTATTTCTTATATATTTGTAAAATTATTACATAAATTATACTTGTTTATAAAAAATATATTTATTTAAAGATAGTTTTTTAGTAACTATTTAAGAAAGATACATAAACATAATCATCAAGTTGTGTAAATTTATTTTTAATAATATATATTTGAAGAGTTATACTAGTATTAGTTATATAATGACTCATTAATGAAATATTTGATATTTTAAATTATTTTTTAATATATTTATTATATATCATATTATTTATTTAATACTTTTTTAAAAAAATAATAGTACGATTAAAACCAAAAACTGATCCAATCCAAACTGTTTTAAATTGGATCGGATCGGATTGAATTTAAATTTTAAACCAAATCGATTGGATGATGAATTAACAAAACCGAAGTGATTGGATCGGATGGTTTTTCTCTTCAAAACCAATGCAATCCAATCCGCGAACACTCTTAGTGGTTGATTGAGTAAAATAATTTTTTAATGTTAAGGAATTGTGTCTTGTATAAGACGCGTTTCTTAATTTTAAGCAATCGGTTGTGCCACGTCTGCCTTCCACAACGCGTTCTTATTTTTAAGAGATAATTGCTTAAATATAAGCAACCCGTAAGACACCCGTTAAAGTTGCTCTTATACCAGAGTTAAAATGAATAATACCTCAAAAGTGGTAAGCCTAATAATACAATACAGACTTGAAGTCGAAACAATATCCAACCTTGCCAAAAAATTTATTACTCTAGGCGAATTTATTAACCCAAAATTTGAAAAAGATAAAAGAATAAAATTTAATATTATGTATAATATATTAGTTTAAAAGTATGAGAATATTATTATTAGTTATTAGAATAATGTAATGTGGGGTTGTCTAACCTACCCCAAGTAAAAATGGGGTTAAACAACCCCATCAAAGATTATTGATGCAGCTTTTTTATGTTATACCAATCATCTTTAAGTACATAAAAAATTACACCACTCATCTTTAATGGGATTGTTTAACCCCATTTTTACTTAAGGTAAGTTAGACAATCCCACATAATGTATTAAGAAAGTAATTATTCTAAATAAATATTATATGAATTTAATAACTATGTATTGTTAGTGTAAAAATTTTACACTGTCAACAAGTCAGAAATCATCGTTATTATGACTTTTTGTGATTAGATAACAGTACAAAGTGACTTTCCACTGTTAGTGCATAGCGTATTTTCTCATGTTATATATAATTAAAAAATAATATTATATTATTTATGTTGTTGAGAAATAAGTGAATTGAAAAAAAAGAAAATACAGGATCATAGTTTAGTTCGTTTGGCCCGTAATTCGTAAAAAATTGCATTGAATTAGAAAATTATTGTTTTCCCAGAAAAGAAAATTATTATTTTACAATTAAATTGGGCGATTTGACTTGAAAACATAGGGGCCCGTCATGGATCAACCTGAATTCACGGTTCTATAAATTACATTGATAAAAATAGTAAAAATACATTATTTATTTGATAAAATTTTCATCCTGATCAAACTCATTACATAGTTTATAGATGCTCATATCATCCAAAAAAAAAAACTTTATAGATGCTCATATTTGGAAGAAACATGCATGATTTCATTTCATTATTAGAGATTTGATCGCGTCTTGATGAAATTATGCAAATAAAAGACATAAGATATAAAGAGAGTAGAGAGAATTAAGATGCAATAGAGTAATAAGGAATTATATATCTTATTTCATTCATACAGAGAGGTTTTATACAAGTGAATGAAAGATTCCTAATACTAGAGAAATCGAGAAACCATGATTATTTATAATATCTTCTCAAGATTGTATCCTTATGAAAGAAAATAAGTCACATCATGTCCATGATAAGAGAAATAGGATCAAATCTAATGAATAATGGACATTCACAAAATAGTTGCATTCGTAATTTTTTTTTTGTTCCAGCTTTTTTACTTAAATCAAAGCATATATATTTACCTATTTTCTATTTTATTTATTTTTAAAATATACTAAACACAAAATGAAATTCATATATTATGTACTGTTTTATTTAAATACGTCTGCACACCACTCAAATTATCCGATTATTCGTCATCTTCTCCCGTGAAACTGAAAAGTTTTATCATCCTTTAACAAAATTAAAACTAATAACCACATAGTATAAGGAAAAAGGTTCTTAAACTCAAAAAATAAAATTATCATAATTTGGTGATTCAAAACGTTGAGACTAGAGCAACCGAAAATTGATAGCGACTAACAAACAATATAAAATAATAAAGGAAAATTTCTTGAAGACATTTTAGTCGGGAACATGTCCACTCTAATCCTTTAATAAGTTGTCCGTTGGTTGCGTGTACGAATTGTATTTTGACTTTTATATGTTTGGTTTGATGGTCAGTGGTTAGTTTAGATATTGATTTATAACTATTTTTATTTTAAAATATTATATAATCAGATTTTGTAGTGAAATATTTTGTCACAATAAATTAGCATTGTTAATGACTCCAGCTAAATGAATGCTCTTTATCATTTTACGTTATCTAACTACTAGTATTTTGGTTTGTGCATTACACAAAATAAATGTTTATTTTATATAATTAAAAATTATAATAAATAAATATTTCAAAACATATAAATTATATTTTAGATTTATGATAAATACTTTATATTATGATACAATATTATTTTTAATTATTGATAATTTCTTTTAAAAGATATTGAAATTCAAGTTAAAACTAAAAATATTGAAAATAATAGATTGAAAGAAATAAGAGGTTAAGAAAAATTCTTAAAAGTGTTCTCGTTGAATAATGACAGCTAAAAACGCTTTCATTCAAGATAATTATTCTAATTTATATATACAGAGAAATATCATATGCATATTAAGAGCGTATTTGAATTTTGAAGATAAAATATATATATTCGAAATTGATTTATGATATTTAGTTATAGTTTGTTAAACCGTTTAATTAATATTAGGAGCGTATTTGAATTTTAAAGATAATATATATATATGGGGCGTATCATATGAGAATGGCCTTTTTAGATGAAAATAAGAATGACTAATCTCAACCATTAAATTAAAATAGAAGGCCTAGATTAAAATACTTAAGAAGTCAAATTTAAATCTCATGTAATTATCAAATCTTTAAAAGATTCACCAAACAAAAATCAAGTCTCTAAAAGATATCAATTAGAGATTTTGGTGAATCTTTTAGAGATTTGGGGGCGTATCATATGAGAATGGCCTTCTTAGGTGAGAATGAGAATAACTAATCTTAACCGTTAAATTAAAATGGAAGGCCTAGATTAAAATACTTAAGAATTCAAATTTAAACCTTATGTAACTATCAAATCTCTAAAAGATTCACCAAACAAAAATCAAATCTCTAAAAGATCTTTAATTATCACGTTACTCTTCTTCAAGATTGTTGTTAACCTCTCACCATCAACACCATGACCGTTGTTGCCACCACCGTCATGACCGTCGCCACCATCACTTGGCGGTGGCGGTGGCAGTAGCAATGGTGATGGTGGCGACGGTTATGACGGTAGTGGCGACAGCGATTATGGTGGTGGTGGCAATGTTAGTCACGGTGGTGGTGGTAATGTGTTAACACCATGACCATTGTTGCTATCGCCGTCATTGTCGTTGATCATGGTGGTGGTGGTGGCGGCAACAACGGCAGTGATGGCAGCGATGGTCATGGTGGTGGTGGCGGCAACGATCATGGGGGCGACGGCGGATGCGGTGGCGGTCAAGGTGGTGGCGACAACGATGGTGGCGATCATAACAGTGGTGGCGGCGGCAGTTATGGTGGTGATGACAATATTAAAAAATAGTGAAATGATAATTGAGATATTTTAGGACGTGATAATCGATATCTTTTAGAGACTTGATTTTTGTTTGGTGAATCTTTTAGAGATTTGATAATTACATGAAATTTAAATATGAATTCTTAAGAATTTTAATCTAGGCCTTCTATTTTAATTTAGCGGTTAAGATTAGTTATTCTCATTCTCACCTAAGAAAGCCATTCTCATATGATACGCCCCCTATATATCTATATTTGAAATTGGTTTTTCAGTTACAATTTATTAAAAGTATAAGAGCATATACCAGATGCATGTTAGGAGAGTGAAGTTCACCTCTTCATGAAAAGAAAGTATTCAAATGAGAGTGAATGTGAGGGAGAGTGGGGAGAGTAGAGGCCTGAGGAAGCAGATAATCTTACACATTTATATATATAGAGGGATTACTTTTAAATTTAAACAAATTCTAAGTTCATCAATTTTAATTTTACATAATTGATTTGTCTTCTACATTCACTTGTATGATTAATTCTTCTATATGTCTTAAATGATATTTTAAATTTAGTTGTTTTAAATGTGTAAAAAATATTAATGAATGAGTTTAATAGCTATGCACTGTTAGTGTAAAAACTTTTACACCGTCAACGAATCAGAAAATCGTTGTTGATATGACTTTTAATGTTGTTATTATAAAAGTCAACAAATTTACTATACATAATAGATTGTGATTGGATAACAGTATAAAATTGTCAGTACATAACCTATTTTCTCTTAATAAAGAAGATTGAGTGTTTGTTTAAAAGCATTTAAATTAAGAAAAAATAACAACAACAACAATCCCAAAACGACGACAAAAGTCTTATCTTAATAAGTGAAGTCAACTACATGAATCATGTAACGTCATTAAACTCAGATAAAGACCAAAATTTCAGATATATTATTTATTTTGAGATCCTTCTTAACAACTTCCTTCAATGTTCTTCTTGGTCTCATCCTCTCTCTTTTCATAGGACTAAAATTCATGTAATATATTCTCTTCACTTGTACTTCATATTGTCAAGACTACCTAAATCGATTTTCTATCATTTTTTTCTCAATAAGTATCACGTCAATATCTTCTCATATACAATGATTTCTTATCATGTCATTTCTTGTTTGGTTACACATTCATATTAATACTTTCATTTTTGCTACTTTCACATTTTTTTATAGAGTATAGTTGGGCATGTATTAGTATAACAAAATTTGCCATTGAGCTTAGTAAGTATTTTGTGATCACAAATAACCTATGATGTCTTTCACCATTTTAGTCATCTCACTTATATCATGTGTGTGACATCTTCATTTTAGGAAAAAAAATTAACAAATACTTTTTTAAAAATTTCAAATCTCTAAAAAATTAACAAATCCTCTAAAAAAATTCAAACAAATAATATTTTTTAAAAATAAATTAACTTAATACACTCTTAAATTTTGAATACTATTCTTTCCAAAGCGCTGCATTTTAGAAAAATGCATAAAATTATAACTATTAATTAAAAAATCAATGAAATGGATTTTAATAACTTTATAATTTACTATATATAAATATGTATTTTATAATAAATTAAGTTTTGTACCCATGTGATACATATGTATTATTCTATTCTTATGATATGAATTATGCTAGCAATACACTTTCTGACATATTTTTGGAACACATTCTTTTTAATTAGTTAAAATTTCTTGGAAATTATAAAAAGTTGTGAATCGCACATCTTATTTAATGACTATTTCTCATAATTTTGTAATTTTCAATAAATTTTGATCAATAATAGAGTGTGTATTAGGAGGAATGTATTATAGAGTATGTTGCTAGCATTCCTCAACAATCAAATTGTTTAAGGTTTATAGAACAATTGTCTGAAACTATAGACGATATCTAAACTCAAACTTTAGTTTAAAAATTCTTGTTAAAAAACTAACTTAGGGATGTATACACACACACACAGATATATATATATATATGTATATACATGTATATATATATGTATATATGTATATTTATACGTATATATATATGTACAAAATAAAATAATAAATAATTTAAAGAGTAATTAAAAGATATAATAGTTCAATAAATAATGGAGGCCAAATATAGATTAAGAACAAAGACTTTAGTTTATATATATGGTTTGTTACATTAAAAAAAAAAAGAATCCATAAATAACTGAGAAAAAATAAAAACCTACAAGCAACCCGGGTAGGAGCACCAAACAACTCCAAAAGTCCAAATGATCGAACCAAACGGGAGGAGATTCGAAGGATCGAAGGGAGAATGAACAAGCAACTTGGATTTGGCCAAAATAACAAGCAACTTTCTTGTCCCGCCACGCGCTGCCGTCATCGTGCGACCAACGCTCTCCTCGCACAACATATCAGCCAATTATAAAGGAATTTTTATGATTAGTATTTATCCTATGTATTATATATGATAGATATTTGTTTTTATATAATTATAGTTATAATAAATAAATATTTTAAATATATAAATTATATTATAATTGTTCTAGGGTTACCCCGACTATCAACCCTTAAGCAGGCCAACCTTGGCATTCAACTTAAGGATCACTAGACTACCTAACGAAGGCATCAATAATTAAAGCTAACCCGGAGTTGTTGTCTCGCCTAACCTGACTACGAAGATACTGTCAACCACGGTCATAACTATATCACCTATCCCAGTCGTGACTTTTATGACCATCCCGGTCACGGTAAAGAAAATGCTCAGTGTGACACCAAAACGAACGCTATCACATGCCATCCGACATGGCATCTCAAACCTCCCTAATGACTTTTTCCTCCAAAACACTTTATATAAAGGACTCCACACACGCCAAGTACACATAACTCATTCATTCTCATTCCCTAACGCTACCACTGGAGATGTTTGCAATCACCGTGGAAATTTATCGGAGCTCTCTTCTCCTCCTTGCGCTCTACCTCACAGCAATAATTAAAATTCATAATAAATATATTTAAATATATAAATTATATTTTAAATTTATAATGAACAATTTTTATTATAATAAAATATTTTTTAATTATTAACAATTAAAAAATTAATGAAATTTAATTTAGAGAGATAGATGAAAAAGGATAAACTAAAATGAATAAATGACTAAGAAGATCAAACATATATGTAAAGATAAAAAGATGGTAATTTGAGATGATTAAGAGATAATTTTTTTTATCCACTAACAATGTGTGAAATGCACATCTAAGAAATAGAATATTAAAAATTTTTAATTAAGAGAGTTGAGAAAATAACAAATTTACTCTCCAAATAATTTATTTTAATTTATAATATAGGAATAGATCAGACAATCAATACTATTGATTTTATAATTTTTAAAATTTAATTTGACTATTTACTTAAATATTATATTTTAAGTCAATTTGAAAATGAATAATTACCAATACTTCACTATTATAATTTATAAATAAGGTAATTATTTATATCTTTGTGTTATTAGAAATACTTTTATTATTTTATTTCATTAAGTGCATATTACCTAAATTATATTAATTATTAGTGAATATTTGGTAAATATATAATTTCTTATTTAAAACATAAACATTTTATAGAATAAAACATAGAAAAAATTTAAAATCAAAATGCATGATATATATAATCAGGGTAGGGATCAAGTTACTCTAAGAGTAACTCTTGGTATAACTATTATATTCAATAATTCTTGATATATATTAAATTTCAACGATCCAACCGTTGAATTAAAAGATTACATTGAATAGATCAACTCTACAAATTTTTATAAAGTTTGAAAACTATTTGATACTTCGTTAAATAGATTCAAATTGACATATAATATATCTTTTTAAATTATAAGTAAATGTCGACTATAAGATTAACTAGCTACAAATGTTTAATTTACTTACAATTTAGTGTACATGATCATCGATATATAATCTTTTAATTCAATAGTTGAATCATTAAAATTTAACATATATCAAGAGTTATTGAGTAAAGTACCTCTATCAAGGTTACTCTTGGAGTAACTTGATCCCCATCCATATAATTAAATCAATGAGCATTTTTTCTACTGTATAACTTTTTAAAATTTAATTAAAATTAAAACTAATAAAAACATTTTTTTATATATAATAATAACAACAAGGTTTGAATCTAAAATCTCTTTCAAATTATCCAAACTCTTTTTGCCATGAAGCCAACCTTAGTAGATTACTTAAAAAAAAGGTTAAAATAAAAAAACAGATAAAGAGAATTACAAAATAAATTCAAATAAGTATGCATTAAAATATATAATACCATCGAATAAGTACATTGAATATGTTATGTAACTTTTATTCAATGAATTTAATAGCTATATATTATTAGTGTAAAAAGTTTTACATTATTTATCAATTACAAATTTGTTATGACTTTTAAAGTAATTATTATAAAACTCAATAAACTCATCATAAACGATAATTTGTGATTAAATGACAGTATAAAATAATTTTATACTATTAATACATAGCTTATTTTCACTTCTTCAAGATGCATATTATCCATTTATCCCCGCTCAAAGGGAAAGGCTTCTGAGATGGAAATCCAAACAAATTAATTATATACAAAAAATCTCGAAACACGTTAGCTAGCTATCGATTTCACAGTTCTTTGTTCGCATGCTATAACATTGGAAATATCCACACTGAGCAGGAGCCGCACGCCGCGATCTATTATTCTATCACACACAATCGTGCACCACATCCTCTTTCTCTGCTTCTCTTTCCTCTTCGCCTTCCGCGTGTCGTTTTGTCCGCGATACGTGCAATAATGTCGACGCAGGACTCAGAGAAAACGACGTCGGAGGAGAGAGCGTTCGACGCGGAAGCGGCGTCGCTGCTCGTGAAGGAGCTACAGGGAACCTTCGCTTCGGGCAAAACGCGCAGTTACGAGTGGAGAGTGTCGCAGTTCAACGCGCTCGCGAAACTCCTCGACGACCACGAGCAACAGATCGTCGACGCTCTCCGAAACGACCTCGCCAAGCCACCACTCGAAACCGTCGCATACGAGGTCCCCCCCCCTCCCTTTGTCGTTTGCTCAACAATCTCCGTTACTCGTTTGCGTTTTAGTTGTTTGTTTTATTTTCATATTTTTGGTGTGCGTGCTTTGACCTCGGTAGTAGGAATATTCCGAAAATCGTTCCCATGTGGGTTTTGTGATGGAGATCCGGAAGTTCTGAATGTAGACATTTTGTGCGGTTCATTTATTACGGGATCCGGTTTTATGGGAAAAATCATTAGGTATCATAGTTTTTATTAGAACAAAACTTAAATACAATACTTGTGTGTTGTTAGTGTTATTTTCTTGGACTTTTACATCAATAATCAACATAATAAAAATATATATTAAAGAACTATGCAGATTACTAAAATAAAACTTCAATTCTGTTCAGAAAACAGTACTAACAGTACCTTAAATATTATAGTTAATTTTGTCCTTTTTATTAATCTTCATATGACATTTAATCAAATGTTATTAATTTATTGTTGTAAATTATAAAATTTGAATCTATGTTATGTAGAAATTAATTGAAACCATGGATAGGGTATTGAACTACTAATTTCTGTTTTAGGGGGACAGAGTGACGAGTGTGTGTCATTGCCTCTGAAATTTTTTCTGAGCAATGCTTATATGCTGTGTGCCCAGTGTTGACGTGTTATGTTGTGCTTTTTTCGGGATACTGCTATTTATTTATTTAATTTTAATTTTGTTGAAGGGGAATGAATTAATTGGTTGGTGATTTGTCTCTGTGGTTTGCAGTTCGCTTTTCTTTGCCTTTGGTGGTGGAAACGTTGCCGTTTGGGGTCTGGGTAGTTTGGTGTGAGCATTAATGGCGCGCCCTTTGTCTGCCACTTTTAGGGTGGGCCAATGTTGTGGGCCTCGTAATTTTGCCTGTGAATCTAGGATAGGTCGCTTTGGTTCTTTAATTCGTGGATTTTGTAAACGCCAGCACTTATGGCTGATTCTAGGCAACTAAAAATGGACCGAGAAAGAAAGTATTTATTACATTAGAAAAATAGTAAAATTGTAATAAGTGCTTTGTTTCTTAATAAAACTTTTCATTTTTAGGTGGTTAAAATCAGTCTTTAAGAACTGATGTTAATACCAACTGAAGTGTCTGAGGGCTAGTCACTCACAACATGGCGAATCAAGGTTCAAATTTTTTCTGAAATAAGTGTCCACATTTAATACCTGACTGTGCTTTGAACAGGATTGTCTTGAGGTGGAAAAAAAAGGACTGATGTTAATAAAACTTTTAATTTATTGCCACTGCCACGAAATGTAGGATGATCAAAGTTTTTACTTAAAGTACTGTCACAGGGTTTGTTATTGCAGCACACCTCGTCCTTGGTCCCTTCTGGTTTCTTTTTTCTTTTTTTTTTTTGAAATTTAATTTTTGGGTGTTTGTGGTGTGTTGTTTGGGTGTTGGTGCGTCAAGTGTGTGGTGCAGGATTTGCCGTTTTAGTTGATCAGTAGCACTTCCATTCTTTCATGAGATTGACAAATAGGATTTCAGTTTAGCTGTGAGATGCCACCGGCTGTTTATAGTATATAATGAAGTTACTAAATGACACATGCCCACCTAATTCGGTACTTTTCAAGGACAATTCATTTCACACATTTTGTGCCTGTTTAAACAGGAAAATATGTGCCAATCAGGGTTTTAGCTAAACTGGTAGGATTGAAATGTATATCAATGGAAATGGTTCAAGTACCTATGTAAGCTGTCTATTGAGATTTGTGGCATGCATTTATGGTAAAATAGTGCATCCTCACCTCACACATAAACTTTTTGGTACCAAAAACACAAATGAAATCCTCTGCTTTTGAGAAGATCCAGGGGTTGTGCAGTATTGCACCGTTATGTTTTAGACAAAACTTAGATACAGTTTCTTAGAGACTTTTGGTATTGTTCTTCAATCAGAATTGAAGTTTTACCTCAATAATTTATGTTCACATTTAATGCAAACATTTATTATGTCGATTACTGATATGAAACTTCAATTCTAATTGAAAATTAGCATCAAAAGTACCTAAAGAACTGCATTTAAGTTTTGTCCTTATGTTTCTAAGCAATGTCAAATGTATGGCAGGCAATTCATAATTACAGCCCTCAAAATTGCTATAAGCATTTTCATTGGGTATATGCATATTGAATTGGTTATTTCTAATTTGAAATTTTTGGATTTTGGGTATCTTAGGCTGCTCAGTCCTTCCTAACTTGTTTCTCAAAACTTCTCCACTTGTTTTTGAATGTTATAGAAGTTTATAAGATTTTTATGTTGATATGTCTGTTAATGAATTCGAGATCTCTGATGATGTGCAACCAGTGGTCCTGTGCATTCAGTCATTAATACCCCTTGGATAGGAAAAGAGACTAAATCTATTTTATCCAAGATACTGAAAATTTTATTACAGATTAACGTTAGACATTATATTTGCTACTAAAAAACATTTTGGAGCCTTTAATAAGGACATGAATCTGAAAATGTGGAATGAAAACCTAGTTTCCTGACTATTGCTTATTAGGTTGTCGAAGGGTTGATATAATCAACATAATGGTGTTAAAGTATGATATTTTCCATCGTCTCGTAACTGGGGGTAGTTTGTATTGTAGATTGCTATGTTGAAAAACTCATGTAAAGTCGCACTCAAGGAATTGAAACATTGGATGACTCCTGAAAAGGTATTTTTTATGTGAATTTCTTTGCTGACATTGTTTGACATAATTCTTTTGATTCATCACATGGTTTCGCTTTATTGCAGACCAAAACTTCAATCGCAACTTTTCCTTCTTCAGCTGAAATAGTATCTGAACCACTGGGGGTTGTGTTAGTCATCTCTGCATGGAACTACCCTTTTTGTATGTTAATATATAGTTGACCTTGTTTCATATGCTTTTGAGCTGACATCTGACCTTTTTTCCTTTCCTCCAAGCTCTATCTTCGAAATCTATTATGATGATAATATCACATTCTCTATCTTTCCAGTGTTGTCACTTGATCCAGTCATTGGAGCTATTGCAGCTGGTAATGCTGTGGTTTTAAAACCATCAGAAATTTCTCCGGCCACATCATCACTGCTGGCAAAACTGCTGGGAGACTACATGGATAACTCATGTATTAGAGTTGTTGAGGGAGCAGTTGATGAAACATCTGCATTACTGCAGCAAAAGTGGGACAAAATTTTCTATACAGGTTCTTGTTTGTAACTCTTCTGTTTTCTTGATGGTTTAGAATCCTGAAATGATTTTCTTTCTCTTATTGACAAAATTTTCCTTATGATTGGTCTTCTTTTAGATATAGAGGCATGTTAGCAGTACATCATGTGGCATACTTTTTTCAACACTTTTTATTATTTGGTGAAATCTATCTCAGTTCCACTAAATGATGTGGGTTCCGCATGGATTTCACCCAATAATGAAAATGTATTAAAATGAGCGTGTGGCAAGCATTTCTCTTTAGATATATTATTATACATATGCAAATTTTGATATTTCTTTTGGAACAAGTTTATTATTTCACCAGAAAAAAGAAGTAAAAGTATAAAAATTATTTCTCTCATTCAAGTTATATTCATATTACCTAGCTTAAGGATCACAACTAACCAAGTTATGTAGGCAAACTTTTCTGTTAGAATACCTTGTTTCATAAGATTTAGATTTTGTTTTTGGTCGTGAAAGATATCAGTTTAAGACTTTAAGTATTCTTTAAGCTCCTAGAAATTAACAGGCATGCTACAAAAACTTGAATGTGGATTTTTTTCATTGTTAGCCGATGGATGGTTTGACACATGCTATTATCAAATATCAATGATCATACATATCCGATATTGCTTATTTCTATTACTTTTATATGTCTGATAACAAAGAATGTTTATATTCCTTTGTAGTTTGGTGTAGAACAAGGGAAGTATTTCATTTTTTAATCATTAATATAGGAGTGTTCAGATTATGTTTGTAGGCTTCATAGGCATCTATATACTATTAGAAAGCTGTTTCTTGAAATGCTTCTTTCTTTGATATTATTAGAATAGAAAATAGTTCATTCTAAATAATGATTGGCAAGGGTTGTTATGGTTTAAAGATTGCAATACAACTTGGAATACATCTGGGATGGTACTCTTATTGGTCATGGAAATAGTTAACACAGATTACAATTTTGAGCAGTGTCTCTGGCTCTTGACATACTTTCAAGACATATACCTTATTGAATCACATGATTCACATCATCACTCAGGTTCAGGTATGATATTTACTTGGGAAAACAGGATAGGAATTTGTTGACCAACATATTGAATGCGTTTATGCGTCTCGGTGGTTGATAAGATAAATTTAAGTACAAAGCTTTTGAAGAGCTGTATCTAATTGATACAGAACGGGAAATTTGTATGAGATCCTAGCTTATAGGTAGTAGGCAGTATGGCACTTGACAGTGCTCCAAACAATATATGCTGCAGGATAATTGTACTATTAAGGAGGACAAGGAATAAGGTTATTGTTATTCTATGTTCAATGGTTGTGACCAAGTGCCATTGTACTTGTTTTAGACTTTCAGTTGCATTGACTGTGGCGTGCTTGCATCTGTGACATATAGTTAAGACTCTTAGTCAGTCTTATATAAGAAATCCAGTTTGTTGTAAATGTACAAGGATCTGATGCTAGATTTTCTTGAATGTTTGTAAGTTTTATTACAATGATACTTGAGTCTGATAATATTCTTTACTTAAATAAGTAACTGTTGGATTTTTAGGTAATGGACGAGTGGGACGCATTGTGATGGCTGCTGCTGCAAAACACCTTACACCAGTTGTGCTGGAGCTTGGAGGAAAATGTCCAGTTGTTGTTGATGCAAATATCAATTTAAAGGTTTACCTTTGTCCTGTTTTATTTTTATCAATTATTTGCCATCACTCTGACCTCTTTGCATCTCACTTTTGACGTAAATTAATTTGAATTTGAATTGGCAAGGTAGCAACAAGACGAATAATTGCAGGAAAGTGGGGTTGTAATAATGGACAAGCCTGCATTTCTCCGGATTATATTATAACAACAAAAGACTATGCTCCCAAGTTGGTAATAAGTATTTCTTTAGTGTAGTTAGAATTCTAAATTTGTCTGTTTGTTTAGTGTTTGGTGCCTCCTATTTCTAGGTGGATGCCCTAAAGACTGAATTGGAGAAATTTTATGGAAAGAACCCATTGGAATCGGAAGATTTGTCCCGTATTGTGAACTCCAACCACTTTGCTCGCTTGACAAAGCTCTTGGATGATGATAAGGTTTCTGGTAAGATTGTTTATGGAGGCGAAAAGGATGAAAGCAAATTGTAAGTTCCCTGTATGCTTTTTGGGGTACTTTATTGATGAAGTATTGATTTAGTGAAATACAATAGGTCTTGACTCTAGCATTTCTTTTTCCTCAAAATTGCAGGAGGATTAGCCCCACTGTTCTATTGGATGTCCCACGGGATTCTCTAATTATGAGTGAGGAGATATTTGGTCCTTTACTTCCCATCCTCACGGTAGGTGTTAAGACACCAGTACACCACAGTAACTGTTTTTGTGAGATTTTCTTCAAAATCTCATTAGTTTCTCTGGTTGCTTACTTGCTTTTACAGTAGTCTAATGAAAACAAATGTGCACATAGTTTTTCAAATGGTGTACAACCTGCAAGAGTGATTGATATGTTCTCCCAAGTGGAATAGTCAAAAACTCAAAATATTAATTTTCACCTTTAATATAAAATAACTACAACTACAAGATATAACACTTTTCTGGTTAGGCCCTGGGGGGGTGGAGATTTTCAATGCCTACGTCCAAAAATCAGCTATATTAATAGCTGGTAATATTTTTTGACATTTGAAGAACTTGAAGCCAATTGTTAAACCAATCAATTAGAATTTTTTTTTAAAGTTTTTTTTCCCCCTTGCTTGAAACAGGTGGACAAACTGGAAGAAAGCTTTGATGTGATCAATTCAGGGTCAAAGCCTCTTGCTGCATATATATTTACAGCCAACAAGAAGCTCAAGGAGCAATTTGTCACAACTGTTTCAGCTGGCGGTTTGGTTGTTAATGACACTACTTTACATGTAATTTTTATATAATTTTTACAGTCTACCTCTGAATCCCTAAGCTTGTGTGTTCCTCTGTGATTCTTATATGCAAACAGAACAGCAGCATAGGTGATCACTAATCTGCTTCAAGACTAAAAATAAATTTGACTGAAAGCCATGTGAATATGTGATAGATTGTATTATTGTAGAATATTAAAGAAAATGAAGTGAAATAATTTCTTTTAGTTTTTTCAGATTTCATTTGCTAGTAAGGAGCATCTTTTAAATAAAATGTGATTTTTCCGCCCCCATGCATTTTGTTTTTATTGGTTCATATTGAAATGAGTTTCTTCATATTAAATGTGGTTTTGCCGTCTATAGATTCTCACATTTTATTTATTGTTTTGAAATAATTTGAAATCTGAACACTCTTCATTCCTTTTGGCTTTTTTGCCTGGTGCAGCTTGCAGTTCATACTTTGCCATTTGGGGGAGTTGGTGAGAGTGGTGTGGGTGCATACCACGGGAAATTCTCATTTGATGCTTTCAGCCACAAAAAAGCAGTTCTTTATCGCAGTTTTATCGGTGATGCACCAGTAAGGTACCCACCATACACAAATACAAAGCTGAGATTGCTGAAAGCCCTCATTGGTGGTGGCATACTTGGTATTATTCGTGCCCTGTTTGGTTGGTCCTAGACTCCTAGGCTTTAATTTTAATTATATTGGAATCTTGATGCTATTAATACAGCTTTTATTCTGGCTTCCTTGTATTTTAATGTCCAGTTGATTCTTTTTTTATGTAATACTCATCAACTATAACTTGTGGATGAGAGTAAGTTATGTATGTATTGCTATTCTTTTCTTTTGCCATATGATTGTTTTAAGATGCCCTGTGGTTCTGTCCTATCAGATGCCATGCTAATACTGATATTACATGTGTTGGTATGTTTCTAGCATGCCATTTAAGGAAATATAACTCATTGAGGATCATAATCGCAAATAGGGTTTTGATTAGTTGGGTTGATCTCTCTTGGTAGCTAGTTCTATAACATTTCTTTGAGAACAGTGTCTTAATTGGAATTGAAGTATGATATTTAATTGGGGCCTCTCCTTTTTTTAGGCAGTGTCTTATTATAAACCTGCAGTAGTTGTTAAACGGGCTTACCACTTCCCTGTGTAAAGGATTAAATGTGTAAGAGATACCGAATTACGTAGCTTGAGACTCTGCAAAATACAATCCTCTGTAATGTTTTTCATATGCAACCAAAGTAGCTCCAATACATAATTGTCTATATGAAGTGTGTGTTTGGATTTGCAGTAATAGAATTGATTTTAGATCAATGTGATTTTATAAAATTGATTATGGTTAAAATTAATTTTGAAGTAACGTCATTTTTGTTTGGATAAAGTGATTTTTTAAGAAAATATTGTTTGGATACTTTGAATAAAAATTGATTTTGAGTATGTAATTATCAAAATGGGTCTATGTACACTTCATGCTAATTATTAAATTAAGAAAATATATGTACATTATGTTAACTTTTGAAATAGCTACAACCCATAACCCTTATAAAAACATTAAAATTGGATGAAATAGATAATAAAAATATTAAGTGTGAGGTACCTGTATTGATTATCATTGTTACAATATAATTATCAAACATTACAAGTTAAAAACTAATTAGATTAGGCATTACTAATTGAATAAGCTTATGCATAAGGGTATAAGTGTGAGGATAAATTAGAGAAAAAAATTCAAAATTGATTTTGAATGAAATAGAAGCAACTCATCATGATGCACATGAGAAGTTGATTTCCAAAACATAATTTTCTTATGATATGTATGCTACTCTAATGTGAATTGTGATTCTTATTCTGCCAATGATAATATTGTTTGCACCCTAGAATTTTATTTGCAATCTTTTGATTTTGGACTTATTGTGAATACGTGCGTGCACACACTCAAGATGTATCAAGTAAGAGAAGTGTTTGTGAGAGAAAAGTATACCTATACTATATTTATGGATGATTAGGATTAAAAGTTATTTAATAATCATGTGATCATTTTAAAAAGTCATGATTTTATCTTTTAATTTTAACCTTTCATAATTTGATCTAATGATTAATATTCACTTTTCTCACTTTCATAATAAAAGTCCTCTCTCTCTCTCTCTCTCTCTCTTTATATATATATATATATATATATGTTGAGAGCTTATATAAAAGGAGGGATAGATTGTATCTACAAATTTTTAATAATATTTTATTAGACGATTTTGTCTCAAAATTTATCATTAGATTTAGTATATAGATTGTATCTACACAGTTTTATATTAATATAAAATTATCTAATAATTCATTGATATATATTAAGATTGACTTAATATATACTTTTAGAATATATAAAAATAAGAATCTTTTTATTATATATTTATAATTGTTTAATTTTAACAAAATTTGACACAAACAACTAAGATAAAATATAATTATTATTCAATGATTGCATTGATAAAAATCACATTGTATATTAATTTATTGTTGATGTAAAAATTAGTATAACTTATAGTAGTGTATATTAGGGGTTACTAAGTACACCTTCTTTCCCTTTTTTTTGGGTATATAATTATACTTAAATACCCTTCATCTTTATTTTGGAAAGTAATTTCTAAAACTATATTTTTTTGAAAAAACATAGTTTTGGAAATTATTTTTTAGAATTGCAAGATGTTTCGGAAAGTGATTTTCAAAACTATGTCTTTTTTGAAAAAACAAAGTTTCGGAAAACACTTGTTGGAATTGGAATATGTTACTTTGGAAAGTGATTTTTGAAAATAAAAAATAAAATAAAATTTGAGCGCGATTACTGAACGCACGCTTTTGCCTTTCATCAATACAAAATTAACAGTAAAATTGAAAAGACTCAAACGTTGAGAGAGGCATAGGTTGATAATCTTACTGAACGAACACAAATTGAACATTGAGAGGCAAAGGTCGATAAATTAATGAATGCATGCTTTTGTAAATTAAAAAGCATAATAAATGAAGTTGACGTTGGACATACCTTGAAAAACAGTGCCACGTAGAGAAAAACGTACAATATCATGTAAAAATTTAATAAAAAAAGCAAGTATTAATTTGATGAAAAACGCAATATTACGTAATTAGGGTTTAAAGAATGATGAATAGGGGTGAAGATAAGGGTTCAAAATTAGAGTTTAAAGAATAATAAAGACGAGGAGTGTAAACATAGGTTTTAAAAAATAATAAACAAGGGGGGTATAAAAATAAGGTTTAAAAGGGTATATTCGGTAATAAAAATATTAAAAAAAAGGATGGGGTGCACTTAGTGAACAGGGGATGTAAATAGCAAAAGCCTAGGTTGGATCGGTTATAAAGGAAAAAAATATCTGATCCAATTACTTTGATTTTCTTAATCAATCATCCAATCGGTTTGTTTGAAAAATTAAATCCGATCCAATCCAAATCTAATATAAAACAGTTTGTATTAGATTAATTTTTGGTTTTAGTCTTGCTTTTATTTTTTATTTTTTTTGAGAAGAGAGTATTAAATAAATGATAAAATATATAATAAATATAGTAAAAAATAATTTAAAATAGCTTATTTATAAGTCATTCTATAACTAATATAGTATAACTCTTTAAATATGTACTATTAAAAATAAAGTTACACAACTTAATAATTATATTTATGTGCATTTACTTAAATAGATAGTTACTAAAAAATTATTTCTAATTAAACATATTTTTCATTAATAAGTATGAGTTATGTAATAATTTTACAAATATATAAGGAATAAAAAAAATGTAAATATGAGTCGTATAATAAATTTATAATATATATATATATATATATATATATATATATATATATATATATATATATATATATATAAATTTGGTTTGGATTGAATTAGATTGGTTTTGAAAATCAAATTTGAAATTCAATCCAATTAAAAATTTTGGTTTTTTAGGCTTTTGGTTTGTTTGGTTTTGATTTATTTGATTTTTGATTTTTTGGATCAATTTTTTTGGTTTCTATTTGATTGGATTGGTTTTTAAATACCCCTAGTGTATGTTAAACACTATCTCTCTCCCTTTCTCTCTCCTTAGGTGTATGTATATTACAAGAAAAGACAAGATACAAAATCATTGTATACAAGGAATGATTGATGTAGCAGTGATTGAGAAAAAGATGACAAAAAGTAGATTAAGGTGGTATGAACATGTACAAAAAAGGTCCTAGGAGGCACCAATGAGAAGAGTAGATTGTATGATTTTTAGTTCAATGAAGAGGAGGAGAGGAAGGCCAAGAAGGACTTTGGAAGAATTGGTTAAGATGGCTCTCAAGGTAAATAATATCTTTGAAACTTTGGTCTTTAACTGAGTTGAATGTTATTATGTGATCCATGTAATGGACCTCATCGAGTGGGATAAGGCTTTGTTATTATTGTATTAATATTATAGACGCATGGATGTGTTTAAATTTAGGTAAAATTATAAAAGAAAAACAAATAATATATATATATATATATGTGTGTGTGTGTGTGTGTGTGTGTGTGGTATGAACATTGATGAAATTGCATGTTTTAAGAAGGCACAAAACACTACCGCAGACGTGGATCAACTGGCGCAGGATTGTTCTAGCTTAACCAGTGGTCTTGAGTTTGAACCTTGGACTGTGGTTTATATATATAAAGAAAGGGATAAAAGATAATAGGATATGCCTTCATTGTTTAAAATGAGGATTTTATTTTTATGATATAATAATAAATAAAAATAAAACTGAGTAAATTGTAAAATAATTTGTGTGAATTAACTATTATTTAATATGGTAAGTAAAAATTCAAATTTGTAAAAAAATTATAGATATATAAAATTATGTGTTAACAACCAGATAAATTGAGGACGTAACTGCTTTAAAATGGCTTCTAACTTCTACAATTTAAAAGCGGTCATTTCACTCCCTATTTAAAAATTCGAGCTTAAAGTTTATAAATTAAAAATGCTTTTCAAATTACATCAAATTCTTAATGAAAGTTGACAAAAATCTGCAAAATAACTACAACATAATCTAAACTCAATCGGCTGAGTGTCGTCTATTTATAGAAATTAATAAGTATTTTGTGTATTATATCAAATATTTTTTAATATAAATAAAATAAAAAATAATTTAGATTTAAAAAAATAAAATTAAAAAAGTAATTTTAAAATATATGCCGTTAAGATTTAAGACAAAAATCAAAGTTTTAATATAAAAAATAAAGTAATTAAAATTAAAGAAATTTTAATCGTAGCATAAACAATTAATACAAAAATAAATTTTCAAAATAAAATAAAAATTTAAAATGATTAATAGTTTTAAAAAAATTCAAAGATATAAAATAAGTATTAAACAATAATAAAACTACGTGTTATAAGAAAAAAGAAAACATAATGAAAAACATTTTTTCCCCTAAGAATGATGAGTTAGATTTATTATATAAAGATGAATAATTATTCTTTAAAATTTTAAAAGTAAAAAAATATTTTCATAAACTAAACACGCACTATTTTTTATTTTTTATTTTTTTTATTTTTAAAATAAAGCATTAAATCACGTTGGTATCTGCCAACTGCCCCCTGACCAGAACACAAGCCTGAAAACAGACACGGCAGGGAGTGCTCTATTTCAGTGTCCAACACTCCTTCCCTTTTCAATTCTTTTTCCGTTTCTCGATTTCATCACTTGTTTCTGAGACAACCTTTCCTTGAATCATTGCAACCCTTTCCCCTTCTCATAAAGTTCTTTCTAAGTATGGATGTTAAAGGCAAGGGAATAGTATTGCACACGCTTTTGCTATTTCTTCTATTTTCTGCCATTTTCCCACTCTCTTTCTCAGCCGCAAATCAACCCCGCAACGCCAAGAAGCCCACCAACCCATCTTCTCATGATCACCGCCTTTCCTCCTCAGCTGTTTTCAAAGTTCAGGGAAATGTATACCCTCTTGGGTATGTTGTAATCCTATGATGACTGTTTTGTTCAAACTTCATCATCAAGGAGTATCAACTTGTTTGTTGTTCATTTTTCTCTCAGTTCCTGTTTAGTATAATCGAAGTTTTTTTTGGATAACGTAGTGCTTGAAATACTGTTCGGAGTTGAGTTATGCTAATTTTCTGAAACATACTTTATCTGTCTCCTATATTTAAAAGAAAAAAGAAAAAAAATAATGGAATTCAGTTTTTGATCAGTTCTTATAGAATTAGTTCCTGATCTAGTTTTCTCAGATTATTCATATCGCTTATGTCAAGTCTATCTGCTGTTTCATTAAGTTATACCTACCATTCAATTTCTAATTTATTTAGAGAAAGAATAAAAAGTAGGTTTGAGTTTGACTGGGCCCCTTAACTTTTTTTCTTTTCTTTTTCTTTTTGGTGGTTTGGGGTATCTCCTTTTAAAGCTTCACAAATTGGACCCCATCTCTTTTCACACAATAAGTTACTTTTTGTTTATACAAGTTTTGGAAAAAAAGGAAACATGATAGTTGAATTTCTAAAGGGAATTGGTTTATATTGTCAAGTTTAAATTATACTGGTTCTATAAAAAATATGTGTGTTACTCTTTATGCAGGCATTACACAGTGTCCCTCAACATCGGTTATCCCCCTAAGCTTTACGACCTTGATATTGACTCAGGTAGTGACCTCACTTGGGTTCAGTGTGATGCACCATGTAAAGGTTGCACCAAGGTATGTTTAAACTAAGATTAGGCCTTTTTCTGAAGCATGAGCAATAACAAATCATTTGTCCTCAGAATCAGTTATTCTCCTGGTGTCAATCTTTTCAGCCTCGTGATCAACTTTATAAACCCAATCACAACCTTGTGCAATGTGTGGACCAGTTGTGTTCTGAAGTGCACTTATCAACAGATCATCATTGTGCTTCCCCAGATGACCAATGTGACTATGAGGTTGAGTATGCAGATCATGGATCATCTCTGGGTGTGTTAGTCCGGGACTACATTCCCTTACAATTTTCCAATGGCTCTGTCGTGCGCCCTAGGATAGCCTTTGGGTGAGTGTTTTGTTTCCATTCTCATGAGTGACAGTGGTTGCATCCATTGCTATTTAGATAATTTGTATGGGTGAAGTTGTGATGGAAAACAAAAAATGATGGTGAAAAATTATGCTTCAGTAAATCGGGCAACAGAGCAGTATTGACCTACACCTAGGAAAAAAGTTACCATGGCTTCAACTTGGAGCTAAAGTTTGGCATTCACCTTTCTGAATATTTAGAGAGTTGTTTTGTCTGATGCATGGCTAGGTGTGGATATGATCAAAAGTATTCTGGTCCTACCTTCCCACCTTCTACAGCAGGAGTCCTTGGCCTTGGCAATGGCAGAGCAAGCATTTTATCTCAGCTTCGTTCGTTGGGTCTGATCCGCAATGTGGTTGGCCACTGCTTAAGTGCAAGAGGAGGAGGGTTTTTATTCTTTGGAGATGATTTCATTCCCTCTTCAGGAATTGTTTGGACATCCATGTTGCCTAGTTCTTCTGAGTAAGTTTTAAAATTGATGTTATTTGTTCCTTCTGAGATGTTTTTCTTTCACATGCATCATTTGTTGGCACTCATGAGAACTTGCAAACAATCTTTACTTCAGGAAACACTACAGCTTAGGACCAGCAGAACTGTTTTTCAATGGAATGGCTACTACTGTTAAGGGTCTTGAACTTATCTTTGATAGTGGGAGCTCTTACACATACTTCAACTCCCAAGCCTATCAAGCTGTTGTTGATTTGGTAAGATAGAAACTAGAGAGACTCAATTTTAGTCATCAATTTCATGTCTTATATGGCCTAAAGATGATTAGTCTGCCGTCTTCAGTTAATAATCATTGATCCATAATTCAGGTAACTAATGATTTAAAGGGAAAACAGTTGAAAAGAGCAACCGAGGATCCATCACTTCCAATTTGTTGGAAGGGTTCAAAGTCTTTCAACTCGTTAAGTGACGTCAAGAAATATTTCAAGCCCCTAGCATTGAGCTTCACAAAAAGCAAGAATCTGCAGATGCATCTACCACCAGAAGCTTATCTTATTATCACTGTGAGCATCTTTTAATACTGAACAACTCTGTCTCTGAATTTAAGGGAATAAATGAAATTGTCTAACATGCTGTCCATTTCCAGAGTCATGGCAATGTCTGCTTGGGGATTCTAGATGGCACTGAAGTGGGACTAGAAAATCTTAACATAATAGGAGGTAAATTAGAATATAAACAACTCCAGTTTTGTTTCTCCTTTTTTTTTTTATTTGATAATTTTATGGTAATACACTTTCTGTTGCTCTCAGACATCTCTTTACAAGATAAAATGGTGATTTATGACAACGAGAAACGGCAAATTGGATGGGTTTCTTCAAATTGTGATAGGCTTCCCAAGTAAAATTTCTCTTATGATTTCTTATATAATTTTGAACGCCAGTAAGTCTTACAAGGAATTTTTTTCCTGTTCATTAACAGTGTGGATCGTGATTTCGAAGGTAATCTTCCACACCCATATGCAGCCAATTTGGGTATCTTTGGGGACAGTTGTCCTGCATCTTATGAAGTAACAGACGGTCAATGAGTTGTTGGGAAGAGGGTGCTTCGATGTACATTAGATAGCATCTATAATTCCATATGGTACAACATATATATACATAGAATTTTTTGGTCACCTTACTACAATATTTTACACTTCATAAGCTTCATTTTGTGAATTTGTAAATGATAACTTCCAAACGGTACAAGCTACAGTTACTGATCCTTGCTAGAGAAAAATTCATGGAGGGGCCACAATTCCCATCAGTAGCAAGTAGTTATTCACTTAAATTAGAGGATAGGCCTTCACTGCTTCCATACAGGAGCACAAGGATGACTGAGAGGTGATTGTCAGCATTTTGTTAAGTTTACAAAGTGTACTGTACCTGCAATAACAGTGCATATTAAGTTAAAACACCATAAATTAGTAACATAATTCCTGGAGTGCGTATTTTTATGAATTGATACCAACTTCAAAAACCCCGCGTACAACGCTCACAGCAGCCAACAGCATGATGCTACAAGTTTTGATTTGCATACTGCAAATTTGTAAAATAACATTCATCAGTCATGACAGGTTGGTCGCAAGAGATTATAATATTAGGCAGAAGATAACAGTAGTATACTGCTCGAAACACAACTGTCACATAAGAAAAAAGGATAGCATGTCGTTCATTTGGAATTTAACTTCTGACAGTACTTGTCTCAGCATATACAGCCTCTTAAGACATTGATATTCATCTAGATTTGCCAATTCAGTTAGTGAAGGTAAAGGAAGTCATCCCTTGTACAAGAAACGTGATTTCTGGTATTAGAAAGTTAAGTTAGAAAGCCAATTTTAAAACATACTAGCATCAAGCTGCGGGACTAAAGGCCCACGCAATAACTCATCCAAAACAGCATCTAAGACGGAGTTAATGTTTACTTCTCCAGGATATAAATGAACATAAAAAATGACCCTGAAATATATATCAAAATTTTCAAGGGCAGAAGCAAAAAATCAATGTTTCATTAGGACTTGGCAATGGAAATTTATTGTTGAAAGGCAGGCAAGTGAGAAATGTCACCTTTGCATGGCAAATCTTTGTTATTGCCTCAATATGAAGGTTTTGAAGTTCTTCAAGGGCCATAACATCCAGACCAGCGATATCTTCACCCTATTACGTAGTGAAAAGTGATATCATTTGCAATTCTTTCTCTTCACGTAGAGAAATCAGAAAACCAAATCTAGGCTTATGTGATGCAAGATACATTACTTACAAAATTAACCCTTCTGTGCCATTTATAATTCCTACTCTCCAAAATGCAAATATATTGTGGAGATAGAAGATTGCAACCAGGGAAATCAGGTTTGAAAAACCAAGCAACTAGCACCGGTCTATAACTATTCTCTATTGATCTGTCTAATTAAGCCACACGGTGGAACAGTGTCCTGAATTTCATTTTTCAAGTCTTCTTGAAATCCTAAGCCATATTCCTTATTCTTGCTTTTCCACTGTCTCTAAAATATCCTATCCGTAGCCATTTGAGAACCTTAAGCTCTGCTAGAGATTTAGCTACTAGATTCCAGATATTTAAGCATTTATATTTTGCACTCTTTAAATTCCTTCTTTCCCTAATTCAATGTCTAAATTCCAAACATAAATATGTAGAATCCTTAAGCTGCTATTGACTGAGATCAATTCTTTCAGACCCATATGTAGTTGTGCTCATAGTCCTATGTATCCTCATTGAAAGGTTTATCCATGTAAAATACTGGTTATATTTCTTTGATAGAAATTACTATATGTATTAATTATAGTCTTATAGAACTTGCTATTTAGTTAATCATATTATATCATGAGAGTACATCTCATTCACCTTCCCTTTCCAGTCTACCTTATCTCAATTTTCTTTCTTCATCATCTCTCTTCTAATAAACTGTCACCTAAACTCATTTTTTCATCCCTGATCTTAGTTAAAAAGTCAAGCAGAAATTCAATCAATGCAGATTATGAACATGATTCAAATTATCATGGAACATAGATCAAATATGAAATGTGATAATGAGAATGAGATACCTTCAATATAGAAATATGACTTTCTAGTTCTTTGCATCTTCTTCTTTCTCTTTGATAATTAGCCCTCTGTTCTTCTAATGCAATCATATCTTCCATGCTTCCTAAAATTTCATCTTCTTTGTATTGTTTTCTATGAGAGTAACCATTAGATGTTGGTTGTCCATTTTTAACCTTAGTTTGCACATCATTAGATATATGAACTGTTGACTTATTCTCAACATTAATGCCAGATTTTCTCATCTTCACAACCAGCATCCGCATGCTTGTAAGCTCATGTTCCAAATCTTGTTTTTGGTGTTTTATTTCATCAAGTGTCCTTCTTAGGTCAGCTTCTATTTCAACTTTCACAGAAAGAGCTGCTTCTAATGCAGCTTCTCTTTGGAATCTAGCATTAAGGTCCTGCAGCTCCTCAATAAGAACTTCATTCCCCAGCTTTTTACATTGTCCATTTCGTTGAAAACCATTATTAATATTTTGCTTGCAATCATATGAAGATGTTGGAGAAAAGTTTGATTTCCAAGAGGCCTCTTTTGCAGCTGCCAGATCACCAGTCAGTTCTGCATTTTCATAAGTAAGTTTAGTCACTTCTTCAGCCAGGTTTCGGAGTTCAACTGCTGCAGCTGCTGCCAACTCTTTAGCATATGAAGCTTCCTCTGCAAGTTTCTGGCTTTGAATTTCAAGCCCATCTTTCTCTTCCACCAATCTCACATTCTCTTGCCTTAAATTCTCTATTTCAGCTGCCTGCACAATTTAATAGTAAAAAGAAAATCACTTCTACTGAAACACAAACAAGCAAAAAAAATCTAGGAATCAGTTCTCATGATAATCTATTATGTCAATAATAGTTTAAGTTTCCTTCTGCAGAAGGTGCCAGAGAGAGAGATAGAGATAACCTGCATAAGAATTTGGGAATTTATAGTTGAATCGCTACTTCCTTGCTTGGGGTGCGCTTGAGAAACTATTGCATTTAAGTTTTTGACTGACTGTTCTTCATCAGTCTTTCCCAATACGTCTCTAGAACAGCCAGTCTCACTATCAGCAACATGCTGATAATTAGTTGAGGTTTTATCCAGCAACAAATTTATCTGTTTCTTTAGTGAAATAATTGTCTCTTGCATCTCAACATTCTCTGAATTCTGTAGAATTTTAGCAAATGTCAGGAATTGCAACAAATCCCCTTAAAAGGTCATACAATTGTGTAATATACCTTCAACTGCAGTTGCTCTTGAAGTATCCTGTTATCTGCAGACTTGATCTTGAATGCTCAATTAACATGAGAAAAACCTTAGTATAATACTCAGAATTATGCTAGCTAAATGCAATTGAAACCATCCTAAAACTATCAAGAGGACAAGACAACCAACCTCAAGTTCAAAAATTTTTCATTGAGCTCAGTGGTAAGCTTGGATAGAGCCTACATTAGAGATTAAGTAATGTGTTAGTTGAAACCAAAAAAATGCACCCCAATTTTTATTTTAGAAAAAAAGAAAGGAAGTTCGTCAATGCATTGCAACATAAGCTATCATTAACAACCGTGCAAAAAGAAGAGTGATTACAAACTACTGAAAATTCTACTAAAACCTTGGGTACGATAGGTTTTATTTTCTACCCAAAAGAAGAAGTCGGGAAGGATTTCTCCATGAGGGAAAAGACAATTAAATGATAGGTCCTCATTTGTTAAGCATAGAACCCTGTAGATACCCAAAGCAAATAGCAGAAATTGTACAAATTGGGTTAATGACCATGGTCAACTCAAATTTCTATCAAAAGTAATCTGGCAACACCCTCTCTGTTGGAAAGTCCCCCATCACACGCATCAATTACCAGAGTGCAATCTGTCAGAATATATGAAAATATATTTTCTTAGATTATGCTCAAGTATTAATTTCCCTATATCCTCTTTATCTTTGGTTACCATATTTCCTTATGATTTGTTTCCCTAATTAGCTAGGATTATGATTAGTATAAATAAGGGTTAGTGTTCTAGGTTTTACAAAGAGATCAATACATCAACATATTGCTATCCATCTCATTTAGTATCAGGGTTGTCAATAGCGCGCAATAGCAGCATAGAGGTACATAGCGGCCATGCACTGCCATAGCATTGCACTTCACTGTAGCGGTCATAGCAGCCAAAATAGCAGCATTTCGCAGTGCTATAGCGCCGCTGTGCAGATGGTGTCCAAAATCCTGAGAATGACCTCCAATATTAATGTTAGAGGGGCATTTTACGGAGTTAATTTTGGGTAGAAAAAAGGATTTCAGCTTGTGGAAAACCCTTGCAAAATTCATAACAATCATGCCTCACTTGTTTCCTATCCTACCTTGCAACTTCTACACAACCCGTGTGACCCAACAGCAACCACTGTGTGACCCTCCAGATACTCTCCGGCAACCCATCTAGGACCTTTTTTTACTACTCTCTTGTTCTCATTCTCAGTTTTTCTTTCCTCAGTTTTCTGTTGTAATCTTGTTCTCATTGTTCTCTTATTCTCATCGATCTCTGTTTTATGTGTTTTTGTCTCTCTAGTTTTTTTTTTTTCCCTATTTTCTCTTGCTCTCTTTGTTCCATCAGTCTATGTTCTCTGTTTATTGTCTCTCTAGTCTAAGTCTTAGGCCTTTTTTTTGGTCATTTATCTCCCAAAGACCCAAACTCATTCACTCCTTTTTTCTCTATCTCTTTGGTTAGAAATGATTTACTTGTATGTTTGCTTAAGAGCTAAGACCTATAACTTTTTATTGTTAATTATGAACATGTCAAGATGTTTTAGCATTTTTTTTTTTTATCATTTATATGTATTTAGTATGAATTATATAAACTGTATAAAAACTTTCAAAATAGTGATCATCCCGCTATGCGCTATACTGCTATAGTGTTTTTGGGGTTAGCTGCTACGCGCTGCTATCTGGGATTGATAACTATGGTTAATATCAATTTAGAGTTTCATTTTTCTTTTTTCTTTTATACCTGTGAAATATTAGGGAAACAAGTGACTTCATTCCCTTGAATCAGATCAGATACAAGACACGTTTAAAATAGAGAAATATTTACATCAATCAGGATCCTAATAAAGAAAAGAAAAATCAAATCATATCCTAAAACTGGAACAAATCTGTACTGCTATAATTAAGGGGATTGACTGTACCAAAAAAAAATAAAAAATCCCCGGAACATATCTACAGTTTCCCTAAATATAAATTATTATAATTACATTGCAATCAATCAATAATTGTCTGATTTGATATCCAACAATACCTAAAACCCATAATTTCAACGTGATCTATATACTTGTTGGACAACGTCATTTAATATCAATTAGTTTTAAGATGGAATATAACATGGTATCACAGCCATTTCTATTGTTTCTGCAGTTTGTGGAGGAAATCTCCATCATTTCCACTGTGTATTGCCCAGTTCAATTGGCATCTGTGGAGCAGAGGGGTTGTTGGAAAGTGTCACGTCATCTGCCTCATTTACTGGGGTGCAGTTTATATGCCTATTGAGCAACTTCATTTAATGCCAATTGGTTTTAAGATGGAATCTAATTTCTTCTTCTTCAACTTTACACTGATCTTTAATATTATGTACTGTTAAGCCACAATATAACAATTTATTCCAAAATAAAATAAAATACTGAAATAATAAATAAACAAGTCTGAAGTGAAGTGCTAAAAAGGAAAAACAAGTTCAAAGACTTTACTCCAGAGCAAGAGATGTCGAAAAAAGGGGACAAGTCAGAGTAAATAGAGGAGATTGAGGGTCAAAGCAAGGATGAAATGAGGATGTGGTGGTTAATGATGACAATTACTAGATTGAAAAAAGAAAAAAAAAAAAAATCCATGAAGAAGCTTAAATAAGATAAATGATCTGGTCATGTTATTTGACTGTTTCTTTATTGCTGTTCTCGGATTAAATATACCTGTTTACCATGGGTTATAACACACTGCACTAGACACAATTCTTTGTTTTTGTTCATCATGATGCATGATAACATGAAATATATACTCTGGGATTTTAAGAATTACACATAATGATATTTGGCAGAATTAAACTTCTTATAACAATGCAAATTTATATAGCATGAAAGAACAGCAAGATGTTACAAGTTTCAAGATAGAATTCTTTCAATTGTTTTTCACCGAATATAGCTGTATGTATAAGATGGCTTTAAGTAGATTTTAGTTTCAGAGTTACCTGAGACATTTCGCTGTTACTTGGTGCATGTCCCAGTGATCCAATCATCCGTTGCTCTAGGATACGGATTTGATTCTTCTTTTGGCTAATTTCACCCTTCAACTTATGCATGTCCTCCTGTCACCAAAATAACCCATCCGGTTTTATCATGAAATATTAAATTTGTTCTTCATTTGTCAACCTTCAATAAAAAGCTCACTTGTAGTTGGATATCTTCAGGCTTGTTAGCTGCTTGTTCAGACAGTCTTTTCAGAGAACTAATACATAATGCCACCTCTCCAGCCAACATTTTTACTTGTTCCCGCAGAAGATCCATTTGATCTGTGACAGTAGTCCCGGTCTGCAAGATAGTCACTCAGCACAATTATGGTTCACATCCATAAGACTCACCAGCTACAAGATACATGTATCGTGTGTGTTTTTCCCGCAACATTGATCACTAGTTTGAGATCTCACCGGAGGAAGTTGATGGCCTCCAACAGTTACACCGAACAAGTCACCTGCTTGAGTTCTTCCTGGAAAAGAATTGAGGGCTGAAGCATTCTCCTTTCTGCTGACTGAATTCCTGCGTGAATCTTTCATGTCATAAAGCATAACTCTGTTTGGAGTTAATTTTGAAGCAGATGCAGGTGACCCATTTGCAGAGGCCTCACTATCAAAATTTGGCGATAATCCATCAACAGTATCAGGTTTCTGCATTATTGGCATATATTGTTGGTTGGATAACAATATAATATAAGATACTAAATTCACATAAAATTTAGATAGAGCAATACCAATCGTCAAAACCAAATCCACACAAACCTCTGCTTGGCAGAAACTCCCTAATCTTTCCTATTTAGGTCTTAATTACAGTGACCTATCATTTATGAATTGGGATTTTTGTTTTCTTATTTTATACATTGATATTAACTTCTATACTTGTCAATCTGCTAGTCAATTATTTCTAACATAATAAATAATATAGTTCAAATAAATAGAAAAATAACTTACTCTTAGCTTCAACCAACCAAGCATTCCACGCCTTTTGCTCCTTTTATAATCCTTCCCCAATTCATCTAAATTGGTAACATCATCCTTTTCTTCTGCTGAAAGAACTGAAGCATGGCTCCCTGCGTCATCATTAATCCAGGACTCGCGTTTTCTATCTGGTAAATATGCAAGCTGCATTCAAAGGACAAACATTTGTCTTTATCACAAATGGTATTACAATTTTACTAGCCAGTCCAAGAACCTGGAAATTTGTATCGTAAAACAACACATTAATTAAAAGTCAGGACATTAAAAGATCAAATTCCAAAGCATATAATTGAATGCTGCACAAATTGGTGTACCCTTGTCAAAAACACACCTCATCTTCCCCAAAAGAATGCCTTCGCCTATTGCTAGGCCTTTCTGGAATGCTTGATGACATTGCATTCTTTGTAGAAACTAAGATTAATTTGGTTAGTCGTTGAATTCTTCCCATCAAAGCTGCTTTAGATTGTTCCTCCTCTTCCAATCTCGACTTCAATTTGGATTGGCCAGCTTCGAGCTATTACATAATGAAGTAATGTTTATTATGGGGAAGTGAAGAAACACCATACCAATTAAAGATATCCGTTTTGATGTGCAGTGAGGAAGGTAAATATCACTGGGTTAAGATTCAAGACACAACATTTTATTCTGGCATATTACAAAGTTTCCCATCAAGTACAGTATCACCGTTTAGATGATCCAAGATATATGCATCAGCACAAACCTGAAGCTTCAAAGTAACCAGATCTTCTTGTGAAGATGTGGCCACATTGGGATTCTCAACCATGCCACGCTTCAACTGCTGAAGCTCCTGCTTTAACTCAGAAATTTCCCTCTGATACTTCTTGATCAGAGACTTCTCATCCATAATCTAGTACAAGGGAATCAGCTAAAGTTAATAGCATGAAACCACTGTGCCCAGAGGTTATCACATTCTCAGCATTTCACATAAACTCACCTTATTTTGAGAAGCTTTGATTTCAACATGCTTACTCCGGTGTGCAAATTTTAACGTGTTGTGTGTCTCTTCACTACTGCTAGAAGCAGGAGTAACTGTGCAAACGAGCTTCAACAACCAAACCATAGTAAGTCATTTTCAAACATTAGTTACCCCTGCAAATGTTTACAAATTACAGCAACTTGCAGAAAATTCAAAGAGCAATTGTACTAACAGAAATCCGTCCATGGCCACTAAGGGATGATTGTAACAACCGAGTGAGCTTTGAATCTCGATAAGGAATATGAGTTGCCTTTCCATCTGTTAATTTAGCAATCACCTGCAATGCAGAAACAAGTTAGTCTTAGAGAAATTTATTACTTCACTTAAAAAAATATACCTGAATGGTAATGTTACACACCATAAGAATATAAACCATCAGTACATCCACAGATAGTTCTTTAAATGTAGAGCAAACTACAAGCTCACAGCATAGCATACCAATAGAAATGCAACCAAGATTTGTCACTTATAGCCTTATGGTATAGGCTTGCTGCACTCACTGAGATGCCCTCCAAAAAATTGTTAAGAGACAAAGGGACTCATTAATTCATTCACAGTGCATAGGGGCCAAATAAGGATTTTTAAAGGCTAAGAAAGGATTGATGAAGAAAATCAAACATAAACTCAAACAAATTATTACCGAAGTTATTGCTAAAGAGGAAAAAAATTGTTATATTTAATAAGCAACTAACCTCAAGTAAACACAACAAACATGTACAGTAACTGTCATTTGAAATAACTACCATATTATGTATAAAACAGGGGAAGAGAAAAACTAATCTTTCAAAACTAGGATAGCAGCCATTATGGTAAAAGGAGTTCAGAAAAAATTAAAGACAAGCAAAAAATTAGCATATCATTACCGTTCCAAGAGTAAGCAAGCTTTTATTAATATAGGAACCTTCTTTCCTCCTCAAACCAGTTGTTTCGGTTTTAGAACTTTCAGACCCTGCAAGATCAATTAAGTGCTGGAAAAGGAGGGGGCAGAGAAAGTGTTTAGAAGTGGTAATAAACAAAATGCTGGAGGCATTTACTAGAGCAGTAAAGTAATATAGTATAATGATCCTGGTCTTATGAGTGTTACCAAGTGGGACAATGTCACATCCTCTTCCCCTATATTTTCCCCTCGCGAACTGCTTTCAATAGTCTGATAGAAATCATGTAATCAGTACAGCAGCATCAGCCACATAAAGAAATATAAACAACAATAAGGTACAACCCAGCAAGTTATGATTGGTGAAAACACATTCATAATGAATTACACTTAACATATAGCTACTCAAATGTAATTAAAGCAATTCATGAAAAATATGGCTCTGAAGCCACAAAAAGTACTTTAACACTTAGAAGAGTGTAAACATGGAAGCCAAAGAAAAAGTGATATATGTTAATATCTTCTACTTAGACTTTTTGATTGACCTGTAACTAGGTGTACACCTAACATAAATAACCCAATAATATGGGCTTTCAGGAGTCAGGACCATCTGATATACACAAAAACATAATTTTCCAAATATGTTGTCAATTTGACTTGTCACTTCCCATCATCTTTGAAAAAAATAGTTTGGCAACCTATGTCATTATCTTGGATGAATGTTAGCAAAGATTCAAAAGAATATGCAATGTAATCACTTAATAAAGCTAACAGATATGCCTGGTGTTTCTAGCATCTTATATCTGTCAGGAATTGTTTGTTTTGCGTGGCTTTGGAGCATCCAAAAGCCATTAAAGCAATATACAGTAGTTGGCATGATACTGTTGGAATGATAATTTAGATTTTTATTATGACTGTGGCTAATAGCTGTCAACTAGCTCTATAATTATTCCTTGATTAGCTTCTGTACTCAATGCACTAATAGTATTGTCGAAAGCTGTATGTTTATTCTTGGTGACAATATTCTAGAAGATTGAATAATTAGGATCAAGATCAAATTATTCTGATATGATCCGATTTATTTGTTATTTTGAGTCAGAATCAAATCTCTCTGATTTGATCTGATTTCCTTTTATTTACTTCCATTTATTATGTAATTAGGCAGCCCTGCCTATATATGTATCTCTGTTATTTCTGAATTAATATACAAGAAATATTCTTCCTCTCCTATATTTCTTTTTAACCTAGCAGCCCCTAAAATCATATGGTATCAGAGCTTCAGCTCTGATCCTGTGGTAGCCCACCATGGAAGAAAAACACTATAACTGGAGGAAATTCCTCCACCACGTCTTCCATGAATTCTGGCAGTACTGAAACTGCATCATCCCCTGTCGTATCTGATTCTCTGTTCAAGGGTACCAACTTACAGCTTTTGATCCAAAAACTGAATGGTAAAAACTATGTTGAGTGGCCTCAATCCGTGAAACTAGCCCTCGACGACAAGGGAAAGCTAGGCTACTTGACAGGAGACATCCCTAAACCAGAAAAGACTGACCCTTCTCTCCCAAGATCAAAGTCAGAAAATTCGCTAATCATTGCTTGGCTGATCAACTCGATGGACCCTTCCATTGGGAAACCATACTTATTTCTCCCAACTGCAAAAGATGTGTGGGAGGCCGTCCGCAATTGCTATTCTAATCTAGAGAATTCTTCTCAGATTTATGAACTCAAGACTCGGCTGTGGCAGTCCAAACAAGGAGACAAGGATGTCACAACCTTTTACAATCTCATGGTTACTTTATGGCACGAGTTGGACCAGTGCTATAAGGATGACTGGGAAAATCCCAATGATGCAACCAAATTCAAGAAGAAAGAAGAGAATGATAGAGTTTACATGTTTCTAGCAGGTCTCAACCAAGAATTGGATGAAGTTTGTGGCAGAATTTTGGGCAGAAAACCATTGTCGTCAATGCGAGAAGTGTTCTCTAAAGTTAAGAGGGAAGAATCCAAGAGGAAAATCATGCTGCAAAACTCTGATTGTACAAGGATGCAAAAGACTGAAAGTTTATCCCCGATTGCAAGGGGACACGAACAAGGAGAGAGAAGTGACCTTGGTGTGATCATTGTAAAAAGTCGTGGCACACTAAGGAAACCTGTTAGAAACTCCATGGAAAACCACCCAACTCGAGAAAGAAACCAACTAGAGAGGGTTGGGCTTTCCAAACCTCAAATGAAGAAAATGTGAAGCAGAAGGGCAACTCCGAGTCATCTCCATTCACTAAGGAACAACTAGAGCACTTGCATAAACTCTTTACCACAAAAATGTCAATGACTGCATCCTCTTCTCTAGCTCAAAAAGGTATCTCTTTTTGCATTGCTCTCCTGAGTACTAAACCTAACTCCAAAGCTCCATGGATCATCGATTCTGGAGCCACTGACCATATGACAGCTTGTCCAAAATTATTTTCCACATATAGTCCTTGTGCAAGTCACAAAAAGGTCAAAATAGCTGATGGTGCTCTTTCTACGATAGCCGATGTTGGTTCTATTCCTATATCTAAAAATTTAACCTTTCACAATGTTCTTCATGTTCCAAATTTATCATGCAATCTGTTGTCTATAAGTAAATTAACACAAGGCTTAAACTGTTTGGTTGTTTTTGACTCCTTTACTTGTAAATTTCAGGAGTTGAGCTCAGGGAGGATTATTGGCAGTTCTAAAGAGGTTGATGGTCTCTATATCTTTGAAGATGAGAATGGTCCTAAGGAGAAACTCCAGAGAAATTGCTTCAATTCAACTCGTATCCATGAAGATGAAGAAATAATGCTATAGCATTAGGCTAGGTCACCCCAATTTTTTGTATTTGAAGCATTTATTTCCTGACCTTTTTAAAAATAAAAATCCAAATTTGTTTTCTTATGAAGTTTGTCAATTTGCAAAACATCATCGTTCCTCTTATTCTCCTAAAACTTATAAATAATCTAGTCCATTCACCTTAATTCATAGTGATGTTTGGGGACCTTGTTGAGACCCTACATCGAATGGGAAAAGATGGTTTATAACCTTCATAGATGATCATACTCAGACAACATGGGTTTACTTAACGAAAACAAAATTTGAGGTTGAGAGCATATTCCAAATTTTTTTCCAAATGATACAAACACAATTTCAAAAGAAAATTAAAGTTTTTCATAATGATAATGGGAGGGAATATTTTAACAAGCACTTCAACAAGTTTTTTCTTCAAAATGACATAATTAATCAAAGCTCTTGTGTTGACACTCCACAACAAAATGGAGTGGCTGAATGAAAAAACAGACACCTTCTTGATGTTGCTAGGGTATTATTGTTTCACTATAAGGCACCAAAGTATCTTTGGGGTGAAGCAATTCTCACTTGAACATATTTGATAAATAGAATGCCTAGCAAAATTTTGAATTTCAAAACTCCATTTGATGTTTTCACAAGTGCTTTTCCAAATAACAAGCTCTCATGTACTCTACCGCTCAAAATATTTGGGTGCATTGTTTTTGTACATATTCATGAACCAAACCAAGGCAAACTTGAGCCTAAAGCAAAAAAGTGTGTTTTTATTGGATATGCTCCCAACCAAAAGGGATACAAATGCTTTGATCCCATTTCCAAGAAAATCTTTGTTAGTATGGACGTTACCTTTTTTGAAAAAACTCCTTTTTTTAGTGATCATCTTCAAGGGAGGAGATAAGAGGAAGATGTTTCATATTTTCAAACACAATTTAGATTTCTCAAAAAATTTGGATTTTTTGGAAAACTTAGCAAAAGCAGATGTTGAAAAACAAAAAATTTGGGTGAATCAAGCAAACCAAGTCAAGACAACCATGAAAATGATATTCCAAAAGCTGTTTTGATAGAACCAGAAGTGGACAATGACACAATTAGAGTTGATAACAAAGGTATCCAACCCTTTGCCCGTGTTTACTTAAGAGAAAAAAGACCTCAAAGAATAGAACCAAATGATCCTCAAAACTATCAGGCATCTGAGGATCCATCAGGTAAGAATCTCTCTAACTTTGTTCAACCCATTCAAAATACTGGTAAATCTGAACCTGTTCCTACTAATTTTGTCCTTGTTGAACCTGTCTTTGACGATTTTGACCTTCCTATTGTTGTTAGGAAAGGTATAAGGTCCTGTACAAAACATCCTATTTCCAATTTCATATCCTATGATAAATTGTGTCCTACCTTTAGAGCTTTTATTTGTAAAATGACAAAAATAGAAATTCCAAGAGATATATACGAGGCTCTAGGGGTTCCTAAGTGGAAGGAAGCTGTCCTGGAGGAAATTAGAGCTCTAGAAAAAAATCAGACTTGGGCAAAGGTGGACTTGCCTAGAGGAAAAACAATTGTGGGGTGCAAATGGGTGTTTACCATCAAATATAAGGTAGGTGGATCTGTTGAGAGGTACAAGGCTAGGCTAGTTGCCAAAGGCTTCACCCAGACTCATGGTATTGATTACTTAGAAACCTTTGCTTCTGTTGCGAAACTCAACACCATTAGAGTCCTCTTATCATTGGCTGTAAATTTAGAGTGGCCTTTATAGCAACTTGACGTGAAGAAAGCCTTTCTGAATGGGGACTTAGAGGAAGAAGTTTACATGGACTCACCCCCTAGTTTTGAATCTCAATTTAATCAAAAAGTTTGCAAGCTTCAAAAATCTCTCTATGGCTTGAAACAGTCACCTAGAGCGTGGTTTGAGAGATTTGCCCAGTTTATTAAAAAGCAGAGATATTCTCAGTACCAAGGTGATCACACCATGTTCGTGAAACACTCTTCTGAAGGAAAGATGGCTGTGTTAATTGTTTATGTGAATGATATTGTAATTACTGGGGATGATTCCAAAGAAATAAATAATTTGAAGGCATCCCTTGCAGCTAAATTTGAGATTAAGGACCTTGGATCCCTAAAATATTTTTTGGGGATGGAGATTGCAAGATCAAAGAAAGGAATTGTAGTATCTCAACAAAAGTATATTCTGGACCTTCTCAAAAAAACTGAGATGATGGGTTGCAGGCCAGCTAATACTCCTATAGATCCCAACCAAAAACTTGGGAGTGAAGGCAAAGGAGACCCTGTAGACACTACTCAGTATCAAAACTTAGTGGGGAGGTTAATCTATCTATCTCATACCTGTCCAGATATAGCCTTTGCGGTCAATTTAGTGAGCCAATTCATGCACTCACCACACCAAGAACATTTGGAGGCTGTCCACCAAATTTTAAGGTACCTTAAAAGTGCTCTAGGTAGAGGTTTGTTCTTTAAAAAAACTGGACAACAAGCTATTGAGGTATTCACAGATGCGGATTGGGAAGGATCCATCACTGATCGAAAATCAACATTCGAGTACTGCACATTTGTTTAGGGAAACTTGGTTACTTGGAGGAGCAAAAAGCAAAATGTAGTAGCCAGGAGCAATGCCGAGGCTGTGAGATTCTATGGCTTAAAAGGATTCTAGAAAAATTGCAGCTTCCTATAACCCTTCCAATGAAGCTGTATTGTGATAACAAGGCTGTTATTAGTAGCTCCGAGAACCCTATTCAACAGGACCAGACCAAGCATATTGAAATTGATAGACATTTTATAAAGGAGAAGGTGGATGCCGGCCTAATTTGCATGTCTTTTGTCCCTACTTCACAGCAAGTTGCTGACATCCTTACAAAAGGAGTGTTCAGGCCCAACTTTGAGTTTCTTGTAAACAAGTTGGGTATTCTAGACATCTATGCACCAACTTGAAGGGGGGGGGAGGGTGTCAACAGCTGTATGTTTATTCTTGGAATGAATATTCTAGAAGATTAAATAATTAGGATCAAGATCAAATTATTCTGATCTGATCCGATTTATTTGTTATTTTGGGTCAAAATCAAATCTCTCTGATTTGATCTGATTTCCTTTTATTTATGTTCCATTTATTATGTAATTAGGCAGCCCTGCCTATATATGTATCTCTGTTATTTCTGAATTAATATACAAGAAATATTCTTCCTCTCCTATATTTCTTTTTACCCTAGCGGCCCCTAAAATCACAAGTATTAATAGGAAGGAGTGTGTATAAGAATCAAGAAACACAATTTCTCTCAAGCAACCTCTGTTTTAAGATTGTAAAAAAGCAGCATCATCCTCCATCCCCTAATCCACTCATTATTCTGTTGACACGTTCCCAAAATAGGGAATTCTTGAGAAAATTACATTTTCCCTTTATTTATTAACCTTTCTCCTTCCCATTGGCTGTGCTCTAATCCAACATCCAGAACTTTCAGTCTTTTCTCTCCATAAGAAGCATAAACACTTCAAAATAGTTACCATACCAATGTCAAATAATTTATTGACACTTAAAATACTCCTGACTGCATTCTACAACTTTTTACATTTTATAATAATACCAATGGAAATACTCTAATAATTAGATTAATGTAGTATTTTATTATGACTAATGCTAATTTGTAGAACATTGATTCTCTCTTTTAATTTAAGATTTTGTTTTAATTTTGATTTTATATTAATTTTATGTTATACCATAGTTGTGTGATGTCTCATGTCCTATGAATTTTAAATATCTCATGTGTCCTATCATATCTGTGCTTCCTCTCCGCTGCCACCATTTCACCATTTTCTGATCAATTATTCAGAAAAACAGGTGTTGGCATTGAGTCCAGAGGCTACAAAATAAATAAGAGGTAGAAGATGACTATAAATCCGACCACATTCACCTCTGTTCAGTTGCTGGTGCTAGAGTACTATGCTAATGTATCTAGACAAGTATTCTAATAAGGACTTTTGGCAACAAATAGAAAATTATTTTATTAGCAAACATCAAATGTTGAACACATTTTAAATGTAAGCCCACTAGACAGTTTTTTACAGTATGCTAAATGACAAAGAAGCATGCTTTCAAATCTTAAACATATGGAGATTATCTTGACATACCAAGGTGAAAATAGTGTGGCTTCGACTGCTAACTAGATTGAAATTATTTGAACCCACATGTCTATGCTCTGCATTATTTCAGAAGCTAGATATTAAAATGCATTTGTTAGAAGAAATAAGCATCTAACAATACAAGGCCAAGAAAATATTAGAACCATAAATAACTTTCAGAAGATCATAAAATTTGTAGTAGGCAGGAAATTTTAAGTAAAAGAGATGGTCATGATTCAGTTGGAGCATTACAAAGCACTGTAAAGGAAAACTTAGGTACGAATGCTACCAATGCTTTAAAATGATTTGTTATACCTTCTCCTGTAGCAATCAAAGAAAGGGCATGAGCAGGGGATAGCACAACTTCCTCTTTGATTCCTTCAACATAAGTACCCTGTCACCATTATATACCTTTTATTCTCATTATAAGATTCAATTAAATGGCATTTCAAGCCTTCTTTATGCAATGTCTCAGATAAGAAAAATAAGAACCAATAGATGTTTGTGTAACAAAGAAGAGTGTTAGCAACACCTACTTTTAACACTTCATTATTGAGTGCCAGTACCAAATATGGCTAGCTTTGAGCTATTACAACTGAAGTAATGACAGTAAGAATTAAGTTTTAAGTAAATTATGGTTTATATTGATATCGAATTGAATTAGTATCTCTTCCAGCAGAATTAAGATTGCTTTAGAAATTATCTTCATAATAGAATTAGAAGTGCATGGACCTTACAACTTTTAGAATTATGGTTGTCAAAATGACATTAGAATACACCATATTGATCTGATATCCTATTATTCAGAGTCTCAGTTCTCTCTTTTCCTCCTTCCCTATTTAAACCTTATAATTCCAACAAGCAAACATTAAACTTTCAGAGTTGAAGATAAACTGGCCGTGTAAAATACACTGAGTGAAACTTTTTACAATGAGAACAAGGAGCTAACAACAGAGTGAGCTTTAAAAAAAGGAAGGGAAAGCCAAAAGACTCTTGGCTAAGCTACTGTTGAGATGAAAAACAGAAAATAAATAATGGCAGCATGACCAGCCCTTGACTATCCAATATTAATTAATAAATATAAATACCTGAGCATCCTCTCGTATTCTTAGATTCTGCCCAGTTGGATCTAGTAAGTCGTTAATGACCTACAACAAGAGCAGATAAAATTGAAAAGTGATACTCATTAAGATATAAATACATATGACCTAGGATAGATGATAGATTCATGCCTGTAGGCCTTATTTATATAGAAATTTGAGGGAAGGAGAGAAAAAAATAAAATAAATAGTTCTAAATAATCAGGCTTGCACTTGCAAGCCAAATTGGAGATAACATTGTGCCCAAAGATATTTGAAACAATTCTTTTTTCAAAGCACACCTTCTTTATGCTTATATTCCCTAACAAGTAACAACTGATGCAACCAAGATAAATCTTAGCCAAAATTATTTGAAGTCCACCGCTAGAATTATCTCATTTATCTGTGACTATATTGTTGGCTACTGAGAGCCTGTTTGAATCACCATTTGCAACAGATGCAAAGCAATTTTTTTTGCTTTGGGAAAACTGGGTTCCTTCCAATAGAGGTTTTATGCGCTGGAAAACATGTAACTTCCATTTCATTTGTTAAACAAACAAGCACTAAATAACTATACTTTTCTTACTGTTAAAAGTCTGTTTACAAACTTCTATGCTTCTACTTGTATAATAGGAGCACTCTCACATAATGGTCCACCAAAAGTATTTGCTGACAATGGACAGCATCCTATATCACTTGCAATCATTTCATATCGAGTTATGTCATCTCTGCATTTAAACAAACTTCATCTTTTTATCCTTTTCGATGTCATAACTAATCTAGATTGTGTCCCTCATGCTGCCTGGGCCTATTCTCATACAATAGTGGAGTTAATCTGGTGATCATTCTTGCTAATGCAAAGATGAATTCCCCCAATATAGGTATAACAAGCTTCATAAAGATGAGAGAGCTCAATAAAACATGTATTAGTAAATGATGCTAACCTCATTGTAAATCTCAAGATATGAGACACGTAGTAAGAATTCTCGTCCAGGAGTCTGAAATGACAAACATGACTTGTCAAGGATATGAATGGATTTAAAATCGAGTTTGGAAAATTTGACACTTTACCTCCTGTATAATACCAAAGACATCCTTCACTGCAAGTGGGATAACTCCAGGTGATTTTTGCTCCCCCTGGGAAAAATATATAGCAAATTTAGAAAGTATACAGGTCTGGAAACAGAAAATAAATTTTTAAAATTTCGAAGGGATACCCCAGCTACTCTAGAGTCAACCAACAAAAAAGTCCTTAAAGATGAAGGAGGACTGTTGATCTGCAGAATGATCACCTTATTTTAAAGTTTTTTTTTTTTTTTTTGCTTGGGAAACAGCTTCATGCTAAATTCTAGAAGAAAATTTGATCAAGTCTGTTTTACATGCGTAAGGGGCAAGATTAAATGACTAATGATTTACCACTATATTGTCATATGACCTGACCTCTCTATCTTTAATCCCTAACATTTCTGTTTCTGACATCTACTCATATGCTTTGAAGTTTGAACAATATTGCTTCAGTGGTCTAGAATAGATGATTCAGCAAAAGTTGATAGTCCATGGAAGGTCTACCATTTTGTTTGATGGGGCATATTTGGTTGAAAAATATAGACATATCTCTTATCATAATTTGAGTTTATTTTCTTGATTGTAAGTTTTTGGCTCTTGTTGATATAGTGTTCATTTTATGATTTATTATTTTCTCAAGCTCCCAGACTTCTAGTCCATGCTGATGCAGATATTAGACCACATAACTTATAGTTAGTTACTTGGCTCTTACATATCACTCTCCATCAGTGTTAATTTTCTTTAAGGGGCTAGATTTATTTTATAATTGTTGGAAACCACATAATAGTATACAACTGTTCCACTTTCCAAATTGTCTAGATTTATTGTAACTTAGGGAATAGAGTTAGAATTATTAACCTAATTATTCCTTCTAGTAAACTGCATCTTGTATTTATTTTTCCTATGTATTTATTCTGTATATATATATTTCTAGGCTTAGTGTGTTTTTCACCCAAGCAATTTCAGTCAAATATTCTCTTCTTCCTTAGAATCTTCTATTGGTAATTTGGTATCAGAGCAAGTTAATCCAGTCTCTGCATATTTGTCCAGCCTTTGCCAAGGCAGCACTGTGTACCAGTTCGTGCACTCTGTTTGCACACACTGTTCAGAAGTAACTGTTCATACAGTACTGTTCACAGGCTGTTTTTCACCTTCTGTTCTCTGCCTACTGTTTGCTATTTAATTTGGATAGTGGGTTATTATTGGTACCCATCATTGTTCAAGTCTTGGTTGTTCATATTTGCTGTTGTTTGCCTCTGTTTAGGTATCCCTATTTTGCTCCAACTACTGAATATTGTTGTAGTCCACACCAGTAATTCTATGGCTTGTCTCTCTCATTCTATGCAATTGGATCTTGGATTTTGGATTCTAGTGCTTCCAATCGTAATCCTTCTCATTTGTCAAATTAGTCATCCACCACCAAATCCCCTTCATTTCATCACCTTTGCTGACGGTTCAAAGGCTAAAACCACTAGAACTGTTCAAGTTAAACCTTTTCCATCATTTTTAAATTTGGTCATCCTTTATATTCTTGGGTTCCCTTTTAACTTAATTTCCACAAGTCAGCTTACTCACACTCTTAATTGTCCCATAACTTTTTCTGCTGAGTCTTTTCATACACGACTGGAGTGCAGGAAAGATGATTGGCTTAGGCTTTGAGTCACATGGACTCTACTATTTTCAACCTCCATCATCTATGATATGTGCTGTTTCCCATAATCTTCTTCATAGTTGTTGAGATCCCACATCACCAATGTAGTCCTTATAAATCTTGGACAGTCTTCATCTTACAAGCCATTTTTGTGTGGTTAAGTTGAACCTTACGCCCAAATTCTAAGATTGTATCAGAATCTATCCTAGATTCGTTATTGGGCCACCCGTATTGTCTATGCTCTAGATGTCTATTCATCGTGTGAGGGGGTATTTTTATTGGGTCACGCATATTTGTCCACATTCCAAATGTCCAGTGTGGGTGTGACAGGGAGTGTTGAAATCTCACATTGACTAGAGATATGGTCAATGTTGTCCTAATAACGCTTAGGAAATCCTCACGTTACAAGTCAATTTTGTAGGATTGAATTAGGCCCTAAGCCCAAATTCTAAGATGGTACCAAAGTCTAAGATCTGTTATTAAGTCACCCATATTTGTCTACACTATAGATGTTTATTCCTAGGCATGGGGGGATATTGTTATTGGGCCACTAGTGTTTGTCCATACTCCGGATGTCCAGTCTTGGGTATAACAGGGTGGGTTGAGATCCCATATCAACTAGAGATATGACCAATGTAGTCCTTATAAGATTTGGGCAGTCCTCACCTTACAAGTCGGTTTTGTGGGGTGTAGTTATGCCGTAAGCCCTAATTCTAAGAATTGTCATTTATGTTCTCCAAGTCTAAATAAATTGAAAAAGACAATTTCTCATTTTATCACTTACAATTTTTTGAATGTGAGCCTTGTAAAATTGGAATGTATGTTCAAGCTACTTTCCAAAGAAAGGACAATAGTCAATCAAAATCTCCCTTTGATATTGTTAATTCAAAAGTTTTTGGGTCCTACTTGTGTCAATTCTATTATAGGTTACAAGTATTTTGTTACTTTCATTCATGATTTCTCAAAATGCCATTGGATATTTTTAATGAAAAATCATTCTGAATTTCTTAGAATTCGAGCTTACTACCTAACTCAACCTCACAAAACTAGCTTGTACAGTGAGAATTGCCAAGCCTTGTACGTACTACTTAGGTCATATCTCTAGGCAATATGGGACTAAACACACCCGTCAAGGCTGCAATTAAGGCAACCTAAAGAGACCACAATTAAGTGATCTACTAGTGACCATAGTTAAGGCAGCTTTCCAACGCATACCCTCACACCTAGGGCTATGATCTTGCAACATGGCAATGCGAGTGGCCCAAAAAGGATCTAGGATAAACGCTAATACTGTCTTAAGATTTTGGGCCTAGGACCTAATTTAGTCTCACAAAACCGATTTGTAAGGTGAGGATTGCCCAATTTGGGCTTAGGGCTTAAGCAATACTTAGGTCATATCTCTAGGCGATGTGGGACTAAATATACCTCCTTGAGGGAGGCCACAATTATGACAGGCCAGGAGTGTCCACAATTAAGGCGACTTTTTAAACATAGCAGTCTTCTCCTCGCCCACTCACAACTTATCAACATCATCCTCATTATATGGCTCCACAAATTGTCCCTATTCCAAGTCCAATGATTCATCTCTTGCTTCAATGTCTTCACCTACTCCAATTCCACCTAAATCTCCAACAAAATTACCTATTGTTGTTCGTAAAGGTATCTGTTCTACATGTAATCCTCATCCCATTTATATTTTCTTAAGCTATCATCGTTTGCCCCCATCCCATATGCTTTCACAACTACTTCTAGTGTGTTTGGATTACTGTTTTGAGCACTCAAAACAAACTTCACACTTTCCAATGGAGGAAACGAAGAAGCAACTCTTCCCTATCATTGAGTTGAACGCCAGTTACGTTGTAGGGAATGGTTTTCCAAACACACACTTCGTCATCTATTTCTATTCCTAAATTTTTCCAGGAACCACTTTCCCATCCAATATGCAATGATTGATGAGATGATGACCTTACAATCAAATCATGCATGAACAATTCTTCCCTATCCTCCAAGGAAATCTACCATTGGTTGTCGATGGGTTTTTATCGTCAAAGTAGGCCCCTAATGTTAAGGTGGATTGTTTGAAAGCTCACTTGGATGCTAAAGGCTCTACTCATATTTTTGACCTTGATTGTGGAGATTCTTTCTCTCTTGTTGCAAAAATGGCTTTTGTTCGATTTTTCTTATCCACGAAAGCTATGCATCATTAGCCTCTATATTAGTAGGACATCAAGAATGTCTTTTTACATGGTGATTTAATTGAAGAAGTCTATATGAAGCATCCTCCAAGGTTTGTTACTCACGGGGAGTCAAGATTAGTCCATAAATTACATACGTCCTTGTATGGCCTTAAACAACCTCTCAATGTTGGTTTGGACTATTTAGCTCTATTATTCAACATTTTGGCATGATCCATAGTGAACTAGATCATTCCGTGTTTTATAAGCATTCATCTAACTTGTGCATCTCTCTTGTGGTCTGTGTGGATGATATTATTATTACAAGTAATGATCATGAACGAATTCAAAGTCTAAAGCAACACTTGCATCTGAGACTAAGGATTTGAGTTGAATGAAATACTTTCTTGGAATTAAGGTAGCTTAATCAAAGTCTGGTATTGTTATCTCTCAAAGAAAATATACTATTGATATCTTAAGGAAACTGGGATGTTGAATTGTACACCGATCAATACTCCCATGGATACAAATGTTAAGCTCCTTCCATATCAAGGAGAACTCTTTTCAAACCCAAGTAGATGATGAAGACTAGTGAGAAAACTTAACTATTTTAATGTGACCAGACTTGACATTCTTTTGTCATCAATGTTGTCAGTTTCTTAATTCCCCATGAGCTGACCACTGGGAGGCAATTGTTCAAATTTTAAAGTATATTAAAGGGTCTCCTAGAAAGGGATTAGTATATGCAACCAGGAATCATAAAGACAGTGTGATACACAGTCCAATAGCAACCATGGCCCTAAGCCCAATCTTGAGCCAATATCAGATTCAGAGTTGTCGAAACAAGGCCCAAACATCCTAGGAAGGAGCCCATTTGGATGGCTGACTATGTGGGAAGGCTTTATTGAGTCACGTTTTTATTTTCCTAGGAGTAGAATCTTTTAGTTAGGCTATTTCCATTCTGTTATGTAATAAGGCTAGTGGTTTGTACACCTGGACGCTAACCTGCACTTGTAGGAACTGTATTGGCTATATATTGTTTTACCAGTAATGAAAATGGGCAAGAAGAAATTCAGCCAACCCACTTCTATTATTTTCTTCTCTTTTCTGGAGCCTCTCCTGCTCTAAAGGAGCTTGCAGTAACTTTACTGCATCACAGTGTTGCCTATGCTAATGTTGATTGGGCTGGATCCCCCAATGATAGAAGATCAACCTCGAGTTATTGTATTCTATTTGGAGGAAATCTTATTTCATAGAGAAAGTAAAAACCAAAATATTGTTGCTAGATCTAGCCCTGAAGCAAAATACAAAGCTATGGCTCTGACCACTTATGAGCTCTTATGTTAAAAGTTTTGTGAAATTGGAACTAAGAAGCTAATTTGTAATAATCAAGCAGCTCTCAACATTACTTGCAATCCAATTGTCCATGAACAAAACAAGCACAGAAATTGAATGTCATTTCATTCACGAAAAGATTGCTTCTGGTGAGATATGCACTTCTTTTGTAAATTTAAATGATCAACTGGCTGACATGCTTACTAAAGCTCTACAAGGACCAAGAATATTTTATATTTGTGACAAGCTGGATGCCTATGATATCTATGCTCCAGCTTGAGGTGGAGTATTGGAAACTACATCATAATAAACCTGCTCCACCCTTATCAAATAAATGAATTCATTTCACTGTCTAAGTTGTCTAGACTCATTGTAACTTAGGGAATAGAGTGAAAAATTATCCTAATTATTCCTTCTAAATTGCACCTTGTATTTATTTTTCCTATGTAATTATTCTGGATATATATTCCTAGACTGATTGTGTTTTTCACTCAAGCAATTTCAGTCAAACATTCTCTTCTTCCTTAGAATCTTAATTCTTAAGTATCACACATCTCCCCAAAGTCAACAAGTTGTCTCCTTTATGTCAAACTAGTTTCTGTAAAATTTATCCCAAACAAATCAGAAGATCTAACGGAATAAAAATATTATGCAGAATGCAAATAACAAGGATACTAAGAAGCCTATTCCTAGTGTTAACTACTTCAATAATAAAAAAAATAGCGATACATCCCATGCCACCATTTTGTCTTGCAGTTTATCTGACTGGTCAATCAATGTGTAGGATCAATAACAGGTTGGACTATCAAACACATTTCCATGTTGCGAAGCTCAGAAATAAAATAATTCAAAGTTTGGTGCCACATACGATGACACTTCTAGAGAGATGATTAAACAGTTAGACTAGCTTACATGCATGGTATGAGTCTTTCCACTACTAGTAACACCATACGCAAAAACAGTACCTGCAGATCAGCAAAGCAACTGTCAGTCAATATTGCGTTAGGTGCTATGTTTGGTTTGTGTGTGTGTGAGAGAGAGAGAGATAGAGTGGTTACCAACATGTTTTGCAGAAAATAATATGATTCTACCTCAGAAACAACATAAAAATTTATAAGACCAAACTAATGCCATATTTGGGAGGGACTAGCATCCCTTCTCACAAAGTCTAATTATGAATATGAACTGCAGGTGGCAGGCTATTCCATGGTTAAATGAAGCACTAACTTGTTTATTGATGCCAAAAGAGGGCCAAGGAGAAAAAGATTGTGTAGTATCTTAACCTTCATCTCTTTTTAAGTACTCAAGAGGGACCAAAAAGGTAAACGGATTGGGCAAGGAACCATGGTCTCCTTATTTTACCATAAATTATATAGTTGTCTCATGAGCGATAAACTACATTTTTTAGTTGGAAATAATTGAGAACCTGGAAAATTGGTAATCCTACCTATATTCTTCAACGATTAAGTTCACCACTTTATGTATCAATATGAGCCAGAAAATAGGTAGTTGACTTACTTCTGCTATAAGCATATGCTCTGTATTGTGCTTTGTACACTGTACAGTATTCATGCGCAAGTGGAACAGGAGTTTTATTCTTAAATTTGATTATATACCCCAACCAAGTTACCGTCATCAATTGGGATTATTAGTATTCAATTGCTCATGCAAACAGCTTACATGTCATATAAACTAAAGTATGTTAAAATTAAAACTCAAAGGAAAGGATAAATAAATTATTGGAAGCTAGTCAAGCCACCTATTCCAATCATTAACTTACTACAAGTCCTCAATCCATCAATTTCTTACTCTTTCAAAAAGACAATTTAATGTACACAAATATAATTAACAGCAAAAACATTACCATTAATCCCTTCCATAGCACCACTGACAACATGCTGAGCAGCCACATCATAAACATGTCGAGTTGTTGTTGCAGGCCCAAATACCTTATCTGCCACACGAAAAATATAGTAACAAGAAATACCATAGGAAGAAAGCATTAAATCAACCAGTACTGTACTCTGCAATTGAGTAATGCTGGTGTGACACAATTCTGAAGCTACAAAAAGTCACAAGTCTCAAGTCTCAACTATATGTTTTTACCATTGACTAACAGCTTTCCGAATTAATGGAACAGATAAAAAGTCGTGACATTTTGTAATTTTAAAGTTGTGATCATAGCCGGACTACAGGGTAGTCTAACTTAACATGCTCTATGAACTAACGTCACTCCAAATATTTTAAAAAAAATGAAAAGAAAAAAGAAACTATAATATATGAAGCACATGTTTAGGAATGGATTCTTTTGAGAAATAATTATTTTTTTATAACTCTCTTAAAAAACTGCCAAAAAAGTGATTGTTTTCTTAACATCAGCTAATTTCAACAAACATTAAAAAAAAAAGCAATTGTTTTCTTAAAATAATCTAATTTCAATAAACAAGAAAAAATAATTTTTTTTTTCAAAATAAGTTAATTTAAACATGCACAAAAAAGCTATCATTTTCTCAAAATAATCTAATTTGAAGACACCTAATGTATTGATGGTAGGATAACATAAATAGAAAATGAACTGGAAGTTCTGCTCACCCCAAGATGTTTTCATTTTCAATTTGTATATAGATTAACTAAGCATCAAAATAATTTAAAATGGGTTTGGATAAACAGCTGAATTAAGTACTTATTTAATAAGATTTAATTAAATAAGAGCTTAATCCTCAGGTTTAACCGTGAAATTTAGTGAAACAAGCTAGGAAGAACTCATTATCCAAGTAAGTTAAAAAAAAAACTTAAAAGAAAGTAATAAGTCATTTTTATAAATTTAAATAAACTCTTTCAAACACTCACTTAACCCATAACCTACCAACATTCTGATGCTCGCTTAAGTATAAGAACATTGTTGGTTAAATTAGTTCGATAATCCATTAATTAACAAATTAACATATAAAATGAAATAGAACACTATTTCATCAAGCCGCAAGAAATTGCCATTTCTCCAACATAAACTTCCCCCAAAACCCCAACAAGCCAGGTAGCACATTTACAGTTTTTTCTTTTGGAACAAAAACATTTTAGAGTAAGAGGAGTGCTAGCTACACACTCTTCCTAACACTCACTCTATCATTAGTTGAAATTTATTGAAAACTACAAAATCATGAGAGTAAGTCATTAAATAAAATATGGGACTCACAATTTTTTGTAATTTTTAAGAAATTTCAATCAATAAAAGAAAATGTATTCAAAAAAGTATATCAGAGTGTGTTGTTAACACTTCTCTTTAGAGTAAATAGCGTATCCACTCACAGTGTAAAGAGTTTCTACACTACCATCTAATTATAAATTGTCACGTATGGTAAATTTGTTGGCTTTTACAACTACAACCTTAAAAGTCATACTTATAATCAATTGACAGTGTAATTTTACACAGCATAAAAAATTTAATTCAATTTAAATGAAAGAATGAACATATATAATTACCAAAAAATGCAATATAATTAGTAATAGAGTTTCTTTAATATGTGTATGTGTGAAATGAGGAATTAGTAATTAGAGAGTAAGATAAGAACACTAACCAAAGCCATAAGCAAGGGAAGGGTTGTACTCATTTCTCACTATATGATCCCCATCCGCATACCACGCCACCTCGTCCCCTTTATTAATTTCTCTCCCACTGCCCAAAACCAAAAACACAATAATAATAAAAATAATTTAAAGAATATACGAATTCAAAAGACACACACTAACTACGGGGAAACGAAGCGGACGAACCTGAGGGGTCGGAACCGGACTGTGACGGTGACATTCTCCTTTGCCTTGCTGACGTCAGACGCGGAGGCGATAGGCACCGGAGAGAGGGACGCCTTCGGCGACGGCCTCGACGCGGTGGAGGAGGACGACGGAGTGGTAGGTCTCCCGGCGGGTTTGGTGGCTCCCGCCGGCGACTTCCGTGACCGGAGCGGCGAGACGGAGGCTCTTTGGGAGGAGCGAGTGTAGCCGGCGGCGGAAGACATTGACGGAGAAAGAGAGGAGAGGTGGAAGGTTTCAGAGAGAGTTTGAGTGAGAGAAGGGTCACGTGCCGGCCATGGAAGTGCAGACTTTGGAGTTTGGACTCTGTCTTCTCCCTCCAAAAAGATGCCCATTTATTTCGTTTTTTTTTATTACTTTTCCCATTCTTTTAAATTTAAATAAAAGTGAAACTTTTTTTTTTGATAAAAAAAAGTGAAACTTCAGTCGTAACTCGTAAAGTTATTTATCATGCACGATTATTTAAAAGTTATTATAAATACGTCTTTTTAAAATAAATATTATAAAGAGAAAACAAACTGTGTACTGATAGTGTAAAGTAATTTTACACTGTCATCAAATCACAAACTACTATTTATTATAAGTTTGTTAACTTTTATACTAAATATTTTAAAAGTCATGTCAATAGTGATTTTTGATTAGTTGACGGTGTAAAAACTTTTTACATTGACAGTGCATTACCATTAAACTCTATTATAAATATAGTAATTTATAAATAGACAATAATATAAAAACATTATATTATTAATATATTTTAATTAAAATTTAATATTATTATTATTTGAGTAAAAAGAAAATGACAAAAAAAAATTAAGTTAAATTAAATTAAATTATTAAATTAAATTTTTTATTTTTAATTAAATAAAATAAGTAAATAATACATGCACCGTCAATATAAAACTTTTTTAATTTTTACACTATTATTTAATTATACAAATTATCATATATATAATAAATTTATTTATTTTTATAATAATTTTCTTAAAATTTATTCTAAAAATAATTTCTAACCGATTTAAATTAATTGTTCATATACTAACATGTCATTGGTTTGAGTAGTACTAGATTCAAATTTCTTAAGTAAAATCTCGAGTTTGAGCTTTGTAGATAAAAAAAAAGGTGATTAAGAGGGAAATCCCACTAAAAATGACCAATCAAGTTTTTCAACAAAAATTAATCATAAAAAAAGTTAGGTTATCCAAGAAAAAAAAATAATCGTTCATATCTATTCCACTTTGAAAAAATATTACTATAATATCTATCCTATTTGTTTGTTTTCCTCTTTCAATGACACCATAAATTTGTTCCTAACAAATTTTGGAGCAGCACATATTAATTCATCGTAATACAAGAACCTAGATTATATTTTAAAAAATTATAAAATTAAGCTACTAAAATTACACTAATAATAGGAAAATTGAATAATTTACATAGATTATATGTTCAAACCATATTATTTTTATTATATTGAAAATTGTAAAATTAATTATGTTCATTTGTGTTTCGTTTAATTTTATTTTTTTAAAAAATAATGGTTTGTTTTTTTTAATTTTATTACAGAAGTTTTGAAAGATAAGTGATTTTTACATATACCTAATCTTTAAAATTTTGGCATATTGGCTGAAATTTACGACTCTTAAAAACTAAAGTAAATTTTTTATATTTTTAAGATTAATATGTATTAACATGGTGTGACAAATAGTATGATTAACAGACAACCTTGTTCTTTAAGTATGTGGTCAATACCTTGATTCTTAGGTACATGTATATGAAAAAACATTTGTTGCAAAAAGTCAATCCCTTAAATGAATATCAGTATCTCAATGAATTAGTCATTAGCTCATGATCGAAGATATCCTGAGTTTACCTAAAATAATTAGGCTAAATTGCATTTTGTGTCACCTAACTTTTATCATTCTGTAGATTTTGTAATCACATTTTTTTCTCGTATTTTGCCACCCTATTTGTGTAATGTTGCAAATTTTGCCCAACTATCAACTGTCTGTTAAATGACAAATAGAATGATAATATGTTAGTGATAAGTTAACATTAAACATTCACACCAAATTGTTTGTTTTAAAAAAATATTTTTATAAAAAATAAAAATTGTTTGAAAAAAAATATCGAGTCTATGCTCTACATAGCTTTTAGGGAAATTTTTTCCATACAATTTTTATTTTTTAGAAAACTTTTTTTTTAAAAAAAATTGTGTGGATGTCTAATGCGAATTCATCATTGACATGTCATTATTCTATTCGTCATTTAAAGGACAGTTGACAGTTAGACAAAATTCACAAGATTATAAAAATAGGATGGCAAAATGCAAGAAAAAACATGGTGGAGAAATCTGTAAATATGTTGATCTTGAAATTTCTTAAAGATAAATTTAGAGATTTACTCTTTAAATAATAAGCAAAGTTGAATTTTTTTATGGGGTGAAATGTGAGTGTGGAGTGGGGACAAAGGCGTATGTGGTGCTAGTGGCGCGATGTGGTATGGTAATGGCGCTATTGTTAGTTTAGGGAGTGTCACTGTTGTTGGTTTGTTATTTGTAACGATGGGATGCGAGCTTTTCTGCCAAAATAGATTTAAAATTATGCCAAACAGGTTTAAAAAATCTGCTACAGCACTAGGGCCTTTGTCTGTCCTTAATAGACAAATTGACCCCTTCAACTGTACCCATAAACTAAAATTCAAAAACTAATTAATTAATTTGGTTGTACGGTACCGCAAACGGACATGAACATGAGGGTCTGTCACATTACTTTAGGAAAGCAAAGAAAAAATAAAAAAGTAAATTTCAATATATTATTAAAAAATTAATTTCATGTTTTTTAGGTTATCTCTTTGTTTGTTTTATAGAAAAAAAAAAGAGAAAATTTTTAAATTTAAATTAAAAATTAGTTTTCATTTTTAAAAATTAATTTTACTTTTTTCTTTATTTTTCTTTAACCAATAAAAAATATTTTATTATTCATATTGTTTTTCTTTTTTATTTTTTTTCTTTCATTTAAAATATATTATTTTATTATTCATATTGTCTTTCTTCTTTGTTTTCCTTTCTTTCATTTAAACATATATTATCTATTATAGATAATTAGCTCTTTCACCAAAGGTTTTATTCATCACAAAATTTGAAATTAAAACCTTTCTTAAAAAGAATCAAATATGCTAACTTATTAATTTCATATCTAAAATTAATTTTACTCATAAAAAATTTAAAATTTTGTTTACATTAAAGTTAATCGCATATATCTAAATGAGCATTTAAGTTATTTTAAAGCGCTTTTACAAATTTACTTATAAAATGTTTGAATGAGATATTTTAGAGGGAAAAATTATTTAAACAAAAATGTTTTAAAAAATTATGATATATCTAATAAAATAATCAAAGTAACAAAAAAATTTATTATAGAAAATAACTATTTTATCATAAAAAAATCAAGCTGACTAGATTTTATACTCGTACATCGCACAAGCATGTATTATTCTATTTTTATGATATTATTTTCTTAAAAACTGTTAATTATAATATTGATCAAATTATTATATAGTTTTTAAAAAATAAGTACTATAATTTTCTTTAAAATGATTAAATTAGTTATTGTTTAAAATATTTTTTTGACATTAATGTTATCTTTCTTAAAAAATTGTTTCTTAAATATTTAAATAACATATTTCCCATTAGAAAAAATTAAAAAATGTAACAAGCTTTCAATGATTAAATTATATCAAATGAATATTTAATAATAGTTTATTCTAAAAATTAAACTGTTAAAATTTAAGTTCTATATTTCTAATATATATTTTACTATTTATATTATGTTAATTAGAAAATAAGAAAAGAATATCAAATATATAAAAGTAAAAAAAAAATATTTACCTATTTTTTTTATAATAATTTATTGTATTATGTGTTTTGAATTTAAGCTAGTATAGAGTGAGAATATATCATGTTAATTTTAGTTTTAGTTTTTATTATAAGCTTTAATATTTTTTGTGGTATTTATTATTATAATATTTTTATTTATGGCTTTTTATTACAAATTTATTTATTACTATTTATGATTATTTTCATATTTTTCAGTATTATTTCTAAACTTTTAACAATTTTGTTAGTGAATAATGAAATTAATTTTAACAATTTTTATTTTATTGTGTTAAGACAAAGAACGAATTTATAACCCTAAAATATTTTGATAATAACAAACAAGTTAAAATTATATATGTCCTCACATAATCGTCTAATTATTCGTTCGCATGCAATCGTCTGACGTTTTTAAAATTGAATATCGTCTTATCTTTTGATTAGATAAACTTCGTAACTAACAAATCTTACAAACGATGACAACGTTCTAAAATGATCTGCACATCAATCAAAGTGTAAGCTACCTCGAAACGTATTATACCTATACACCTACTCTCGAGGAAAGTTAGGAAAAAAGAAAGAATATGTGTGCGAATGTCAGAATGGGAAAGCGGATATGACAAGTGCTAAAAGATTGAGTACAAGAATAGAAAAGATAAGCAGACTGCTTTATCTTATCATATGACAAGTTGGTGAAAGGCATTAAATGCTGTATTTAATGCTCCAACGACTCTCTTCTTCAGACGAAGGTCATCTTCTGCAATACACTCAACGAATTCTTTTTAGAAGCCTATAAATAGAAGAAGAGATCTCCTTTGAGCGCATCATTGTGATCATAATTGTTATTGATATAATTGCTGTTAATTCTGAAAATTCTTAACTGCTTTAAGAAGAAAAAAAAAGGTCTTCTAAACTCTATTTGTAAAATTCTTTTGTACTTCATTGTATATTCCTCTAATAAGACATTAAACTCAGTGAGGTAAACTCACACGTAAACCTTTTTTTTAACGAGATTGGTGGAAGCCTGAAGAGGCTTTGATTCAAAGAATACTTGGGTATTTGCTTGGAGAGACAAATGAAAGACTACTTGGGTTGAGCCTGAAGAGGCTTGTAGAAAGAATACTTGTAACTTGTGAAAGTTAGTAGAACTTGGTTGTTGCCAAGAACTGGACGTAGTCTCTGGAGTGAGACGAACCAATATAATTTCTGTGTGTTTTCCGGTTTTGTCATTTAGCTTTCGTCTGTCTTTTAAAACATTTTTGAAAATCCTTTTGATCTTATTTCAAACAACATGTCATTAACAAAAGAATTGCAAAAATTTGATATAATACAATTCAAGCCCCCTTCTTGTGTTATCTTTGTGCTTTACATATTGTAATATTGTTTTACAATTATTTATGTTTGCTAACTAGTATAATATTAGTGTATTATTCTTTCTGTATATTTTTTGGGCACATAGGTTGTTAGAACTAAAGATGTATGAAGCATTTAACCCCTCAAAGTTTTGATGATAACAAAGGGTATTAAATTTTGAGGTTGATGACAAGTGTGTTACATGTGCAGAAATACCCTCTTAAGAAACAAAGGTATATTTCTTAACTCAGACGTGTTCAACAAGTTTTCAAAAAAATTGGTGTCCAATATACCAACTAAAATCAAGCATCCAACGTTTTTAGAAAAACATGGTGTCTAATACCCCTATTTGCGATCCTCGTCTAATAAAAGTTTAATTTCTAAAAAGCGTTCGATAAAAAGAATCGTCCAATAACAAGAATCGTCCAAAGCTTTTCAAACTTAGACATTTTCCATCTGATTAAGTTTCAATAAAACTGAAGAAGTTTATTTATTCTTGTACATATTGAAACTCGTTCATCATGCTTTTCGATATACTCTAACATTTAAGTATCTTAGCATTTAATGAAAAATATGATACTTTGATGTATAAGTACAATCCTGTGAAAAAGTAGTCAACTTATCAAGGCTGAAGTACAAAAAAGAAGAACAAAAGAAGGTATGATAAAAAAAGCAACACTATATGTTAGGAAGTACCTACCTTTTTGGTACAAAACTATTACAAGACAGGATTGCTACATCTTCCCTCTCCAAGATTCTCGAGACAAGTATCAAGTCTTAAACGTGAAGATTTCCCCATGCACTTAATGTTACTACAGACCGGGAAAATAAAGCAAAAGCCTTCTCTATAAACGGATATATTCTAAGAGGCTTTATAAGCAAGACTTGCATGATAAGGAAAGAGTGATCAAGTGCTGAAACTTACGAACTCAAACAAAGTTCTAAACTCTTATTGGATAATTTGCACAACACTTAGGTTTTCATATTCTTTGCATTGCAAAGTTATTGTACTCTGTGCTTAAACTTTCATATTATCACATTGTGAGTTGATTCTTTGTAAAACAACCTTGGAGTTGTGAAATCTTGGAGAGGCTTTATGATAAAAGAATACTTGGGTTTTAGTGATCTAAGGTTGATCACGGTTTGTAAGGCCTGAAGAGACTATTGAAAAATACTTATTGTAACCTAATGTTGATCGGTGGAAATCCTTTTGATAAGAAGATACTAGACATAGCTCAGGTTGAATAAACTAGTATAAAATTTTTGTGTACTTTTATCCTTCCTTATCCTCAAATGTTTTTATCTAATGACCTTTTACATCTTTGTTAAAACATTTGCAAAAAGGTTTTGAAAATTCACAAAAACACACAATTCAACCCTTTCTTCTTGTGTGTTTCTTTCTCTTTCATAGGCTATCCTTATTTTAGTAAAATTTATAGGATAATATCCTATGGTTACCTTGTTTTAAGCTTAACTTGTGAAACCTTTTAGATCCTAAAAATGCTTGTTACTAAAAAATACTACTTATGTTAAGTGCCTGGAAAGGCAAGATAAAAGAATACTTATTTTAAGTCTAAAGAGGCTTGGAGAAAATAATACATGTATTAGTCTAGATTGAGGTTCTTGTAAATGTGTTTTTAGTGGAATTCTTGGTGGGTTGTCAAGGATTGAACGTGGTCTCGGGTGTGAGACAAACCAATATAAATCTGTTTGTGTTTTCTCTTTCTTTCCCTTATATATTTATATACTAATTAAAGGGATTGGAATTGTCATATAGTCCTTCATTTTTAACTTAAGTTTTTATAAAATGTGTTCCTTTTCATTTAGGACGATCCATTTGTCTATTTCTTTCACGTGTTTTTAAATGGTTTACGAAAAGTTTTTAAAAAACACAATTCAACCTTCCTTCTTGTGTTTTCCTATATAGTTATAGTTTGGTATCAAAGTTCAGCCTCTAGGGTTGAGCACCTTGCAATGTCAGAGGAAAAGATCCAAAGACTTTCATGGCAAATCTTAAGAACCAGCTCATTATTGAAAGAGCCTCTATAAATCTTTGGGATTGATTATTCCTATTAATGTGACAAAATGGAGATGTTCATCAAATATACTTAGTATGATCTATGACAAAGTATTTACAAGTTTTATAGAGAATGTTCTTAGAATGATTGAAAAATAAATGAGCATAGTACATGTAGTTCTTCAATCTCTAATTATGTAGTTTGTTGACTCTTGAGACTTTTATAAACAACATAGAAAACTAGTCAATATGAAAGTTTCTTCCTTTTGTTTTAAATGAATATTGAGACACATTAAATGTTGCATTAAATGTTCTTCATATTCTAATGAGGATATTTTGATAAAGCATACATCTTATCTTCTTTTTTCTATACTTTGTTTGCATAACAAGTAGAAGTTCACATACTTGTGCTTGTATCCATTCACTTAATCTGCAATGTTTTCTTATTAACTCTACTTTTGTGTACTTGTGAGCTCTTTGAGATATGAGAAACTCTCTCTTTTTGTTTCTTTTGAGTAAGACAAAAAATTAGGCTTGTAGGATATGCCATTTAACTTATAATTCTTTGAGTTTCCTTAAAGTCTTGAAGGTCTTCTTATCAGACAAAAAGTATAACAAATGAAGCTTTAGGTATGCTAACAAATTAAGTGAGCTAGGATGCACCATGCTGTTTCTACATTAGACAAGTCTTTAAGACAATCTGTAGTACATAAAGAGTGTTAGTCTTTATCAAAATATAACAATCTTATGCTTTGTTTGTTATAATTATAACTAAGGATTGGATCGTGTTAGATCTAACATATTTGTAGAGTTATTCATGAAAAAGTGATGAGATTTGAAAATTAATAAAATAAAATAGATTAATATTATAAGCAAATAACATACATAACAAAGAATATAAACACATATAACATAAACTCTCATGTGAGTGAAATATATATTATATAAACAACAAAATTAAAATTCCAACTCATGTAGGCAAAAGGAATTTCAATTGTTAAATCATTCCTAATAAACCATGTCTCAAAAATAATTTATAATTTAATTTCTTATGGGTAAATTAAATCATAAATTATTCAAAAAAACAACATCTATAAATTATCAAACATGAAATCTCATTAATATTTGTGAATGACCCAATGTGAGAGCATGCACTCATTTTAATTAAAGGAATCTCAAAATTGGACAATGTTTAATCTAAAAACATCAATTATTAATTATTTTTATTCCAATTAATGTATGTAGAGAGTGAACCATTCTAATACAGTATTTAGGGAGAGTAAATATCACAACTAGATTCTAATTAATATATAAATATTTTTCGTGCTTAGAAACTAAAATAAAAGCGAAAGATTTAAATTTTAAATTTTAAATTTTAAATAATTTAGAAACATTTAAAAGGAATAAATTAATAAAAACTATTTATATATTTTATAAATTTATAAAACCTTGTCATATAAATTCTAGAAATCAAGACGAATACAATGCAAAAAACAACACTTGAAATGGAGCTCTTTAGAAATCACACTTTCACCCACTTTCTCTATCCATGAGCGGGCTTTGTAGAAAGTTACTACTCATCATCTTTATTTTAAACCCATAATTCTACAAAAAAAATTGTTTAACAAGGGGATTTTCAAATGTGAATTCTCCCTCATTAGTGCACCATCTCAAACAAAATTGATTGAATTTAAAAGTTTAATCATTTTAGTTTCCAAACATCTAAATTTTTGGGTCAAAAAACTCTAAAAAGCTAGTTGAAAATAGGTTCCACAACATGAAAATGATCATGATGTTTAACATGTTCTTGTTGACCCAATAGATTTCAAGCATGGTTTCTTCTGTTTCTAGCCATTGTTTCAAAAGATTCCTTCTCATAAACTAATATATGGTGATCCAAGATTAAATTGGTGCACTTTTTGGGTAAAAAATGTCAAAAAATGGCTCCAAAGTTTGAAAACAAAAATGGTTTAAAAATGAGTCTAGATACAACTCTTCATGAAATCAACATGATTTTTCATGCTTTCTTCCATCATTTCAATGACAACAACAACAACAAAAAATAATTGGCATTCATCCAAACACAATTTAGGATCATATAAGTTGAATTTCATTGATTAAAGATTGAAAAACAATGAGTTTACTCAAAAACCTTACGTCATAATGAGTTTACTAAAAGTCTCTCATCAAAAACCCATTTCACTTTATTTCAACCATTGTGCATGAAATTCATTACATAATAGCATTTGAGCAAGTTATAAAGGCTAAACATACATACATTAGAAACAACTTTAAGTGCTAAGATTTATATTTTCATACATAAAATGATAACCCATCGCATTCATGCATATATTCTCTGTGATCAAACATCAAAATAGATCCTAAATCGTATAACTAAGACTCTAATATCACATGTTAAATTTATAATTCATTATGAATAATTAGGGCCCCAAAATAATTAGAAAAGGTCAATATATGTTCCTTACCTCTTCATGTTATTCCTTTAAAATTGAATGCCTTTGATTTCTTAGATAAAATATTCTTCTTTCTTGAATTTGATGGGTAAGTGTTGATCAAAAGTCTCAATCATTTGTCCTAAGGCATATTTTTAGAGAAAGTGAAGAGAAGATCTAGCTTTTCATATAGCGACAAATAGTTCATTCATGTCTCATTATTAGGAGTCATGTCCATTCAAACTACCCGTTCATGAAAGTTGTAATGGTTCTATCCATTATGGATCATTTCAATAATAAATTACATCATTTAAGTATATTTATTATGTGATGTCTAATATCCATTGATTATATTATGAGTATTTTAAGATACATCAAGATACTATTCAACCAATACTTTTAATAAATCAATGAAAGACCAACACTTAAAAATACAAATTTCTAATAGATATGTCACTTGCCACATGTATAACACTTAACAGAGAATACTGAATTAGAAAATAAATAAATAATATTCTATTAGGACTAAAGTTAAAAATTGGTTGAGATCTTTGTGAACAAGTCCCGAGTGACTTTTACATGTTTTAATAGATTATGTTCTTGTTTACCTATTTAAAATTTTAACTTTTATTCATTATTTATTGTTTCCTTTAGTATGTAATATATTTTTTTTTGAGTCCAAGTTTAAGCCCCTAGATTATATGTTTCTGATTTAATGGAATTTCTTGTTTCTTGTGCTATGATTGCATTATGAGATTTTTGATGACTAATAATTCATTTTGTGAATGTCGTTACACAAATTGTTTTGGCTATTGTTGATAAATTGATATGCTTATTCTCCTCCCTTATTGTAGCTCGATGGAGACCTATATCCTTCAATACCATTAGGGGGTTATTCATAGACCTCAACACACTTTTAATCTTTAATCATATGTTAGTAAGAGTACAAGTTCAGTGCAGAATACGATGCAACCTATATAAAACACTATTGTAAAACTAAAATGCTGAAATTACGTGATTGTTATGCTACTTTGTTGTTTAGTGATAGAATATGTTTTACTGCAACATTGGATCAAATCTAAATCGCAATTACATTATTATGACAGTTTAATATTTAAAAATTGATTCTTAAAACAACTAAGCTATCTACCTACTTTCAAGTACGACAAAGCAATAGCCTGTCCTTCAGTAATATTTTTTCAGCCTAAATATGTTTTTGGTCTCTATAAAATATCACTTTTTTGAGTTTGGTCCTTATAAAATTATTTTTTCAAAATGGTTCTTGTAAAATTTTTTTTTTTGGTTTTGGTTCTTTTATTTTGTTATAACCTTTTAACATATCTATTTTTTTGTTTTAGTCCATATAATATTTTATTCATTTTGAATGAGTACCTTTGAAAAAAATTTGATAGGGACTAAAAAAAAATTATTTACAAATTATAATGACAAAAATGAAAAAATAAACATATTACAAGAACTAAAACAAAATAATAGGGACCAAAATCAAAAACAGAAATTTTACAAGGACCATTTTAAAAAAAATATTTTTATAAGGAGCAAAATAAAAAAAATGGTATATTACAAAAACCAAAAAATATTTAAACCTATTTTTTTCAAATAATTCGAACTTCTTAGCATCAAAATTTGTTTTAGTACATACATATTATAAACTTGGTTAAATTATATTTTTGGTCCCACTATTTATTTTCATAATTCAATTTAGTCTTACTATTTTTAAAATGTTCAATTTGGTCCCTTAATTTTTAAAACCGATGCAATGTTGCCTTTTTCGTCAAATTGAAATGATGCTGTTAGGGTTAACAATTAGCGGCGATTTTAAACCGTCGCAAAAAAATTGTCACTAATTACTGGCGGTTTTAAATTGCCACTATTTGATTTTTAATTTATTAAACTTTAAAAAATTATAAAAGTTATGAAATAGTGGCGGTTAAAAATCGCCACTAATTAGCAACAATTTTTTAGCGACGTTTTAAAACCGTTGCTAATCATAAACCCTAACGACATCATTTCAATTTGACAGAAAGTGCAACATTGCATCGATTTTAAAAATTAAGGGACCAAAATGAATATTTTAAAAATAGTGGGACTAAATTGAATTTTGAAAATAAATTATGGGACCAAAAATATAATTTAACCTATAAACTTTAAAAAGCTTTATCCACATTCCAAGAAAATCAAGCTTCTTTTGACTTGTTTTTAGACAATATTACTTCCATTAATTTTTATTACACTAATTAAAAAATATAATTAATATCCTTATTTACATCAAAATTATTTTTAACTTGTCATTTTTGTCTCATTTATGGTAAGTGGATAAAATATTTAAGAAATAAATAAAGATATAAGGGTATAATTGTAAAAACAATAACTAATGTTGTCTTAACTTTTTAAAAGAATAGATAAATAAGAACAATTTTTTTTAAAGTGGACAAGTAAATAGGAACGGAGGTAGCATTTAGCAATCATAATATCTGTACTACCCAGATTTTATCTTTCTACTATTTAATTTTTCTACTACTTGTGTCTTATTGCTTTACTACCCAAATTTATTCCTTATTGTTTACTTTGTTATGGATGATCAATGAAGTTATAAGATCCAAATACATACTATTGCTTCAAATGATGATTGTTCAAGTATCATGCATTATATAGTTGTAATTTGTGCACTAAAAAATAAGTTTAGAAGAACTTGAATACCTTCCAATCATAGAACATAGAACAAGAGCTAGAGATGAACTAATGAAATAAATTGCAGGCAATAATTAATATATATTGGGAAACAATTCAAATTTCAATTTCAATTCTCTAGGATATTGTTTAGATTTAAAAATATTATTTCTGTTTTAGGGATTTGTTTCCTCTTTTAATATTAGGATGCAAGTTGTATAAATAGGAGTTTTTGATATGAGAAGAAAGAGGGGGTCACCACCTTAAAAAAGAGGGTAGTCATGTGAAGGGAAGATTTTTTAAGTTTGTCCAGAAAACTTACAATGAGATGTAATCTGATTTGAGATGATAATAATATTGAGATGTTTTCGTAAACGTAAGTAAGAGGTGCTAAATCATGTTAAATAAATGTGTGTCTCCCAAAAGTATCATGATATAAATCACAACCTCTTCAAGCTTTCTTAAACTTGTGCACCATATTAAGAGATCAAGGTAGACTTCGACATACACAACAAGCAACAATTGAAGAATATGTAGCAAAATTTCTTTATATATCCACCAATAAAAGTTACTTTAGATGGATTTGAAGTTCATGACGAATCTACTGGCTATTCATGATGCAACCTCAGCTTTGACTAAGAAACATGCAAAACAAAAAGTGACAAAAGATGATTCAAACATGGGCTATATTGCTAAATCTTTTCAAAGAAATGGTTGAGGTGTTTGAAATAAGCACAATAGAGTTTATCAAACAAAATAAGAATGCTAGCATTGAAGATATCTGGGCACAATGTGAAGATATTGGTGTTGAACCCGAGAGCACGCCTCATGTATGCATGTAACTTGTTCAAAATTCTTATGCTTTGACAGCTTTTAATGGAGTTCCGATTCACAGGTGCAAGGAAATGTTACCACATATTGTGCCAGGCTATCCCTTAGTTATTAGGCTCTTGAAGTTTATGGTAATATATGTCTATCATTTTTATTTTTTTTATTTCTTTCTTTGTCATTTTTGAATATCATATTTGGTTGGTTTTGAATATGTTATATTATGTGGTTTTACAGATTTTATGGAGATCAGCTCAAAGAAATATTTCCATATGCTCCTAAAACTATTTTAAGTGGTTTTGCATATTTGATCCTGTTCAAGGGTGTTTGAATCTGCAACTTTAGTTAAAATATTGTTTGTGAATCGTTGCTGTTGTTGATTTTTGCTTGACTTACTTTGATACTACATTCAATATGGTTGAGGAAACTAGTTATTGGAATTGTTTATGTGTACCACTGTACCTGTTTTTAGGTTGTTCTAGTTTTTGTTCTCTTGGAGCTCTACATGTAGGATTTTGTGTTTCCTGATGATGCTTTGGCCTTGGCTTTATAATTAAGCTCAAACTTTCTTATGATGGTCTCTAATAATGCCTTCCCTTTGTTTTTCTCTGGCTGGTGGTATACAATCCAAATTTGTCTTTAAATTGGAAAAAAGAGAGAGTGTGTTTTGGACACTAAAAAAAGGATTAAATGTTCATTTGAATGCTATCATACAAGACACCAACCTGATCCTTTAATATTTTATTCTTGCTATCAAAATAATCCTTAAAACAACATCAAATTAATAACATTTTGTAAAAGTCTAGATTAACATTAATATATTTACCACGACGACCATGACCTTGGTCTCCATGGCCAACCAAATTAGAGAAAAAAGAAGAAGATTCAGATGTTGTTTGGGAATCAGATCCAAATGAGGCCATTGGAGAGGGGACTCAAAGTATACAATTAATGAGCTCATCCACCATAGGGATGTTAGGAATCGTTAGATTCTAATTCTGAATGGATTTGAAGTCTTTGTGGAGACCATGGACGACAAATACCATAAACATGTTGTTAAATGAGTAATAACATAGAGACATATTGGACTAGAACTGTGTGTTTGAATACACCACGGAAATGCGTTTATATAGGCTTATTATATTAATTACACATAAATAGAGAATATTCAGTTTTCTCTAAATCGAAGATTATTTGCCTATAAACTACAGTAAATATAGAATATTTTATTTTGATTTTTAACACTCCCACTCAAGCTGAAGCATATAAATCATATGCGCCCAACTTGGTACATATATAGCCAATTCTTGGTCCCCTCAAAGACTTGGTGAAGATATCGGTCAGTTGGTCACTAGAGTTGATGAAGCTCGTGGTAATGTCTCCTGACTCGATCTTCTCCCTGATAAAATGACAATCAACCTCAATATGTTTGGTTCTTTCATGCAAGACAGGATTGGATGCAATATGCAAAACCGCTTGATTGTCACAAATTAGCGTCACTTGCGTGGACTCTTCAAACTTGAGTTCCCTAAGAAGTTGCTTCAACCATATGAGTTCACAAGTTACTAAAGCCATGACCCTGTATTCTGCTTCAACATTAGATCTTGCTACAACATTTTGCTTCTTACTTTTCCAAGATATCAAGTTCCCTGCAACCAAGACACAATACCTAGAGGTGGATTGTCTATCATTGGGTGAACAGGCCCAATTGGCATTTTAGTATCCAACTATCTGAGTGTGTCCCCTGTCTTCATAGATGAGGCCTTTACCAGGAGCACTCTTAATGTATTTGAGTATCTGAATTACTGCATCCCAATGGTCCTGGCAAGGAGAGTTCAAGAACTGGCTTACACACTCACAGCAAAGGCAATATCTAGACGAGTGACTGTGAGATAATTCAGCTTTCCAACTAGTCTCCTATATCTCCTAGGATTTGATAAGGGCTCCCTCTGATTGGGTAGCAGTATGACATTAGGATCTATAGGGGTGTTCGCTGGCTTCGCATTTAATAGGCCAGTTTCTTCCAAGATGCAAGAGCATATTTCCTCTGAGAGATCACCAAACCATCCTTGGATTGAGCAACTTCGATACCTAGGAAATACCGAAGCTTACCAAGGTCTTTAGTCTGGAATTGTTGGGAGAGGTACTGTTTTAGATGTAAAATGTCATCTGATCACTGCCTGTAATGACAATGTTATTCACATAAACAATGAGATAGATGCATCCCTGAGGTGAATGGCAATAAAAGACAGAGTGGTTGGCTTTACTTTGAGTCAAATCGAACTGCTGTAAAATAGTGCGAAAGCGGCCAAACCAGACTCGAGGGGACTGCTTAAGTCCATATAGGGACCTACGAAGCCGACACACTATAGTAAAGGACTCCCCTTGAGCAACAAACCTGAGAGGTTGCTCCATGTAGACTTCTTCATCAAGATCGCCATGCAGGAAAGCATTTTTAATATCAAGTTGGAGGAGAGGCCAATGGTGAATGGCAGCCATAGAGAATAGGAGGCGGATAGATGCCATCTTGGCTACCGGAGAGAAAGTATCAGTGTAGTCTTGCCCATATACCTGGGTGTATCCTTTGGCCACCAGATGGGCCTTGAAACGATAAATGGTTCTGTCAGGGCCAACTTTAAAAGTGTATAGCCAACGACACCCAACAACAGATTTTCCAACAGGAAGAGGGACCAAATCATAGGTATCACTGCTTTGAAGTGCACACATCTTGTCAATCATTGCTTGCCGCCATTCAGGGTGAGATAATGCTTCACTTGGAGAGTTAAGGATAGACACAGAAGACAAAGAACAGAGACAGGTATAATGCAAAGGAGAAAGACAGTGATAACTGAAGTTAACATAGTGAGGAGACGGGTTGCGAGTAGAACAAATACCTTTTCTTAGAGCAATGGGTCAGTCAATGTCAGAGGACAAGCCTGCATTTGGTAAAGAAGATGGCGCTAGGGAAGAGTTTGACAGGGCCTTTACTATATCGGTAGGAGCTGTTGCATGTGTGGGTAGAGGAAGGTCAACAGGGCGTTGGCGACGTTGATATGTCTGAAGAGGTTGCATGGTCAGAGGCTCCGCTGGAACATCGTGATTCTCCATAGGGGCATCCAAAGAAACAGACGGAAGTGGGGCACGAGCTGGGGTACCAGGAGGAGCAGAAAAACACATGTCGGGAGGGGAGGGAGCAGACTCAAAATAAGGGATAGACTCAAAAAATGAGACATTAGCAAAAATGAAATATCATTGAAGGGTAGGAGAGAAGCAGCGATATCCTTTCTACGATCGATGGTAACCTAAGAAGATACATTTGATGGCCTTTGTCAGGAGTTTGTCAAGGCTCGGAGTTAGGTTGTGGACAAAGCAGGTGGAGCTGAAGACCCGAGGAGGAAGCTCATGAAGTGGTGAGTGAGAAAAAAGGACAGAATGGGGAACTTGATCATGCAAGACAGAGGATGGCATGCGATTGATGAGGTAGTAGGCTGTGAGTACAGCATCACCCCAAAAGCGCTGGGGACATGACCGTGGAGGAGAAAAGTCCAAGTGGTTTCAATGAGATGTCTGTTTTTGCGTTCAGCCACTTCGTTTTGTTGAGGGGTATGGACACATGATGTTTGATGGAGAATGCCTTTGGATGCCATGAAATGCTAAAATTGTTGGGATAAATATTCACGAGCACTATCACTATGAATCGAGCGTATAGGAATACCAAACTAGGTTTTTATTTCATGATAAAACTTTTCAAAGAGGGGAAAAAGTTTGGATCTATTTTTCATTAAATATAACCACGTACAACGGGAAAAATCATCAATAAAAGTGACAAAATACCTAAAACCAAAAGGGGTAACAATACGAGAAGGACCCCAAACATCTAAATGGACTAAGGCAAATGGGGACATAGCCCGTTTATTGACTCTATCATGGAACGAAGTACGAGTGTGTTTTCCTAATTGATAAGACTTATAGTGAAGAGTAGACAATTTAGAGAGACTGGGTATCATCTGCTGAAGCTTTGGTAAATCAAGATGTCCCAGTTGAGCGTGGATGGTCATCGGAGAGACTGTGGTTGAGCATGCTTGCGGAGGCGCAGAGAGATAGTATAGGCCATAAGACTCACATCTGACGCCAATCATCCGTCCTAAAGTCCGGTCTTGCAAGGTAACAGAATCTTTAGTAAAGGTAATGACAAAGTCATGGGATTGGATAAGATGATGGACAGAAAGCAGGTTAAAAGGGCAATCAGGGACACATAACACAGACTTGACAGTTAAAGAGGGAAGGGGATGTGCGATGCCAATGCCTGTGGACTTTGTTTGAGAGCCATTGGCAGATGTAATCGTGGGTAAATAGCCAAATGTAGACAAAGACGAGAAAAGGGTGCGATTACTAGAGATATGGTCAGACACACTAGAGTCAAGCACCCAAGGACCCAGGGAAGGAGGTTGAGAGATGCAAGCAATAGAATTACCAATGTATGTAGAGGAAGCAGTAGTGTCAGGGGTTTGGCGAGTTTCAAACCACTTGACAAAATCTTCATAAGTAGCCATGGTTAGCGTAAAAAAAAAGTCAAAACAGCCAGCACATGAACAGTACTTGACGTGCAGGTAGAAAATAAGGGGCTGTAAAAAATTGCTCGGATGGAGGCGAAAGTCAGAGGGTGAGGTCGCTTGGGGGGGGGGGGGGGTGACAGCCATGCCAGAATTGCGGCCTGAGAGACGCTGTCATGCGCCGGTGAAAGGCGCTATTTGGCTCAGCGGCAGGACACACGTGAGGGTGCATGGGACCTTGGATGGGGACGTCGTCGACAGATTTGTGGAGATCGGCGGACGGTGGGGTTGTTGGCCAGAAAAATCGCCGGAGTAGCGATGGTGGCGGAGAAGACGTTGGAACAAGTGGAAAACAATGCCGGAATAGAGAGGGTGAACCGGAGATGTACACGGTTCGCCAAAAAATTTGTCTTCGGGGACAATGGGTCTATCGAGCAGGCACAGTTCTTGAGAAGCCTCTGTCAGGCTCTGGATACCATGCTAAATGAGTAAGAACATAGAGACATTGGACTAGAACCGTGTGTTTGAATACACCATGGAAATGCGTTTATATAGGCTTATTACATTAATTACACATAAATAGAGAATATTCAGTTTCCTCTAAATCGAAGATTATATGCCTATAAACTACAGTAAATATAGAATATTTTATTCTGATTTTCAACACGTTTTAGGCTAACTTGACACCTTCTAAAGGTCATCACTGGTCAATAATAACTTGAGCTCTTAGTAGTGGATTGTGCTCAAAACCATGTACAGACTAATACAACTGTTTTATGTCTTTGGTGTTGACATTGTGGGCTTTCTTTGGTGTTGACATTGTGGGCTTTCTTGCAAACATCATAACATGTTTTATGGGGGCAGAAGTGAACCGTTAATTTTGGTTCAATAGACTACCACAACAGTGATACAAGTTGGTTATCAGCCTTCTAGCCATTCATCTCTCAGCAACAGCATTTTAAGCAGTCTTCTGTGTTATCAAGTATCCATTTGTTAGTTCAAGTATGAAGATATCTTTCACCACGTTGCTTTTTCACATTATCCAGCATCTTGTTTGTAAGAATTTGTGTTGTATTTTAGTTGAGGATTTGTGCTTATTAAATGTCAATATAATGATGACTAAGAAAAAGAAGCTTTCATTGCATATACCAATAATTTGAATTTATCCAATTAGTGTCAAATAGTTTATCTGCAAGATTGGACCTCTTATGAGTGCTGACCTTTTATATACAACTAGATATCAACCTGCGCATTGTGTTGCTAAAATGTATAAATAGATTTTCAAAGTTCATATGAATATCTTATTCTTAAGCTGGTTGTCTAATCAAATATGTGTTGTCAATAAGGATTGACTCACATAGTCAACCTTCCACTTAAGACAACTACATGACTTAGGTTCAAATCTATGGGATCCCCCATTTGATTCTTACATTCATTTTCATGTTTGTACATAAACACTCTGCAAATGGATCTCATTAATTCTAATAATTGAACCATTATTAAACTATAAACTAATTTGTTCTTACAGTTAACAAGAGTGATCAAAATATTACACTAATCTTATTATTTTTATGTGTTTCTTGAGCATATCTTATATCTATAAATCCAATAAGACTACCGATTTGCTCTTATGATCTACCTTGATTGTGGGTTTGAAATTGAATTATAACATCGGAAGGCGCTGATGTAACTTAAATTAAACTGGTTATCCATGTGAATCTCTTTCTTCTTAAATGCTTTTGCCCCTACCACCGGAAAATCACTCTATTACCTTGTTATTGACAGTTGTAACATTGTGAGATGTGACTCAATTTTTGGGCTTAATAACTTGAATATGATGATTAACACATTGTAAACACATTGTAATTTGACCTGGCTTGACGTCGAATACAGTGCCTTGGCATCACTTGTTTTTGTTCTGCTCAACAATGGTGATATTAATATGGGAAAGGCTTTGAATATTCTTCCGGTTGTATTTCTTAATTGGGTTCAGCTTTCTTAGATATGTAAATCTAAAACTGTGTTTGTCAGTTTATTTTTTATTTTTTAATATTTCAAATAAAGGAATAATTATACCTGATGTGTTGGATCAAACTACATTTTGGAATGAGTACTGTAATGTCTCAGAGACGCCCTCTCCCACTCTGCATGCATAGATACATACTGAAATATATGCGGAACCATACAGTTATAAGTATGCACGTTCAGTCATAATATCAGTGTTTTCTGATTAGAAAGCCAAGTATTTTCACTCAGTGACAAAAGATTAAGATTGCAGACAAAATATTCTTAAATAGTATCTTGAAATTCTCCAACTTTTGTTGACTAACAATAATATATTGCTATCAAATTATATATTCTGGATACATGATTTAGTGATCCATTTTATTGATAATATTCCATAATGTATATAAGCAATGTATTTGTCTATAAATATGCCATGTAAGTTTGTGTTTATTCTGTTGTCAACTAAATTGACCACAACCATATAGTTAGTGATGCCTTTTTTGGGAGATGGATGGCTCCTATTCTGATTTTCATGGCTTATTTTTCCATAATCAACAGCTGAGGAGAGGAGTGAGGATTCAGACATAGTATGCAAGTTCATGTGATATTAATGCTTTTAAAAGTCTTGTCGTTTGGAACTTGGATTGTATAAGGGAAAGTAAAGCAAAATAGGATATAACAGACTGAATGCTTAAACAGGAAACATCATTTCTTAAGTAAATTTTCCCTTTATTCTTCTCATTTTCTTTTTCATGTATCCAAAAGCTTGGTAGTATTCTTATTTCTCTTACAACTATCAATTTGAAATTCTCAACTATGGGGATGGTGTTATCAATTATTATATGCTCAATTATGTCTGATTTTGTCAGTGGATCCTAGATGACATATTCAATTGCTTTACAATTTGTGCAGTCAACACATGGCTGATAACAGAAGAAGCTGTTTATCTATGCACTGGAAATCCATTGCCAAAAACATGAGCAAATATCATTCTAGCTTCTAGATTAACAATTTGCAGATAATTTTACAAATATTAGCTTTTCTTTACTTCATATAATGGTGTTTAATATTTCTAAGCAATATTTTATTTTCTTTTTGGCTTGAATTTCAGATAGGAATATACGAAATCAAGACTAAGAAGGGACTGCCCTGGTAGATATTAGCAGAGAAGTGACAATGTATGCCCTATGCTACTGACTGTCCAATTTCTAGGCAGTTTTGTTTAATTGATCTTATTTTCATTGTCATGGTATCACATGTTTTTTCAACAAGTGCAGTTAATAAATTATTTGGCTGGCATAGAGTATATGTTGCTATCCTAATCTTTTCCATGTTAATTTTCCCTCGGCTTGGTCTGGCAAACAGATGTTAGTTATATCAGTTCTTCTCTTGAAGTTGTAATAATAACTTAAGTAGTTTAACATTCAAATGTGAAATAAAAATCTATACTATTTTTTGCATTGGGAATATATGCACAAATAATTATGCATGTTACTGTCAATAATAGTTGTGCACAAATAATTATGTTCTTAAGCTGAAGCCTGAGACAAATTGATGTTCAGTCCTCAGTGTTTCAACTTTTAATCAATTTCACATCCTCTTATAAATTTGGCTGATTTGAAAGAACCTGTTTCAACGTGTTTATAAATACGTGATAAATATTGCTAGGATCAGGATGCAATGCAATTGGAGCAGTATCTGGAGTGAGAATTCGTGTGGACTAGAAATATAGAGAAAGGATCCTGAAATAGAAGAACATAGAATAGAGAATGAAAAGAATAGAGGGAAGAACATAAAGTGAGAAATGTCATTGATTGATGGCAATGGATCATATTTATGGATTGAACTCCTCAAAGTGAGAAAACAAGAGTATATTCACCATTATCCATTGATTTAAATTAAAGTATCTCTAATCTAGTTTAGATCATCAGTGGATCTATCATCACTTTATATATCTTCTCACTTCGGAGAAATACAATCTTGTATTTATGGCTGTGCCTTTGCACATTAAAGGAGGAGATCAATAAGTTGGCTAGACTTATTTGTCTTCCCTTGCCTATTTTCTGAGATACTGTAAATTTCATATTGTTTTGATGGTGTAAATAAACATATGTAGTAGCTGTAAACTGTTGACACACAAAAAATGGCAGGAAGTGAGAAGATCTACTCAGATTTGCTCCCCATGCATTATGATACTTAGGTCTTTTCAATGCTGAATCATGTGGTTTTTTATTTTCTCCTTGTGAATGATTAAGCCAAAATGATCACTGATGTGTCTCCTCTACCTACTTATATGCTTTGTCATTTTCATGCTTTAGGGTACTTAGGTGGTAGTAGATTTGCAGTAAGGGACTCTAGTTATTATGACAATGCCTTGTACATAGGCCCCCTCTTGCCACTGTCCTCTTGCCCCACTCTTTCTTCTCTCCGGATGCTGTTTCCTATTTTGTTTCATCTTGCCTTTAGCGCCTAGGCACAAGGGCAGCGTTTAAGTGCAGTTTCATTTTGTTAATGATATTTTGTTAAAATAATTGTGTACATTGTAAGTATAAATAATTTGGTAAAATCTTTACATCAATTTTTATATTTGTAATGGGTGAACATTTAAGTTAATATGTCAAAAATGAATTTTAATCATTAATGAGGAAAGATTGTTAAAACTTATAATAGTGATCATGATGGATAAAGATAGACAAAAAATACTTTTTGATATTTTCTTTTGATACTTGTTCTACTATTTTTGGTTATGTTAAGTTGGAATGTGAAATAATTTAAATATAGTAAATCAAATAATTAAATAACTTAAAAAAAATCAAATAATAACTCATAATTAATCCAAATAGTAAATCAAACAATTAAGACTGTGTAACTCATGCTTAGAGAAGTTAAATGAGAGTAATGAAGAAAACAATTAAATCAAGGAGAAACTAACAAATCAGCATAATATGTTATGTGACTATTAAAGAGAGTTTCATGTAGTTGACATGTCACTTAGATAACTCGTGCTTCAGACTTTATAGATTATAAATTGATGTAAACGTTTGTTTTTTAAAACTGGCCTAAGGAAAAGTGAATTTTTCTATTTTTAATTGGTTCAGGCACTTGATGTGCCCAGTTATTATACTGGGAATGAAATTTCATCTCTTGGATTGGTTATTGCTTCCTATACACGTGCTAGATTTGCGCTGGATGCAGCCGCTAAATAACCTACATTCTAACAACTGGGTGGTATCCCGATGTTGCATTCACTTGCTCTTCGGGTTGGCTTGTTCTATGCCTCCTGCCAACTCTCAAATGTATCTCAAGTGTGTAAGGCAAGAATCTCAGTTTAGCTTTTTCAGCTTTCACGAATTTTCACAAAATATTGAGGTGGGCGTTTTTATTTTTAAATGTTACTGCTAACATGTTTACTCTGTTTAATGAAAGAGCGACACTATCAGGTTAAACGGGTATTCATGAAATAACTGCTATACATCACACCTGCAAAGCCTTGTTTGTTAGATAGGTCCCACGTCTCAAACATGGCTTTTCCCGTTAACTTTCACGTTTTGCAGCACAATTGATGAGATTTCTGGCTTTTCAATGGGTTTCCAAACACACATTAGTAGCTAAAGTCCTGCATGAAAATGTGATGACTGAAAACGGCGACCAGGGTATGGGGCTCACAAATTGAGAGGTAAAAGCTAAAAGGGAAATGCTTAAGTATACGAGCAATCGATTTTAGAAAATGAAAAACAAACAGTTATGCTCTTCTATAAAGTTTATTTTCCCCCAAGAATTAACATTTAAATGGAATTTAAACCTACAACAATGTCCATGAATCAATTAGAAAAAGGGAATTGTGAAAAAAGACATATTATTGTCAGTGTATCATCTCTTGTGGCTTACAAGCATAAAACAAAGCCACTTTACAGCAGAAACTAGTGTACATCCCAACATCAGCGACTAATGACCCCAAAAAAAAAAAAAAAAGCTTTTGACAAATTTAATTAAAATGCCATTTTTTCCTATGATTCAAGTTTCTAATACCTGTGGACTGACCTGTACAATTGTAAACATTTTTTGACTTTACCATGGGAGCATCCTTTTCAAACGCTTGCCTCTAGACATTTATAATTTAATTTACACTTACAACTGAAGCAACTTAATCTGCAAGACTACAAAATTGGATCATCCAAATATGCTGATAATTACAAGCAAAACCATTTCCAACATCTCATGCATGTTGCAGATTACTTTCTATGCTTCCACCCGAAAAGCAGCTTGCTATCCTTCTCAAATGTCATCATTAGAAATCCTGTTGGACCATATAATCTCAATTTCAAGTGTTTGGGACGAGCCATCTTTGTTACCGTCATGATTAAGACTGAATAATCCACTATAAACCCCCTCCGACACAACTTTATCAATTTGGATAGTGACTCTTCCAAGAGTTGTCTGGAGAAAAAGCACAAAACTTTCAGTTAGTAATTAAAGCAATACAGATTTAGCATGCGCTTGGTTGAGTAAGTGGGAAGGTGAAAAAAAGCAAAGTGAATATTATTTTCAACCAAGAGTGAAGTACATTTTATTTTCCACCTCAATTCCCACGTACTGAAACGAGCATATACTAGTATGTCGCCCTCAAAGGCAAGTAGAATAAAGAATAAGAAGGCAGAGTTATTGACAGAAATAGACGGTGATCCTTCCGGTTATCAACAAAATAATACTAGTATCCATCATACAAAGAAAGGTGGTAATTCATCCTTTCAGAAAAGGAATAGGTAAGCACTCACTACTTACCACACAGAAAAATAGAGAATGAGTAAATCAATTACAAAATGAATATCCAGTTACCTTCCCAAAAGTATTCTTGCTTTTGCATATGATATGTAGCTTTTGGCCCTTTGGAGGTACATCAAATGCCCAAGTGAATCCTTCTTTCCATTCTGGAGAAGTACTATGATTCACTACCTAACAGAAGCAAAAGCCAGAAACAGTATCTGTAATCTTGTATGATAAAATTTAATCCTCACTAGACAGCAGACAAATCAATTAATAACTTCGTAAGTAAATTTTGGACAATGAAAAATAAATCTGCAGTTTTCCCATATGTAAAACTGGAGTGATTCACAGTTAAAATTACACCCCATATGATCCAGTAAAGTGGAAGTCTATAACCAAAATCGAAATATTTTAAGTAAAATGATTCCAAAATTTCAGTTGTCATATCAAATGCAGTTGGTAATCAGCATGGTACTTATATGAAAACTAGGAATAGTAAAAACTGAAGCTTGTAACTAATAGAAGAAAAAGTACAAAAGAAAAAAAGAGGACTGCAAAGAACAAAGACCAAGAGTTTCAGCTTAAAAATTATTGAAGAACTTCAACCATAAACATTGGCTAAGACATAATATTAGTGCTTTTGCAGATTTTTCAAATTATTCATGGGAATACCTTGGTTTGTTTTGGAGGACCATTGCCTATTGTCAACCGGCAGAATGCATTAGTGCTTCCCATAGTTTGTTTGAGGTTGTTTCCACGCTTAATGGTGACAGTCAAACAACCTGGTAAGCAGTGCAGAAGAGTATCTGCCCTCTCATGGAAACTAGGTGGGCAGGTTTTCATGAGCATTTGCAAAATAGGGATGGCTTCAGCAGCAATCATAGCTTGAGACTTTGCTATATCTATTGGCATAGTTGACCAAGATTGTCTTAGCAAGCAAAACGTGTCAAGTACAGAGTCCTGAGCTGCTTCACCACCAGATTTAAGTGCCCCGACCAAATGAGGAATGCAAAGAGTTGCTGCTTCAGATGTGTGGAGCTTAGGGAAGTTCATGAATATTACATGCAGAGTTTTCAAAACCTCCTCATTGATTGTGGCAGTTGACCATAACTCTCTTTCCAGTGCAGCTGCATAACAAAATAATTTTTTGATGAAATATAATTTTTTAATAGATGTAAAAGAAAAGCATTGTAATTACACCACAATCTATATGTGAAAATTTATTTTTCTCATTAATATAAATATAGGATTGATACAGGAAAAAAAAAAAAACTATTTCACTTGCTGTCACACAGCAGAAAATCTTTACATATCCTCCATTTCTCTAAAATGTAACTAAAAACAGAAATATACGTTGAACTAAAGATTTATACTAGGAGAGAAAAGAAACAGAAAGGAGATTAATTTATTTGTACATGTTGACAATTTCCAATTACTCTGAAAAACATCCATTATGAAGAATAAATAGGTAATGCTTGTAAAAAACTCAACAAATCAAAACTTGGTTGTTTTCTAGTTCTAAAAAGTCCAAAATGAAACATAGGTTGAATCACAAGTTGAAGACATCTGTTCGAATTCTAATAATATTGGTTCAAACAGCAAAATTAAAAGAAGCATTTAAATAAAAAGCATTTCCCATAATTAACAACTGCAATTATTTCTCAAAACCTGATCCTTGTAAATTAAATAAACATTAACATGTAGCTTTCATACAAGAATGAGCTTGATCCATATTAGCGATATAGTGAATTACATTTACATTTGAATTTACATTTATATGTACATTTGTAACTAACTGTTAGTTTAGTTTCAATTCTGTTGTAATTAGTTAGAGTGATGACTCAGCAGTGAGTCACCTACCTTCTATAAATAGCTGTACTCTTGTATTCAAATGTTAATGAAACATTTTCACATTTTCTCTTAGCCTCTTTCTCTCTCTCTGTTTCTTCCTTTCTAATAATCCATGAAAAAATGCACAATTAAATGAATTTCTATTTAATCCATTAAACTAAAGACTACTACAAGAATGACCTTGCATCTTAAGAACAATAGACAATGTAAAACAGACATGATTAGAGCTATGAGACAAGCCAAAAGTAGCTGCTCTAAAAGTGTGCATCAGTGTAAAGCAGGGAACACTGTCAATAGGGACAATTATGACGTACCTGTTAAAGACCTGATCAACTCATTTGACACATATTCTTGCAGTGTATGGGTAGAAAACAAAAATTTGATCAGTAAAGCAGCTTGTGCAGCAACTTGTGTGTTTGGAGACAGCAGCAATTCCTGAATCACCAGTATGCCCCCAGCTTCTGCAACAGCTCGTCTATTGGTCCTGCTGTTCATGACAAAGTTTTGCAATGCACATATAGCCACCACCTTCATTTCTTCAGTTGGCTGATCTTCAAGTAAACTTATCAATGCACGACATGCAGAAACAGAGGCACTAGCTCTAGCATGTCCTTCATGCTGGGAAAGATCTCCCAAAGCTAAAGCAGCAAGAAGCTTGCCAGACTGTGATCTGGTTTGTGGATCCAATAGATACTGGGATAAAGGCGCTATAGCATACTTAGATACCTTCATCTCTCGTACTCTCACATTGTTAAATAAAGCTTCTAGTAATCTACCAGATGCTTCTTCACAATGATGAGATCTTAAAAGGTCCAGAAGAGCATCTATAACTCCAGCTTCCATCATCTGCTCAGCACTTGAAGCATCACTTCTGTCATGAACTATTAAAGCATTAAGGGCTATGCTAATTGTACTCTCAAGTGTTGAGTGCAAAAGTTTTACAAGAACCACCACAGGAACTTTAAAATAGTAATCGGCATTGGAATGTAATACATTCGAGAGAACTAAAGCAGCTGATTCCCAGAGTGCATGTGGTGGCTGAGGGTCTTCTTGAATAATAACCTTTGCAAGCTCAAAAATACCTCCTGCATCAGCAACCGCCTTTGGCCAACTTGTAGAAATTTTTTCCAATGCTTTTATTGCTGTTTGCTGTAAGTTTAATATTCCAATTCCTGCAAGCTGTACAAGGGGTACAACTGCATTCTTTGTTGTGATATCTTGCTGAAAATGTTCCTGTGCAAGAAGATGAGATAAAAGTTCTGTGCCAAGCTGCTGAATAGCTTGGGATGGGGATTCCAGAAAAGAAATCAAGGGTTCAATAACTTGGCTTGGAGTAAGTTTCAAGGTTGCAAGACTTTGCGGTTTCTCCAATATATTTACAAGTGCTTGTAAGGCACTATGCTGTCCCCATAAGTTGAAATCTCGTCGGAGCAAAACATGGAAAAGAGGTTCTACAATGTCTGCAGCATCTGAACTTCTTGCAATTGCACTACTATTAGTTAAAATGCGAAACAGCTCAGCTATTGTGGAGCATAAAGAGCTAGGTGCTAATTGTAGTAGCTTGAGACAATTATTAATAACGCCAACTTTCACCATTTCTAGTTTACTTGGAGTCCTGTCTTTGCCCAATTTGATAAGAGTGGATATGGTAGCCTCGATAAGCTGATAGTTTGTACCAGAAATCAAGCTCACAAGGAGATCAACAACATTGTAGGCTGCTGCAAGCTCTACCTGTTGTTCATCTTCCAACAATCTCTCAAAAGCACAAACCCCAGATTCTATTGCTGTCTCAGAACCAGACTGCATCAGTGATATAAGGGGTTCTAGGCATTCTGAAGCAACTGGATCTGCTCTGATCTTGCTATTGCCAAAAAGAGCAAAGCAGAGTTGTGCAGCATGGCTCTTCAGTTCCAAGGATGACGCAGAAGACAGTATTTTGTATAAACATTTAAGTGGGTTTCCTTCCACATCAGTAAGAAGTGATACTTTCGAAGAATTTCCTGAAGTTAAGTTGATCAAGGCCATGAGAGCAGCCTCCTGCTCATGCCCTGATGTTGTGTTAAGCATGTCAATCAATGGCTGAATGGCCTGTTTAGCTAATTCTGAGTCTCTAATGTTGCCAGCATCAAAAAGTTCATGAAGTGCTCTTGCTGCACTATATCTAGCATTTCTTGATCCAAGACGCAAAACAGCTATGAGCTGGTTCAATGAATTTGTTGATGCTTCGTGTTTAATAAGGTCAGAGTTGCAAAATAATATTCTCAATAACTCGGAAATAGCGGCCTCAGTTGAGTCTTGAGGACTCAAGGACAGGTATTTGTTCAAAGCTTCCAGAGCTCCAGCTTCAGCCAGGATTAATTTATTGCTATCACTTCCATCTGCAATGGATATCAAGAGTCTAACAGCAACTGGTGGAGCACTAGGCCTTTCTGGTATTGGTCTCAGGAGATCCACTAAGAGGGGTATACATTTCCTGGCGGTAGACCCCACTTTTACATCTTCAATTTCGAAAAGGTGATCCAAAACAACTTGATCGGGGTTTCGTACCAAAGAAAATTCTTCTGATAAAGCCATGAGATTTGGCATATCTGACTCTACATGCCCAATAATAGTTATCAATCCAGCAACAGCTCCGGAATTTGCAATGGCAAGATCTATTCCCTTATTACCATTACAAACAAGACTAGCCATAGCCTGGGCAGCAAAATATTTATCAATTACTTCATCAGATCTTAGCAGAAGAGTGATAGAAGGTATAATGCGCATTGTGACAGGAGATAGAACTGACATTTGCATCTTGAAATAAAATGGCCAAGAGCAAGGCACTGATCCATATTCCTTCTGTATCCTCATATTCTGCCTGTCAAAAGCAGTAGGCAGGAAATCTATTTAATTCAGCAACAGAACTAATGCCATGATCAAACAGACAAAAACAAATGTGCAATCCAGATATGTAGATCAGCAACATAAATCAACAACCATATGAAGTAAGTATAGTATTTGGATAAAAACAAAGTGTACAATGTGTATTAATTGAGCCTTCAATCTTTTCACTCTTTACCAATCATGGTTAGAATTCAGTCTCAGCCTTAATAGAAATAAGAGGGCCTGAAGTCCAAATTAAAATAAAATTAGTTATAATGAAATTTAAAAGGAGGGAAAAGAATTTTCAAAAAAGGTATTTAAAAAAACAATACACAGCTTAGAAAGCACACATGTCAAAACTATATGAGATAAGGAACTTCTATATCAAAATATAAAATTCATATTAATAAAAATTTTAAAATCAGTATATATTTTGTTGATTCATGTCAGTCTAGGCTTAACTTGGAATCTTTTTCACAAAGCCCAGCCCAAATTCAGTTTCCTGCTAAAATCTGGTTGGTCAATCTCCAATTCTAAGTTTCCTTTTTCTTTGGTGAACACTTTTTAATCATTTCTTTCCACTAAATTTTTCTAAATGACTTTAAAAATCCATATGTTTCAATATGCCATTCGTCAAATGATAAAGATGTTCAATGAAAAACACAACAATTTTTCTTCATTGTTCTCCTCTTTCTTACCAAATCTGCTTCTTTATTACACTCACTATCCAAAATTTGATCCACTCAATGAATTCTAAATTGCAAAATTCATATATCCTCCAAGTTATTGTTGCTTGTCCAATTGCAAATAGATATTTTCCAGCAAACATAAAGCATTGCTATCACACAGCCTGAGATGGCACATTTCAGTATTTGCTATTTACAGGGATATGGATATCAGTACCTAAAGCTGAAGAAGAGGCTAGCCAGAAGACAAAGGGAACTGATAAAGGAATCTTTAATAAAAAGCTTAAATGTAATATACCTGTGGATTTGAAGTATGTCTTGCAAGTTTGTCGGAGAGAGCTTCAAGTCCACCAGCTTCCACAATTGTGAGCTTGCTCTTTATATGGAAAGAAGCAATAACGGAAAGCAACCACATGGCAATAGTGCTTCCCAAGGCAGTGGCTGGATCAGGAATATCAAATTCATCAACTTCTTGAAAAGCATTTCTCTCCATAAAACCTTTGGAAGTGAGAACTTCAATTTCTAATGAAGAATAGCTACAACTCTGCTTTATCATTTCAACTAAAGAATATATTAATGGTTTTAGATACCCAGAAGCATCCAGTGAATCCATTGAAAGCTCTTTCTTCTCCTTTGCAGCACAAATTAGTAAGGCAGCCCCTCCAATTTTTACTTCTAAACTGGAGGAGTTCATTATTCTATTAGCCAACGAACCGATGGATCTGGAACTAGCAGATAACAAATCACCAAGAATAACTGGCTGATCCCCACAAAGTCTAGATAGAATTTTAATTGCCTTGTCTTGCACAAGGGAAGGCCCCTCAGCCAGGCAGCAGACAAGAAGTTCTAAGCTTGATGGTATTTCAGCCAGAGCTGACCATGGAGGATAAGTGAAGTTGACACCCTGTTTAGTCCTGGCTAGCAGAGCTATTACTTCTAAAGCATCTGCAGCATCAGTTCCGTCCATATCCATGGCTCTTAAGGAATCAACAAGTGCAAGCACAGTGAAACGGCATTGAGCGTTCCCCTTGAGAACGTCACCTAGTGGAAAATGCTTTAATAATTGATGAAGTGCACGAGATGCATTTTGTTTACCTTCCAAGGTTCCTTCTGCCAGAACTTTTGTTAAAGCTGAAACAACATCTTCAGCTAGAGCCTCAGCAGCAATAAAAGGATCAAAGAGAAGATTGGCCAATGCAGCAACAGCAGTTTCAGCAGCAGCAACAGAGGATGTTTTAGCTAACTTGATTAGTGGCTCGACATCACCCTCTACAATATAAGACATCTTATTTGCAGCCTTGTTCTTTGTTGGACGAGACAGAGCACTTAATGCTCGAGCTGACTGAGTGGCAACAACTTGAGTTTTGCTAGTCAAAAGCTTCATGCAAGGAAGTACAATCTCATCAGTTGCAAGACTATCACAAATGTCTTGTCTTGTGATAAATAAATCAGCTAGAACTGAAGCTGCATATTCTTGGGTTTCCTCATTTGATGAGTTGAGGACCTGAACTAGGGATCTCAGGCCTTTATTAGCTGCAGAACCCTTTTCAAGGAGATCATTCTGTGAAGCCATAGTAAGAACATGACCTAAAACTCGGATTATGTGGGCTTTTGAGCTTGGAGAATCCCCTAGGAGCAATGCTAATAGCTGATTAATTGTGGCAGAATCAGCTACTCGGACAAGCTTTGTGAGTGCCATAGCAGAAGCTTCCTGTCCTTTTGGTCCACCACTCTTAAGAAGCCACAAAAATGACGGGATGGCTCCAGCACTTTCAACACAAGCACGAATATCTTCACTGTGACAGCACAAACTCCACAGAACATTAGCTGCTTCCTCTCTTGCTTTCTGTGATCCTGTCTCCAACAACTGCACCAATGGTGGAATCCCTCCAGCAGCAGTGATTGCCCACTTGCTGTCATCGACCTGGTCAGTTAAGATTGCTAGCAACTGAACTGAGTACTCTTGATGCTGCTCACTGGATAATCCAAGCAATGATATTAGTAATTGGATACCTTCTCTTTTTTTTATGGCCTCCCAAACTCCAATCTTATCACAACACAAGCTTGTCAATGAAAGTATCAGATACTCTTGCACATCAGTGGCAGCCATGGTTATAAGTCCAATAAGAACCTTCTTTGAATCTTCCTGAATGAGCCACTTTGAGAGACAGACGTTTCCATATAGGCTAGCCATAGCCTCGAGGACACGCTCTTGAATCAGTTTGTTGTCTCGAGGCTTTAAAAGAGTTACTAGAATATCCTCTATTTGAGTTGCATCAAAATGTTTCTCATCAACATCAACTTTTTCCTCAAAGACCATTAGTGTATAAGCAAGAGCGCCAATTATATCACCAACTGGTGCATCAAGGCGAGAAGAACGTGAAAGTTGTCCAAGATATAGTATTAATGAGGACATGCCACCACAGATATTGGCTAAAGCTTGAGTTGCATGCTCCTGCAGAGCCTGGCCACCATCACCTTGCATACACTCGTTAGAAGGAGCAACTATAGCTCCAATAAGGATTGGAATACCATCGGCATTGACAATGACCTTTTTAGCCTTGGTAGACTTCGAAGAGAGGACCTCTAGGGCATCAGCAGCACTAGCTCTTACAGAAATGTCATTTTCCCGACCAACAAGCTGAAGTAAAGCTTTGACTGCTCCAGAGTCTATTACTTTGGGGATGCTATCACTGAATGCCAGCATTAAACGTGCTAATAGAGAAGCTGCATTTGACTGAGAAACAGCATTATCTGAAGACAATAGCCCTACTATGATATCCACACCTCCGGCTTCTAATGTTGCTTTCCAGTATCCATCTTTGTCACCACAAAGATTTCTTAATGCTCCAGTAATAAAACCCTCCACAATTTTGTCTTCCTTGTTCTTTGGATTTAGTTGATTCCATAAGGTTGGAACTACTCCTTCTGTAACAAAAATTTTCATACCAACATGATCATCAGAAAGACCACCTGAGGAAACTTCATATATTGCTTCGGCTGCTGCCTTCCTGGCATCGGTGGATTCATAATTTAAAAGTGACAATAATGGTGGGATACAACCACCAAGAAGTACTTTTAATCCTCAGGTCTTCATCTTTGCACAGGACACTGAGAGTTGAAGCAACATGAACTTTTGCAAGAGCGGTTCCATTTCTGAGAATGTTTATGAACAATGGCATGGCTTGGGCATGAGAACCTATGAGTGCTCTAGCATCCTTTCTTCTCCTGGCAATGCCTAGCAAGCGTGCTGTAATAATTTCTTTCTCAACTGGTGATGACAAGTTGGCATGCAGTTGCTCCACAAAATTAGCGACTGTTGCCATCATAGATTCTGGATCATCCATTCCTGTTGCCTCATTAAATTCCCTGCATATATTTAACTGCCCCATGTTAGTATTTTTATTATTTTCACATTTGCAAGTTCTCAATGAGCACTTATAGGAGAAGAAAATAAGAAGATAAAATGAATTAAGTTTTTTCCATAAGTTAAAATTAGCTTATGCATAAGCTAATTTATAAAAACTCTTTCATTAGCTTCTCCAAAAGCTGATTTTAACTTAAGCATGAGCTAATTTTAACTTATGGGAGAAACTGAATTTATTTTACCTGCTTATTTTTTTCTCTTATAAGTGTTTATTGAGAAGTTTATGCAAATAGGGCCAATGTCAAACTCAGCTAAGTCATAACCAACCATCAATTGAACTCTAAATTCCAAACAGACCACAAAAAACTTTTACTTACTAAAAAGTTTAGCACCCATCCATCACTAATGTTATTTCTAGTTTTTATATCAGACTTTCATCAACAATAAATTCCTAACGAGCAAAAAACAAAATTACTGACCCAGGCTGAGAGGCAGAATAAATGGACTGCCGCTGTTCATGAGAGGGAGACTTTGACATTTGCAGCAATTTGCCAGTTTACCCTCGCGTCTGCCTGAAAAATTTACACATGCTAAAGTTAACCATTACAAAAACTCATCCCAAATTGACATACAACAAAAAATGTCGAAAAAAGAAGCCGCATATACATCATCAGATGGAGATGCATTTGGTTCCCATGCAAGACCAGTTGGCAGAATCGTTCTTTAATAACACTTGTACCAGAGAAAAACCTACTTTAGTAAAATAAATCAAACACTCCACCAATTGCAACAACAACAACAACACTATCTGTGTAGCTAGCACCACATCAAAATGCAATCAACAATATTTTACACTAAGGGATCCAAAATCCAAAGCAACCAACCAACATTTCAGTTCCTAAGTTCCACACATTCCATTCAAATGCCACATTCTAGAAAACATTTCACAACTCATCACACTACAGAGGAACCACGTTCGCATCAAACACACACCACCACAAGCCAAAAAAATAAATAAATCAAAATCCGCCAAACCAAAAGAACCTACCTCGCCGAAATGCAAATGCCGCAGAACTCCTCCCTCCTTCTACCTACCTCCGACGCCACCACATCCTCAATTCACTTCCAATTCCTTCAAAACCGATCCAGCGGAGCGAAAACCCTGCGAAACAAGACAACGGATCAAACGCGGAACCGAATTCAGATCTTCGCGAAAAACAATTGAAGAAAGGAAGCGAAGATCAGATCCAACGAGCACAGATCGCTCGCAGAAGCTAGGGTCCAGCGAGAGAGAGAAAAGAGCGAATCGAATCGAAGCGCGGGCTGAAATTAGAAAACGAGAAAATTAACTACTCTCGCGCGCGCACACACACACACATATATATACCTCGAAATTCAGAACAAGGAGAAGGAGCTGAATGAGAACGACGCGAGTGAAGGAAATGGAGGCACAACGAAAACAGAGGGAAATGGAGAGAGAGAGAGGGAAAAGAGTGCGTGCGAGTGAGTGAGTGCGTGTCTCAGTCTTTTCCTTTCCTTTCCATGGTTTTTGTTTCTTCTTCTTCTTCCTTGTTTGTGAATTTTTTTATTTTTATTTTGCTTTTATTGAGGGATTATTTATTTTTTGTAATATAATATAATTTAGTTTTGACGGCGGGTACCAATTGGGGCGTTAAAATACGTGTCGGACTCGGGTTGTACTGAAAGTCTGAATGACAGTTGGTTCGCCCATGTTATTTATGCTTGCATCTATGACTATCAGTCCAATTTTAACCATTTTTTTTTCTCGCTTGGGATTTGTGCATATTTTGGTTTTTACTGTCAGTGGTTGCTTCTTGATGTTTTTCTTCATTGGTTTTGGTTCAGAGCGCGTTTGGACATAGTTCAAGAATTAAAATTAAAAGTAGTAGTACTTGTTATTTGTTTTAATTTTAGCTTTTGTTTGGTTGAGAGAAAAAAAATAAATAAGAAAGAGATAGGTAAAAAATAAGTTAAGATGTGAAAAATAGATAAAAAATAATTTAAAATTTTAAGTTGTTTGGTAAGAAAGAAATAAATGAGAAATAAGAGAGAGATAGAAAAGTAAATAAAAGTAAGTAAGAAACAAAATAGAAATAAATAGTGAGATCCAGTGGAATCCATCCTTATAGTATAAAATTTCATCTCTATTTCATGCATACTAAACAAGTGAAATTTATACAAAATTTAAAGATTTCTCCACCTCTTTCTCCCTCTCCTTCATACCAAACATAGTGTTAAAGATGTTATGTATTTTTTTTTAATTTTTAAAATATTAAATATTTATATTTATTTGAAAATATGTGCTAAAAAGAGTTTTGTCTCGTATTAATTTTGACTTGTTTATTTTTATAAAATAAATAATATATATATTGATAATGTAATTTTTTTATATTATTATTTAATCACAAATTAGCATTTATAGTAAGTTTATTAATTTTTATAATAATTTTCTAAAAGTTATTAAAAGAATAATTTTTAATTAGTTTACATTATAAAATTTTTACACTACACTACCTATCAATTAAACTCATTTGTATAAGAGTGAACTTTTAAATTAATCCTTAAGATTATAAGAGTCGAACATTTTAGTTCATCAAATTTTAAAAACTTCAAATTAATTATTAACTTTGTAAAATATTAGTCATTTTAGTCTCCCTTTATGTAAAAGGACAGTAGAAAAAAAAAACTTAATTGGAATGATATATATTTTTACAAAATCAAGAATTAGTGAAAGATTTAAAAAAAAAAAATCAAGAATCAGAATATTTGTCTTATATAATTTCAATAACTAATTTAGGAATTTACTTATCTTTAAAAGTATTAATATTATTACCATTTAGGAATTTCAATGCATATTATTACCATTTAGGAATTTCAATGCGAAGTCATTATTATAGAATTAACTACATATTTATGTTTTATTTAACGTCTTTTTTTTTCCCTCTCTCTTTTTATTTTATTTTTATTTTAAAAAATATATAAAAAATCGATAAATACCTCTCTTTTCCTTAGTTAATTATAATAATAATTAATTATAAATATAATTCATTATTAGAATATTCTTTTCAAACACACATTTAGCCGTAAATAACTCAAGTTTTGAATCCTTAAAATTCAGAAAAGTGATTTATATTATTCATTAAGAACGTAATATATAATTCTTTTTTGGATAAACCCAGAGTATCTCTTGACCGGAAGTTAAAAACTAATCTCTCGTGATACTAAAATCTATTTAAGAGACTAACCTCTCTCAACAGATTTTTTTATATATACAAATTTAAAAATCGAACTTCAGACCACATACTTAAAGAACAAAATTATTTGTCGGTTAATATATCATTCTTTGAGAAAGATTAATAGGACAGACATTTACAATTCTTAGAAAGCAAGATGGGATCTTAGCATTTGCGGGGATTAATGAGGCTTCCATCAAATTTCTTGTAAACGAATTTGAAAAATACTCTTTTTTATTCTTAATTATTTCAAATTCAACATTAGCAACCTTGCACTCCAAGACATTGAAGCAAGCCCACTTGGGAATCATGGTAGCACGTAGCAGTGGATTGTAACATGCAAAAGTCACAGAAGCTATTATACCTCAGTTGTACACAGAAGCAGTGTGGGTTTAAACGCAGCTCTGCTTGTCTGAAATCCAATGCCATCTGCATCCCTTTTTGGTCAAAGTTTCATTCCACGATAATGAGATGCTGTCGCTATTGGAACAAGTATTTCTGACAAAAGTAAAAAAGAGTACCTGGGAGCAAAATGCCAATTTTCCTTTTATTTTCACGTTTTACTATCAAATTGACTGCCGCATATCTAAATTTAGTTAGGTGATGCTCATTTTTATTAGCTCAGAGTAGTGAATAACGTTTAAAAAAAAAAAAAGGATATGCCTGATACACGTACACTTTTATTTAATTACAAACTATTATATATGATAAGTTTGTTGATTTTGTTAATAATTATCTTAAATGTCATACCAAAACTGTTTTTAATTGATTGATAATGTAAATTTTTTACAATAACAGTATATCTCTATTAAACTCATAACATTTACCATTCCCTATAGCACAATATTTAATATTTCACATAGAATGTTAATTACTATTCATTTTGCGTAAAACAATAAAACATTCATTGCTACATATATAAAATTCTTGATGTATGTGTTTTTACAGATATTAATAACAAGGATTTAATTGCTATATATTTTTAAATTAATATTAAATATTATTTTTACATTATATTAATTTCTATATATGTGAGTGTGAAATCTGAATACATTTTAATGTAGTACATTAATTAATCAACCTCTATATATTAAATTTGAGTATAGAATCTTGATAAAAGGACTTGTAGGAGCTATATATTTTCGTATTGAGTCATGTGATTTGTGGTAAAATAAGTATTTCACATTTTATTTTATTTTTTATATTGTTTATTCTTAAATACTATTTTTTGAATTGTAGTCAATTCTGGTGTAAAGTTAATTTTTAAAATTTTAATTTTAATACACTGTATCAAAAATTAAAAAGATATAAAGATGGGGGTATCTTGATTCCAATAATTCATTTTCATAATTTTGTCAACTTTGAAAATCTTATATCTTTAATTTATTTCTATCTATTATTGGAGGGTTTTAAGTAGAAGAAAATCAATAGAGGGATCAAATTTGTTTAATTTTAAAAATAAAAGGATTAAATTGATTTAAAAAAAAATTAGGAGACAAAAATACACATAATCTAAACTAAAGTTATCAAAATCGTAACTAAATCTTCTTCTTATATTTTTATTTTTGTTGAGATATATAATTTTACCATTATTTCACAGTAATACTTTCTGATATATGTTTATTATATTTTTTAATTTTAAAAATCTTCAGAAAATTTCCTAGTTACTATATATTTCATTGCATAGAGCATTAATTACTATGAGATATATGCTTATTAGTTGCTACATTGATTAATTGCTACTTATATACTCTCCCGTTTCTTTTTACTTGTCGAATTTTTAGAAATTTTTTGTTTTTATTTATCTGTCATTTTTAAAGTTTAAGATAACATTAATTACTTTTTTCTTAATTATACTCTTACTTTTCACCTAATTTACACATTTATATCTAGTATGTATTTATTATGAAGTAAAAATGAAAAATGATATAATAGAAAACTTCAAAACTATTTTATAAAAAACTAAAAAAAATTATTATATTTTATTATTTGTGTATAAAAACCTTAAATTACAGTTAAAAAGTATTACTTACTATACACGAGAAAAATGCTCCACTCCAGAAAAAGAGTTAACAGAGAGAAATTTAGGATTTAATAATGAAATGATTTGTATTTATTAGTGGAACTGGATCTAAAGTAGGCCATTATTTGGTGAAGTAATGAGTGGAGCCCACAAAATACAAATGTAGCAGACAGACAATTCATGAGATTACAAGACCTCTGTAAACAGATACAGAGGTCATTGTGTCTGACCCATGGTTAATATTATAAGGACATTAGGGGTGGGACGAATTGATTGAATTTGGATGGTTGTGGAGAAAATGACACATGCTTGGACTCAGAAGTGTGAGAAGAGCAGTGAGGATGATCTGTTTTTTATTTATTTATTATTATCTATAGCATAGGTCTGTTTCAATGGATCCATGAGAATCTACCATGCTGCATCTGCATGTGCCTTCAGGGCACATATCTTGACCCCTTTTATTATTATGGAATGCATGTTTTATAATATATGTAGATCATCAATCTGAATGCTTTATCAAGATGAACCAATGCAGCAAATCAGTTTGCATATTTTGCATCTGAAATCCCATTAGTTTAATCTTTGTGATTTTTTAACTGTTGGGTTAGTAATGATTTTGTTTTTTAATCCACTTGATTCGGTTGTGTACAGAGAATCAGAGATGGATGTCAATGATTCTCCCACTCTTATAACTTTTTCATGTCCTATTTTTTTTTTTTTTTTAACTGATTTTAAAATAAATTAAAGGTTTAATTGTATTTTTTGTTCCCTAAATTTTATAGTTTTGCGAATTATGTTCCCAAATAATTTATTTCACAAATTTTGACCCCTAATTTATAAAATATCACAAATTTTGCCCCATATAAAAAATTGTGACAATTTAAAAAAAACTTAGGAAGCAAAATTCACGAAATTGTAAAACTTTAGGGATAAAAAGTGTAATTTAGCGTAAATTAAACTTTTGCATAACCAGATCTATATTTTATATATAATATTTATAAGGATTTTTCACCTGTAGAATAATTATTTATGAGGATTTACATAACCTGATTTATATTTATGAAAGTATCTCTTTTTTGTAGTTTTTTATAACTTATTTTAACAATTTACACAATTATTAGAAATAAATTCTTTTAATTTATTTTAATGAATAAATTTTATATGAAGTTCTAAATTTTAGTTCCATCACACCTGAATAGGTACTGGGATAAGTCAATTAAATTTAATAAAATATTTTTTTTGGTTGATTGGTTCATTGCTAGTTGTTTAATAAATTGGTTAGTTTCTAGGTGCTTTAACGTTTTTGGCAAAAAAAGTTATTTCATTATGGAATCATGAATTTTAGGTATTATGATTTAATTGATTTTTAAGAATAGGTAAATATGTTTGGTTAGTTAAAAATATTTTTAGAAATATTTACATATGTTTCTTGAAAATTAAATTATTTGTTTAGTTTAAAAAATATTTTGTATTTATTTTGTGTTTTCACTTTATTTTGTGTTTTCTAAAATTTATACAGAAAATTAAAGATAGAAATTAATAAAAAAATATTTTCACTAATTTTTATATAAATTTTTGAAAAAAAAACAAAAAACAAAAAAATATTATCTCAAACTAAATGGTTTTAATATAGCTTTCCTGGATATATAAGTATATTTTCCAAAAATGCTCTTTTGGTGAAATAATTTTATTTGATACTTCTCTAAAACTTTATTATTTGAAATTTTTAATATTTTTATTTATCATATGAAAAAGGTGTTCCTTTGTTTTCACATATCTCTGAGTATAATGAAAAATCAAAATTATGTAATTCTTTGGGAAAATTGTGGGTTAATTAATTTTAATTAAAGTGGTATTTTTATGAAAATAAGAAAGAAAGTCATTAACTTTGTTTTTGAAATTGTAGGAATTATTTAAGTTGTCATAACTCAAGTGTTCCTTAAAACACATTGCTCTCATGATAACTAAATAGAAAATGTATCCAAAATGATTACTATTAACAACATATTTTTTATAATTGAGTAAAGGTTTTTGGTAATAGAGGTTATTGGGATAACCAAATAGAGGTAAGGATTACTCAGAGTTCTCCAAAATAGAGGTTATTGTGATAACTAAATAACAAGTAGATCTAAAATAATTATCATTAACAACTTATTTTTTTAAAAGAATATTTAATTTTAATAAGATAATAAATAATTTTTTTATAAGAATATTAGATTTAATGTAATTAAATTTATGTAAATTTCATCTTTATTTCTTATGAATTCTTACGTAAATTATTTAGCATTTTATTTATGTTAATTATTTTAAAAAAGTTATTACTAGTTCAGTCTAAATGATTTATGTAGATAATGTATAAAAAAGATTTACATAGATAATAAAAACTACAAATAATTTATTATAACATTTTCTTGTATATAAAATATGATAAATTTTAAAAAATAATTTAATAAAATTATAGGTTTGGAAAAGTTTAGTTGTAAAAATATTTTTGATAAAATTTTAAAATTGCAAAATATGTTGCTGTAATTATTAATATTTTTTAATTTATTTTTAACATCACAAAACATTTCTTAATAATATTATGATAATATTCTTATTCAGTTTGTTAATTAGTGTCTTAACTATTGAAATAAGAAAAAGCGCACAAGAAGGGGGGGTTGAATTGTGTGTTTAAAAAAACTTTTTCAAAACAAGTAGATCAAACTAAAAAACGTTTTCAAATGTAGGGATAGAGAGAAGAGAACATAGAAAGTTTTATACTGGTTCACTTAACCTGAGCTACGTCTAGTCCCTTCACTTAGAAGGTATCCACTAACCAACCTTAGGTTACAAGTATTATTCACGGCCTCTTCAGGCTTTATAACGCAATCACCCTAGATTGCTTATCCCAAGTATTCTTTTACACTAAGCCTCTCCAAGCTTTCACAACACAGCAAGTGTTTTAAAAGAAAAGATCAACTCACGTAGTGAGGATTTGAAAGATTAAGCTCAAGATCACTTTGAGGATATTTACAAGATTTTTGCTATCGTCCACTGGACACTTCTATCAGAGTATTACAAAAGTCTTTATGTTCTTGTTCTTTTTCACACACTTCGCCTTTTTCTATTCACTTCGTTACTTGTTTCTTCGTTGGTGCATGTATATATAAATATATAGTCTTCAGGGAAAAGATCCGTTGTAGAGGATTTTGACTCGTTATGCAATGAGAAGCGTGCAAACTATCTTTTCAGAAAGGTTAGGCATGACAATTTTTAGACTTGCATTAAAAAGGAAGGTGCAGAACTGTGCTGGCGGTCTGTTCTTCTAAACATTCTTCATTTGTCTTGACAGCTTGATAAGTTGACTTGCTTTATCTATTTTGCTGCGCTTTTGCACTAAAATAATGTTGATGTTACTTAATGCTTCAAACAAATTTGAACGTTAGTTCACAGAAGTAGTAATATGTCAATTACGAGGAAGATTTAGCATAAATCAAATTGACGTTCAAACTAAAAACTTAGCCATTTGAATATATGATCTTGGAGGCTTGTATGAGTTTATTCATCGGACGGTCGCCTTCAGTTTGTTCAACTGGTACGTCCTTTTTGGTGAGTCTTCTGAACGATCTTTAACCCGTCTACTGGACGGTCGTTAACACGTCTGTTGGACGGCCTTTAACACGTCTACTGGACGGTTGTTAATACGTCTGTTGGACGGTCTTCTTAGCTATGACGGGGTTAGTATATATGCACAAAATTAATCATTAATAAGCTTGTTATCTTCAAAACATTGAGAGTTTAGACGCTTCTACGTCTTTGGTTCCAACAATCTCCCCCTTTTGATGATGACAAACCTTATTAATTTTTAAGTTTTTGCTAGAAAATAAAGAAGCGCATAAAGGAGTTTTCGAAAGACTTACTATGGTCCCCCTGAGTCAGATATACCAAGTTTTGTATACTTGAGACATAGGATATCAGCTTGAATCTATATCAATTATCATACCAGGTATCAAGCATAGTATATGTAATAGATATAGGATTTAATATAAGTAGAGCAATACTCGAAGTAAAGCAGATCAACTATGTATTTTATTTAGCTATTCAGAGCATAAATTTAACAAGCACATATGTGAAAAAAATGCGACAAAGGCAAAAAGGAAAAACAAAAACATAAAACATAATCCTTTCTCCCCTTTTGTCATTAGCAAAAAAAACAATAGGAAAAAGGGAGTTGTCATCATAGTCACTGTGGCGGCAGCGGAGGAGGAGAAGCTTGAGAAGGATAGAGGAGGGCTTGTTGGTTTTGGAGAATTTGGTGAAGAAGAGTGAAAATAGGTTGAAGTTGGGTGGCAACATATTGTTGAACTGCGAGGTCAATAGAGGGAATGGATGAAGGGGCGGAAGTAGAGATGGGGAGGCTGGCGGAGGTTTGGGAGCTAGGAGTGGGCGGTGGTGGAGGTATAGGTGATGATGGTTGAGAAGGTGGAAGAGCTTCAGAGGAGGGAGGAGGTGCTTCAAGAAACTTTAGGTTTGGCATAGCAAGTTGTTAAGGACGAGGAGGGGTCCAAAGGTAGGGCGGTTGGAAGTTGTTGATGTGAGTAAGGGCAGCAATCAAAGTGTATAGGATAGAAGTTTCTGTATCAAGGAGTGGACGCTCATCTGGTGGACGGACAAAGGTAGCTGAAGTGTCCGAAAAGTGAAAGACACGAGCTAGACGCTATGTGAATTCACAATTCGTTGTAGTGGGGATATCGGCCTTGTCGTCTGTTGAAACGCCATTGCTGGACGCTTCTTGTTCGCATAGGAACATATGTTGATGCCAGAAGCGTTTAGCATCGGTCTCGTCCATGTCTGTATGAAGATGTTGAGCTAAAAACCATTCACAGGAATGGGTTGGATGTTGTTGAAACGCAGCTCGGGACGGTAAAGGCAAAGATGGTGCCTTGGTCAGAATTTTCTTCTTATTGCAGTTTTCATCTATGATTGGCAGTCTTGGACAGACGCGGTCTGGTTGGATGCGGATGGATATGGAAGGTCGGATATGTTGGGATGGAGGAATGAACAGTTGATACTTCAAGAATGCTGAGTCTTTGAGAGTGTTGCAGAACATATGCTCAAAGGTAGATGGAAAAAATTCATCTTCTTCTGGATCTATAGGCCAAAACTTCAAATCTGCAGGCCGTAGATGAATGATCCGCTTGTCTTCTGGTCTTCTTTGTTGTAGAGCTTGCTCGGTGTCTTCGACTGGAGGTACTCTGTGTTGAAGTACTCCAGGAGGATGAGCATTTATGCGCTAAGCTCGTACAACTCTAGGATACCTCTGTATGATAAATCACTTGAGCGGCAAGTGTTCAATGGCTCTAGGAGGTAGTGCTAGGTATTCGTCCAACGGTTGATGGACATAGTTGTCCATGTACTTCTCCATGACGATCGGAGAGTAGTCAAAACCGAAGTGTGGTTCGGGGAGCTCTGGACGCAGAATGATGGCATTGTCGTCCAAAAGGTTTTGAGAATTTCCTTCAACAAAAAGTAGAGGCCATTTCTGTTTGGTTTGCGCTAAGGTTTTGAGGAAGAGGTAGGGAAGGGGATGATGGTTGAGGAGGGAGGTGATTTAGGAGGTTTAATGGAGAGATAAGATTTTGAGATATCGGGGGTAGGAATGGTGTAGGTATAACCTTCATCACCAGGCAGCAACATTTCTGGTTCAGGTGTGGCTTGTGTTTCAGTTTGTGGTTGGGTAAGAGGTTCATATAGTTCAATGAGGATAGATTCAATAAAATCATTTTCAGGTTCATCAGCAGCAGCAGGAGAGGAAAGCTTACGTTTCTTAGACTATGCTTCCCCTGGCAGTGTGTCTGCTGGTCGTTTGGGTGAGGTAGATGGTTGGGATTGTGGTTGAGCAGGAACAGCAACCATGGCAGCTTTCTGCTTCTTGACAAGCTTACCAATTGGCTCATCGTTGTCGTCATCAGAGGCGACGATTAACCGTCTATTAGTAGGGATTATAGTTGGTGCAAGAGAAGGAGCAGATGCAGCAATAAGAGCAGCTGCAAGGGGAGCAAGTGGAGCTGAAGGTTGTTGGGTCTTGGACCTTGTAGCTCTGGTTGCTTGCGCCTTGGATGACCTCCTTTTGGTGGACGGTCTGGCAGCAATTGGATTCTCAAACAGTACCTCGTCGTCCATAGGTATAGCATGTTGGATGATTGGCGCTACTGTTTGTAGAGGTGCCATCTCAACAGCTTCTTCTGTGACGTCCACGAGTTTGGATGTGGTCTCCAAAGGCTTCATCATCAACCCGGCCTTCATCTGTGCAACATTGATGCGTCCAAACGGCAGTTGTGTGAATCTATGGCCACCACCCAAAAGCTGAATCTGGTTTTGCTCTCCAAGAGAAAGAGCAAAGAAAGCATGAAATACTTGCTGTTGCCAGAAGATTCTATTAAGAAGAGCGGCATAGGTGATCTGGTCGCGCTCTCCGCGTCCTCTCATGGTCCTGAAGATGTTGCTCAGGATAAGGTGCAGCAAGTTGAACTGTTGACTAGTGATCATGTGGAGCAACGCGAACCGGTGCAGGAAGGTAACGCTGTCCTTAGATCCAGCCTTGTGAAGAATTCTCTTGTTTAGAAACTACTGGAATATCTTCCCTTCTTTTGTCAGTTTGCTGTACTCGACTGGGCCTTGTCCTTTGGGACCCATAAGTGCAGCATCAACTGTGTCATGTCCTCCAAAACTGTCTTCCCAGCCGTTTTTGATGCAGGACCCAACCCGCTCATAGCCAATGGCTTGGGCGACAGAGCCTAGGTCTAGTGTGACCTTAACTTCCAGAACGGTTCTAGTGATGTCCATCTTTGAGAAAACGGCAGAGTTCCAGAACTGTCGAATGAGTTCTGGGTATATGATTTCATTTAGGTGGAAGTAGTTGAGAATTCCACATTTGAGCAAATTATCCTTTACATTTACCCCCATGTCGTTGAGAGCTTGGATATCAAAGCGGCTTTCAATGAGAACAACAGCCTTGTCTAGGCTCTCTACATGAGCCACGACCTTTGTAGTAGGACCAGCCTTTTCAGTTGCCATATTTGAGAGCTTGAAGGAAGGTTAGGGTTTGAGAAGTTGAGGGAGTTTAGGTGGATTTGAGAAGAGGTAAGTATTTGGTTTAGGTTTGAGTGTATATGAAGAAACCGAAGGGTTTTTCTTTTGGCGGTTCTTTCACTTTCGAAGAGAGAAGTGATGTGTAATAAATGCTAGGTCAGGCGCTTACATTTCTCGAGGTTGGTTATACGGCGCATGAGTGACTCAGACCAAAAAGAAAGCATTTATTTCAAATCATTTTCAGAGAAAACATGATTAAGTACGGATAAGGATGCACACACAAATGAAGGCCGTTATGGAATGCAAAAGAATATGCAAGTGGACGATGAAGTATTGGACACTATGAGAACATTGGACGCTACAGAACCTTTGATGATCAAGGCATGTTGAATAAAACTATTCACTTATAAATTCCATACCTAGAAGATCTCGAATATGGATGAGTTTATCTTCAGGAAGGGGTTTTGTAAATATATCTGCCAATTGATTTTTAGTGTTAATAGACTGAATATCGATAACTCCCTTCTGAACATAATCTCTTATAAAATGATGTTTTATTTCAATGTGCTTTGCCCTAGAACGCAAGAGAGGATTTTTTGACAGATTTATAGCAGCAGTGTTATCACAGAAGATAGGAATGTTACTCTCGTAGATATTGTAGTCTTCTAACTGATGCTTGATCCATAAGAGTTGTGAGCAACAAGACGCAGCTGAGACATACTCTGCTTCCGCTGTGGACAGGGCAATCGTCCCTTGTCTTTTGCTCGTCCAAGAGACTAGATTCCCACCAATGAGGTGACATCCTTCGCTGGTGCTTTTGCGTTCTACTCTATCTCCCGCATAGTCAGCATCGCAAAAACCAACTAGTCTGTATTCTTTGTTTGACTTAAAACATAAACCAAGATCAGTGGTTCTTTTTAAGTATCTAAAGATTCTCTTAACTGCTATTAGATGAGTTTCTCTAGGATCAGACTGAAAGCGAGCATATAGACATACACTGAACATAATGTCAGGTTTGGATGTTGTGAGATATAAAAGGGATCCAATCATATCTCGGTATGTAGATTGATCTATCTTTTTAGAAGTGTCGTCCAGGCTAAGTATTGATGATAGATGCATGGGTGTACTCATTTCTTTTGCATCATCCATCTTATACTTTTTGAGAAGTTTGTTGACATACTTTGTTTGATGTATGAATATGCCATTTCCAGTCTGCTTTACTTGTAATCCTAGGAAGAATTTTAGTTCTCCCATCATACTCATCTTGAATTCTGCTGTCATAATCTTAGAAAAATCCTTGCATAAAGCGTCATTAGTAGCACCAAATATAATGTCGTCTACATATATTTGTGCAATAATAAATGTGATTTAACGTCTTTGCGAAAGAGAGTGGTATTTACTTTTTCTCTAGAGAAACCATTTTCTAAAAGAAAAGAACTTAGCTTTTCATACCAAGCTCTTGGGGCTTGTTTAAGTCCATATAAAGCCCTTTTAAGTTTGAAAACATGTTTGGGAAAAGTATCACACTCAAAATCAGGAGGTTGTTTCACATAGACTTCCTCGTTTATTATGCCATTTAAGAATGCACTTTTTACATCCATTTGATAGAGCTTCATATTACTATGAGCAACAAATGAAAGTAAGATGCGAATGGCTTCTAATCTAGCTACTGGTGCAAAAGTTTTGGTAAAGTTTATACCTTCTTGTTGAGAGTAGCCTTGAGCTACAAGTCTTGCTTTATTTCTTACCACATTGCCAGCTTCATCAAGCTTGTTGCGGAATACCCACTTTGTTCCAATGATAGATTTGTCCTTGGGTGTAGGAACTAGCATCCAGACATCATTCTTTTTAAATTGACTAAGTTCGTCCTTCATGGCGCTAATCTAGCCATCGTCCAGGAGAGCTTCGTCTATTGTTTTTGGTTCCAGTTGAGAAATTAAAGCAGTTTGAGCTTGCTCCTTAAAGGTCGATCTTGTCCTAACACGATCTTGAATGCTTCTAAGAATTTGATTATCTGGATGATAGGTCTTCATTTTCCAAGAGTGTCCAGTTGGTTTTTTTTCTTCTACTTTTGGATAGTCCATCTGATCTTTGGACGCTAAAGGTCTGGCATCGTCCAGCTTCATATCTGCAAATGAATTGTCTAGCTCTGATATTTCACTATCAGGCTTTTTGTCATTGAACTTAACGTGGATGGCTTCTTCAACTGCTAAGATTCTAGAGTTGTAAACTCTATAAGCCTTGGATGTTTCAGAATAGCCTAACAGTATTCCATCATCACACTTTGAATCAAACTTACCAAGGTTGTCCTTAGTGTTTAGAATGAAACATTGACATCCAAAGGGATGAAGATATGATATGTTGGGTTTTCGTCATTTCCACAATTCATAGGGAGTCTTTTTAAGAAAAGGTCTTATATAAATTCTATTTTGTAAATAACATACAGTGTTTACGGCTTTAACCCAGAAGTGCTTAGGAGTTGAGTTATCATTTAGCATGGTTCTAGCCATTTCTTGCAATGACCTGTTCTTTCTCTTTACCACACCATTTTGTTGTGGTGTTCGTGGTATAGAGAAGTTGTGGAGAATTCCGTTCTCCTCATAGAACCCTTGAAAACTTTCGTTTTCAAACTCCCCTCCGTGATCACTTCTTATTGAGGCTATACAAACACCTTTTTCATTTGGTATCCTTTTGCAAAAAATAGAAAAGATTTTATAAGACTCATCCTTGTGTTTTAAGAACATAACCCATGTCCATCTAGAGTAGTCGTCCACTATGACTAGTCCATATCGTTTTCTGCTCAGGGAGGCTGTTCTAGTTGGACCGAACAAGTCAATATGTAATAGCTCAAGAGGTCTAGTTGTGGAAACAGTATTTTTTGATTCAAAAGAGCTTTTTACTTGTTTCCCTATTTGACATGCATCACAGAGAACATCAGACTTGTAAGCAAGATTTGGAAGTCCTCTTACGAGGTTATGCTTATTTAGCTTTGAGATTAATCTCAAGCTTGCATGTCCAAGCTTCTTGTGCCAAGTCCATTGATTTTCCTTGATGGATACTAGACAAGATACATTTTGATTTGTGAGGTCAACTAGATTAATCTTATAAAGATTGCTTTGCCTTTTAGCAGAGAATAATATGGATCCATCTAGATTCTTGACAGTACATTTGTCTTTGTCAAAGTAGACATTGTGTCCACTGTCACATAATTGACTTATGCGTAGTAGATTATGTCTGAGACCTTTAACATATAAAACATTTTCAATAGAAGGGAAGGAATGCTTACCGATTGTTCCTATACCTGTGATCTTTCTCTTCTGGTTTCCTCCAAAGGTGACCCATCCACCATTCTTGGGTTGCAGGCTTTGGAACATACACCTTTCTCTCGTCATGTGTCGTGAGCAACCACTGTCCAGGTACCATGACTGGGGTCTTCTTTCGGTTGTCAAGCAAATCTGCAACAGGTATTATCATAGACTTAGGTACCCAAATGGACTTGGGTCCTTTTCTATTAGTTCTGAAGGCATTGGATGCCTTCTTTGTTGGACAATATCTATATTGTGTTGATTCATGCTCATTCTTTCCACATATTTTACAAAAGGTTATATTTTTACCAGGTTCGTAGTTTTCTTCTTCTTTAACATAACCAAGTCCAGATTTGTCATGAGGACTTCTTCTATACGATAGAATTTTATCTAGATTTTCAGTTCCACTAACAAATTTAGACAAACTTTCTTTTAGATGAGTAACTTCTTTTTGAAGTTCTAAGAGTTCATGAGAAGATGTCTTTTCTGAAATATTTTTAGGTTTCAAAACCTCATTTTCTTTCAAAACCTTTTTATGCTATTCGTTGAGCAAATTGAATTCTTTTGTTATTTTTGAAAATTTCTTTTTCAATTCTTTATATCCTACTGAAAGAGTTGAGGAGTTAGCAAGCAAGTCATTATAAGCTTCTTGTAAAGACGATTAAGTTGTCGAAGTTTACCTTTTCGTCTTGCTCATTGTCTGAGCTATCAGAGCTGGTTCCTGCCATGAGACACAGGTTGGCTTCTTCTTCTTCTTCATTGATGAAGATAGGTCTATGTCTTCCCAGGTAGCCATGAGACCCTTTTTCTTGAAGAATGTCCTCTTTTGTCTTTCTGTAGACTGGGACATTCAGCTCTAAAATGTCCAAGCTTTTTACATTCATAGCATACTGAAGGACTTTTTTCTTTTGGAGTTTTGTTAAACTTCTTTGTGAAGTTTTTGGCTCTTAATCCTCTTTCTTCCTCCACATAGCTTGTATTTTCCTTGAGATGAAGGATATCTCATCCTCATCAGAGTCGTCCTTCTCAGATTCTTCCTCAGAGGATTCTTCCACATTTAGTGCCTTGACACTTGATCCTCTGGATGGACGCTGGACGCTTAGAGCGATGGACTTCTTTTTCTATCCTTCGTCTTGCTTTGGCTCCAATTTGTGGACTTTAAGAGTTCCAAGTAACTCTTCTATTGAGAGTGCTGTTAGATCCTTGGAAGCTCTTAAGGCTGTAACCTGCGGTCTCCATTGCCTAGGCAAACTTCTCAAGATTTTGTCAATATGATCATAATTATCATAGGTTTTGCCTAAGGACCTTAAGGTTGTTTATTATGGTTTGAAATCTACCAAACATAAGTTCGATAGTTTCATTTTCTTCCATAGTAAAGAGTTCATATTGTCTTACGAGTAAGCTCAATTTGGACCTCTTTACTTGTGAGGTGCCCTCGTAGGCAAGAGCGAGGGTGTCCCACATTTTCTTAGCACTTTTTAGACTGTGTACCTTTTCATATTCAGATTTAGATAAGGCACACATCATAGCATTTCTAGCCTTTGAGTTTAGAAGATACCTCTTTTGTGAGATTCTGTCCATTGACTTCTTGGGAGTTCACTCCATCATGGTCAAGGGGCAGTAGTCGCCAGTTTCTACTACGTCCCACATGTCTATGTGACATGCATCAAAGAATGCTATCATTCTTTGCTTCCAGTAATCGTAGTTCTGACCTTTGAAAAGAGGCGGTCTGTTAACGGCTTGTCCTTCGTTCTCCATGAGTGATCAGGATCATTTTTACCCCTGCAGTGTTAGATGCTCAACCCCAAGAGGCCGAGCTCTGATACCAATTGAAATAAGAAAAAGTGCACAAGAAGGGGGGTGTTGAATTGTGTGTTTAAAAAAACTTTTTCAAAACAAGTAGATCAAACTGAAAAACGTTTTCAACGTAGGATAAGAGAAGAGAACACAGAAAGTTTATACTGGTTCACTCAACCTGAGCTACGTCCAGTCCCTTCACCCAGAAGGTATCCTACTAACCAACCTTAGGTTACAAGTATTGTTCAGCGGCCTCTTCAGGCTTTACAACGCATCACCCTAGATTGCTTAATCCCAAGTATTCTTTTACACTAAGCTCTTCCAGCTTTCACAACACAACAAGTGTTTTAAAAGGAAAGGTCAACTCACGTAGTGAGGATTTGAAAGATTAAGCTCAAGATCACTTTGAGGATCTTTACAAGATATTTGCTATCGTCCACTGAACGCTTCTATCAGAGTATTACAAAAGTCTTTATGTTCTTGTTCTTTTTCACAGACTTCGCCTTTTTCTATTCACTTCGCACTTATTGCTTCTTCGTTGGTGCATGTACTATATATATAGTCTTCAAGGGAAAAGATCCGTTGTAGAGGATTTTGACTTGTTATGCAATGAGAAGCGTGCAAACTATCTTTTAGAAAGGTCAGGCATAGAAGTTTTTAGACTTGCACTAAAAAGGAAGGTGCAAGGACTGCGCTTGCGGTCTGTTCTTCTGAACATTCTTCATTTGTCTTGGCAGCTTAATAAGTTGACTTGCTTATCTATTCTGCTGTGCTTTTGCACTGAAATGATGTTGATGTTATTAATGCTTCAAACAAATTTGAACGTTAGTATCACAGAAGTAGTAATATGTCAGTACGAGGAAGATTTAGCATAAATCAAATTGACGTTCAAACTAAAAACTTAGCCGTTTGAATATATGATCTTGGAGGCTTGTATGAGTTTATTCATCGGACGGTCGCCTTCAGTTTGTTCAACTGGTAGGTCCTTTTTGGCGAGTCTTCTGGACGATCTTTAACACGTCTATTGGACAGTCGTTAACACGTCTGTTGGACGGTTTTTAACACGTCTACTGGACGGTCGTTAATACGTCTGTTGGACGGTCTTCTTAGCTGTGACGGGGTTAGTTTATACGCACAAAATTAATCATTAATAAGCTTGTTATCTTCAAAACATTGAGAATTTAGACGCTTCTATGTCTTTGGTTCCAACATTAACAATTTTTAAAGAATTAAAAATAAAAAATATTTAAAAATTACAATATTTAATTTATTAAAAAATAAAACTATATATTTTTAAAAATAATTTTTATTTTTAAAAATATAATAAGTATACTAAGAATATTTATAAGTATTTCTTATACTTAAATTTGACTATTTATCACTTTTATTAAAAAATATATTTCAAGACTTGATATAAATATAGTGGGTGAGCTAACGACGGTGTTGTGATTAAGAAATGTTGAATTTCATTGAAAAGTTTCTTCCTAACTTAGAAAAGTTGAATTTCCATTTTCTTCTAGGTGGACCTTTGTTGGCAACTCTAATAACATTAAAGGTGTCTTTTAGTTCTCCCACTTTTGAATACCAAAAAAAAAAAAAAAAGTTGAATTCTCATATCTTTCATGAAAATAATTTTGTGAGAAATAAAGGCAAAAAAATTCTAGAAAATGTTTCCTAAATTATTATTTTTATAAATTTCATACTAAATATGTGAAACTAATATTTTCAAATTCAAATTCTTATAAAATTAAAATTCTCTACCTATTAAAAGGCCCACATATATCTATTATCTTTTGAAAACAGTCTTGTTTGATGTGACTACCTAACACTAAGAGAAAAGTTTTTCATTAGATCATGAATTCTAAAAATAGTTAAAACTTGTTTGATTAATCATAAGTATTTTTGAAAACCTCTCTCCTAGAAAAAAAATTTTAAATATGCTCACTTAAATGTGTTATTTTATAACAAACAAATTATTTTGGTCTAATTGTACTTTTTGCTCTCCAAATTTTACAATTTTGCGAATTTGCCTCTCTAATTTTTTTTTTTTGCGAATTTTGCCTTCTAATTTTTAATTTTTGCAAATTTTGCCCCCAAATAGAAAAATCGTCACAATTCAAGAAAACTGCTACAAAATTATCATAATTGTAGCGGTTTAAAGGAAAAAACTGTCACAAAATGTCTTAATTATGACAAATTTTCTACTTGGAGCTAAATTTGCAAAAATTATAAATTGGAGAACAAAATTTATGAATGTTTTTTTAAGGTGACAAAATTTATGAAATTATAAAATTTGGGGGACAAAAAGTGTAATTAAGTCAATTATTTTCATGCCTGGTAAGTGGTAACGGACCACAATCCTCTTTTCCTAAATTTTTATTGTAAAAAATGTAGTGAGCTATGGCAAAGCCAATATGCAAAATATGAGTGGTGCTTATTTTTCTTGCTTTGGTTTTTATAATTTTTTTGTATGTTTGTTTTTCATTTTGAAAAAATATTTTTCTTCCAAATTTACGAAAAAATATTAATAATTTGTATATTTAACTAATTTAAATAGACACTTGTTATTTAAGAGGTAGTCTCCATTTTTTTATTTTTCTTCATTTATATGTAATATTTTTTGACAATAAGTGAAGATAGTATTTGATTCACTATATATATATATATATATATATATATATATATATATATATATATATATATATTTATTTATTTATTTATTTATTTATTTATTCTCTTTAAGAGTAAAAAAATTCTAATCAACTTATATAAAAGCTCTATTTTTTATTTTATTTTTATAAAAATTACTTTTAATTTCAATATTTTTTAAATTGTGTTTCATTTGATTTTATCAATTTTTTAATTGTAGTTTTCAATTTAAGTATGTTTTTAATCTCTAAAACTATCTCCTAAAAAATTCTAAAAATATGATATTATTTTTTAAATTAATCCTAATTTAAATTTTATTCATATTTAATCCTTAAAATTATAAAAATATGCCTTTTAGCTTCTAATAAAGGACTTAAAATCCATTATTTTTATTAAATGTAATGATTAACAAATTAAACTGGACATAAATTGAAATTTTGGAATTTTTAGAAAATAAAAATATATTTAAATGTATTTTTTTCTACGTGAATATCCCAGTTAAAGTATTATAACTTTGCTACTAGCAACTGGCATTAACATGTTTTTAGGTCTTAGTTTGAGCTGCAATGGACCCCCTGTTGTAGGTCCCTTCATGAAGACTGAAGAGTAGTACACCGAGTTATTTTAGTATGCGTAAAAATATAAGGTGAAAAATTCAGTGTAGATCGTTTTTTAAAAGAAAAATAGTTTTCAGATGAGAATACATTTAATTTTGAAGAGACTAAAATGAAAGAACAAAAAGAGCAAAACTAATCAATCAAAAAATAAAAAAGAGCAAAACTATCGGTTAAAAATGACGCATCATTGCTTCATACTAAGATTTATGAAGCATGTTATTTGGCACAAAAAGATTGTTACGTTCACGAATGTTAATCGTTCCCTTGTCCCTTTGTTTCACAGTTAAAACACACTAAACACATAAAAAAAGGAAAACATAATTGATTAGTGTACGCAAACAATTAGGCCCTTTTGATTGATTCGTCTGTCTTTATACGAAATCCATTTGTTAGGATTTGACATTTTTCTTAAAATGTATAATCACATTTTTTTGAGTCCCAAAACATTGTTATTATTCATTCAAAGATTTTACTAGTTATTTTGTCGGTTTCGTAAAAACAAATCGTTTTCCCTTACAAAATTCATAACCAGTGTTTCCAATGCTTGTTTGTTGGCTTTTTGTATCAAAAAGATTGGGTTTACCGAGTGGATGATGCTATTCCCACCCCACTGGTCTCACTTTTCATCCCAAATTTTATTTGTATTTTTTTATTTCGAAAATATTCCTAACAAAAATACATTTTTGTTGTAGACAATACATAACGAAAATATATTTCCGTTATATTAGAGGGGTGAGCCTAGGTTATATAATGGAAATGCGCTTTCGTTATGAATGTATTCCAAACATATAATAGAAACGCATTTCTGTTATGCATTTAGAAATTAATAATCCGTATTTATTAAAAAAATATTTGGGACAACATTTAATGGTTCACTAACGCCTGAGCAGGGCACGCTTTTGACTCGGTGAGATCTGGACCCTTGATTTATTGTGTGCAATCTTGATCATTTCTTTTTCTGATACAAAGGACATTGCTTTTAATAATTCTCTGATGCGTGAACAGGACATGCATTTGAATTGGCGCGATCCAAACTCTCTATTCAATTGGTGCAATTTGGACCGTTCCTTTTTTTTGATGCATAGGACATCGCTTTGAATGATTTGCTAACGTATGAACAGAACAAACACTTGAATTGGTGCAATTTGGACATTGATTTAGTTGGTGCAATCTTGATTGTTTTTTTCCTAATGCACAAGACAAAGCTTTAATGATTCTTTAACACATGAACAATATCTACATTAGTATAAGAGAGATGTGTGCTTTGAAGCACTTATCATTGCCTTTCTTCACAGCCATCTTCATTCCATATTGTTTCTTCTCCTTTGAAGGTGGACGAATTCCTTGCTGTGGTGTATTATGATGGTCACATGATAATAACATTTGAAGGGGTCTTGTTTCAATGTCCTCATGGTCTTGCTTTTCTTAGGGTCACTGAGGACATGACAGTTGCTGCTCTAAAGAAAAAAATTCACGATCTTATCAAAAGTAGCAAAAAATACTTGATATTTATTACCGTCAACCTATATATTTAGGGGATGACTGTGTTCATTACTAATCTATGGACATTAAACACAACAAGGATATGGCAAGGATGATGTCCATCCTTGCCTAATTTTCTAGACTTGAGCTGATTGAGTTGTACAGTACGTTAGGTATATCTCCGAAGAGATCCTTGCCCATCTACGTGCAACCACAAACAGCTGAAGATATCATCACTTGCTTGCGTGAACCTAAGGCATCAATTAGCTTCAATGACCACGCAACCATTAGTTTGAGTGAACCATGACAATGTACCTTTTTACTGTTATTTGTATTTGTATCAAATCTATGTAAAAGTATCTTTGTTTTATCAAATAATATTATTTACGTTGCATTTATTTGTTTTTATTTGTATCGCGTGCTATAATTGTAACAATGTAATACCAACAACGCAATAAGTGTAACATATATAAAATCATGAACATCTATAAAATCTAAAAATATATAATAAGATTTGTATATACAATATAAAATACTAAAAAAATATCAAACAATAATAATAAAATAAAAAGTCAATCCTCAGAAGTGGTCGTCTTCCTCTGCCTCCTCCGCTAATAGGTGCACCTGGATGTCATGCTTGCTTGTGTAATGGCCAATGTCCCCCTAGAACATCCTATCACTGTTTGTGCCCTTAGGCACTTCCCTCAGCCATAGCACGTGCTTCATAATGCCAACAACTCTCTCCTACTGTGCCTACAAAAAAAGAAATGCAAACTTTTACTAAAAAAATGTGTCATTGTCATCGAAAAAACACAATATAAAGATATGGATACTTACCTCACATGAATGTGGGTCGCTAGACAAAGACTCTATCATAGGCTAATCATGCATAGGCTGTTGTGGCATAGGAACTTGCGGAGGATCTCCCTCCACTAGAGGAATTAAAAAAGGACAGGAAACATGGTGGAACCACTCCAAGTAGCCATCGGCAGATGTCCATGGAGCCTCGTGCGACACAACTCCTCCTCTGTTTAGCACGTGTGCCTGCCAGCCTTCCCAGTCATCAAATTGGCTGGTAAATGATGAGTATTGAATAAGCGAGGGCGAGGGATCTCCTAGATGTATCCAAACTGCCTGATCACCCTTTTCGGTAGATGGGTGTGCATATGGGTACCATAGCGTATAAAGCCAGAGTAGAATGATATCAACTCCAACGACCAGACAACTCGGTGTGCACCATATGAAACCCAAATGACATCGTTTAATTATAGTTGGTCCAGCGTTAGCCTGGTCCCAACTCATGGACTTCCACCAACAAAGATGGGGAAGTTGCTCTAAATAGCCTATGGTCGTCTCTTGCTCCAGGGTGGGGAATTGCTCATATCTACAAAAAATAAAAAACCATACCATGACCAGACTTATGTATCCTCCAAACTGCTGTCCGTCGACTGGAGTTTGGCAATGCTAAATTGATCATACAGGAACGCTAAAGCAGTTGAACCCTATTAGTATCAGTCGTAGGCCTAAAGGTCATGGAAGAGGTCTAGGTAGCAGACTTGCACATGCATCGTGTAACACCTCTATTTTTAGAAAAGGGTAAAATGACTATTTGCCCCTAGAAGGACTAGATAATTGAGAAAATATAGTTAGAAATGTATAAAATTTATTTTTAAGTCATTTATGTGCTTATAATAATTAATAATAATTTTAGAAATTTTTTAGAAATTTATTAAGACAATCTTTGTGAAATGACCAAAATACCCTGGTTGACTGCGAGAGCAAACCAGAGACTTTTTGACTTCAAAGTATTTTAAAAATTTTATACTAGGTATATTTTAATTATAAAATTTATTTGAAAGAAAAATAATAAACAAATGTAACACTCTTATTTCAGTTTTTCAACTATTTTTCTGATAATTGACTAGTTAATTCTGAAAAATCGGGAGGAAATTTCAAAATTCTGATTTCCACCATTATGCTCAAAATTTCAAGAGCTATCTAATCATTATTTTTAATAATTTTTATGAGTTGGAGCCTAGAGAAATTATAAAATGATAATTTTGTCCTTATTTCTCAATATTAAGGGCTGACATGAGAAAAAGATTCAATTGACATTAAAATGTAAATTTGATCTTGGAATCATGTCATATATATTACAATATAATTTTGAAAATTTCTTGGAATTTTCTGGAGTTCTTGTGTAAAATGACCAAAATGCCCCTAGGTGTTTAATAAGCCAGCCAATATTGGTTTGACATCCAAAAAAGGTTAAAATTGTAATTTCAATTTATTTATAGGTGAAATATTTAATTTTATAATTTTCGTAAAAAATTTGGTATTTATTGAATTAAAATGGATTTATTATGAATTTTTTTAGCTTAAAAATACAAAATAAATAGATAAAATTTGACATAAATTAATAAAAATAAAATTAATTATTTGAAATTTTTTTTGATGAAAAATAATGTATTTTTTCCAGTTTTACAGTTAATTTCATTTTTTGATATTAAAAGTCAATTTTTTTCAAGTTTAGGCGATTTTATCGGTATCGGTTAATTTACCCGCAGATAAAATTAACTTCTAGAAGCTGGACTGCTAAGGGAGCACGTCCACAACCTAGGAATAGCTGATTCATCACCCTATTTTTGATATGTGTCCCTAAATTAATTAAAAATAAATCAAAAATAAGATTTATGACATAATGGCTTATGTCATCAAAGTGGACACCTAAGCCTTCTCTTCCTCTATAAATACCTCCCATCCTTGGTCATTTTTCACACACTTCTCCCTCTCTCAAGCCACCAAATTGTTAGAGAGCTTCTCTCTCTAGAAAATTTTTTTTTTACTTTGCTTTTATGCTAAAATTTTACTAGTTTTCCAACAACTAGTAAAGTTCTCTTCCTAAGAGCTTTGCCTCAACAATTCCATCCTCTTCATCAACCACCTTAGAGGTCATGGGGGGAGTGGGGTTGGTTCTAAATTATTGTCACTTTGCATGTTGGTAGGAAGGGTTTTCCTCTAAACCCGTTTAGGCTTAAGTTTTATTATTGTTATTATTGTTTAATGTTAAACTTTAATTGTTACTAAGTTGTTACTCTGCCCAAATTTAGATTATTAAATTATGATTACTAAATTGTTACTCTACTCAAATTTAAATTATGAAATTATATTTTCTAAGCTGTTACTCTGTTCAATTTTAGAAAATTAAAATGCATTTGCTAAGCTATTATTCTACTCAAATTTAGAAAATTAAAATGTATTTATTTCGTTGTTATTCTACCAAAATTTTAGTAATTAAATTATAATTGCTATGTCGTTATTCTGCTAAAATTTTATATGATTACTAAATTGTTATTCTGTTAAAATTATGATATTGTGCAATTTCTGCAATATAAGGCAGAAATATTGATTGTACTGGTGCTCAAATTAAATGAGACCAGAGAAACCTCTATTTGAGAAATTTAGAGGTGATAAATTAGTGAGTAATGTAAAGCAAGTGATATGTAGTAGCATGACACCCTGCTAGGGAAGCTATAGTTTGATACGCTGAGGAATGAAAGGCAGGGACCCACTTGCGAAGGTCTTGGGGGTAGGCATCGAGTGGTGAAGGTCCCAATGGCTAGGGTAGCGCCCTTGAGTCGGGATATTCACCTGACCAAACTCGATAATCTCAACAACTACTCAGCATTCCAGGATTGGTTTGAGAGTATACCTCTATAAATGGATATCCTGACTGTCATTTTCCTCAATGATAATGAGGACTGTACCACATGATGATGTTGAGAGAGGTATATGTACTCCCAGTCACTTTCCAGGTTCTGTTGAAAACTATTACCCATTAATGGAAAGTATGGATCCATACCTAGTCAAGGGTAGTCTGATACAACTTAGAATGAATCTTAAGATCCTTTTTATTGTCAACTGTGTTTTATTTGTATTGTGTGGTAGAATTCCTACCATACATGTAAAAGGGATATTAGAACAAATCACCTCACCCCATTGCTTTTTCATTTATGCATGATTGATCGCGGTTAATGAAGACCCGACTATTGATGAAGACCTATAAGGCTAGTATAATGGTTTGTTATTTTATGGGATAGGATAGACGGACACTGCTTTGAGTAGGATCTTTTTGATGTACTGGGAATAAGTAGTAACTATTTTTATGTATATTTCAATCTCCTTGTATTTCATTTATTTTTTTGATTATGAAATCATGATGTACTGCTCCACGATAAATACATATAGATTTTATTTTTTTATTGTCGTTTTCAAATTATGTTAAATTTACAAATTTTTTATTATTAAAAGCGGAGAAAAATTTTACTCACATTTTTTAAATAAATAAATAAGTATGGGTTGTGTTCAATGTGAATGGGTGTCACACGTCGAGCTTTTGTCAGCAAATATTGTGTATTCGATAAGATGTAACAAATAGGTTCATGTAGCAAATGTGGTCTGCCTAATTGCCTAGCATGCAATGCATGTCTCCCTCAGCCACAATAAGGTCATGTGAGCTCCACTCGCGATTGTAACAGATATATTAGCAAAGGTCATGCCTAGTTCGCTCGTTAGCAAGCCCAAAAGTCCTCACGTGTATAATACGCATGCTTGCAGACCTTGCCTATAATAGGCAAGCGCAGGAGAGATGACACATTATTTAAAGTGATGGTCATCTCCCTACCGGTAAGTGAAAGGAGCTAGTGTCCTTGTTCCACTGCTCAACAAAGGCACATATAAAGCCCTTGTTGGAAGTAGTATACTGTGCTTGTATAAGAAGGGCGAGCCTTAAACCTTGCACAATTTCTATGACCTACAGGTGCGCGAGCATTGGCAACATCTTGCCCCTATGGCTGATCAGCCTTAGCTCAGGAAAGGGTTGTCCTAGCTATATATGTCTAGCAACATGGTCCTTATAGGACCTGAGCAGGGACAAGTCTACAAGACCTTCCTAGAAATAGAGGTCCAATAATGTGCTCGGCTAGCTCAACAAGAGGCACCTCTACCTCTACCTCTGGTACGTCAGCATGAACCTCCTCTTGTTGTTGCTGCCTAGATGCTTCAACCTGTCTCACCTGACTTGCCGATGTAGTCGGTCGTGGGTGCCTAGAAGTGCTTGACTCATCATTTGGTGGAGGGTCTCGTTTAGGAGGATGGGATACCAAACCTCATGGTGGCATAATAAATCTAAAATAGTAATAATAATTTAACAATTAGGAAATAATTAATAATTAAATATAATCAATATTATTATAGAATTATTCTAAAAAAATATTACTTAAAATTAATTAATTATTGAAAGACAAAAAATAAATTACAAATTACATAAATACTTTAAAAGACAAAAATAATTAAAAACAAATCACTTAAATCAAATAAATAATTAAAGGATAAAAAAGAATTAAAAGTAAAAAATACATAACGAAATCACGATTTCGTTAAATCTAATTTTTTTTAAAAAAGAAAACACTCACTAAAGTGTGAAGTTCCGATGAGAGTGTGGTCGCTTGAAGGGGAATGCGAGTGCGACGCTCTGGCGAGATGTTCTTTCGACAACGAAGTTCTGGCGGTTTTGCAGAGACGTGCGATGGAGGGAGTGAAAGGGCAGGTGGGAAGGGAATTGGGGTGGGAAGTATTTTAAAAATAAAGGGGTAGGATGAGAGGGGTAGCGGCATGGGTAGTTAGGTTGTTTTATTTGTTTTTGAAAAAGAAGGGGTTAAAAGGGGTGTGAGAATAGCAGCATCCTTAATGAGTTTATGTGTCTACAAATTCTAGTCCATCAGCAATAGAGGTGTATGTTGGAGGAGAAAATGGTAAATATATGAGTTGTTAAAATTCTTATATAGTAATAAGGGTATTCAAAGATTTCATTAGGTTGGATACGTGAGAAAGAATATGAGTGTGAAAAAAAGAGTGTGTTGGAGCAAATTGAATCAGTGATGGTTAGAAAGGTGAAAAAATTAGGAATAATGATTGTTATATGCGTCACAGTGAGAGAAAAGTGAGGGTTGTCAACTATTTTGTTTTTAGTGTGTGCGTGAGTGGAAAAAGAATCGGAGGTGAGTGGGAAAAAAAAATCCTTCAAAGGTTGACACGTGTATGTTGGAGCAAAAAATGGTAAATATGAGTTATTAAAATTCTTATATGGTAATAGAAAGGGTATTTGATGATTCCATTGGGTATTTGTAATTACTTACATGCGAGAGAATATGTGTGTGAAAAAAAAAGAGCGTATAGGTGTTGATAGAATCAGTGATGATGAAAAAGGTGAAAAAAAAATCAGAGAATTGTGGATGTTGTGTGCATCACATTGAGAGAAAAGTGAGGGTTGTAACTATTTTGTTTTTAGTGTGTCTTTAAGTGAAATACTTATATGGTGAGCGGGAAAAAAAATTCCTTCAAAGGTTGACACATATATGTTGATGAAGAAAATTGTAATGTATGAGCTGTTAAAATTCTTATATAGTAACAGATTTCTTTTCACAACATGCCATGTTAATCAAGGGATGCCTTCTGCTGGTTGTAATTTTTACATAGGCATTCTATGAAAAATAAGAAATGTATACATGCATTATTGCAAATATGCTTTTTGAATTCTCATATACTTATTTGTTTGTCTTCTTCTAATAGAAGGGAATAATGACCAGTAGATTCTAGTGAGAATATTTTGAAAGAGTATACATAGTGTACTTATCATTTTCTTCTTTGTGCTTGTTTTGTGAATCTATAGTCTTGAAGATTTGGTTAAAGCTCTTTTATTATTATTTTTCTTAAATCTCATATTCTTTTTTTAATACATTCATTTTTATCAGTATATCTAATTAATATGAGTTATCAAATTACTTAATTGCATAAAGTTAAACAGTTTATATGACATATAATAATAATAGTTTTTTTTATTGTTATACCTAAGAGTTAGTTAAAATTGTTGTATAAAAATTGATGATGATGATGATAACAATAACAACAACAACAACAATATTTCAAAATTGATGTGTAATTAAGACTTTTTATTACAACCCATTCATTTCCTTTGTACTTAAATATATGACATCCTTACACCAAAATAATACTCTTCACTCTTACCTAGTGTTATAAACTTCGAACTTGATCATTAATTTTGGTCGCGATGGTGAATTGTTGGCTCATTAGTTTAATTAGTGTGTTATTGACTATGCAAGTTCAAACTTGATTGTAAATTTTAGTCGAGGTGATCCTTTTGTAAAATAATTGGTTAATAAAAAATAAGCCCTTAATTTAGCTGAACAAAGTGAGATTCAATTTTCTTAACCTAAAAGCTTTTTATGAATTTTTCTAATCAACACTTTCGTTGGGACATGTGCATTGTTTTATAATTTTTTTTCTTATAAGCAATATTAAATGCACCACACAATAGTTTTGCTCCATGTTTCACTACTTTGATTATTGGAAGTTTCATTACTTTGATTTTTCAAATTTTTTAGCTTTTGTTATGCTCATGGTAGAGGTAAATCTTGTTGACTCTGCTATTAATTTTGGCAATTAGCGATGTCTATTTCATCTCAAGCTTCTGTTTTGTTCCTTACCACAACTTCTATGTTCAAGGCATTGAGTTATACAATGTTCTGATTTTGTCATGTGATCATGGTTCTTTCATTAAAATATTTATTTCTATTTTGGGTTTTAGTTGCATAAACTTGGTAGTTTTCATGGTTCTTTCATTTCTAATTTAGGGGTTTGTTATAATGTAGACAATGGAACTGATCATATAAAAGATATAAATAATTATTTTCTGTTTGTTGTATTTTTTCTACAAATTTGATGGCAAATAGTAGTTGTTGATAATTATTTAATCAATATAATAAGTAACAACAATTATTGAACTTTATTTATAGATTATAGTGGTTTGTAGCCTATGCTTATGGCAAATACCATATATAAATTAGCTAGAAAATAGCACCCAAAAAATGAACTCGAGTTCTTGAAAATAAATGAGTAAATGCCTACTTTTTTTATTGAGTGTATAAGAGAAATCTGTTCACCACTTAAAAGTTTTTGAGAATTACATTGACACATTATTAATGCTAGTTACAACCATTTAGCATTAATTGCTCTTTTGAAAGGATGCTATATTGCTCCTGCAAGTTACATCAATACAATAAGTTACAAAAATTACATTGGTCTCTCCAATCCATAACACTCGAGTGACAACCATATAAATGATCTTTCCGTCGCTTACAAGGCTAAGGCCAACTCTAAAAGAAATGAAGGAATTAAATTATATAAGCTTTCAAGACAAGCACAAACCATAGGCTTGGGTTGTTGCAAATCTGGCCATGTCTAGCACTTGTGTTCATTATTGAGGCTTTGAATTTATTTATTAAGATAATTGGTTTCTATTTCAGTAGTGAATTGAAAGGTTCTATTCACACCTTTCACGGCCACATGTTGAATAAACACGATTAGTCTTGTAGGCTGCAACACCTTCATTACTTTTGCACAGTCAAAATGCAAATTAAATGATAATATCATAAGCATGCCTTCTATTATAGCACATTAACAATAACCAAATATAATAAGCATGCCCCTATCAGAAACATGCAGAGGATATGACTAGAGTGTTAATATAAATATATGTTAGTTAAACATTAAGATATTCAATATAAAATTGGAATTATTCGAGCATATATTATAAGTAACATGTCTTGTGGTCCACCATTAGATGCTGATATCAACTTTCCATTTTTTGGTTTAGAGTGAAGAAATAAAAAGCCTAGAGCAACTTTTCATGTCTTAGTTAAACTGACATAAGAATCTTAAGCAAAACATAACTCAACAGTGATTGTTGATATGAAAAGGAATGAAGTATTAAAACTATATAAAAAGAATATTAGTATCTAATTCATAAAACAACGGATCAAATTAATGCATGATAGGCCTAGTAGACTAAAAGAGAAAAAAAAAATCAAGTTTCAACTCTAATTCACATTCTAACGAGGTTGCGGGGTGAGGTATTAGCTTAATTTTCTATAGTGGTCACTAGTCAAAGATCACCAATTACTTCAACCTTAGTGAAGTAAATCCCTCAGAGTTTCAACAAGCAACAAGCAACAAGCAACAAGCAACAAGCAACAAGCAACAAGAAGTAAGGCTTGATAGTCTTGAAACAGATGATGAGAAAAGCTTATAAAGCAAATTCCTGAAGTCATTATCCAAAATCATTAATTGCATTTTAAAATAGCTCTAGTCCATTGCATAGGAACATATAAGTAAGCATAACAGCTGAGGCAATTTAGTGGATAAACAAAAATATGAACGCTTTTTTAATTTTTCACCACAGTATCAAGAATACAAGTATGATACAGGAAAAAAATAAATATTAATAGACAAAAGTCAATCTAATTGGTGGTAAGTAGCTAGTAAACTTTCACTAATTACTTTAAAAGGAAAAAGTTATTGGTCAGAAGCTTAAACAAAGTTTACCAATTCTAGTAGGCTTTGGATATTTTTAATAGTATTTTGACAATCCTCCTTATAAAATCTAGTAAAAGATACATAGAATTCTTCAAGCCATGTTACATTCAGGCTATCTTAATTACGATGAGAAAAATTAAATCTTGAGAATTTCCATTATCCATTAAATTATAAGACCTATTTTTAATGGCTTTGTTTGCAATGAAAGTTTATTAATAAAACATTTCAGAGAAGTTGGACAAAAAAGGGTAAGATACAAATTATAGATTTGCACAATGGATATTATCAAGTGATGTTTAGTAATGAAGAAGACTACAAGTTTACTTTGTATAAAGGACCATGGATGGTGGTAAATCACTATCTTATTGTACAATGTTGGCAACCTAATGAGATTTTTTAAAAAGATAGGCATGTGTTAGGGAGTTTTCTAAAAGTGGATTATTTGACCTCTATCCACTACTGTGGAAAGTTTGCACGTATTTGCGTCGAATTAGATCTTGGAAAGCCCTTATTGACACATATTCATGTTTGAGGTTTCCCTTTACACCTTGAATATGAGGGGTTGCATTCAATTTGTTTTCATTATGGGAAATTTGATCACAAAAAGGATTAGTGTATGGAGTTCTTAAGGGTCTTAGAGAGGTTACAAGCAGAGAAACCGAAGAAGGTTGGTGTGAACCTGATTAAGCATAGGGTGGTGGCGTAATCTTAGGTTAGGTTGATGTAAGCCCTACACATGAAATACTTCTGAAAACTTCTCAAGATGATAGATCTTCATCTGACGTGGACAGTCTATGTGGACCTTGGATGATTGTGAAAAGGTATAAAATAAGAAAAAAAGGGAATGTGGGGAATACTAGGGAAAATTTGCATGTTGAGGGACCAAAAAAGCCTTCGCCTAAAGGCAAGAAAGTTGTAACGCATGGGGAAGTTGCTTCTATCAGGCGTAAGGAAAAGGGCAATTCCTTTGGTGTAAGCTCTTTTAAACTTGTTTCAATGCCCTGTGACTTGGACCATTGATGTGCGAACACCTAGAATTACTTTCCAAGTCACTTTGTGAAAGTCGTTTCCTTTTTATTGGTTTAAATGGCTATTAATTTAAAGGTACTTTTCAAATTTTAAATTTTGTTCTCTGATCAAGGTAACCCTCTCTGTCCTAATTAAATAACAAAAAGACTTTTTGTGGAAGGAGTTTTATCCTTATTGGGGCAAAGCAGTGACTGACATCCTATTTGTTGTTCTCTAATGCGAAGTTGGAGAATTGATTTTGCAAAATTTGTTCGACAACCTGTGTGGCATATTTCATTTCAATTGCAACGAGTCCTATTGTTTTGACTGGTGATACTAATCAAAACATAAAGTAGTAGATGTTTTTGATCATTTTGTTTGCTGTAGTTTTAAAGATTGTTGGGATTTATAAGGTCATTTGCAGTTGCCCTTTTTTTTTTTTTTTGCTGAAAACCCTGAAATTCTTTGTCCATTTGTATAAGCTGGTGTGGCTTTATTTTAAACTGTATTTGCAATTCTCATATGTTCTGTCTCCGGTGTACCCTAAATTTATTATACTTAAGTGTCATTTATAGAGGTGTAATTAAAAGTGAAATGTAGCTACCCTGTTTACATTGTTTGTCGTAAGCTGTAATTTTTTGGTTCTGTTGGTTGGTGGATTTTATGGTTTTGGGAAACATTGGTTGCTAGTTCCCGTTAAGACTAAAGTTGTTCTGTTTATGTCTTGACACTGTAGGTGTTTTTAATAATTTATTACCATTGTGATGTCGATATTCTGTTATCGGTTTGGTTGGGGTATTGCTGTTTCAGTTAATTTATACTTAAAAAAATGTTTGAATTTAAACATTGTTTTGGTATATTTTTTTTTTTGTATTTATAGGATATGTATGTAATAATGTTGAACACACAAGATATGTATTTCTATTTCTGTTGTTACCAGGGCCCTTCTGCTGTTATTCATTGTTGAATGTTGTTTGGTTGACAAGATGTAGTTTCGAATGAAACTTATTAGTATGAAAATAATGTTGTTAACCATGAATCATTTGGATAATTTTTATAATTTTTATTTATTTTGTTTTACTTTTGTTAGTTTTGTTACTTTGTATTGTTTTGGTGTTTATTAGTGTACTTGGATTGTGATGCTTCAGTCTAAAGCATCCAAAAAAGTTAATGAATAAAATGCACAAGTGGAATTTAATTAATAAAGCATAAAAGTAATGAGCTTATCGGTTGTGTATTGGTTTTTCTTGTGGATAATGACTGCTGTTTGGTTGAGGCTTTATTTATTTATTTGTTTTTGTGGATTGTCGGACAACCTTTGTTGACTCAAATGATTTGATGAATGTCAGAAAATGGAAAATTGTTCTACTTCCAAAGCTACCAGGGTGACAATGTGGACATCAAATAGGAACAACTTATGTTTTTGTGAAGTTCCTTGTAAGATTCAATCATTAAGAACATTTAGGAACCCTAGTAGGAAATTTTTTGGATGTGGACGATATGATGCATACACTAAGTATTGCCATTATTTTTCATGGTGTGACCCTGCTGTTGATGAAGTGTATGACAAGGAAGAATTGATTGCATTAGTGGCGAGTGTAATGTATGACTTTGGGGATTTACAACAAAGACTTGAAAGAATGAATGATGAGTTGAGGACACTTAGTAGCATGGTTGAAATGGTCAATAATCAAATGATGGAAGTAAGAAAGTGTTTTGAAGTAACTGTGGTTGAAATTAGGAAAATGAAGTTACTTATATGGTTGATAGTGTTAATTGTGGTTGCAAAATTATGCTTGTTTTTTTGAGATATGTAGTTATCAATAGGCAATTGGAGGTTGTGGTTTAACCACATTGACTATGTGTATGTTAGGGTTGTATGGATTGTGTGTTTGTGAAGTGGAAGTGGTATGATAAATAGCTTTGACATTTTTGGCTATGTTACTTATTTAGAGGGTTTTGTTTTGGATGGTGTGGAATATGCACAATGGTTGTAAAACTTTTTAAAGTATTTTATAGTGTAGTTTGTTTTTCCTTTTGTATTCTAGTTTTCACAATTGTTTATTCATCAGTGTATATTACATTTGAGCATTCGGTTACATGTACTAAGGCATTGCTTACATGTGGTTTTATCCATATAAATTGGATTTATGTTATATGACATATAAGTGTTTATATTATCTCATTTGTATATTAACCGTTGGTGGGAAATGTAAAATGTATTGATTAAGTAGTTTAAAATAAGGTATAAGTAAATTTTTTATCTTACTTTAAGCTTTGCGAATTTTGCTACCTAAGCATCTGGTAGAGCTTTCACTTAATTGGGCCTTAATTAATTCCTTTTAGTGTGACATAAGTCAAGTTACAAAGTTCAATTGCTAATTTTTTTCCTTGTGAAATGTTAAATGATATTAATATACAATTTTATTTAGTTGACAAATTCAGCATGCAATAAATTGTCCTAGAGTTTATTAACAAATTCATAAGATGTGTATTTTTCAAAGTTTTTCATTAGCAATTAATTAACATTATAATGCTATGTGTTATATAAGTATATGTTGGGGGATAAAGATGACAAAGTACGTGAATGATTGACAAATATAGCCATTCAAGTCCGCTGGCCTTTACGTTTCAACATTGTACACAAAATGTAAAACCAGACGGCAGACAACATGAACCTGAGGCCAATGCATGTAGTCTGGTGAAGTGCAAGCCAAAAAATAAAATTAAACAAACCAAATAAAGTTGTCGAACGTGTTTAGGGAGCTTTTTAATTGACATTACAAACAAACCAAAGCAAACACACAGTACAAAGCTTTGAATTTTTTTTTTAGATAGCAACTAGACGTTTTTTCTTTTCCTCCAGGATCTTCCAATTTGTAGCTGCTAGTTTTATCACCTGATCTTTGTTGGTGTTGTGCGAGTTAAGAATCAAATCTAAAGCTATCTTCATCCTTGTTTCGTTGGTCACCTACAATATTTGTATGAAAAAAGATGTTAATATGACAGAGAAGGTGCAACAAGCTATGCATAAAAAAATTATGAGTAGGAATTAAGATGATTACATTAATGATATAACCATTTGTCCAACTTGTATCCAACATCCATTTGGCAACCCAAAACTGCAATCATTACTACGTGTGTGAAAAAGAAAATAGAGTTAAGTAATATATTTGATAATGTAACAATGTATTATGAATAAAAAAAATAAGACGATGAATTAGTAATTTATGAGTCTGGCTGTTGTTCCCCTAAACACTTTAGTACCATCAACACAAAATTAGAAATGTTAGGTTTAGTTGTAAATTCAAAAGTGGTAAAAGGATTTGTCTAAGAACATTTCCTCCAAATATAGCTTGTAAAATTGAAATTGTATATTATAATAATTGATATAATGGATGATTAAGACATATGATGTAAAATTTTTGGAAAAATTTTACCCACTTCCTCACATACCTTTTCTTGGTAGCATTCCTTTGTGGGTCAGGTTTAGAGTCCAAGAAAACAGGTTTTTTTTCCCCACATGTCAACAACAAGAAGAAACCAATGCATGTTCATGTCATTGATTGGTACAAAGATCTATAGAAAAAATGATTGTAATTATGAAAAAGTAATTATAAAATAACTCTATTTTTTTTTTACAATAGATGTATGCAGTTTGTGTTGTTACCTTGGTAACGTAATCAATTTTCCCTATGAATTCATGCTGATAATATTGCATAACCATATGTGGAGGGGTAAACTAGCCTAACGCAAATTGTTGGAAAATAATGTTTTTAAATATAAGAATCAAACATTGTATGTTCCATTAAAAAAATAATATCCAATTCATTTAAATTTTGTTCCTTTTATTGCGACAGTGGTTGGTAGATGCCAAAAAGTAGCATCTGTGGATATATATCGTTCTTCAACAGTAAGCATGCACGCAAGAAGATTAAGGACCTAGACAAAAACATAGTAATAGTTAAATGCAAATTACTTTCATGTGAATACGTTGTTGTTGGTCTTACATAATATATTTGCTATCATATTCAAAGCTATACGTGAAAGACATAAATTCAAGTTATATTTAGTTGGTGATTTGAGTAGGAAAGTAACATGAAATAACAATTTTTGTTTGTCATTTATTGAATGTAGTGTTTCTTAGAACCTTTTATGCAATGTGGACAAAAGTATTAACAGATTAAATGAAGATATAGGTACATGAATGTTTACCTCTTGGTCAACTTAGCCCTTTGGCATTAGTGTCTTTAAAGTCTGTCTATCTCCAACAATCTTCGCATTAGTAGACACAATTACTTCTTTGCTAAGACAATGTACATTCATTTAGTTGTACTTGCATATCTTTCATTTACTAAATATGCTAAAGACTGCAAATAGACATATACCTATTAATTTCATTGTCTTTGTTTGATCTAAAAACATAACAGCAACAAGAGATTGAACATTATTAGATCATTTCTAGTAGAGGCTTGAATAACATATGAATCCACTATCATGCCAGGTTCATATTTGTTAAGAAAAAAAAGGTTAATGGTTTGATCTTCTTTATAAATGGTATAAAGATAATAAAATTTGTGTGTGATCTAATTATCTTTGGAATTTCTACTGATGTCTTCATTCCATCATAATGGACATTATGCACAGGCTCCATTTCCGAAAATAAGTGACTCTTTCCCCGCAATTGTTTATGAAAACAACCTTTTCTTCAAAGTATCATCTTTTAGTACATGCTTTATTTTAGCATTTGATACCTTTGTCTTCTTAGTGACGAAGGAAGCACTAACCTTTGTCATTAGGTTGTTTCAGTTTTACTATTGTTGAATCTTGTGATGTTTGAGTTTTAGTTAGTAATATAGGTAATGTTGTGTGTGCACTAGGAGTCATGAACGGACTCTGACTTGCAACAATGTTCGTAAGGTTCTTCAAACCTTTAACAATGACCTGCACAAAAGACTCCAAACATGAGACATTTTCTTCCAAACCATCCTAACAAAATAATAAGTGATATTGAAATTCTAAATAGTAAGGCATGATTTTTCATTACTCATAATAGGGGTATCTAAAAAATAATGCAACAAAGAAAATAGTCTATTAACATGTTGACTTGATCAAATTTGTTGGGCGAATCACCTGTTGGTGATTTATACAAGTTGTCTTCATTCAAATCTGGCCGTGGAATGTTGTCGATGTAGTTGAAGACATTGTAATGTACATAAGTCAAAAACTTCTTATATACCAAATTTGGCAGGAACATATTTTAAGGAGTAAACATAAACTACGAGGAATAATAAATACTGCATGTTGTAAAAGGATTTTTTTAAAAAAAGCACATGATGCATAATGCATGTCTTGATGCATGATTATAATGCTAACAGTAGATAGTAAAACCAACAAAGTGTGATTATTTATGTTGTTACACATGGAGAGTACAACAAATGCAAAAGTGTATATCTAGCTTGAAATTTTAAACACGATTGATTACGATATCATGTAAGTGGATATGTTGTTGAACTCATTCATGATTAAAATTGTATTTTGGGAAAAAAAAACGTCGAGTATCAAACCTCGATGAAATCTTGATGAACTGTGTCACCTTTGCCACTTTCTTTTGGTTATGCATGCATATTTTGGGTGTCGATTTATCTAGAATTTTTTTGTCATCCTTTGCCTTCTTTTTGTTATTGGAGACCATGGTTGAATTGTGTTCTTTGCACAAGTTGTGTGCTTAGATGGTACGATATAAGATGGCGACCTAAATAGCTTATATACCATTCTAGTGGAGGGTGTTGGCAATGGAGATAAGGGAGGTTTTTGGAGGGTTAGAATGGACAAAGTCGATGGTGGAGAGAAATGATATCGGTTCTCAACCTTCATCACGTACGCTACTCTGCAACGTTGTCAGTAGACGTGAAAGGATGAGCATGATACATATGAAATCACAAATAAAGTAAAAGGCAAAAAATAGGTTGTTTTTATTAATTATTATAAATTCCTAATGCTCTTTGAGGATAGTCAGATCTCTTCATAGATATTGTTTAGTAAATTTTTAACCTACTTGTCTTGGTAGTTGTTTATACAGTGGATGATGATGTGATAAGGAAATCTCCTATATTAATGGTAGTTGTGATAGACAATTGTTTAAAATATTTTATATATTTTTTATTTGATTAAATAGTTAATTATCACTATCCTAATGAGCTAAATATGAGAGTTAATTTTTTATTTGAAAAAAATAATATGCTGTTAGGAAGACTTAAATATCATGTCTAATCGTTTGTTGTGATTACTGTCACTAACTTAAATTTGATTGTGACGTAAATATGTACTTTAAAATATTTAAATTATTTTTCAATTTTAAATATTATTTGAACACTGGTCCATGTATTAATGCTTTATGGTTACGGCATTAAGGTCCATTATTTGGTTATGGGGAAGAAAAAAAATTATGTCCAACATAGGCTTTCATTCAATAATTTAAATTAAGGATAAAAAAAATTGGATTGTTAAAACTGACGATTGACGTGGTTGGTTTAGGCATCCAAATAATTTAAATGTTCATATAAAAATATACTTAAAATAAATACTAATTAATGCCTTTCTCTTTAAATTGATATTTAATAATTACATATTAAAATAAATATGATGTACAAATGGTTAATATAAAAATATGTCTATAATCCTTATGGTTTATTTGTGTAAATTAATAATTTAGTAATTGTTTTTTCTAGCATGGACAGAATGAATGTGACAAGTATTACACCATAAATAGGGGAGTAAGTTATGATTCCTTTGTTTGATGTCAGCGTAAATTGTGTGGTCATGTTACCAGACCATTGTCAGTCTTGAGACATGTGATAATTTAATCAGGAAAAGTTACTGCAAAATGTAGTTTTCAAGAAACTATATACACTGTACTTTCTAATAGATGTAGGTGTTGACCTTTTACATTATACTACAATTAAGTTTAATTATTTCTTCAGTTAAATAACTTTGATTTTTTTCTCGTAAGAGAGAATGATTAGATGACATACATTTCATTTTGTTTAACAAGACCATGACTACTTGTTTTTGTTGAAACCAAAGACGTGTGAAGCATCTACGCCCTTAAGTTTTAATGATAACAAAACATATTTAATTTGAGTTCTTATATTATGAAACCTTCAAGCGTCCAACATTTTATTAAAATTTGGCATCTAATATGCCTTTGAAAAATAAGTGTTCAAAGCACTCTTGTGCCTAACTCGTCTACTTAATTCATCAAGAATTTGACTAAGTTTTCAAATGTCTCATCCACATACGCGTTGTAATGAGTGCCTTATTTTCTTGTGATATAAACTAATGTTCAAATATCCTAGCATTTATGAGAAACAGAACATTCTCATATATAAGTGTAGCTTTGCAGAAAAAAGAAGCCAACTTATCAAGCTGTCAAATCGAATAAGGAATGTTCAAAAAAATAGTTCTGAAATGCAGAATTACACCTTCTATTTTGGTACAAAACAAAAGTTACTTTTCTGTCTTTGCTGCAAACTCGACATACATGCATATATGTAGAAAAAACGTTGGAATTCTCTCTCTTGAAGACTAAAGCTAGAAACCTCAATGGCTATCTTCTCAAAGGATATATATATATATATATATATATATATATATATATATATATATATATATATATATATATATATATCAGTTCAGAAGAGAAGAAACATAGAGATAACAAAGACAAGTTGAATAAATAAAAAAAAGGAAAACCATCTTTTTGTTGCCTAGACGACTTTGAGAATTATCTATTTCTTATTCTTTGTGTAGCAAAGTTCTTATACTATCCTTAAACTTCATATCCTCATATTGTAAGTTGATCCTTTTTAAACAACTATTTTACGTTGTGAAAGCTTGGAGAGGCTTTGTGATTAAAGAATACTTGGATGGTTAAGTGATCTGGGTTGATTGCTTTTTAAAACTTGAAAAGGTCTAGAAAAATACTTGCTTGTAAACCATAGATTGGTTGTGGAAAGCCTTTTGGACGAAGGAACTGGACGTAGCTTAAGTTGAGTAAACTAGCATAAAAACTTTTGTGTGTTTTTCCTTATTTATCTTTATCTAAACCATAAATGTCAGTTTTATCTTGTCATGATTTTTTTTTGTACACTTAATTCAACCCCCCTTCTTATGTGTACCTTTTTTCTTTTAGTTTCTATTTTTTTTGGAATATTCACCAACTTTCAAATACCATTGTTTGTAGAAATGTGCACATTTTATATGTCGTTCATGTATAAAAGTAAATGATATAAAAATTTTTTAATACTATAAAAACAATCTTATATAAGTATCATCGTAATTAACCTAGCTAGTATTGGTTATGATACACACACACACACACACACATATAGTGTTTAAATAATGTAGTCAACAATGTGCCAAACCACGTATAAAAATATGTTATTATATAAACCAAGTATGAAACTATTTATAGTATATACTTCATAAATACATTTGTCGTTACTATTTAACTAATTATAAAATCAAATCATTTATAATATATAAGTATTAAAATCATTGTAAGCTATATTCTTTTAAAAAAAGAAGAAAAAAATATTGTGTTAAGAATAATGACCTTGGAATTGTTGAAGTCAATTTCGTTTAATATGATAAAAACTAAATTAATGAAGTCTTTACATAATAATACAGTTATTTTAAATTAATTAATTGATATTATGTAATTTGATATTGCCCAGGAAAATATGTCAAAAAAAAAATCCAAAAAATTATACTTGTATCAACTTAAAGACTTGTGTTATACAAAATTAGCCCCTTGTTTGTTCAAGAAGAAATGGCATGAATACGAATACTCTTGAACAACTCCAAGCCCTTTTCTTCAATTCCTACAAAAAATTGATATAAGATCAATAGTAAAAGGTACAAATACACTAGGTCTAACTACTGATTCAATTTACTTACATTTACTAAAAATTGGGATCAATTAAAGTCTAAAGTAGTTAAAAAGGAGGTTTAATTGCATAAATACACACCTAAAAAGTATGTATAAATGCCATTCATCATAACCGATGTCCAAAAATAAGATGATAAGTAGGTTACACATACAATTTGACATCGTCTTACTAAAAACACACAAAAAATAAGCGTGTTTGGAGCCTTTGAAAGAGAAATAGAAAAAAAAAGACCAATACACAGATACAAATAGGTTGGATATACATTAACAATTACCACTAAGCCCCCCAGCTTTTCTACATTTCTATTCCATCAATTTTTCCTATATCAAACTAACATACTTTACTTTTTTGATTTTTTTTTTAATGTTATATTTCGTAGAGTGAGCAAGTCAGTCGTGCAGCGAATGATGGAACATTGAAACAAGGAGACTTTCTATTATCTTTGAACTCTAGAATGATTGGGATAAGCTGCAAAGCTCTCTATGGACCTCCTATCTGTTTTCTTCATTACTTCTTGGCTGCTCATCTGCATCATGAGTAGCTACAATTTCTCTAATTGGGTTTTGATGTAACTAAACTATCTTTTATGTATATTTTGTAAGTTATTTAATGAATGTTTATGTTTTCTTCATTTGTGCCTTCATTTCTGGGCTTAAATGCCTTCATTTGTGCATCCATGGAAAACATATTCTTGTCATAGATCTGAAGTGGGAATGAAATAGGGTTTATTAGCCATTTCTTAACCTCATTTCCTAATGCAAGTTAGTTAGCTAAACTAATCAAGGGATTGTTGGCTTAACTAAATGACTTAGATATGGTCTGTTAGGGGATTAGGGACTACATAACTTTGTTGGTTTATGAAAATGAATGAAGCATAGATTCATTAAATAATCTATGATTGCATAAAAGGATGGTTTAGTGTAATCAAATCACAACATCTTCTTTATTTGCTATGTAATCCTTGTTTTCGTATTTCAAGTGTTCGTATTTGAAAGAACTTTTATCACTTTTATATCACATACTCTTTTCATATCAATAGTAGCCTAAAAGTTAGTATTGCACAAGTCCCTTTGGAGATGATACTTGTACTTATTACTGTCTACTTGTACAATTTGGTACGCTTGCCAATGGGTAAACTCGCTTCTAAAGGAAAAATGGTAAATATATTTTAGTACAATCATAAAGTCATATACTGTATAGAGACTTCAATACTTACAATTTCATATGCTTAGTTTACAAATAATGTTCGTATGTATTTTCATTGAAAAAGTGACATTGTGTGGATATATAAGTTTAATGTGTAGGGTTTAGGGTTTATGGTGCAAGGTTTCATTAAACTAGTTTCATTTTAGTTACATTAGAGTTAACTTCTATTTTGCTAACTTTGTAAATTTAAACTGGTTGATCACCCACGTTATTTGATTTTATTCAGCTTAATATGTTCAATATGACCAATAGCGAGCATTGTGATATGTTAATCGATAACGAATGCATGCAGTGCTATTCGAATTAGTCATTCAGTTACTGTTGATTGTCGTGAAATTTATTGTCCGAAACATACATAAAGAAACAACAATATGATTCATTACAAAATAGAACAAACATATGTTGAGATTAAAAACATGCATACTGGATGAAAAAAGATATTGAAAATAAGGACAACACATGACAAGCAACAGACATTCTTGGAATAACTTTGACACCCAAACTTACTGAACCCCTACCCATTTAATTTTCCTTGAGTTTTGACTTGGAAAAACATTGATCTTGGACACACAATCTTACTAAACCCCTGGCCATTTTATCTACCTCGATTTTTGAGTTGGAGCGAGATTGTATTGGTAGTACTCTTCAGAGGTTATACTCTTATAGAAGGTGTATCACTAAGGATGGTCAGTGTCAGCCCTTAATTTCTCTTTCATGATCTCATTCATAATATTTGCGTTTGGATCTTCATCTTGTATAGGTTGTGGTTGACTGCTTGACTCCTTTTGGTTGTTTTGCACTGTAGTGAGCAACTCAATGCATTTGATGTTGGGCTGTTGCTCAAAGATGGAGAATATTGTTTCTACATCCACATTATCATGAAGTTTGGATGCCCTGTAGTTGACATGATCACCTGCAAAGGAAATAAGACAATGATAATACAAATTTGGCATCATAGTGGCTGTGGGCGTTGCAACCTTGCTTAGCACAATTGCTTTCACTGCAGCAAGTGCCTTTCTTGATGCGGAAAGACCTTGTATCTTTATTGATGAATGTTGCTCCTTCATAAACAGTATTTGTTAGCTATCTGTTATAGTATACAAACAGAAAAACAACTGCTAAGCTTGTGGATTAAGCAAGAGACTATAAGCAAGATTTAGGTTGGGATATGAATTAGGGTTAGCATCTGAGCTTCGTAAGAGTGACATTTATATACAAAACCGAGTATGTAATCAATGGTCTTAATTGCATATAGAAAAAGAATGACCCAAATACACTACATATTTACTACGGTTAGACTTATTATCACTTTAAATGCAAACTCCAGGTTAATTGTCATGCATGCATCAATATCTACAATAGCCGAGATTGAACGCAACAAATTGTTTGACATATACACAAATGTGTAATTTGGTGACAATGGTGAGTTGTCAATTAGCTTACAAATAGTTTGTCTTACACTAGTAAGTAAAAAGAATGGTCGAGATTGAATACAATTGATTAGATGACCCAGATTCATTTGTGCAATTCGAGCGTGTTGTTGACTAGTCATTCCTCCTGCAACAGGTTTGTTTGCCTATTGTTAGTTAAAAAAGAAGAAGAAAAGTAATAAAAGGATAGTCAAGATTGAATCCAACACATTAGATGATCCTATATACTGCTGCTAAAAAGTGAAAACACTGATTAGGGGTCAATCAGCCTGCAAGTAATTTGTCTTACATGCCTCAACAATAAAATTTAAAATAAAAAAATTTCATAATTGATGTAAGGGTAAAATAAATGATTTAGTTTATTGGTGTGGATTTTTGAATGTAGAATGATCCCAATAAATTATTTTATCACCCAAATACTTTCTTGGAGATTTTGTAATTTAACATGTTTGAGTAAATAATGTCCACAAGTACTTATAGAGCACAATTAGAAACAAAAATGAGCTTTAAAAATTATATTAAATTATAGGAGGTTCCTTAGTGTGTCTAGACTTCAACTAAACAAGGCGAACTCAAATGGACATCTGTGTAGTAGTTTTCTAAAAATAAGTTTATAAATAGGTTATAAAACAACTTATAAAACAAATCAATCATTTTTAGCTTTGTTTGTAGGAAAACCTCAACTATGTGAGTTATTAGAGCTCGAATTTGAGCTATTAGAGCTCGAACTTGAGTTACAGAAAAGTTGACAATTAAGGGATGCTACAAATATGGTGGGTGAAAAATAAGACTGTCTAGATTATCACTAAATGCCCAATATCAATGTCATAAAATGCTTATGCGCGCCATAGTATTTATTGATTTAATATTAACCTTTCAATTTTTATTAAAATGTCAGAATTGGTTAAAATTCTCCAATTTTAATTATCATCCATTTCAAAATAAAACAATAAATCATAATAAATTATTAGTTATAGTAACACACACACACACACATATAAAAGAAAACCCACAAACATTGGAAAATGGTTGGTGATAAACAGTTCGGCGTGCCTCTTTGAATAGGTGAACCATATTAGATTTTTTTTTTTATCATTTTGTATAATGGTTTTATTGCAAAACAAATCCAAAGTGAAATAATTTTTAAAAAACAATAACACTTTCAGAAAGTTATAAGGTATCTAACATTTATGTACACACATTACATATTTATGGTTTTGATAGCAAATATATTTACATATTATTAAATATTGAATGAATATATATATATATACATATATATATATACATATATATATATATATATATATATATATATATATATTCATCATTCGTTATATTTTACGCATCATTTGAATACATAATATGTTACTAATTACTGTCATTGTTATTTGATTTTAATGGGTTTGCAACCATAAATTAAAATGCCAAACCATAAACTAATACTTAATACGTTACTAAGTACATATCAAATTATATCCCAACCATTAAAGCCTAATGTTATAATCCAGATTTTGGTTAACTTATACTTTTTTTATTTAATTTACATTATATTTTCAATTAGTTTTTATTTAATTTTAATTTTTTTTCTATGTATTTCATCAATATTATTTAAGGCTTGTAAATGTAAATTCATCACACTAAATTTCATTTAATTAGGTGATTATCATGTTTACAATTTTAACTTATTCACATGTTAGTTGAAAATTAAATAGTTTTATGTCAATATCTTTGGTTTAGCGATATCCCAGGCATTAGTATTAATACTAGTGTCATTTTCAAACATATCTATTGGTTATTGTCAAATTTGAAAATTGTGAACAAGGTTGGTGATGGAGACGTCTATGGATTGACCATTCAATGTGTGTGCGTGTGTGCTCAATAATAGAAAAGCAATAAATGCAGTAATCCTCAAGTGGGTATTTAATAAATAATTAATTGGAAAACAAAAAAAATTAATTTTTTTAAAAATAATTAAACAATCAATGATATTGGATAACCCTAATACAAAATTTGAAGTCTGAACGCTCCCACTATAAGACAACCAATGAACTTCTCAGTCGAAATCGAACTGATGCTTTTTTGTCTGCTAACAACTTATAACACACAGGATCCATTTGCACTGAGTTATAAAAGTCTACTAACTAGAAAACATGTTAAACAGGTATATACCTAATACATTATTTATTTAGTTTATTTTTGATTAGCATAATTTGAAAATATCCAGCAGCACTTCATCTATTTCAGGATGTCTATGTTTTTAATTTTTATTTTTACAGTGTACGAATAACATATCTTTTAATTACATTTGCAAATATTATTAATGTCCATTTTTAACTAATAAGCTTTTGGTTATTGTCAAAAAAATATGTACCTAAGTTAAACAAGTGTCTTCACTTCATTATCCATTGTGTACTGACTACATTATGATCTTATTACTCATCATAATATATAATTGGAAAATTTTTTATTTTATTAGACTTGTTAGACAATAAGTGGCAATCTGTTTTATGACATTATGCATAGATAGGATATGATCAATGTTGTGATTATAAATCAACTAATGTGATTCTATTTTTCCCCTCAGCAAATGATTGCATCAACTGTCAATTGTATTAACTACAACATTCAAAAGACATTGCTACAATATATAATATATATAGTCATTAGTACCCACCAAATAAGACATCAAGCATTGGTACCCATATTTGAATAAAGCCAATTCTTGGTTTTACCGCATAAAATACCTTTCTATTACATTATTGGTACAAACACGTTCAACAATTACATAAAATCATTAAATAACAGAAGTGAACTTTCTTCGTCGTCACTAATGTTCAACTTGGGCCCCTACCTACAAAACCATTTGATTGTCATAATTCAGTAACATATTGGGTTTGTAAATATCATTTGTATAAGAAATGTTTGACACAATAACACTTGTCTTGGCGGCACCTTTCATGACATTTTGGAGTACATCATACCAATGAGTGCCACGATGAACGTTATGTGTCCCGGCATAAGACTAAAATATTATACATGTAATATACATTAACAACGACAAATCATTCAGTACAGTGACATAAACGTGCACTTAGTGGTTAAGTCACTTACTACTACCATACCAACTACATTTGATATTGGATATAGAGGGACTGGAGGGATTTGATTGTATATAGGAACAACTCCATATAAGGGCTGCAAAGATGTCCTTTGCAATGCAATCATATTCATTAGACCATCGTTAACAAGGGATATGTTACAAACTCTTTGATAATTTGGTTCATGTTGTATTTGTTGAACATGATCACTGCTGTTACTTGTTGGCTTCAACACGAATATAACCATAAATTACGGATCATGCAAAAATTTTAATTTTTACATCATTATTGTATAGAAAAGAAAATATCCACCATGAGCAATTGAAAAATCACTTACATGATTGCTACTCAATATACGAGACTTTGAATTAACCTTCAAATCTTTGCCATGGATGGAAAAAGTAGCTTTTCCTTTTAGTTTGGGACTAGACCTTTTCCTAATACAATTCATCGTTCCAAAATGCCTAGTATCCTTTTCATGTTTCTGTTATATGATGTCCAACAACAAAAATATGTTAAAAAAAGAGACCAAATCATATTTAAATAATGTGGTGTGTATAAATGTGTAATCACTTTTTCAACATGTTGTATGTGTGACTGCTGTGAGACATGTCATTCACATTGCTTTGATCAAATGACATTGTTTGTTGTCCCTAAAAATAAAAACTTATAATGTACAAATTAGTTCAACTATATAATAATTTAAATTAATAAAAATGAAATAATTTCATGTGGAATTTTGCTGCATTGCTCATCATTAGGCTATGAACCAGATGAACTATCATGAACACTATAGTCATCGTCTAGAGATCAAAGTGAAGGATAAGTAGTTACCAAGTGACCTTCCTTCCTATAGTTTGAACATTTTCTTGTCTTCTTCTTGTTGCTTCTCTTCCTTGCAGCGAATCTGGTCTTAACCAAAAACGGATCACAAACATCATTTGAAGGACTACTGTCTTTGACAATCATATTCTTGTAATTTGTTAGTTAGATTTAGAACCTCATTTCAAATATAATTAAAGCTATCACACTTTTTTGCAGTAATGTGACAGAGTCTATTGCAAGCTACGACTAACGCACCAAAACAAGCCATAACCATCATTTCATCATCCTTATCATATGTTCCATAAAATGACATAAACGAACTCTTCGCATCCTTCAACCATCGCTTGCATATCAAGCTCGAAGGAAATGAATCATAAGATCAAGTCGCATAGCACATATAATGTGATTGCATGGAAGCCTAGATGATTCATAAAGCAAACAATCACATGCAAATTTAGTCGCAACTTTATCATAAACTACTTTATGTTCATGACGACTATGGCAAAAATTGTCAACCTTGAACATTACCTTATGCTCATCTTCAGATCTGTTAGTCACATTCAATGCTCTAGTTGTAAAAATCTCTGATTTAACCAATTTAAACACATCCCGAGTAAACAACTTTGAAGCTGTAGCTCAGGCTTTGAAAAAAGGTAATCAGCACAGGTTTTGTGTAAAAAGAATTAAAACCACTAATCAGCTCATTGTATCTGTAATCCCTCAATGAATGCTCAAAATTGTACAAACTCAACAATGGTATTTTTCCTCCTCAAATGCGTCTTTATATGAGAATTGATCCCCTCACATAATGAAGTAGTCCTAATTCTAGCTAAAAAATTGTCACGTAGATAAGCATTGGTCCACATAAATATCTTTTAATACATTTGGGATAGCCAATTGTTTTCTTCAAGATTGTACTTAACAACCGTCTCTTTCCAATATTTTTTAAATTTCTCTTGTGTAAAATTACCATACATTGCTTTCTTGAAATCAGTCAAAAATTCTTTATTTTTCACATTCTCGCATGCATTTTTTTGCAAGGGCCATGCATAAAGCTTGTGTGATACATCTGGAAAAACCTGCTTGATTGCCTTCCTCATTGTGCCATCACCATTTGTTACCACAGCTTTCATTTCTTGTTAGGCATTGCATCCAAGAAAGCTTCTAACACCCATTTGTACATATCAGTACTTTCATCTGAAAACAACACATCCAAAAATCGTAGTTTATGCATCGTGATTTTTACCTGAAAAAATTACCAATGACTTATTGTACTTGTTCTTCTTGTGTGTGCTATCAAATGCAACAACATCTCCAAAACCTTGGAAATCTGACCTACTTGTACCATTAACCCAAAATAAATGATTTAGTTCACCTTTATTTGTCAATAAACACCTTCAAAAGAACATAGGATCATTATCTGCCTTTCCTTACAAATAACTTAAGGCAGCCAAAACATCTCCATTTTGGATTTTAGAATGTTTTTTATGCTCAATATGATTAAATAGATCTTTCATGTTAAATCTAAGACTTATGTGCCCACCATTTTGATCCATCAAGAATCCCATTATCTAGCATGTTCTAACACCCTGTACATGCAGGCCATCCACTTGAGCTTTGTCCCCCTGTGACAACTTACAGTATGAATGAATAAAGGGAACAAAATTTGAAGGGCACAAATCATGGTTGAGTTTCCACAAACGAAACCACCTTCCATATACGCATACTTTAATCTAGCCTTACATACAGTTTTGCTTTGCAATTGGTATGAGTTAGGGATCCGTGATCTTTTTTCCTGTCATCCCTTATCAAGTGCTTCTTGTCCTTAAAGCTTGCCATATTGCACAAGTACTAACGCATTATAATATTACTATCATCATCACACGCTATCTCATCTTTTCTAATTGCAAAACCATGGCATTCAACATATGCAAAATAAAATTTGTAAGCATCATGTTGACTTGAAAATTCCATGCTACGAACACCATGGACTGTTAAATCAATAAATGTCATCACACTTGTCTGTGTCATCGTAACCAACATCGGTGTCATTGTTAAGGTTAATCCATAATTCTTCATTAAACTTATTCATTTGCATTACAAACATAAAACCAAAACAAAATCATCACTACAATTACCCTAGTGACAGCAACATAGACCATGCGTTTATACATCTTTTATCAGCCACAAATTCTATTTTCATTCCAACAAATACATAACTAAATGTCCTCAACAGATATATTGCTATCCTTCACGCATATATTGTTGTCCTAAAAGAATATATTCATTCAAAAATATACAATCAACAAAATTAATTCATTCAAGCATATAACGCTATCATAAATTTCAAACAAAGACCTTTGCTTCAAATGTATTATATGTTCAACTCAAGTACCAAATCTTACACAAGGTCATCAACATCTTCGCTCAACAAGTTCACTGCAATTCACTTGAAAAATGCACATAATACCAATTTTCATCGCAATCAGACATTAATAAGCAAATAACATCAATAGTACACCACACCTGAGTGTGTTGAAGGTAATCAATATAAGTAAAAGGAAACAAACTTTATATTTTCATCAAAATCACTATAAAAAGTGTACTTAAACAATGACACATAAATATTCAAGACATATAACAAGTGAGAACAATCTATCACATGAAACATTTAACATCACTAAACTCCAAACCAAGGTTCATAATCATCCAACCCGACAATCAAAAACACATAATAAAGGACCACAATATCATTCTTTCAATAGATACAATAAAAAGAAGGCGATTCCTTCGGTGTCCCTTGTAGAAAATTGGTTTTAGTGCCCTTTGTGCGTTAGACCAATCAGAAGTGGACATCTATTCCTTCTTGTCCACATCAGCTATATGTCCCAGTTTGTCAATATTACGCTTACCCCCCTTCAAGGACTTAATAACAATTTTTAAATTTTTAATATTTTCAGTTTTATTTTAAAACTTAAATTTGATTAAAAATTTCAAATCCCTAAATTGAAAATAGTAAGCCTTCTTCTTCTTGCATGTGCGACTTGAAAACCACTATGCCATCTTCGAAAACACCAAGAGCCTTTTTTTCCTGTCCTACATGGCCCTTTTCTTCCTACATTTGCGAGTTTGAGAAATAGTTACCCCTAAGCCGTTTATGAAAGCAATGAGCCTTCTTCTTCATGTGCAAGTTTGGTAACCCTTGTATTTGCCATTTAGAAAGGTAGCGAGGTATTTCGAAGCACTAAGCCTTCTCTTCTTGTCCCACGTAGGCCCTTTTCATCTTCTTGTGTGAGTTTGGTAACCCCTGATGATAACGTAGATCATCCCTAAATTTGTCTCGTTTCTTGAATAAGGCAAGAACCCTAACTTCGTCTCCTCTCTTGAACCCAAGGTGAAGTTGAAGCCGTCTCGTTTCGTTTCTCAAATAAGGCAAGAACCATAACTTCAGTCTCCTTTATTGGACTCGAAAAATTTTCACCGCTTGTTCATTTTCTGTTGAAATTGAAATTTTCTCTAATTGTGCATTTTTAATTTTTGAAGAGAATTTTTTATTTGAATTTATATGTGCACTCTGTTTGATGGATAATTTCCTCCTTTTTCGTTTTGTGTTGAACCATAAATTTCCAATTTTTTTGGGTTTATTGGAATTTTTGTGTTGAATTATGTTTGGGATAATCAATTTAGGGTTTTTTTTGTCTAAGAGAATCAATTTTTGCTTGTATTTTCAATTTCAAGTTGTACTCTATCTGAACTCTAACTTTGTCCCCCTTATTTCGTGTTTTGTTGAACCCTAAAAATCGAATTTCTTTTTCACCTAGTTGAAGTTAAAGCTGTTTATTTTTTAAAATTGAGATACTGTATTCTATGTTAAAGTTGATATGAAGTGTACATTGTTTGCAGTGAATATGACATTTTGTCTTCTTTGTTGTAGGTCACTTGGAGTGTACGCTATATGCGGTGTTGTGTTTTATGTTATTCTAGTTCAAAATTCATCATATCGTTAAAGTGTTGATTAAAGGAAAAGGTAAGTTGTGTTCTAATTGGTTTTTGTTTTTATTGTCCATGATTTTATGCAGTTGTTTGTTATAGAAATTAATGAGTTTTTTTATTGTCCATCATTTTTATATGTATTTTTTATTATAACTCTTAAGGTACTTTTAAATCATTTTTATATACATATCATTATATCATGGTATGTTATTTCTCAATGCTCTATAGATGGCAAGCTCATTTATTTAGTCAATTATAATTCTTAATTTTATTCCTTCTAAGTAATATTTTTCAAGACTTGAAAAATTGCCCTTTATAATGTTATATATATATATATATATTAGATTTATGGTTCTGAATGTTGCTATAGCAAATATGTTTGGTATAGTAATTTTAATTTGACGTGTGTTAATGTAATACTATTAAATGTCAAAAATGGAGAATTCATCTTCTTCAGCAAGTAGCAGGGTTACCCTCATCCAATAAGAACAATGTTCTTTGCTTTTGTGGACTTTGTGCCAAGATTCAAACATTAAGCACAGTGAGGAACCCAGGAAGAAGGTTTAATGGGTGTGGTAGATTTGATGGCTACACCAAGTATTGTCCCTATTTTTCGTGGTGCGACTGAGTTGATAAAGTGGATGAGACAGAGGAATTAATTGCATTAGTGGCAGCGCAAATGTCAGACATTGTGGTTTTGTAGGAGAAGATTGAAAAAATGAACATGGACTTAATTGTGCTTAGTAAAAAGGTTGAAACAACGAATGAAGACTTGATGGTTCTGAGTAAGAGGATTGAATCTAATATGGTTAAAAGTAGGAAATTAAGGTGGCTTATATGGGGCATAATTCTAATTTTGGTTTCAAAGTGGTTTTCATTATGTTAACACATGATGATATGAATAGAAATGACTTTTGAAGTGTAGGATTTGCCTTCAACATGCATATGAATTAATATTCTTATTAATGATCTTTTGTATGGGACAACTTTTTGTAAATGGTAATTTGCATTTCTGTGTATCTACCTTGTTTATTTATATTTCTATGTATATGATTATGTAGTTGTGTACAGAAGGAAAATAGGTGATATGAATTAGAATTGACAATTTAAAGGTGGTAGGATGATGTGGCTACTTTGATAACATTGTAGTTAGGTATAACCAAAATGTTAGAATGTGAGAGTAGGATTGTTAGACATAATAAAAAGGTAAAAGTTATTGTACTAAGTGCAGCTAAAATAAAGTATCACCTGAGAAATAAGATGTTGGTAAGAAGAGGGTTTCAATAGTAGTAGTAGTAGTAGTAGAGGACAGAATTATTTAAATGTGATTGTTTAGGTCAATGAGATTCTGATATGTAAAAAGCTGATAAATATAGTTATCTTTCTTATCTTGTATTGGGTTTGATTACAATTATACTCAAATTTCAATGATTTTCTTTTGCTTATTAAAAAAAATCACTTTACCTTATATGAACATGGCATATCATGTTGAGTTAAAAAGAAAATAAACATCCCAGGGAACTACTTATATATGTGCTAGGTTTTTTGCCTTTTTGGACAGGGAACTGCTTATTTTATGCTAATATACTTAATGCCATGATCAATATCAAATTTACACTTTAAAGACTGTAACAGCAATTCCTGAAGGAAGGAAGATGAGGAAGATTTTTCCAAATTTTAAGATGGATGGAAATGAGTATAATTATTCTCTTTAGAGACATCTCTCGTCAGTAACTATATGTATAACAAATTTGATTTGTTGGATTCACCTCCTTGTTTGATATTTTATGCTTTTATCTTATGAAAATTACAGCCAATCATGTGGTAATTAATTAAGATTGAGTGTTTTGGTTGTGGAAATAGGTTCAATAAATGGAGAATAGAATGACTGCTTTTGTCCTTGTCTTATTTATACTTAACTCTGAAATCTTCAACTCGTTTTATCACACTTGCCATCTCAGGTATACAACAAAATGAGACACCCAATGCTTATTCTTTTATGAATGTTACAGAAGATACCATTTGGATATACAAGGAAAGATGTCCTATTAATTGGACTTGGAGTTACTTTACTTAGCATTGGCTTAAAAAGTGGATTAGGGGTACGTTGCCTTTTGCTCTTACAAGATCATTGGAATATGTTTCCTTTTTTTTATATTTTTTGTCCTTCAACATCTTAGCATTTAGCTTATTCCAATTCATAAGTGAGACAGTCCATAGTCTAAAGATTATTAACAAATGGTTTGTGTGCCTTGTAAATAGAGAACGTAATCACTGTACCTTCTTATAATTGTTTTAGTCCATCATGCAATTGTTCTTGGATACTTTTTACAATTTGCTAGAGTTGATTCACTACAAGCAAGAAATATAGTTCAACTAGTGCCGATTTTGGGCCTCACAGTTAGGTGGATCTCAATGTATGTCTTCAGAGTTTCAATCAAGAAAATGACATATACACAACAACTATATGACTATGAAAACAAATTGATAAGACAAAAGTAGCTCAAGCCTTTAGACATTTTCCTTTTCAGCATTCATTGCCAACATAATATATAAAACAAATAGAACCAAAAAAATTCTGACATCCAAACCATGTTTGAACATGTGGGAAAATTGTATTTCAGTCAAACATATTGTTCATAGTTTTAAAACATGCAAAAGAAGAGTACCATCATCAATAAAACACAAATAAGTCTTCATCGGGAAAACAAAGGAAACCAATAGCAACATTGTCAAATACTCAAAAAACTTCTAACGACCGACATAAATTAAAACCAATATTGTCCAAGTTAAGAAACAGATATACATTTCTTCTTTTCCTCCAAGTTTTTCCAGTTTGCTGCAGCAAGCTTTATCACTTCATCCTTTTGGGTGTTGTGCAAACTCAGAACCAATTCCAATACAAGCTTCATTCTTGTTTCATTATCAACCTGCCCATTTATATGATGAAAAAGGTATGATTATATGTTAGAAATTAATAAAACTATTCTACAACATTATAAGGTATGTAATAATTGCTTTGATTTTGTAATCCTCTAACCATCCACATTCCATCATCCATTTCGCAACCCATATGCCGCAATCATTTCTAGCATTGTGAAGATGTTTGCAAACATAATTAAGGTTGAATTATCTCTTATAAGTCAGGAAGTTGTTGCCCTATGTTATCTGGTACTACCAATACAAAATCAGAAATGTGGGGTTTTTTTGTATACCTAGACTGGTAAAATGAATCATGCAGCAACATTTCCTTTGGAAAAATTGTCTACAAAATAATATATATGGTTAGTCATTTTTTATAAAAGGATTGTTTTATTTTAATGCTATATACTTTACCAATTTTCTAACATATCTCATTCTTTCAGCATTTTTTTCTAGATCCAGTTTAGAGTCTAGTAGTACAAGTTTCCTCTCTGTCACATCAACAACGAGTAAATACCAATGGAATTGCATGTCATTAATTGGAATGAAAATCTATATAGTACAATGTTTAAAACATTATCAATTTATGTATAAAATCGATATGTACAATATATAGAAAATAACTTATATTTGACACAACAAATTTGGTTCAAACCTTGTTGAGATATTCAAATTTCCCCATGTAATCCTTCTAATAGAAATCCATCACAATTTCTAGATGAGTGGTCCAACCCAAAGCATATTGCTGAAATTTTAATTTCATTGAGAAATATAAATCAACTTTGTACATGATAAATAGTCATTGTCAGAATGTAAAAAGTGTGTTTACTAGTTTATACTGCAATAGTTGTTGGTAGATACCAAATGGTTACATAACCAGCAATAGATCATTCTTGACTAGTTAGGATGCAAGTAAGAAAATTGAGGACCTATAAAAAAAATATTTAATAAAATAATTATAAAAGTTGAAATTTACTTTTGTATGCAAAATTTGTATAAATACCACCTCTAATTAGTGAATTTTTTTTCTAATTTTATTTTGAAAAAAAATTATTTATTAGAGTGAACTAGACTATGAAGCACAAAAGGTGCCCAGTCAACATGAACATACAAGATGCATGACAATGGTCTAGAGTTTCACATACCCCTTCTAAAATCCAAAAGACTGCACGTTTATTATACCAGCTAGTACAAAGTAATAGAAGAAGGTGACCCCAAAAAATAAGACCCTTAATATATGTAGACTTCAAACTAGGACTCATATTCACAAGCAAAGTCGAAAGTCCTTAGTTGAAAAGCTAAAAGTTTTTGGATTAATGTTACGATCAAATAAAAAAAATGAATTGAATTGTATTAAATTCACTTGCACCTCCTTTGGCCAAAATTGTATTGTTATAGACTATACGCACCAACCCTACTTTTCTTTTTAATGTACTAAAGTAAAAGTTTACTTGTAAATCCCAAGTAAGTGTAATATGCACTTTTAAAAAACACCTTTCCCCCCCTTGGTATTTCCAAATGACTAAAATTACAGGGCTACATTTCAAATTTCATTCTCAATCCTTCCTATTAAAAAATAACATCTCAAACTAACCTAACTAAAACCAAATTTAATGATGAAAAAGTAGCCTCTGTCTCTTATTACTTAAAAAGGTAGCTTTTTTTTAATGGTTAACTATTTGTTGTAACTAAACAAACAAACTTTTATAGGTAACCGTAATAACATGTAGCTATCATCTGTATTAAAACATAGGTCAAACAATGGGTAAATAATTTACAAAAACTATAATTAACCCCAAATGCTATAAAAACATTCTTAATTTCAAGATGATAATGCAGATAAGGAAATCTTCATTCTAGCTATCATAGAAAGTTATTTTTTAAAAGAAAAACCCACTAAATGTTAGTGGAGATAGACATACTTATTTGACTAACTACATTTACATGCATAATAAATTCATGGCATGAACTGCATAAACTTTTTACCTCTTGGTCAACTAACGCCGTTGGCAATAGAGTCTTCAATGTCTTTCTATCTCCAATAGTTTTACTATGGGTAGTGACTGGAACTTCCTTGTTGTCAAAAGAATCAAATATTAATGAAATACTATAGCCACCTTAGATCCATTTGCCTATTAACTTGTTAAAGTTTTTGGCAACTCACCTATTCACATCATCATCCTTATTTGAACCAAATATATATGCAGCCAAAATTGTCTGGACTTCATCAAGCACTATGCTTAGTGGAATCCTAAATAACATCAGAATCCACTACATGTAAAAAATCACATTTGTTAGCAAAATGTCATATTAATGGAATATTACAAAAGACTTAAACTACAATATAATCAATTACCTTAGGTATACCAACAGTAGTTTTCATTCCATCATACATTGCATTATGCAATGGCATTATGCAATGGTTCCATCTCTGATAATAATCCAAAACTCTTTCCCACTATAGTGTGTGAGAACAACTTTCTTTTTAGAGTTTCATCTTTGTCAGAAAGATTTTTTTTTATTCTTATCCACCTTTGTCTTTTTAATTGTTGATGAAACATTGACACCTAACCTTAATTTTTCCAAAATTTCATCTGCATTGGAAGGTTTGCTCATAGTGGTGAAGGTATTCATAGGGTTGAACAATCTAGATTGATTTGTACCAACATAGTGAGGTTGTCCAGCCCTTTAATAACAACTTCCATCAACGACTCTAGTCGAGATACCTTATGTTCTAGGTCATCCTGCCAAAAATTGAAAGTATTAAATAAAATATTTTATGTATTATTGGTCATTTTAGAGTGAGGAAAATTAACATTAACTTAATAATAGAGAATTACACTTTACTATTGATTAGAGGTTATTTCCAATTTTTAACAATTACATTTCAAACATATAAAAAAGTCAAATTTATAGTATAAGACAAGGAAAAAACTATTTGTAAAAATAGTTTGGAAGAAATAGCAAACAAGTAGGATTCAATTCAACCACTAAATTTTTTTATACACATTTATTTTTTTACAAAACCAAAACGGGACAATTATAGAAAGCTTTAAAAAGTCAATGAACATAATATGGACATACAACATTAAAATGCAATTTTATCACTTAAAGATATGAGTAATACAGTTTTATAATACCTTTTCCTTTTGATTACCTGGGTTTGCTATTGGAGATTTAGGTGTGTTGTTTTCATTGATATGAACATTTGGTACGCTTTCAATGTAGCTGTGATTTTGACAAGGATAAATGGAAGTTACATATCAAATTCTTCTTATAAATATCAAATTCACAAATAGCATGTAAACAGATACATGGCACAATTGAAGTATATTATTATAGGAAATTAACCAATAGTAAGTAAGTAGACACTTAACGATGTAGCAATATTTAAGTAAGTAGACACTTAAACGCTTGTAAGTTATGATGTTGATGGGAAGTTTGTGAAGTAAATCTTGTAAAGATATCCTTTTCGATGATCATAATGAGCATTTGAAATAGAAGGAGACATAATCCACTTGCCCTTGAAAAGTAGACATGTCCCTTTGTATTATCCTAAAAACTAGTATGTCTAAATCTAATCCTACAAGAGACAACTAATTAACAAGAGCAGTTGTCATAATTTGAAATTTCACGATATTTATGTATCTTTTCTTGGTATAATTGAATTATATTTGTAATGGGAAATATTTGATTAAAATAAGCAACATGAAACTATAGTAATAATTGTAACCACTTTCAAGTTAAGCTTACTTTGCAAAACTATGTCTTTGTAAAAGTTCCCACCAAAACTATTATTCTGCATAGTACTTAAGAAAAATGAAGTGTCTTTTCCTTAATTAAGTAATTAGGAAATTCCTATGACTAAGAGCATTAGTAGTATAACTACGATGGAATAGAATTCGTGGCTAGCCAAGTCCCACCATGATTTGTTAGATAACTTAAACTAATAATGTTCATAAAAATTTTAATCTAAGAAGACCTTATTATCGCGCTAAGTTGGCCCATTAAGCATGATTAGGAAAACAGGCACATGCAAATTTCAGGTGTTTTAGTTAACAATGACTTAGTTATCTTTATTCTTGTTAAAGCAATAAGCGATGATGATAGCAAAATGAGTGTCTCAATCGTGACGTTGCTTTCCATTTATGGAAGATCCATCTAATAATCCTTACTAAGATAAACTCTATAATTTATTACCCAATAATCAATGGGATATTTTTTTTTTATTAAGTGCAAAACATGTAAGCAGCTACGAAATGTTGAATGTGAGAGAAGAGTAACCAATATTCAACAGAGGAAATTGACTTCATTAACAAGGCAAAATTATAAAGGTTTTTAATCACACATAAGCCCATGAGAAAAAAGCCCTAACCCCATCAATTATCAAAATTGTCTAGTTGAAATGTTCCTTTGTACCTTATCCTTGAATAATTTCAATTTTATCTATAGTAAATGTTTACGCATTGAACTATATTGTCTACTACATAGACATGTCATAATATCCCTTTCTTATTGTATAGTAGCAAATTGAAGCTTTCTTGAATTAAGATTAAATGGTATAAATGTAAGATTTTGAAATCCTATAGTTGTTGGGTTTCTAAGTTCCTTCTAATGACATAGTTAATTCAATTTAAAAGTGTGATTTGTGCAACCCACATTTCCTAGCACCATGAAATTTGGTACAAGTTTGTTTGTGATGTGTTGGCTGTAACGCTGTAATTTTCTTAATGTATGATTTAGTGGTTTAATAACTAAAAAGTGAAATTTGATATATAATCTAGGTGATTAAAAGAAATAAATGAATTGTTGTTATGTATGGTATGTTGCATGTAGTGATGGTCTAATGTTGTTGGTTTGAAATTCGGATTTGAATTTAGAAAACTTGAGATATTTGCTTGAGGCAATGTGGGTATGCTGTGAATGTGATGTTGGACTTTTGAGAGAAAACAGTTAAGTTAGACCAGTTTTGAGATAAGGAAAATGGCTTGGTGAGGTTTGGGCCTCAATTGGCCAAAAGTCCATGTGAGAGCTCTAGGGAGGTCGGATGTATATAAGGAAGGAAAGGGGGATTTCCTTTCATTCTCTCATTTATTTCTCTCTCTTAAATTCTCTCTCAATCTCTCTCTAGAAACTGTTGAGTTTATGGAAGTATAAATGAGGTTTGAGCTTGATTTAGCAGTTGTGGTAAGGAAAGGAACGATCCTAGCTAGATTTGGCTTAAGAACACCGAATTCTCAAGGAACCTAAATTCAGATTCAGGAACTTTTAGAGGTAAGGGAAGCTTACAAATCGGTTGTTTTGTGTTAGTAACTGTTGGTATACTGATTTCTTGCCTTATGATCGGTTGAATCTCTGTGGATGTTGCCATTTTGTTGGATTTAGGTGAAAACGGGTTTTTGGGAGAGAAATTGATGATTTTGTGATGAAATGTTGATTTGATTGTATGATTTGGTTGGTATTAACTTGGTTGAGGTGGATTGAGGTTGTTGGTACACCATTGATTTGAAAATCTATGTTATTTGATTGAAAATTTTGAGTTTTCTTCGAAGAGAATCGCATTTTTTTTTAAATCCTCACAGATAATCGATTATGGGGATCACATAATTGATTATCTAGAGTTTCAAAAACTGTTTTGTGATTTGGTTTTGGAAATAATCGATTATGGCCATCCGATAATCGATTATCTACTGTTTAGAAAAAAAAATTCTGGATTTGGTTCGAAAATAATCGATTACGGGCATCTGACAATTGATTATCTACTGTTCAAAAAAAAATCTGATGCATTTTGCTACAGTACAAATCTGTTTTTCCAGATCTAAATGTACTATTTCATATTTTTAAAGTTTTCATTCCAAAATGTGAAATTTTATGAATTTCAAGGTTTATTAATCCTCCAAATAGTTTTCAAAGAAGGTTTTGGTTTTGTAATTGTAGTTGATTGTTGGATTGGTTGTGAAGTGGAAGGTTGCTTAGATAGGACCTCCGCTTGTTATGTATGATATTGTTTCTCATGGGGTGGGCTGCTTAGGTAGGGCCTTACCTGTTGATTTTGATTGAGGCTGGATTAGGGCCGGTATGGTGTTGATGGATGTTGAGTGGCCGTGTGAAGTAGCTGCCAATGGACCTCTTTGCCACTGGTTGTATTGATATACTTATATATGTTGTATGTTTATTGGTTGTGGTTGAGTGGTTGATGGTGTGAGTGGTCATGGGAGGTAATTGACGATGGACCTCTTTGCCACTAGTTGTATTGGTATACATATATATATGTCGTATGTTTATTGGTTGTGGTTGAGTGGTTGAGGTGTGTAGCACATGCATTCATGCATAGTTGGTGACTGAGGTAGCTAAAGATGGACCTCATGCCGTGGTGTGAGTAGGTACGTAAGTTGGATGGTGACTAGAGTTGGAACTCAGATGGGCCTCCAACCTAGTGCTGGATAAGACGTGGGGCAGCTAACGATGGGCCTTTGGGGATAAGTGGATGGGCAACTCCACAGGAGGCCAAGGTGATGCAGGCCTTGTGTCGTGGTAAAGCCACCACCCACATACACTTATCCTGACAAACCACTAAGCTTATCCGCAGATCAGAGTTTGGCAATCCCTGAATGGTGCTTAGATAGGCCACAGTAGAGGGTGAGACCTGGTTGATTGCCCTGATATGTTGTAAATCTCTTGAGAGTCGTGTCATCATGCATTAACATAGTTGTGACGGATTGGTTGTGATATGGAGTTCTGGATTGAGAACTCTTTGCCATGTAAATGATTGCTTTGTATATGTACATCTATATGTAGATGTTGAGAACTTTGGATATATGATGGTGTGCCATATACTTGTGGTTGAATATTGTGAATTGTTGATAATTTCCAACATCGTATGCTTTGCCGTTGTTTTAGTAAGCTTACCCTTGCCAGTGTTTTGTTGTTGTTGGTTGTCCTGTTGTTGTTGTTGCGCTGATGTGCCTGTAATGATCACGTCCTACGGCGTGGGAGCAGACAACAAGGCTTCAGTGGACCCGGCTACCTGGAGATGATGGTGGAGTTGCTTGCGAGACAACTCATTTTGTTTTGGAAGTGTTGTTCCGTATAGTTATTCTTTTGATGAGATTGTATAGATTGACCAACTATAGGGAGTGAGTTTTGCATCCCGCTTCCCCAGTGGTGTATATTTTGATATGTTTGATATGGGTTGGTGTTATCCCATTGTTGTGTATGACATAATGATGATAGATATACAGATATACATTTATGATACCAGGAGAGATAGGTGGATCTCTCAATTGATGTGTATGACTCATATACAAATATTATATGATTTTATTCACCTGATAACGTGTATGTGATGTATGTTTAGTAGTGGCGGTTGGGTCGTTACATTGGCTAATAGTAGTTAAGAAATTTCTTCATTTTGGAGACATCAAACATTTTGAAATGGAGTTCACCTAGAAACAAATGTATGAATAATGTTACCAAAATTTATTTACATAATCATACCTTGAAGATATATCAATGAATGGTTTCTCTTTCTCGTCTTTTATGTTACGCCTGAATGTCCTATGAGTGGATACCATTGTAGTCTTTGTCTTAGTGGACTGATTCTTGGGACGATGAACCATTGGAGTAAGGTGTTTTTTTTTTTTTTGTTCTGTCTGAGCATAAACCAAATGGCAATGTATTGGTACTTAAAAGATTTAAATAACATGGTGAAATGTGGAGGGAGATGAAGTGTTACAAGCTAAAAGGTTGATGGAAGCCGAAGTGTTAAACAAAGATGGAACCGAGGCGTCAAGGTAGATGAATGCTGGATGAGAATGGGAGATGCAATTTCAAACCATACCAAACCCAATTCATTTTAGATTGGGAAAAAATAAAACTTTAAATGTTGTCTTTATGCAATTATTGGACAACTTTAGGGTGGGAAAAGGAATTAGAGTTTCGCATGATGAGTTAGTAATTTTTAGAACATGTTATCAATTCAAGCAATGTGATTGGTTTTTTATTTAAAAAAGAATTCCATTAAGAAAGATTTTGTGTGGTTTAATATAGCTTAGCTTATACTTATGTTAAAAAAAAAACAATGACTCAATTAAATATTAATTAATTAATTTTTAAGAACATTATTTATAATTAATCATTAATAACATTATAGTAATAGGTAGCTACACATCACGTAAATGTAAAAGAAGATTTCATTAAAAAATAATTATAGAAAGTGCTAACATAAATAATTATATGTAATAATGTTAATTTTCATATACATTATAAAATGTTCTGACATATTTTATTCATTTTTGTTAGTACTAAAATAATATATATTTTTCATTATTTAATATTCAATACCCAATATTTTTTTAATTTAAATAAGAAATTTATAAATGAAATTAATTAAATAATACAAAAAATTCGGCACAGGTCTTACCAATTTAAACAGCTACATACCATTGAAATGTGCTTTCCAATTTTAATATTTTAATAAGTGTTAGATAATGCAATCTATTCTAATGAATAGGATGGGACATACTATATTATAAAAACTGACACACGTAATTCACTTAACCAATAGTATAACTGTTTCAAACTAGTTGGATGTTTAGTGTACTGCTTTTTGAAAGAAAGAAAAAACTCCCACCCTATTGAGTAAAAACTAGTCTTTGAAGATGTGACCCTGAAATTAATTGACAATTTTCAATGACCATCATGTGTGGAACACTTTACAATGCATTGGTTTGGTTTCCTTCACTCTAGATACAAGTGTAGATGAGTTCTTTACTCAGTTGATCATTGGTGATCTTTGCGTTGCTGTCATCTAGTTGTAAACCAAAGAAAAAAAATAAAAGAAGGTAAAACTTAGAAATAAAAAATGTTGATATCCCCAATCAAATCATTGAAGGGATTAATGCTTATAATATTAGTTATTCTTTTAATGTTGTTATCCTTTTTTTAGGAACAATACCTAACAACAACAACACAATAATAATAATAATAAAAGTCTTGACTAATTATTGATAAAAAAAAAAAGTGTGGCAACAATTGCATCTACAATATTTGGTTATTAGTTATAAAAAAAACTATTGTACATAGTGTTAAATATTTCTCCTCTAACCAAATATTGTTTATAATTTCGGAAGGATTTTTACTCATTTAAATATTAGATATAGAATTTTTATATAGCATATTTGCCTTATTATTTAAAGAATTTCGCTGATAATTTTTTTTATAAATTTGTTTATCATTTTATCAATATTTTTTCCTTATTATTTATAATTCATATAGTTTTTAATTTTCAATAAGCTTTAAAGTTAGATTAGAAGGACTTTTTAAGTAGTGGTTGTATATTGGATTAAATGTATATGTAAAAAAAAACTGTCAATTTCAAATTGTAACAATTTTTTTTTTACATTGTTATAATACTATTAGACTTGATATACCCATCCTCAACCCAAGTAGGTTTTCACTGTTGGTTTAGGTTGGATTTGATAATATTATTCTTCAAAAGCATTAAAAATTGAATAAATCATTTTTAATTTGTTTGAAATGTATTCTCCCTTATCTTCAAATCAAACCAATTCGTGACCATTCTTGAACCAGAAGATTGTAAAACCCAATACGACAATTGTTTGTTTGGTGGCCAAGATGTAGTAAGATAGTATAAATATTCATTGAATTTGGTTAAACACCACTAGTTCACTCAGGCTTTGGTGACATTAAATAGTAACCAACACTTAGAGGTATCAAATGGGCCAGCCTAGTCCAACGGGCTAAGCGTAAAAAGTGCGCCAACCCAAAGGTATAACTGTTGTGTTTTTTTGGCTTGGCGAGCCTATTAGGCTAGGCCAAAATGGCCCATGACTTTTTTTTTCCTAATTTTTTTATATATTTTACAAAGAAAAAAATAAATAATATATATATATATATATATATATATATAGACCAAGCAAAATAGGCTTGGTACCTTGCAGACCAATTTTTCTCGAACCCGAGCAGGCCTAGCGAGCCCATTGGGCAGGGACATTTTGGCTTGATTTTTTATAGCTAAATTTTTTATGGCCTAGCTCAACCTAGCTCTTTGGGCCATCAAGCCGACTCGCTAGGTTCGGGCCAATTTTGTCAGCTCTACCAACACTGGATCAAATAAGTTTCATTAGATAATTATTAACCATAACTATATCAATTAGCATCATTATGCCTTCGTCAGACATCATTGGATCACATGGCCAACTCAATTCATCTAGTACGAACTTCCAACCCAACCCCACTTAAGCCATTGTTATGTTTAATTAAGCCTCCTTGAAGTATAAATGAGCTGGTGGTGCCTGACTTGAACCAATGAAGAATAAGAGATGTAGTGATGTTGAACTTAGCTCCAATGAAGTATAATTGAATGATTGTAGTCTGACTCATGCTAAATGAAACTTAATTCATTTTAGTAATGTATGACCTAAGCCCACTAAAGCCACTTTGACATAATGATGTTTGATTAATCCCACTGAATCCCATGTGATCCACTAATGTTTGAACTAGACCTAATGATGCCAAGTGATATAATTATGGTTAACCAATGCCTAATGAGGCTTAAATGATGCAGTAATGTTTAAATGATGCTCACCGAACCCTAAGTTAACCAATGGTCTTTGACATAAACCAAATGAGTCCTAAATGATCTAATAATGCTTCACCTAGGATAATTGAATCATAAGTGATACAGTTATGTTTGATCCTTTTATATGGTTTGATTTTTATTCACCCTTATATTCAAATCAAAATAATTTGGGACCATTCCATGAACCATAAATTCGTAAAACCAAATATTATAATGATTTGTTTTGTGGCTAGTATATGGTATGCACATAGGATATGATTTGATTTGATTGTCTTACTATCTATCTTATCATATTGGTGCAATGTATAAGATAGTATAGGTCAAAGAAGACTTCGCTTAAATAGGAATTAAAAAATATAGGTCAAACATGATAGGATAAACCCTCGACCTTAGACTATATACCTAAACCCTAACCCTGATTATATTCCCTTACGTTGAATTAACAACCCTAACACTTAACTGTTAACCATTAACATTAAAATATTAACTCTGAAACATAAAAAATGTCATATAGTGCCCTAAATGCGAAAACTTTTAACCATGAACCCTACAGCCTTTAACATCTAAAGTCTAACACTAATCCTTAAAGCCTAAACCTTGGACCTATTCCATATACCTAAAAACCTAACCGTAATTATATTCCCTTACACCGAACTAACAACCCCAACCCTATATTGTTAATCGTTAACATTAAAATTTTAGATCCAAAACCTAAAAAATGTAATATAGTGTCATGTGATTGGGAAATTTTTTTATTGTGAACCCTATGGCCTTTAACCTCTAAAGTCTAATACTAATCCCTAAATCGTAAACCTTGACCTGTAGACAATATACCCTAAACCCTAAGCCCCAACATTGAATATAAACCTTTTTGCAAGATTAACAACCCCAACCATATATCATTATCATTAACAATTCACTGTGATGCATGAACCCTAAAACCATATGGGTAATTTAAAAATAGTTCTGATAAAATAAAATAATAATAAAAATAAATGAATAAAAGATATAGATTAACCTTGGTTAAAAAAAATGGCCTTGATGATAAGTTTTAAATAATACTAAATTAAAAAATTAAAGGAATAATAAGACAACGAGTTCTTTCAGGCTAATTCAGGTTCTATGCGTCAAAATTCGATATTTTAATCAATCTTAACTGATTTGTCATTTTAAATGTATGTATATTATTACGTAATTAAGTACTTATATTATATATTATATATATAATATACATATGTTATATAAATGTATATATAAATACATCTTGTCAACATATGTATATATATATATATATATATATATATATATATATATTAAATCAAATGGATTTACATATTTATATAAAATGAATAATAAAAATGCTATTTTTAATTTGAATAGTGACATAAACGTTGAGTTTTAATGGCTGTTAACTCTCTTTTTTTCATGTACTTACTTTTAAGTTGCTAACATTTAACTTTAGTTATAACCTTAAACAACCCCAAAAATAAAATAAACATATAGACACATTTTTTATGTTAATGCACAAAGGAGAAGACAGAGCACTTTTTTAGGCTATTTTAACAAGTAAATCTATTCCTTTAAAAAATATAATTATTTGGACTGTGCCACCGTTTCATTAACCTATTATGATAAGACATATTCACATTGAGGCACACTTTTAAGGCCACCGACTCATTAACCATTAGACATAATTTTTTTTTAAAGTGAATTAAACAGTACTATTTCGTTGACCTATTACGTTGGGGCAATTACTTTGAGTACCTATTACAAAGACTTAATCATTTGTTCTATTGTATCCACTTCAACATGAACTGTTGAAGCTTTATATGAAGTTTTTCATTTATGTATCCCATCACCATTTTCACTAGCACGCTTGAGGAGTCTTTCTAGCCCAATGTAAAGAAGATAGCTATCAATATCACATAGATAGAAGAGGTTAGAACTACTACATTAACAACCCAGTCCCAACCCAAGTTTTCCTTTTACATTCAAAATGTCCTTTTCTTGTTATCTATTTTTATTCATTTCTCCGCATTGTCATTGATATTTTTCTGGGTATTTTGTTGGTTAAAAAATTTTTAAGGCACCAAATTGAATAATTTTCTTAGCCCAAGTTCAGTGTGGAAGACAATACCTTTTTTTTTTTTTTTTTTGTAATTTATCTTGATTTAACCTAAACATGTTTTGTAGAATACAATTCATATAATCGATTGCTGTCTTGGTTGTCAAAAAACATTGTCATATGATTATTATTATTTTGTTTAGAAGTAAAACTTTATGCAAAGTACTTTGTTCTTGGTACTCTATTTTTTTTTATGTTAAAAATGTTTAACATAGCAAACCATTAATTGAAATCAAATGGCGACGAGTTTTTCTTTTTCTTGAAAATTATTTTTGTACACTTTATCATTTATCATGAGATAGTTGATCTATAAATTTTATTTTACATTTTTTAAGGTACGAGATGTCATCAACTTTATTTTATGTGTAGATTTAGTATTTCATTTATTTTATTTTATTTTTATTGTATTTTTATAGGATGCCCTCATGTAATCATTCATTCTTTTAGGAAAGGAGTAAAAAAATTCGGCTTCTTTAGTTAAGGAGTATGTAACTATGGTGGAAATTGTCTTTGTTTTTATGATTGTGAACTCCCTCATAAGATGTGGACATCGCTTGGCTTCAATGATGTCGGATTTTTTTGTTGAGCATGACTTTGTGAATTGGATAACGATTGGCATGAACTCTAATTCCTCTGTTTTTCTTGCTACTATTTGGTCAGCTAGGTCAAGCGTCTACTGGTATATAATAAAAGTTGTTGGCTGGATAATGATTTTGTGATCTACCTACTAAATCTTTTTGATCCATCTTTGTGTAATGAAATAGAGTTAATTGTATTTTTTTTAGTAAGAATATCTCATATTATATTTTTCTTCTTATTGAAGACTTTGGCTTCATTTAACACTATTTTCTATTATCTTTTAAATTTTTTAAATTATTAATTATTTTCAAATTTTATTTTTTGTATCAATTTCCTATCAGTGGCTCCCATAATGTAATATTCTTTTTTCAAATATAAGTTAAAAAAATATTTAAGCACATTCTCAAATTGAATTTAAGAGTAATTGAAGATATACTTACGACCTACATAATTTTTATGACATTAATAACTACGTATGATTCTTTACCTGGGAGTGCGGTAGCAACCAATCAAGCTAGTATAATTGGCAATTTTTTTCATGAAAAGTAAACAATAAAATACTAAAATGGATTGATTAATTGCTTGTATTTAGGCCTGTTAGGTTTAAAATCAGGTAAAATTGGTAAGGAAAATTAAACAGTAAAATGCTAAAAGGTATGTTAAGAGTCTAAATCATTTAAATTAGAATCTCTATATAATTCTTACAAACAACCTTGGTATACCTACATTTCTTCAACACACCCTTCAATGGATACCATTGACTATTATTCACAACCCCTCCCATAGGATGTGTCACAAGCCTAACCACCGACTCAACAAATTCTTGCTCGAGAAAAAGTAATTTCCCATTGTCACTTTGAAATATAATATTCAAAGTTACTTACTAGTAAATTTAAAAGTTGAAATAAAATAGAACATATTACTATAAGGTTCGTTGGTGGATACTTACTATTAGTAATTCATTTCTATTTTAATACACTAAAATATATCATATTAATTTTCAAGGAAATGACAATATATTATTTTAAAATAGGAATACAATGAAATTTAGGGCTCAACCAAGGTTTCGTCATTGATTAGACATTCATGCAATGTGAAAAGAATCCAATTTTACACTCCTTTGACAACTGACCGTAAATCATTTCCTTTCTGGTAAATTTAAAATGTTAAAATAGTTGAATTAGATAAGTGCGCTACATGGGCCATATCGGGCTACAGCATGCAATAAACATGTTGTTATGGATGGTCTTGAAAAGGATTTCTATGAAACATTAACGATAAAGACTCAAATGAATAGGCAATATCTAATGAGTACTAAATGATTGGCACTTGTAATATCGGGCCAATTCAATTATGACTTCTAACAAAAGTAACGCATTCATCATGTGTCGGAAATTTCAATCAAAATACATAAATTCAAAAAAAATAAACTACAAAAAAATTAAGTACATAAAAAAAGATGGATTAAAATTTTACCTCCAACAGTCTAATTTCATAATGAACTAGTGACACAAAACTCCAACAGTCTACTTCAGTTCAATCCAATTGCATATTCTAGTAGCTTGTCACGTGATTTCATAAAAGGTACAAAACTCCTACAAACTATTGCTCACGTGATGGCACTAACAAAAATGAACCACATCAAATATAATCTGCATATTAGTCATTGATAACTTAAGGAACATGCGTCCCATTTTTTGTGCTGCATAAAAACCACATCAAATATTAATCTACATAATAGCCATTCGGTGCTGCCCATGTTATCTTTCTTTAGCATGTCATTGTGTATTGTTTTAGGAACATTCAATACATTCATAGTAAATGATTAGTCACGTGAACAACTCCATAACTTACATTCATACCACTAAATTTTGTATCCCTGATGAAAAGAAATTCTCATTAATTAATTGAATCAGACATAAAAACCAAATGAGGACCTATTAGACACCCCCCCCCAACACACACACAAATATAGCCTGCAAATTGAAACACGAAACACCAAGTCCAAATAATGACAAATGAGTGCATACAGGACATAAAGTAATTTTCCACACATCATTGAACAACAACAACAACAACACACTAATGAACAAAATTATGCTCAAAATCATATGTTAAACAGAATAAAAATGATAGATGAAACTGAGCCACAAATTCACTCAACTGACTTGCATTAACAATTGTATCAAATTTCATGGTTAAAAATCAGCTACCTGTCCATGACATACCAAAAGCTGCAACAAAAAATTGGAATTTGACAAATAGGAAGACAATGCTAAAAAAATGCTAAATTAAGACATGAAATATAGTAATTGACATAAAATTCAAAGTATATCAATTACCTAAGAATGATTTAAGTTTTGTTAAATTCTGTCCATTTATCGTTTTTGTTCAACCTGGTTTCCACCTATGTGACATAATTTGTATAAATTTTAGCCAACACAAGTTGTACATGTGTTACTACAAAACAGTTAGAGAAAACACAACTTACTAGTCCCACTTCCTCTTTAATTACTTGTTGAAGTAGATCGTATCAACTGGTCCAGACATTATTGTTATTCACAGCACCATAGTTTTGCATAAACATGTAACGACAAGTTACATGACATTAGACCCATGACATTCAACAATATGACAATCAAAATAGAAAAACAACTAACCGGCATCAAAGGCATTGAATTTGGGATTGCCAAAGTAGGCGGTTGTGGTAAGTGTGGATATATAGGAACCAATCCATATAGGGGAGGCATAAACTGTAACACCCATATTTTTTCATATCAAATTATTTTCTTAATTATTCTATATTTGTTTTTGGGGAATTAGATGAAAATCTTAAAAATTTAATTACTACAATTATGTAGTACTTACTTTAGATTTTTAATAAATTTTTGGGGAATTCAGCTTAAAATGGGTACGATGACCTGTTTTGCCGCTAAAATATCAGATAACAGAATAAAAAAAATTAGTTAGAAGTGTTTACAAATTCTTTTTAAGTTATCAATATACTTAGAATAATTAATAATAGTTTTAGAAATTTTTTAGAACTTTATTAAGATATTTTTTGTGAAATGACCAAAATATCCCTGATTGACTGTGGGAGCAGTTTCGAGACTTTTTGACTTCAAAATATTTTGAAAATTTTATACTAAGTATGTTTTGTTATAAAATTTTATTTTGAAATAAAAATAGTGAAAAATATAATAATCCTATTTCTATTTTTTCAATTGCTTTTTTAATATTTGACAATATAATTTTGAAAAATCAGGAAGGAATTTCAAAATTTTGATTACCTCCGTTATGCTCAAAATTTCAAGAGCTATTTAGTAGTAATTTTTAATAACTTTCTGGAATTTCTGTATAAAATGACCAAAATGCCCCTAGGTGTCCGGTAAGTCAGCCAATATTAGTTTGACATCCAAAAATGGTGAAAATGGTAATTTAAATTTATTTATAGGTGAAATATTTAATATTAGAATTTTCACAAAAATTTTGGTATTTTTTGAATTAAAATGGATTTTTTATGAATTTTCTAGTTTAAAAATACAAAATAAATATAGATAATTCGAATTAAATTAATAAAAATTAAAATTTATTATTAGAAATTTATTTTTTGATGAAAAATAATTTATTTGTCTAATTTTTCATTAAAATGCATTATTTTGATATTAAAAGCTAATTTTTCAAGTTTAGACATTCTTATCGGTATCGGTTAATTCACCTACAGATAAATTTACATTGAGGAGCTTGAAGATTGCTCATATAGCATGTCCCCAAGCCTAGGAGGGTTGATTCACCACCCTAAATGGTGTATGTGTCTCTAAATTAGATTAAAAATAAATAAAATTTAGATTTATGACGTAATGCTTATATAATGGCTTATGTAATTTTGTGGACACCTAACCCCTCCTTCTCTATAAATAGCCATAGTTTGGACCATTTTTCAGCACCTCTCCCTCTCTCAAGCCACTAAATTCTTAGAGAGCTTCTCTCTCTAGAAAATTTTCTTTACTTTGCTTTTACGCTAAAATTTTACTCATTTTTCAACAACTAGTAAAGTTCTCTTCCTAGGAGCTTTGCATCAAGTATCCCATCCTCTTCATCAACCACCTTAGAGGTAATGGGGGGAGTGGGGTTGATTCTAAATTATTGTCACTTTGCATGTTGGTAGAAAAGGTTTTTTCCTAAACCCGATTAGGCTTAAGTTTTATTATTATTATTATTATTATTATTATTATTATTGTTATATTGTTTAATGTTAAACTTTAATTTTTGCTAAGTTGTTACTCTTCCCAAATTTAGATTATTAAATTATAATTGCTAACTCAAATTTAAATTATTAAATTATAATTACTAAGTTGTTACGTTGCTCAATTGTAGAAAATTAAAATGCACTTGCTAAGTTGTTATTCTGCTCAATTTGAGAAAATTAAAATGAATTTGCTAAGTTGTCACTCTGCTCAAATTTAGAAAATTAAAATTTATTTATTTAATTGTTATTCTACCAAAATTTTAGTAATTAAACTATAATTACTATATTATTATTTGTTTTGATATTATGTAATTTCTGCAATATAAGAAGAAATGTTGATTGTATTGGTACTCAAATTAATTGAGACAAGAGAAACCTCTGTTTGAGAAGTTAGAAAGTGATAAATTAGTGAGTAATGTAAAGCAAGTGACATACAGTAGCATAACACCTTGCTAGGAAAGCTATGGTTTGGTACATTACGGGATAAAAGGCAGGACCCATGGTTAGGTCTAGAGGGTATGGTATCGAGTGGTAAGCGTCCTAATGGCCAAGGTAGCACTCTTGAGTCGGGACAATCACTTAACAAACTTGATAACCCTAACAACTGCTCAGCATCACCAGGATTGGTGAGAGTATACCTCTATAAATGAGTATCCTAAATTATTATTTTGTTCCTCAATGATGACAAGGACTATACCATGTGATGGTGTTGAGAAAGGTATATGTACTCTCAGTCACTTCCCATGTTTTGTTAAGAACTATTACCCACTAATGGAAAGTATGGATCTATATTGAGTCAAGAATTGTATAACATAGAATAAACTTTAGCTTCTCCTTTTATTGTCAACTGTGTTTTATCTGTATTATGTGGTAGTATTCCTACCATACATGTAAAAGTGATATTAGAACAAATCACTTCATTCCATTACTTTTTCTTTTATGCATGATTGATATGAGGACTATAGAGCTAGTTTGATAGTTTGTTATTTTATGGAATAGGATAGGCGGACACTGTTTGACTAGGATCTTTTTGATGTATTAAGAATAAGTAGTAACTATTTTGATGTATATTTTGATCTCCCTGTATTTTAGTAATTTTTATGATTATAAAATCATGATGTATAGTTCTACGATGAATGCATACAACTTTTATTTCTTTTTTACTATCATTTTTAAATTCTGTTAAATTTACAAATTTTTTAATATTAAAAGCAGAGAAAAATTTTACTTGCATTGTTAAATAAGTAAATAAGTATGGGTTATGTTCAATGTGAATGAATATCAAATAAACAACCCTGGTGATGCTACAAGACAAGGGAATACCGAGCCTTGATGTGGTGGTAACATGTCCACACTTTGCTTCATTTGTTGAATATCAACACTAAAAGATGTTGCAGGTTTCATTTCCTTCATGCACATAATACTAACAGTCAATAAAAGATTGTAAAAAGTAATCATTTAACAACAAATGCATCACGTTAAATTTTTACTTACAAAATCCTTAGATTTCAAAGGCAAACAATTCGAATTAACGTCTTTCACTTTAATAGACTAAGTAACAGTACCTTTCATTTTCTGTTAAACACATTAAAGTGGTGAATTCAAGACAATTACAAACACAAACACATACAAAAGATTTTTTGAAAATTTACTCTTTCAGGTCAACGTCAACTTACAAAATTATCCCTAGTGAAAGTTTGTCTAGAGAACCTTTTTTTATTATCATTGAATGTTGCACGAATGTCATCTTCCCTTAGTTTCTGCAATAAATGTATAAAAATAAATTCAACATTTCAGTTAATATCTTGTATTAAAATAGAAAACACACAAATCAAAGAGAAATATCCATATGACATTACATTATCATTACTATGTTGTGTGTACGTCCTTTCCTAGTCCTGCTTATTACTATCATCAATTGACATTCGATATGTATCTTGCAAAATAATAATTAAGAATGGATAAATCATTTCAATTATTTTAATAAAGTATTAACGAATAATTGTAATAAATTTTATAGAAAATTATACTATCTTCAAGTCTTCCAGTGCCACGAGGCTCTGAATCACATAAATCATCACTCACTATAAATTGATCTTCATTAGAGAGGAGCGCAAGACATGTATTTACAAAGTGCCCAATACCTCTACAATTTGAACATTTTCTATTCTTCTTTGTGTTCCTTTTCTTTTTGGAGCACCTTTGTCTTTACCACATTTAGCTTAAGAATATAACTTACATCACCACTATTACTAGCACACATTTCCCCCTTGGCTTGTAACTTCTTAGCCAACTTCAATATTTCATTTCTAATGAAATTGAAATGCTCACGCTTTTTTGAAGCAATTTCACAAAGTCTATTACAAGAAACAACTAAAACCCCAAAACGAGCCATAATCATTATATCATTCTCCATTTCCTTTGACTAATAGCATGAAATAAATGCACTCTTGGCATCCTTCAACCATCCTTTGCAAATCAAGCTCACAGGAAATAAGTTAACATGCTCAAACCGCATGACACATTATGTGGCTGCAAAGAATGCCCCATGATTCATATAACATACAATCACATGCAAATTTGGATTCAACTATATCATAGACAACTTCATGTTCACTCCCAGCATGACAAAATTTGTTCAACTTTAAATCAGGGGTACATGAATGAGTCGAATACACACCCGAACGAGAGGGATCCAGAGGCTATGCAGGTATGGGACTGTACAGTTGAGGATAGCTTAAAGGAATTAATAAGTGCTACCTATACCAACAAGATGCATCTACTTTTCGGTAGCCCATCACTTAAGAACTCCATAGTTAAGCGTGCTTGACTTGGAGCGATTTAGGGATGGGTGACCTACTGGGAAGTTTCCCGGGAAGCGTGTGAGTGAGGACAAATCACGCTGAAAAGTCTTGTGTTGGTTTGTGGGGACAGTCTTAGATCCTGCAAGCGGCCGGGCGTTACAAAGTGGTATCAGAGCAGGGCCTCTCTCCCAGTACGGTGTGGTTCGAGGACGAACCAAGCGGAAGCTGGTGGGCATGTAACATCCCGGGCGCTGACGAGGGCGGGGAGTGATCGCCGGTGCAAAAGAGACGAGGCACGGACAATGAGCGGCTCTTGGCAGGCTTCCAGCGGGAGGGGTACATGAATGAGTCAACGCTCCAAATTTTCTGATCTCTCAGTCACATTTAATGCTCTAGCTTGTACAATCTGCGTTCTCACCAATCTAAATATATCTCGAGTAAAAATCTTGAGGCTTGTTGCTCGATCTTCGGCAGAGAAGTAATAAGCACAGGTTCTGTGTAAAAAGAATTAAAATTTGAAATCAACTCCTTATACCTGTAATCTCTTAAAGAATGCTCAAAATTACATTACTCAACAATTGTATTTTTCCTCCTAAGATATCACTTTATAGTTGAGTTAATCCCTTCACATTGTGAAATTGTCCTTATGCCAGCAAAAAATTTACACATAGATAAGCAGTAACCCATAAAAACCTCTTCTGGTAGGTTTAGGAAACCCAATTGTTCCCTTGAAGGTGGTGTTTAGTAACTATTTCTTTCCAAAATTGTTCAAATTTATTTGGAGTAAAATTTGCATACATTGCTTTTTTGAAATTAACTAAAAATTTTGGATTCTTCACATTCTCACAAACATTCTGTTACAAGTGTCAAGCAAAAAGTCTATAGGATTCATTTGGAAATACTTGTTTGATTGCCTCCCTTATGGCACCATCACCATCTGTTACTATTGCTTTTGGATGCTTATTGCACATTGCATCCAAAAATGTTTCTAACACCCACTTATATGTGTCAGTACTTTCATCTGAGACAATAGCACAACCAAATATCACAGTTTGGGAATGATGATTTTTTTTCGAGAAAATTACTAGTGGTTTATTGTACTTGTTCTTCTTATAGGTGCTATCAAACGCAATCACATCTCCAAAACATTGAAAATCTAACCTACTTGTACCATCAGCCCAAAATAGGTGCAGTGGCCATCATCTGAAAGAATGTATCTTGAAAAAAACATAAGATCATTGTCTGTCTTGCCTTGAAGATAGCTCAAGGCAACCAATGTATCATCATCTTTGACTTTACCACACTTATGCTACTGAATATGATTGAAAAGGTCTTTCTTGTTAAAGCCAAGACCTACATGTCCCCTTTTTTGATCCATCATGAATCCCATTATGTGACAGGTTCTAACACCATGACCATGCAAACAATTCACCTGAGCTTTGTCTATATTTGTCAAGCCACGATAAGAATGAATTAAGGGAACAAAATTTGAACTACACAATTTATGGTTATGACTTTCTTCAAATGACACAACTCTCCATTTAGACGTCTTATGATCTACTCGTACACGTAGCCTTGCTTTGCAATTTGTACAAGTGAGAGGTTTGTGATCCTTCTTTCTATTATCTCTCATCAAGTGCTTCACATCTCGCAATCCTGCCTTATTGCATAAAAATTGATGCATTATTATATTGTTGTTCGAATCACGTCCTCTCTCATCTTTTCTAATCTCAAAACCATGACATTTTCCGTAAGCAAAATAAAATTTATAAGCGTCATTTTCACTTGAAAACTCCATGCCCAATATATCATCCTCCATCAAATCCATTAAACTCTTGTATTTTTCACCTGTCACATGTACATTTGAATCATCGTATTCATTATCATCCTCATCATGCACTTCCATTTCACAACCATCAGAATTGTCCGTCTCACTAAAAATTAGATCATTTTCATCGTCCAAATTGATAAATGAATCCTCGATAAATTTATCCATCTGCATTTCACACAGAAAAATATAAATATATACCAATTATTAATACAAATATGCATTTCCTACATATCAAAAGGGGCTTTAAGGCTTTTGGACTAACAACTAAGTATAATGGAATGCAAGATTAATCAAACAATAGCATAATGAAATGTAAAGATAAATCTTTCTATACACAATCTCTTCAACACTAATCACAAAACACTATGATGCAAGATTAATCAAATAATAGCATAAAAATTAAAAAACAATGGAAAAAAAAAAGAATAAAGGCCACAAAAAAGGGGGGAAGTGAGGATAGTCCCCAAAACAATAAAAAAGGGTTCATCTTATTTTTTCAATCATTTAGCTGCAACATAAACAAAGATATTGTTCTTTTCTAACATTCTACTATAATTACCAAAGGCATAATAACAATTATCGTCACATTTCCACTTGTATAAACTACTCTTTAACTTCTAATATTTCTCAATATTGTATACCACAATGGTACATCAACGTGCAAAATGCTAGCATAGCATGGAGACAACTTGCAGGATTCAATGCAGAACACTTTATTCTTAGTTTATGCGCTAATGTAGTAGCAATATCCTTTGAGAAGAGGTCTGGAATTTTTAATTGGGGAAAAAGGGCTAATTCTATTAAAAAGGTTACAAACCTCGTTTGAAGAGAAATATAATGATGTTTTGATCCTAAAAGCTAGATGAGGGAAAGTTTACTATTTTACTTTAAAAAAAAATTAGAATCCTTCTACATTCAGCTACCAAACATATTACTAGGTACATCATTGATCAAAAACCAATATTCTTCAAACAATTTTATATCATTTTGAAATGAAATCATTAAAACATATTTCTTTATTAGCAAATTTATATAAGTAGAAGCATCTTTCAAATAATAATGCATTAGGCTAACACATATGATCCACGACAAGTCTACTTCTCAAAGCATTAGCTCACTGTGGAAAACATCACAACACCCATATATAACAATGTAAAACACCTTTTCAACAGTTTAATCAGTCTAAGCAAAATTAAATATAATTCATCAGAGCCTTAACAGTAACAGATACATACCTTAATGCCAATTTGTTCGGTGTAAGGTGTAGATGAAGTGTTTTGTGATACCAATTAGGATCAGACTGCAAGAACAAAGAATAAGCATCATCAAGGCATCAACGAATTAGGGACAAAAAAATTGTATTAGTACCCTATGTTTAAGACATTAGAGAAAATGTTGTACTTACCAATCCTACGAAACATTTGACCTCCTCCAACTGACTAACTCGCAAATGTGAAAGTTGTAATCAATGCAACACAACGACCTCCTAAACAGGCATAACGTGTCGACCCCATCAGCGCTTCTGAGTTGAACAATGCACATCTGTACTTACCGAAAGAGAAAACTGAATCACCGTAAAACCACCGTCGCAATAACAGAGATCAGCAGTCGATCTTGTCACTGTATCTCAAATGCCACAGTCCAAAGCTTGTTCATTCATACTTCACCTGTCACCAAATGCCAGCACAAAAAACTCAATCAACAAAGAAAAACCACTCAAGAATGACTTGCGAGGACGGACCAAGTATAAGAACACAGAGCTGGAGGACAAACCAAGAGAGAGAAGACAGAGTCGCTCACTAAACGCGAGAACAGAAAACTCATTCAACATACAAACGCTACTACACTAGTAATGAGGACAGAGAAGGTTACCTCGAACGGAGAAAAAAAATTAGAAATAAGGTTAAAATAACCACTTAAACCAAAAAAAGGGAAATGGCTTTCACAAAGTGACGTGGAAAGTAATTCCAGGTGTTTGCACCTCAGTGGTCTAGGTCGCAGGGGACATTGAAACAAGTTTAAAAGAGCTTGCATTGCACTGAAGGAATTGCTGGGGGGTAATCACAGGCAGTCCACGCGGCATATTTCAAAAAGAGAGGTTATAAAAGGTAATGTGACTCTTCACTCCAATAACATCAAAGTGCATAATCCGTAGGGTGGAAAGAATCCGCAGCGGGTTAAGAAGGTTGACATCAGACAAATCGGTAAAAAAAGCTTTCAAAAAAAGTGTCGCTCAAACAATTAAATTTAAGGAGAAAATCAGCGAGGGGCCTGTGGGTTCTGCGGATACGGCTCGTGTTGATAGTGGCAAATGACTTGACGTGCCACGAGCAGGTGGCATGGCGTTTCCTAAGTTTAACGCTGTGGCGTCTGATTCTCTACCTCTTCTTCAAATTCATGTTAACCAAGAAGCAGTGGAATTTATGAGAAAGTTGAGAGAGAAGTCCCAAGCGAGTACCAGTAATCGAGCCAAGGGAGTCCTGTTGAAGGATGGTGCCCAGAATAAGGAAGCAGGGAATATTGTGTTTCCTGATCATCCTGGTAATGTGGTGTCATCACCCATTAATGATGCCTCATGAATATTGTAAGTTGGAATTGCAGCGGGACAGTGTGCAAGGGTTTTAGTACCCTCGTTAAAGATATGATGGCTCATAATCATACCCCTCTTGTTGTTCTCATGGTGACACATACTAGTGGTGAGAGGGCGAAAAATATTGTTAGAAGAATTGGGTTTCGAGGTCCTTTTTTTTAAGAAGCTAGAGGTCATTCAAGTGGAATCTGGTGCTTGTGGAAGGTGGATGTGGTCAGACATTCAAAGTAGCTTTTTCATATGTGTGTGCAATGGCAATCTAGCAGTCTGTGGATGCTAACTACGGTTTATGGTGCTCCTCAGATAGCTAAGAGGCAAGTTTCGTGGCATGAGATCAAGGACTTGGTAGATTTCACTTTTAATGAATAGGCAACTGTAGGCAACTTTAATTGTATTTAAGTCAGACTGAGAGAGTTGGTGGTAGTAGCTCTCAAGGCCACACAGATGTGGAAGTTTTTAGGGAGGTTATGCAGGAAGGCAGTTTGATTGATTTGGGGTTCCAAGGTGATATGATCACGTGGAGGAATGATAGACTTAGGGTGAGATTAGATCGCTACATCATTAATCTTCCTTGGCAGATCCGGTTTCAGGAAGCAATGATGGTTCATTTGGAGTGGTTGAAGTCCAACCATAGGCCTTTATTGCTGAGATTGGAGAAAAAGGTGACCAGGAATCAGCATAGGAGACCTTTCAAATTTGGGGTGGCCTGGATCACTCATAATGAGTTTCCCCATTTCGTTAGATCCTCGCAATCCCCTTACCTGGTCAGGTAAGATTTCTATTCTATCTGAGGATTTGAGACGTTGGAACAAAGAGACGTTTGGGTGTATCTGCAAAAAAAAGAGTTGTCTATTGAGGAAACTTGACCTGTTGGATCGTAGGAGATGTAAGTTGTTTGATCAACAGATTGATTGGGAGTATTAGAATGTTTGGAGGGAATATTAGCAGGTCCTGGCAAAAGAAGAGCTTCATTAGTTCTAAAAATCTAGGGCGAAGTGGCTACATTTTAGGGATCGTAATACTAAATATTTCCATGGGGTTACGGCCATTAGATGGAGGGAAAATAAATATGACTGCCTTCAGGAGGAAAATAGGGAGTGGGTTAATGATGCTAGGTTGATTGAGGATATGGTTACTGACTTTTACAAAAAATTGTATACTGATGATGGTATTTTTCATAATTTTGACTTGATCAATGCTTTTCCAAGGCTTGAGGAGGAGTGGTTGAATGATCTGCAAAGGCAGGTGACAGATGCAGAGATTTTCCAGGTGGTTAAACATATGGGAAGCTTTAAAGCTCCAGGACCTGACTGTTTCCAGGCCATATTTTTTCAGAGCCAATGGAATGTGGTGGCAAGAGATCTATGTGAGTTAGTTGAGGGCATCTTCTCAAATTGGGGTTGGGTAGAAGAGGTCAACAATACTCTTGTCACATTGATTCCCAAAAAAGAAGAAGTGAGAATGATCAAAGATTTTAGGCCTATAAGTTTGTGCAATGTGGCATATAAAGTGGTGCTCAACATATTAGGCCTTTGATGGGTCATTTACTGGGTCCTTGCTAGTCTAGTTTTATTCCTGCTAGACAAAGTGGGGACAACATTATTGTGGCTCAAGAAGTCTTCCACTCTATGAGTAGTAAGGGTGGGAAGATAGGGTGGATAGCTATCAAAATTGACTTGGAGAAAGCCTATGATAGGTTGAAGTGGGAGTTTGTGAAGGAGACTCTTGAGGATATTGGATTCCCTTCAAGCCTTGTTACTCTTATTTGGCATTGTATATTTTCTTTCTATACGTGTGCTTTGGAATGGTGAAGCTTTGGAGGAGTTTAAGCCCTCCAAAGGAATTAGACAAGGAGCGCCCCTCTCTCCCTACCTGTTTGTGTTATGCATAGAAAGGTTGTTCCAGATGATATCCATAGCAATCCATTAGTCTGTTTGGAAGCGTATTAGGTTGAGCAGAAGTGGTCCTGTCATTTCACATTTGGCCTTGCAGATGACTTAATCATGTTTGTATAAGCATCCTTGGATCAAGTTAATATCATACAATCTATTTTGAATATGTTTTGCAGGAGCTTGGAACAGAAAGTGAGCCTAGAGAAATCTCGTGTTTTCTTCTCCCACAATGTTAGGTGGCAGGCAAAGCAACAATTAAGTGAAGCTCTTGGCATACTTGCAACAGAGGATTTGGGGAAGTATCTAGGTGTTCCAATTCTGCATCCAAGGGCATCCAAAGAAACTTTTCAGCTCATTATGGATAAAGTTAATCAGAGGCTCAGTTCCTAGAAGGCTAGGACCTTATCCTTCTTGGGGTATGGTCACTCTTGCTAAATCAGTCTTTCAAGCTTTGCCTAGTTATGTTATGCAAATTGTGCTTCTACCCAAATCAGTTTGTGATGATAGAGCTTGCAGGAGGTTCATTTGGGGTGATAGTGAAAATAGGAGGACAATGCATCTAGTTTCTTGGGATGTTGTTTATTCTCCAAAGGAGAGAGGTGGTTTGGGTTTAAGGAAGTCAAGGGATGTGAATTTGGCTTATATGATGAGAGCTAAATGGAAATTATGTGCTACAGATAAGCCTTTGTGGTGCCATGTGATTGGAAATAAATATAAACGTGGGAGGGGGATCCTTCCCAAGATAGACAAGACTCGTTAGGGAAGTAATTTTTGGAGAGGTTTATGTGCTTCGTGGGATTCCTTCCAAAGCAATATTATTTGGAGATTAAGGAATGGATTTTTGGTCAGCTTTTGGAGACACAATTGGGTCCCTGGTCATGGCCCTTTAATTGAAAAGATGAATGTGAATATTCCCAATCTCGAGTTGGAGAAAACAATGGCTGAGTATACTGATTCCCATCAAGGTTGGCTTGTTAGTAATTTTGCTTCTTTACTTAATGAAGGGACTGTTAACAAAATCTATAGTCCGGTGTCACCGGATAGACTTGCAAATCATGATGTTATTGCTTGGAGTTTGAACCCAGATGGTGAGTTTTCGGTTGGTTCAGCCTATGATGCTCTGCAACAAAATGATTCAAGGCTAGCTAGTGCTATTTTTAAACTCACTAGCTTATGTGCGTTGGGAGAGTTGGTTAGCGTTCAATCTATCTAACCAGCAACGTATGCTCAATTTGACGTGGAGTACTTGCTTTGGTATTTTACTCCACTTAATTTGGTGGAGGCGCGATGATGTTACGTTCCAGAACAATGCTTGGTCGGTGGAGGGCTTTATGCAAAAGTCTAATAATTTTATGCGTGCTGTAGCTTGTGCGTGGGAGAGCAATTCGACGGTTTTGAATGCTGTGCCTAATCAATTAGATGGTCAATTAATTAGGTGGATACCACCGGATGTTGGGGAGATAGCACTAAACTGTGACGGGTCTGTTTCAAGTCCAGAGGCATTGCTTCATGTGGCAGTGTGATTAGAGATGAGAATGGTGTTTCTTATGTGGCCTGTCGGTGAAACTGGGTGTTTGTTCTATTATCCAAGCAGAGTTATGGGGTATTTTACGTGGTCTCCAGTTGGCTTGGGGGAGAAGGTTTCACAACATCAAAGTCTATTCGGATTTCAAAATTGCTGTGAATATCTTAACTAAAGGATGTTGTATGTTACATCCATGCTATAACTTAGTCAAGAGGATTTACAGGATTCATAATTTCCGGGGAAATGTCAAGTGGATGCATGTTCTGAAGGAACCCAACCAGGTAGCTGATAGCCTAGCAAAGCATGCGATGTAGTTAACTTATGAAAGTCATATTTTTTATGTAGTTCCAGATTTCATTTGTAATGCTCTTCGAGCGGATCTTGCTTATATCTCGTTTTCTAGGGGTTTTTAGGTAACCCTTGGGCTCTTATTTATTTCACCCAAAAAAAACCGAATGGTAAAATGAGCTTTTAGATTAAGTAGTTATAAACTTTTATCTTTTAATTACTTAAACAAGAACTAAGCTAATGGCTATTAGAGTAAATCTTTATTATAACATAATCATGTAAAAAAATGATTATCACCCATTTTATATTAAAATGGCTGAAAGGCCCATTGTAGAGAATGGACTTCAAAAAAAAATTCTTAACCATTTTAAGAATCCAATTAACCCATTACCAAATCTTAACAATTATTCAATTAGTTAGTAAAAATTTGATAAAAAACCCTTTTCTTCCCACTAAGGTCGAGAGCCTTCCCCAAAACCACCATGATTTTATTTTTTTTCTTTCAACTTGTCTAGTCTTACTCCATTAGAAATGAAGATAGTAAAAAAAATTTGATCTTTGGTGCTCTCAAACCATGAGCTTTAAAAAAATAAAATCAAACTTCACAAAACTTTTTAGTAACATAGATTAATCTAACCATTATACAAAAAAATTATCGAGCTTCCTTTGGAATAGCTCAAAACCGTGAACTCTTAGAAACAAAATCAAGGCTCTAAAAATTTCTTTTAACATAACCATCACAAACCCATTATTCCCACATCAATGCCATCCACAAATCATCAATATTTTGCCACAGATTGAAATTCCAACAGTCACACACAGAAAAAAAAATTTCATCAACAAAGCTTTTAACATCAAGGACTAACAACAGCAACAACAATGTAAACATAAGAATTTTAAGATTTACAACAACAAAAATGAGTTTGGGGAAAACCCACTAAACATTTATGTGAAGTAAAACATTTTAAGAACCCACCCTACTCCCCCCATATACCTCTCAAAATAGGTGAAGATGAGGAGGAAGGAAAGTGGTGATGGTGGCTTCCAAGCTTGGTGATGGTGACACCTTTGATGGAGATGGATGGAGTCTTTGGTGATAAAAAAAAAATTGTGAGGGAGGGAGGGAGGGGAGGAGAGCTCGGGACAATTCAACAAAGGGGGGGCGGCAGCACATGGGTGAGAGAAGCCTTCACCAAGTGGATATTTATAAAAAATAAAATAAAAATGGGGTGAGGTGGCATTGGAGATGTCATTTGGATGACATCACCTAGAGTGATGTCATTCTAAAATGACATATGATTCTAATGCTAGAATCAAATTAGTCCCTAGCTGATTTTCCTCAATCTTGCCTTACAGAGATTTCTCAGGTCTTTGTGTTCAATTTCAATTTTATTTATTAAATTGACCGTTATCACTATATTTTAATAATTTAATTTTTATATCAAATTAATGAATTTTTATTTCAAACACAATAGATACATTATTTTATTTTTAAAATTAATTATTAGAATTTAAATTAATTTTTATAATTTTCAAATTTTAAATAATTATTTTATAATTTTATGTTAAAAATTCATATTAAATTCATTTTAATTTGATAAATTTCAAAATTTTTATAAAAATTATAAAATTAAATTTCTCGCCAAAAAATGACCTAAAAATGTTATTTCCACTATTTCTATATGTCAAACCAATACTAGTTTGGTTTAATAGACAATTAAAGGCATTTTGGTCATTTTTCACAAGAATTTCAAAAAATTTCCAAAAAACTTTCAAAATTATATTTTAATATATATATAACATGTTTCCAGGCTCAAAATGACATTTCAAACCTTTTTCACATGATAGCCCTTTTTGTCGAGAAATTGAGACATAATTGTCATTTTCTCATTTCTTTGAGTATTGGCTCGAAAAAATTATTGAAAATTACAACTAACTAGTTTTCGAAATTCTAAACGCAACGATAAAGATTAGAATTTTGAGATTCTTTTCTGATTTTTCAAAAATAAATTTACAAATAATAGAAAAACAATTGTAAAACAAAGGTAGGGGTGTTACATTCTGCCCTAAAATAGGGATTGTTTTGAGAATTTGGTAAAAATTAATGATAAAGTTTTCTAATATATTTTGTTTTAATATTTGATTTGTTTCTAATGTGTTTTATAAAATATATTATAATCATTTAAGAGATAACTTTAAATTAAAATTTGTATTTTACTAATTTTATGAAATTACTAATACTTTTGGAATAATTTAGTGATTTTAGGAGTAAGAACCAAGTCTTTATATTTTTATTACTATAAGTTAAAAAATTTGTATTTTGGCAGCCCTTTATATATAAATAAGTAATTAGATGAATTTAATGGAATACAATGTAAATCCTAATAAGATTAAAAAGTTGTTAGGATCGCTTTAGGTAGGATCCTATTGTCACAGAGTTGTCCTAGGTAGAACTCTGTATGGATAATTGTGATAACTTGTTGAATTGGTAATAATATGTTGTTTTGCCAAGATATACTCGTGGAGAGGCCTGGCTCATTAGGGTGGTTAGCTTGCTGATCACATGCCTAATCCACAATAGGGGAATCTGACAATGGTTTTCACTTATTTCCTTAATCAGGAGGCTCAAGCCATTAGGATGATAGGCATACAGATAGGTATGTCTAACCCATATGAGGAAGATAAGTAATAATGCAATTAAAGTGATGAATTGATTATTGATTGAATTTTGTTAATATGGATGCATCCATGCATGAGTCCACAATTATTGTTGTTGTTGTTGAAAAAGGACACACATAGGTATGTTGGCTAGTCCAGGTGGGGCCTCATACCTAGTGTGGGAATGTTTAGTGGAGGATGAACTTCCTTGGGGATAACTGTATAGGCGAATCCGACATTTTACACTAGGGTTACTGCAAATCCTATGCAACGGTAAAGCCAACACTTACGTTTATCTGTCCTGATAAGCCATTATATCATTTTCAATTTTTTATAGATCAGTGTGCAGATATTCCCCAAATGGTTGTGGCATGTGCTAGCATTGTAGTTGTTATTGATATTTTTACCATGATTAAGTGATAGTCTACCTAGTCCCACACCCTTACAAGTCTCCATGGAGCAATTGTTGTATACATAACATATCATGCATACTTATTGGTGTTATTGAGAAGTTGAATATGAATTATCCCTGAATTGTGAATGTATGACTACTTTAATCATATGACTTTAATTATGCCTTTTCTTATTTCTTTAACATGTAATTAACCTTAGAACTTTGTATATGATTCTCTTTTATTTTTGTTAGATTATCCTTGCATGGTTTGTCCTTGTGAGTGTGTGACTATAAGGATCGTAGTAATTCGTTATCGTGGGATCAAATAGCTGGAGCCCAGTTTCTTCAAGGGATTCTTTTTAGACTTTAGTCAGTCTATTGATACTAGTTGACTAGAGGGTAGTCATGACCAGCTTGTTAGGGAATGAGTGATATATCCCTTCCTCGTCTTTTGATGTATGATATTTATATGGGTTTGCGGGATGACCTAAGCACACACTACACTTCTGTTTCTTTAAAAGACTATTTATTTATTCGGGCTGGTGATGCATTTTGTGTTGTATATATATATTGATTCATATATTTTGATTATAGTTATATAATGTATTGTATTTCTGTTTTAGACGTATCTGTGGTATGTTAGATATCTTTTGCTTTGCATATTTACTATTACCTTATCGCAAAAATTTTACTCATATTTCCATAAATAAATTAAAAAGAATTTCAAATGAAATAAAATGAAAAGTAGTAAAACCTTAGTAGCATAAAGGGGTGTAACAAACTCCCCAAACTCAAATTTGGTTTTAAAGACAATTTCTTTTTAAAAGGTTTTTTTTCCAATGTTTTCCTTAATAAACCTTAGTGGTAACTCCTCTATTTTTAATTATTTTTGTCGTCTCGTCTTGTCATGACCCTGATTGCGATAAGTTATGTAAAAAACTTTACACTATCAACCAATGATAAATCACAGTAAATATGACTTTTAAGGTTATTGTAAAAGTCAACAAATTTATCATATATGACGATTTGTTATTGGGCGACAGTGTAAAAACTCTTTACACTGTTAGTACATAAACTATTAAAATATATAAGCTTGGAATATTATATAAAGCAAATGTTATGGAAATTTTTTAATCAATATAAATTTTAATATTTTGTATTGCTAATTCATTTTTGAATTTTTCATGTAGATTAATCACTTAATTTTTATTTATTTTAATTTCTATCCTTAATTATTAGTTAAAATAAATTTTTATGAATTATTTTAAATTTAACTATATATTTATAAAATCATTATTTTTAATTATAATTGTTCATAAAATATATTTTAAAGCAACTAATTTCAAAAAATAAATAAATTTAATCATAATTATCAATATAATATTTAATGTTATTATTATAGTATTTATATATCTAACTTTTTCTATCGTTTTTTATTTTTAAAATATATATTATTAACTTACAATTATTAAAATTGTGTAATAAATATCATTAATGTGAATAATTTAATTTTTCATTAAATATAATTATGTCCATTAAATTTGATTAGATCCGATCAATATTATAAAGTTCAAGTCTTCATTGACGGTTATGTAAAATTTAAGTCAACTTTATCTATTTGTCTATCTATCTAGCTAGCTATTCTCTGTCTGTGTGTGTGTGTGTGTGTGTGTGTGTGTGTGTGTGTGTGTGTGTGTGTGTGTGTGTGTGTGTGTGTGTGTGTGTGTGTGTGTGTGTGTGTGTGTGTGTGTGTGTGTGTGTGTGTGTGTGTGTGTGTGTTAAGAGCATTACTTTTTATTATTATTGTTTGTGAAATATATTTTAACAACTAAATCAAAAAATAAAGTATATTGATATACATACATAATAACTTATTTTTCTTAATTTCTATCCTTATTTGTTAATTAAAGTAAACTATTATAAATGATTTTAAATTTAACTACATATTTATTAAATTGTTACTTTTAATTATTATTGTTTGTAAAATGTCTATATGCTGGAGCCTTTTTCTTTCTTTTTTGCCCAAAATAGGAGTATTTATGTCATTTCGAAGCTATTGCAATTAATAGGGTTATATCTGTTGGACTTCAATAATAAAATTTATGACAAAATTATTTTCAAAATGTTTTTTTTTTTTTTATCCAGAAGAAAGAAACCAAACAAACAATTAAGAGTCTCTCCAAATAGAGATGCCTAGAGCATCAACTAAGAGGAGAGGAGAAAGCCTTAGGAGACAAGCAGGCTAAACATACAATGGTGAATCAGATGATGAACCAACTTTGGCTACTGGAAGGTTAAAGCCTAATCCAAAGTCGAGGAACTCACGAATGCGTGCCACAATGGGAGCATAGGGATGCGTTGGAATGACTTTAGTTTCTATTGCACCAGGAGCATTCTTGGAGTCAGACTTGCATATGATTTTGTGAAAGCCTACGTTCCAAGCAAGAGTTAACCCGTGTAAGATAGCATGAAGATCAGCATTTAGGCATGTAGTATAACGGCACGAGCCAGAGAAATCGAAAATCCAATGACCGGGATTATTCCTAATAATTCTGTCGAAACCTGACGAACTCGGATTGCCAAGAGAGTTGCCATCCACGTTGAGTTTGAGAAACAACCCAGTAAGCGCAGACCATCTAACTTCACGAGTTCGGGTGACTGTGGGATCTTTATGAAAGGAGGGGTGAATATCTGATCTGCGCAAAACCAGTTACGAATTTTATAATTCTTAATTAATTAATGTGAGCTACATATTATAACATTTATACAATAGTTATTTACAATTTAAATTGGGCTTAATATAAGTGATCTATTTTAATGAACTCATTAGACTACTGACAGGAAATGATATGTGCTTAATGAGTGAAAATCCAGTTTGGGCATTAGAAAATAATGAGAACCAGGTTAAAACTTAAGGCATGATTATGGTCCCCAACACACCAAATCAAAATACGTCTCTCATTCTCCCATCAGAAGAGAAACATTGAGTCTCATCTAAAGAATCCAGTGATTTGATTGAAGAAGGCCATTGTACCAACAGTTTTCTACATCAACGATCAAAGATTTATTTCGCATCCAGTCAAGATCATTGTTATGGATCTGGGTATGTTTTCTTGAACCTTTTCTTTGATATTGATTTCCTAATGAGGTGATGGTCTTGGGACATTTGACAGTTTTCGTTTTATAAACAATCTTTATGAAATTAAGTTTGTTTTTTGAGAAATCCCAACAAGACAGAGAATCCCAACAGAGCCAAACTCCAATTCTTCACGTACTAATCCAGCCAGCTACGATCTTCAAATGCATAAGCGTTCCGCGACTTCCAAATCATCCAGCAGGCAGTAGCAAACAAAGCACCATTCGGTCCAGTGGCATTACATTTTCGAAATGGGTTTAAAATAGTAATCTTGAATTTACTAACTTTAAAATTTTAAAACATAACATTTTCACTGTTTTCATAAATGACCAAGCATCACATCGTATTCGAATATTTTAATAAAGTAATGAAAATTATTTTATAAAAGATTGGTCTATAGTATAATAATTAAGGCAATGAAAATTATTTTAATGAAGGTAATGAAAATTTACTAAAAGATTGGTATATATTAGGCTTAAATATACTTTTGGTCTTTTACTCTTTTTACTAAAATTCATTTTGGTTTTTTATCTTTTAAAAGATTCATTTTGGTCTCAACTCTTAAATTTAAGTCAATGTTGTCCTTTCATTAACAGTGACCATTTTCGATTTTGAAACACGATTTTAAATCCTTTTTTTGCTCGATTCAAGACTTGAAACTTGTCTCATCAAATTTATCTACATGAAAACTATGAAACTCAACTAATATTTGAACCAAAAATAGCCATAAACATGATAAAAAAAATATGTGAAAAATGAGTCCTATGAGCAACCGAAAACGAATTTGATAGATTTTTCAATTTTTCAGTTACTCGTGGGAGTCACTTTTCAGGTGTTTTTCACTATGTTTATGTCCCTTTTTGGTTCAAACACTAGTTGGGTTTCATAGTTTCCATGTAGGTGAATGTAATGGAATAAGTTTCAGGTCTTGAATCGATCAAAAAACAGTTCAAAATCATGTCCTAAAATTGAAAATGATCACTGTTAACGAAAAGACAATATTGACTCAAATTTGAGAGTTAAAGGACCAAAATGAATCTTTTAAAAGATAAATAACCAAAACGAATTTTAGTAAAAAGATAAAGAACCAAAAGTATATTTAAGCCTATATATTATAATAATTAAAGGTAATAAAGCTAATGAAAATTATTTTAATAAAGGTGACGAAAATTAAAATAATTACGACTGATATATAATTTTTTGAACTTTTTTTGTAAATTGACACAATATAAATGTCATATTTCAATCAATTATTGTTTTATTTAAATTAAATTGATCACCAATTTATTATTTCCATAAATAAATGAACATTTCATATTTAATTTCGAATTAGAGTCAATTATGATTATTTCCATGTTAAAGTGAACTATTTAAAAAAAATCCCATATTCATTTATTTCTATAAATAAATGTCATATTAAATTATTTTCATAAATCAATGAACATTTCGTATATTACTTCATATATATATTGTCAAACACTTCCTTATCTCACTACTCTCATTTTCTGAAATCTCTTTACTATCATTCTCTAAAATAATACAAATAATAATGAAATCTGTTGATGCTAGATTGCTTTTTTTAATTCAATCTTCTTTTGATGGTTTGGAAAGGTTCTGGAATTTACTCCAAAGACATCAATTGGCCCGATATTGGTTCAGCAAAAAAGGTACTTTTTTTACTACTTCTGCCATGTTAAACACTTCCTTAGGTGTGTTATTTTTTGATTTTTGGTACAACATTAATGCACTTCTACAATGTTGTATGAGCAGGGAAATTTATAACATGATTGATATTGTTTCCGTTGCTTCTAAATATATGCAAAGCAACTTCTTTCCTACTTTTTGTCTCTAATCTATTGTTTCTGTTGCTTATTCTAAATATTAATGGTCATTATATTTAATGTTTAATAGCATGGCATCTTCTAGCAGGTCAAATTTGAGCAATTGTTCAAGACTTTTTTTCACAATATTTTTTCCACAGAAGGTCCAATGCTTCTTTTGGCACACAATTCTTTGTTTAATAAACATTGTACTAATATGCTTTAAATTAAAGACGTTCCAATATTTCATTCCATTTGCATTGATATATTTTAATTATATGTTTTAAATGAGTAGGATTGTATGAGTATTGGACGCCCTTTTTACTCCTATTGCAAAAGTGCTCTATTACCTGGATTAACATATGTAATGGATCCAAATGGAAATGTTATGAGCCTTCAAGTTTTTGCCAGAGTTGACAGACCACACTTTAGATCTAGTGCATTAAAGATGGCCAAGTTTTATTCATTGAATACAACTCATGTTATGGCAATGCACTATACAGGAGATAATATATTTCACATTAAGATCTTTGACATGAAAAGTGTTGAAGTTTACTATTGTGAACACCAATTTTGTCCCGGTAAATACTAAAATTGGAAAAAATAAATTGAAAAAAATAAAAATGATAAAATGCCAAAATTAATAAAAATGAAAAAACAAATTAATGACAAAAAATAAGAGATGAAAATAATTAGAGGAAATTTTTCTTATTTGTAAACAATTGTTTCAATCTAGCAACAAGCACACTCAAAAGCAAAATTCAGAATCCAGAATTTGTAGTCAAATGGTCATGTTGGAGAGAGAGACAAGGACATTTCATGCTAAAACCATCATCTTTGTGGATATCTCCTCCACACCAAAACAAAAGCAATAAAAAAAGTGATTTATATTTAGCTTAAGGTTGAAAGGCATTTTTTTTTTCATGTTTACTTTATTTGTCCTTTTAATTCTAAACAATCTGAGCCCAAGAGACATCACGTAAGTTTGTTTCCTTGACCACCCACTGCACCACCATGTCACTGGTCTCTTTGATATTACCCAGCTCATTACTCTATCACACGACACGGAGGCCACTCTCTCATTCTATACTCTTATCCTCTCCACATAGAAAAGACATCCACTCGGCACCCAAAAGATCACTCATTTTTTCCTCATGCTCAAACTCTCCAATTTTTTCATCATTACTCACTCACAACTCATACACTCACAACACTCTATTCATGGCACCTCCTCGCCCTCACACTTTCATTCTTACAGCTCAAGCGCATTGAATCTTGCTCTCACTATCTTTTACACACACAAAAACATGGCTATTCTCTTTGAACCTCCATGAGCAAACATCACCCACGACATTAACACAGCACCGTGGTACTGGTTCAACCCTCAAGCCCACCACACCACTATTTACCCTTCATCTTTCTCTCGCCTATCATTGCAGCTACTCCCTTTTTTCTTTCACACACAGTCTTCACGCACACACAACTCTTCACGGTTGACACATAACACACACTATACACTCTGGTATTTCTCTCCATCTTTAGACACACACACACACCACCCACTCGAAGGACCTCCCATTCATTCCCTCTCATAGGATCACAGCCTCTTCCCCTCACCTCACTTTTCCTTCTGTTGCATTCATGCCACAGACCCATCACTCTCATTTCACCCAACACAGAATACTCTCGTCCTTAACCCTTGTAATTTTTCTCTTTATTGGAGCACTCATTCTTACTCTCCTTAGCTGGCATAAAAGCGCTCTTTCATTCTCTCATACCAAGGTCACACATTCACACATATCGCACACCTTCTTCCTTTCCTTCCTCTACCACAAAAACCATGGCACTAGCCATTTTCAATCCCCATGAATCACATGCAATACCCTTTCACTGTTTCATGACACACACATACTTATTTTGGTTTCTCACATTTCTCTTATAGTTGACACATTGCACTAGCACTCTCTCATGCACCTCACAAACAACATACACATGGATCTTCTCTTTTTTTTTTTTACCCTCACATGCTTTCATTCATCACACATGGGTATAAAATTCACCAAAACCACTCGCACAAACAAAAATCACAACCCCTCATTTCACGAGAACGTTCACACACAGCACATTCCTTCATTTTCTCTCCCACCAACACGCACATTGCACTCCTCACCCAGGCTCATTTCACTCTCAACACATTTTTCATTCAGCACAAACACTTTTACCAAGATCATCCCAACCATCATCTTCTTCTAAAATACAATGCCAACACTCACTTTTGATCCCCCATGAAAACACTTATTAAACCATCAACAAACCCATACTTTCACTCATGAACAGCTCAATCCTTACCCTTCCACGCAACCCAGTCCATTCATGCCACTACCACACTCCCCATACACCAAAATCTACCCAACCGAACCACCTTTCAAGCAAATCTGCTGCAGAATACACACCAACCTCTCCTCTCATAACAACAAACACCATTGAGCTTGACACTACATCACAAATACCTAGACTTGCAAGCTGTTGGTAAACATGAACCGCAGCAAAAAACTTTCCCATCACCTGATCCTTGTGAAAGAGCATAAAACTGTGATATAAGGTTTACCTCTTGGAGCGTGAACCTATTGTCAATCACGTAGCCCAACAAACTTGAATTAAGCCTATATTGTGTCCACACGAGTAGACTTCTCAACCATCTCAAGACTGAGGAAGGGAGGGTAGTGCTAGCTGCGCCTTCAAAAACTCCTAACCACCGGCTAGGGTTTCTCTTGCACACTAAGTATAGTATATGGCTAGATAAGTGATGTGTCTAAGGGCTTTAGGCACTACCTTTATATAGAGCTCCTTAGCATTTTAACCTAACAATACTGAGCTTTTACATTCACTACTACACGAAATAGATTTTAAAGCAGGAATTTAAATCAGTTAATATCAAATCGGTTTAAAAAAGAAACGTGGTGGCATTTTTGAAATTATAACAAACTTTTTTAAATCGGTTCAAATCCAACCGATTTAAAAAGTCAATTTTAAAAATAAAATAATACTCGGGCCAACTTTTTAAACCGTTCCACTGGAACCAGTTTAAAAAGTGACTTTTTTAACTAGTTACAAAAAGAAGCAGTTTAAAAAGTCAGTTTTTCTACCTTCGTGTGCCTCTATTTTTCATTTCCCGCAGCCTTCTTCTTCCCCAGTTCCTCCCTTCTAGCTTTCTTCTCCTCCATTCGCCCCTCATTTGCTCCATTGAAGCTCTCTTCTTCCCCATCTGCTCCGTCACCGTCGCGCCTGCCGCGGGCTCCATTGCCGTTGTGCCTGCCCCGTGCTCCGTCACCGTCGTTGGAGTGCGAGCTTGGTGCCAAGCTTGCTTTGGTTGGAGGTAGCTCGCGCCATTGCTGCTGGTGGAGGTCTACTGTTGTTGAACGTGCTCCATTGCTGAGTTTGGAGGTCCGCAAACTGGTTAGTCATTTTAATTTCATTTGGTTTATAATGTTTATATTGGTTAATTTGGTTCATTATGATTTACAGTAGTTTACATTGGTTCATTTGGTTCATTAATTATATGAATATGATTGTTTCATTTTTAATATTAATTTAAAATTAATCTTTTATGTTAATTATATTGTTACATGAAATTAATTAATAAAAGTTATATATAGTTGAAAATGTTTATTAATATATATAAGAAAAGTGTAATTCTTTATATCTTTATAAATTTATAAATCTTTAAAGAACTAGATAAATTGTTTAAGTTAATTATTAACTTATATAAATATGTGGTAAGAATTTTAAGTATTGAGGATTATATTACATAAAATAGAATTAAGTGAAGTTGATTATTTTAGGTAAGTTAGTAATAAGTAATGAAAAGAATAAAAGTAAGAAGTTAATTTAATTATATGTTAGCAATTAATTAATTGTCACTAAATATGATTTAACAAGTTATATGTTTTAAAATATTTATTTATTATAAATTTTAATTATAATATAGTTTGTATATTTATGAGTATTTATTTATTATAAATTTTAATTATATAAAATAAACATTTATCCCGTGCAATGCACAGGCTAAAATACTAGTATAATTAATGTAATTATATTTTGTTTTAAACTCAAAGTTCTATAATTAATTGTGTGTTGTTTTTCTATTGAATTTATGCATTATGAGCGAACCTTAGTTTCTCGTTTGAGATTCAATACAATGATTAAAGTGGTAATGGTTGTATTGAATCTTGAATTGTCCGGTTGGACAGTTTAGAAAGATCCATTTTTTTATACTTTATCAATACATAATGGTTAAATCTCATTGTAAATTTGATTAAATTTCGGTTTACTCATTTCGTGTTATGTCTCCAGGTGCATACTTGATTGCGGTGAACTTGATGTCACTACTTTCATTTTGTGTACTTGGAGACCAATGCGAAATGTTGTCAAAATTTTGTCAAATTTAAGATGAGACTAAACCAATACGTATTAATCAAGTTCAAAAAAAATGACTTTCTAAATGGGATAGGACCACACCTTGTATTAAAAAAGTGAGATTTACATGCATTAAGATATGGTTTGTGGATCACAGAAGGAAGTTATGGATCGTAGTTGGATTAATTCTAAACGCACAACTGATAAGTATTAAAATGGAGTGGAAGAGTTTATCCAATTCGCTGAAAGAAATCTTCTTGATAGTGGTGGGTTCTTTTATTGTCCTTGTGTTAATTGTCTGAATGAGAGATGATTGCAACTTAAGCAAATACAGGAGCATCTCTTTTGTGATGGCTTTTGCAAGAGTTATACAACATGGACATGGCATGGTGAATTGTTAGACATGCCAAGTATGTCTTAAACGGATCAATTTGATGTGCCTATGGATGATCGACTAGAGGACATGATCCGTGATATTGGACCAGAGTCTTTTCAACGAGCTCAAGTGTACGACACTTTGTGCAATGATGCGGATAAGCCTCTATATCTGGGGTGCACTAAATTTACACGGTTGTTAGCTGTGTTAAGATTAGTGAATGTCAAGGCAAAAAATGAGGGGAGTGATAAGTGTTTCACTGAATTGCTTGAGTTGTTGAATGAAATGCTTCCAAAAGGTAACACATTACTAAGACATAACTATGAGGCAAAGAAGGTGTTGTGTTCGATGGGATTGGAATACAATAAAATACATGTGTGTCCTAATGATTGCATATTGTACAGAGAAGAGTTTGAAGAGTTGCACAAGTGTCCCAGGTGTGGGGTATCATGGTATAAAGTGAAGGGTGATCATATTGATGAGAGCACAAAGGAGGGTCCCCCTACTAAGGTATTATAGTATCTTCCAATAATTCCAAGGTTTAAGCTATTATTTGCCAATGCAGATGACGTGAAGAACCTTATGTGGCATATAGATGAGAGAAAATGTGATGGACAACTTTGTCATCCTACAGATTCTCCGCAATGGAAGAAAATTGATCGTTTGTTTCCAGTTGTTGGGACTAAAGCAAGAAACTTTAGGCTAGGACTTGCTACGGATGGAATGGATCATTATGGGAACTTATCCAGTAAACACAATTCATGGCCTGTTCTTATAATTATTTATAATTTGCCTCCTTGCTTGTGCATGAAGCGAAAATATGTTATGCTATCTATAATGATTGCGGGCCCAAGACAGCCAGGAAATGACATAGATGTCTACTTACATCCCTTGATTGAAGATTTGAGAATGTTGTGGGATGAAGGTGTTCATGTGTATAACAATTATCATCGTGAAAATTTCATGTTGCGTGCAACGTTGTTTTGTACCATTAATGGTTTTCCAGCATATAGGAACTTGAGTGGATATAGTGTTAAGGGGCATAACGCTTGTCCTATCTGTGAAAAAGACACATGTTATGTACAACTAAAACATGGAAAGAAAACAGTTTACACTGGGCATCGAAAATTTCTCAATCACCCATATTGTAGACTTAAAAAAGCCTTTAATGGATGTCAGGATGATGGTATTGCACCACCTATTTTAACTGGTGAGCAGGTTTATGAACGGGTGAAGGACATCAACGTCCAATTTGGAAAGATCGATAAGAGAGTTACTGAAAAAACCTTGTGGAAAAAGAGGTTGATATTCTTTAATCTTCCATACTGGTGCAATCTAAACGTTAGACATTGTGTAGATGTCATGCATGTTGAGAAAAATGTGTGTGACAGTGTAATTGGCACTCTTTTGAACATTAAAGGTAAGATAAAGGATGGTTTGAATGCTCGTCAAGATCTGGTTGAGATGGGTATACGCCTCTAGTTAGGTCCACAGTTAGTGGGTAAACGAACATATTTGCCTCCAGCATGTTATACCTTGTCAAGAGAAGAGAAAACAAGCTTCTATAAATGTCTATAGGGAGTCAAGGTGCCACAAGGATACTCTTCAAATATCAAGAGCCTTGTGTCACTAAAAGATCTCAAATTAGTTGGGTTAAAGTCGCATGATTGTCATGTTTTGATGCAGCAACTGCTACCAGTGGCTATTTGTGACATATTGCCTAAAAAAGTTAGAGAGACCATTACACAACTGTGCCGATTCTTTAATGCCATATGTAGCAAAGTCATTGATCCTATGAAGTTGGATGAGTTGGAAAATGAAGCTGCTATTATATTGTGCCAGTTAGAGATATATTTTCCTCCTTCATTTTTTGACATCATGGTTCACTTAATCGTGCATCTAGTGAGAGAGATTAGAATTTGTGGTCCGGTTTATTTAAGGTGGATGCATCCTGTTGAACGATATATGAAGATCCTAAAAGGGTATAGTAAGAATCCATACCGTCCAGAAGCATCTATTGTTGAGAGGTACATTGATGAAGAAGCCATTGAGTTTTGTACAGAATATTTGTCACAAGCTGAACCTGTAGGGCTTCCAACATCTCGTCATGAAGGAAGATTTTCTGGTAAGGGTACTCGAGGTGTAAAGGTTAAACAAATGAGTTGAGAAGAAGTTCTGCAAGCACATTTCTACATATTGAATAACACTGATGAAGTTGAACTTTATTTTTCTGCTCACAAAAACATTGTCAAGAAAAATAATCCTAGAATGTCGAAGAAATGGCAATTGACTGAGCATAACAAGACATTCTTAAACTGGTTTACAAAACAAGTTGTGAATGATGATAATGCTTCTGAGGCATTAAAATGGCTAGCACATGGACCTAACTTTGATGTCATATGTTGGACCGAATACAATATGAACAACTTCTCCTTCTATACAAAGTCATTGGATGAGAAAAGTACTGTGCAAAACAACGGGGTTATGGTTGTGGCTGAATCCATGCACTTCTCTAGTTTAAAAGATAAAAACCATGTTATGGCATCCATGTGTTACTTTGGAGTTATCGAAGAGATATGGGAAGTTGACTACACAAAATTCAGAGTACCTGTGTTTAAATGTAAGTGGGTTGACAGTAACACCGAGGTACAAACCGATGAGTTAGGGTTCACATTGGTCGATCTTAGTAAGGTAGGTTATAAGGGGAAGCCTCTTATTATGGCATACCAAGCAAAACAAATTTTTTATGTTAGCGATCCTTCCAATAAGAGATGGTCAGTGGTTCTCCAAGGAAGAAGTGTGCATGCTAGTCATGAAAAAGAAGACTCAAATTTTGATTTTATTGAGATTCCTTCTTTCTCAACACAAATCCTGACTTTTATTGATGAAAATGAAGTGGATGATGTACATGCCACACATGATGATCATTACGAAGGAATATGGGAAAACATTCATACTTGACAATGTTCGTAACTTATTTATATTTATGTTGTATATTCTTATGTTGACATTATATAATTTTTATTATATTGTTTAATTCTTTTTATCATTATGTTTATCTTTGAAAATTTAAAACTTCTCCAATGACGGTACTGACAATTTTTTTCTTTTCCAAGCAGGCCATGGCTGATTCTTCTAGTAATCCATCTTATGAGTCTACCAGAAAAAAGGGTAGACGAGGTACACGTCTAAAAGAACTGACTCTCAGTCAAGCTAGTGACCATCTGATACCAATTCAGTTTGACATGCTTAGTGGGGCACCTGAAGGGGAAAATGCCACAAAATTCATTAGTTTTATGGGCGTTCTTGCTCGGAGTAAGGTCTCTATCCTTTATGAGGATTATGACCATGTGGAAGAGAGCGTAAAGAACCAAATATGGCAAACTATCACAGTATTTTATTTCCACAATCTTAAATATATAAATTATATTTAACCATATTATTATCAGACATTAACTATTTAATTTTTTTTATAGTTGACTTATGATGTTCTACATAATGCCATGTTGAGAAAGAAGTTACTCTCACTTGCGGCTGAGCATTAGAGGGCATTTAAGACACAGCTCACCACGAGATATATATATGGAAAGTTGAAAGACACTTCTCCTTGTGAGAAGTATGCATTTTTGGATAAGGATACGTGGACAAAGTTTGTTGAAAGCCGGGAGGATTCTGTCTTCCAAGTTTAGTTGTAATCATATTTTTCTAATCATACAACAATATTTGATTAATTTTTATTCAATTTAATAGTGTCTTATTATACACAGGAGAAGAGAAAAAAAGGACAAGCGATTGCACCCAAGAATGTCCACCCCACAGATTGTCTCATGGGGGATATAAGTTGCTTAAGGAGAAGATGATGACGGAAAAGGCGAGGCAACGTCAACTAGAAGCCTTAGCATCTGGTTCTACTACAAATATTGCTCCTCCATCACCCCCGCAACGATGGGATAAATGGAAGGTGGCCTGCACGCTACAATCGGGTGGATATATATCAAACAAGACACGCGTTGTTGTTGAAAAGATTGTAAGTCATTTTTGATTTCAAATTATAATTGTAACGTCATACGCTATATTTTTTACACATTTCTTGAATTAAATGTTGTAGGACTCACTGGTTAAGCAGACCTCACAGGGAACATTTGTTCCTCATGGACTTGAGGATATATTAACAACGGCTATTGGGAGACCAGAGCATCCTGGTAGGGTTCGTGCAGCTGGACGAGATGTTGGTATTCGTGATTACTGCGGACCACCCTCACGTAGTGGGCCCAACTCCAGAATTGTCACCAGGGAAGAGGTGGAGCGAATCAAGCAGGAGATTAGAAATGAGCTTAAGGAATAGTTGAGACGAGAGATTAGAGAGGAGCTAGCATCTTTGGGTCTTTCACAACAAAATACAAATGTCCAAAGAGAACAAGCTCATACTCTTGTACATGTCAGCATAAAGGGAAGTTATGCTGCTGCTGATCCTTCTGGGGAGGAGACTGACACTGATATCCATGAGCAGTGTCAGTTATATGTTGATGGAGAGCCTGTTCATTTAGTGGCCTTTGGGAGAGTATATAACTTGGGGCCTACCATACACCACATCACTGTTGAGGATGATATGGCGAGGGTGGTAGTTGAACAAATATGGGATGCATATGCTCAAGTTCCTATGCCCACCGAGGAGGTTCAGACTGTTGGACAGGCACCTAAACAGTTCATTCAATGGCCGAGACGACTTATAAAGGTCACATCAGTCAAGGTATATTCATAAGTCATCTTAAATTTTTTTTTCCATTACAAATTAAAATAACTTAAATGTATTTTATAACCATATTTTGTGTTTACTTTTTTTTATAGGATGTTCATCTGTCTAAGAAAGATGTTCCACCCAAAAAATAGGAACCTGAAGTTGATCCAATAACACGCTTGCGGCAAGTGGCATCTAGTATGGGGACAGATGTTATTCAAATAGATTGGGAACCGACATTCCTTGGCAAACCTAGTGGTATAGACCTGTGGATCACCTAGAAGGATGTATTGGAAATTTGTACTGGCAATGACATGTTAAATATCTCAGTTCTTCAATTATGGTTACTGTAAGTTTAATTTTTTTGTTAATCTTTTAAATACGCATCTCAATATTATATTTAACATTCATTTGTATATTTTAGATACATGCATCGTCTCTGTCTCTTAAAGGGTCGGGAGAATGTATATGGATTTATAGACCCATTGCCTATTCAGAAGATAGGAAATAAGGATGAAGATTCTCAGGCCTACATTCAGAATTGGATGTATAATGGACAAAAACGGTGTTACCTAGCACCATACTTGCATTGGTAAGTATAAGTTATTTCTTACCCAAATGATTTTAAATGATTTTTGAATCTCATCATATATATTCTTTTTGCAATGCAGCTCACATTGGCAATTGCTAATTATTTGTCCTAGGGACAATACTGTGGCCTTATTGTGTTCGTTGCATAAGAAACCTAACAAAGATTTGAAACAACTAATAGAAAGGTAATTCTTTATTTATAATATATTTCATTCATGCTTTATATTGTAATTATGAAACCTATAAAATGTCTTGTATATCTATTTTTTAATCAGAGTCATGATTGGATATCAAACATTGGCAGGTAGGCATGTGTCACTGCAGAGGAAGCCTAGTTGGTTTTTTCCTTATGTAAGTAATTTACAACTACATATTCTATTACAATTTGCAATTGTTTTTACAATCATTTCTAAAAAAATTCTCATATGGTAGGCTAACAAACAAGTAGGGAGCTATGAGTGCGAATATTATGTTATGAAACATATGTTGACCATAGTTTCAGCAGATATTGTGGATTCATGGGACGAGGTAATATAATTTTTTTAAGTTACAATAATACTTATTATTGTGGTTGACTAATGATTTATCTTATTTTTTTATGTCATAGTTATTCATTGATAGGGAACCATTCCCGCATAAAGATTTGCTAGACATCCGTCGACGTTGGACAAAATTTTTTGTTGAAATAAGTAATAGATAGTTTGTTTAGAATGACAACAGAGAGAAAAGAATAGTAGTTTTTATTTCATATGTTCCAAATATGTTATGAAGTTTTGTTGGTTAATAAATGAATTCTGAATTTTGATAAATGAATTCTCTGGTTGTTTTTGCGGTATCTGTCTGTATCAGGTTTTGCTTGTATTTGTGAAAACAATGAAGCTATTTAAAACAAAAGTTCACTTTTTAAATCGGTTGTGCATTAACTGATGTAAAAAGTTCACTTTTTAAATCAATTCTCTCTGGAACGAATTTAAAAAGTAACTTTTTAAATTGGTTCTAAAAGCAACCGATTTAAAAAGTCCAGCTTTTTAAATCGGTTCTCTCTACAACCGATTTTAAAAAAAATTTACATCAGTTTGTTTTACGGTAGATGTCAATTTCTTTTATATCGGCTGTATCTAAATCGGTTGTAAAACTGATTTAAAAAGCCATTATTAACCGATTTAAAAAGCCTTTTCTGTAGTAGTGATTAAGAGTTCGACCTATAAGAAACATGACGCACTGTTTCCTATTACTTGGACTTTTCTTTTAAATGGACTTATACTTTATAAGCCCAGCCCATAAGAAATATTATAGTCATACCTAATATTTCTTTTCTCCTTTAATCTACTATGTGTGTGTAACCTTTGTAGATTCTCATCACATTAGCAATAATATTAAATCTTATTTAATAGGCTAAATTACTATTTTGGTCCCTTATTTCTTTAGAAATTTCTATTTTGATCATTTATCTTTTAAAAGTTTCATTTTGGGCTTTTATTTTTAAATGTGGCTCAAAGTTGTCCTTCTGTCAATCTTAAACTAATGTCGTTAATATTAAAAGTAAGATAGTGACATTTTTTAATATAGTGGGGGGTTTTTAATTGCCACTATAATAATTTTATTTTATAAAATTTTAAAAATAATGAATTTTAACATAGTGGTATTTGTTAACTACCACTGACAATTTTTTAAACCAATAGAACCAACCAACTAAATCTGATAAATGATCCCAACATTATTCAGTACACAATTGCAGCAAGTAAAATAAGAACAAAGATGATGTAAAAATGAAACCGTCATCTCCACTAGAGTCCAAAAAGCAAACCATAAATTGGTAAAAAAAATGGCAAAAAAATTGAAGAAATTTTTGAAAATTCACAAAGCAAAAAGATCCAAAACTAGTGTAGATTCAGAGCCTGCCCAAAAATGAAGCAAAAAAAACCCTATTGTTGCCTCTGCCACCTTTCACTTGCTACATTTATGCACTGAACACTACCTCTACACCGAATTGAAACCCGTTAAGGCTAGTTCTTTTGCTTCCCCTTCTAGGTGTCGTTAACCCCAAATGAGGTGCTCCCAACAAGGGAAGTGGGGAACATGAAGAGTCCGATGCGGGAAGAGGGAGCAGTGCAGCCGTGCTCTCCTTGATCAAGATGTGCAAGTCTTCACCGGAGGCTAAAGGGATGAGGGTGAGCGCGGTCGATTGAAACGACAAGGGTGTTCTTTTACTTTGTGGGTTCTACTTCTTTTAAATCTTCTTACATCAACTAATTCTCATTGATCCTAAATCAAAGAGTCTAGAGGTTGTAGACTTTAGGTGCGCTCTTGGACAAAGACGAGGTAGCCTACGAGTAGCAATTTGTGTAGGCACTCCTTATAGTGTTCGTGACTTGCTAAATCGTTTTAATCTTATTACATTAAATGCTTGGAAATGTGGAAGTTGCCATTTAATTTGTTTTGTAGATCACATATTAGCAGAAGGAAGATGCATGCTCATTGACTTGAAACAATGAATAAAATGCTTATTATAAGTTGTTGGTTTCTATGGAGAGAGAAAGAAAAGGAGAGGGGAAGAAAAGAATGGGAGAGAAAGAAGCAAAAAGAAAAGAAAGAAGGAACAGGGGGAGGGGCTTCACTGCCAACTATAGTGTGTTGCAAAAGCATTTTCATTTTTAAATTTCTGTCAGTTTAACAACCGTTAGAAAAATTTTGACAATTTTACACTGCCAATTTCAATTTTGTGATAGTGTTAGAGAACTTAGAGTTAATAGAGTCACATGGAAACTAATGACAAGGACCAAAACATAAAAAAAGTTACATAGCAGTGGCGCAAATACCTAAGCATTTGATGCATCAAGATTAAAATGATGCAATAAGGATTTTATGCTTTGTATATCTCCAAGCATTTGGTCCTTCAACATCATATATCTCCAAGCATTTTATGCAACAAGATTAAAACGACTCAACAAGTCACTACCACTATAAGGAGTTTCCACACAAATTGTTACTCGCAGGTTGCCTCATCTTGTCCAAGAAGCACATTGAACTCTGCAATCTCAAGACTCTTCGATTTATGGTCAATGAGAATTAGTTGATGCAAGAGGATTAAAAAAAAAACAAAACTCACAAAATAAAAGCAAGAAAGAATTGTTGATAAGGAAAAAGAAGGGAAGAAAATAAGAGAGGGGAGTGGGGAAGAAAAAGGAGGACGAAGAGAAGGGAGAAGTATTGACAGGGACTAAAACATAAAAAAAAAAATCTTTTATAAGTACTAAATGTAAAGATTGTACATATATAGGAACTAAAACATAAAATTAATACAAGTGTAAAGACTAAAATATAAAGCGCAAACACGTCAATGTCACATCAACGCCACGTCAACGTCATGTCAATGCCATGTCATTGCATTGTTAACGACATTAAATGGTATTTGCAGTAAGGATGAAAACGTATAGATTGTGCTCATATAGGGACTAAAATAAGTATTTTCTAGGTGTAGGAATTAAAACGTAAAGATTGTGTAAGTATAGGGATTAAATAAGTAATTAAACAAAAAAAATAGCTTTGAGGTAATCTTGAAGCCAATTCAAACATTCTTAAGATACATTTTACAATTTCCTTCCTAAAAATTAATCAATTTCAATACATTTAACAATTCTCTTTACAAACCTCCTTAAAAAAAAACAAAAAAATTCCTTCTCCTATTGAATTTCTAAGATCAAGTGGATGTTTGTTTCAAGGTATAATATTGCATTCTTAGGAATCACATTCCCAAGAATATTATTCCCATAAACATGTTTGGTTGGCATTTAATAATTTTAGTAAAAAAATATTTTTATTTAATTAAAAAATTAAAAAAAAAAGTGAAAGAACAATTGTGGAATAACAAAGTAGATAGAGGCAGTTACCGAAGAAAGTAACTTCTATTCTTATGGAAATGTAAGATATCCACCACTCACCATGGGAATGAGAAGCAAGGTAAATATAAAAACTTTATATTCCTAGGAATAAAAGATACCTGAGAATCTTTTTTCATAATCTTCTAACAAACATGAGAATAACCCATTAGGGTTAGTCTAGTGACGGGGGTTAAGGTAAATTGCATGAGGTCTTATGTTCGAACCTCAGTATCATCATTGTACACAAAAAAAAAATGGAAATAAATATTTGTACCTTCATATTTCTAGAAATAGAAAAGATTATGTGAAACAATCAAACAAATGCCCCTCCAGTTTCTTCTACCGATACTTTCACTACAAAATTCAACTTATTCCTGTCCTTTGATATATTGAATCATTTATCAAAAAAGTTCCTTTAAGAATAAGAGTCACACATCTTCCCAATATCTATTATTTTTCTTTAGACCATTCTAAAACTAAACAAATTAAATTAATTATAAAAAAGAAAATTATTATTTATTTTGAAAATAATAACAATAATAATAGTTTTGTGATATTATACTTAATATGTTTGATGTACCTTTAGTTTTGTGGTATTTGTACAACACTTTTTTGTGCTAAATATGTTGTATTATATTTTTAATTTCTTAATGAATTGCAATGAATGAGAATTTGTCAATTATATTGATTTATAGTTTCCACTCCCGAACTTTGTTTAAAAGATGTTTTGAAAATTTCATGTCCTAGAAATTTAAGCATATGATTATAGTAATATCCAATCCCCTTAGGGTGTTACATCCTTCGCTACAAAAACCCATTTTAGCCATAGAAATGTGTTTTATTGATGTTGATATAACTCATGCAGACAAAAAAAAAGTGATTTAACTTACAAATTTTTTGAAACTTCATCTCTCATTTAAACTTCCAATAAAACATATTATTTTTATTTATTAATGGTGTCTTTTAGAGTTGAATTTTGGAAGGAAGAGAAGAGCGGATATTTTTTTGTTTCTAAAAAATATTTTCTAATTTGATAATTTTTAAAATGAAAGAAATAAAATAATAAATTAGCATAAACTTAAAATTAAAATTGTGGTATAGTATTTTAGATACTTTTAATGTTGTTCTCTAATTAAAATTAAACTTTCATCCTAATAATATACACAATAAAGATTGACATTAAAGCATTAAAGGTTGGCGAGATGAAACTTCAAATTTAATTAGAGAATAATCTAAAATGCCTTTCTAAGATGAAATTTAACCTGGTTCATGTAGTCCACACTATTTATGCATTGGTGCAAGAGATATTTAGAGACTTTTCCTCCACATTACAGGTATGATAGTGCCTCTTGCATGGTCTCATGGTCTCCCCAACATTGGCTTTGTGACTCTTAATATGGATGGTAGTGTATTGGGTGATCTTAAGCGAGTTGGGATTGGTGGCATGGTTTGGGACAATCTCAAATAATGGCTTTTTGGATTTTCTAGTTTTATTGGTCAGTCTAATATAATATATACCGAACTCATGGCTATCTTCAAAGGTTTTCAATCAGTATGAAATTTGAGTTATAGGAAAGTAATTATCTACTCTAACTATGCTCATGCAATTTCCTTAATTAATCATTCCAGCCCGTGCCATCAGTATACGCGTGGCTCACCAAGAATATTCAGCACCGTTTCATTCTTGACTAGGTGGTGCAAATTCATCACATGCTTAGGGAAACAAACTTTTGTGTTGATTTACTAGTAAAGAAGGGGGCATCTCAAGGCTCTGAGTTTGTTTACTAGTTTTCTCCCATTCTAGCATTCTCCCTACTCTTCGAGCTGATGCAGTATGTGTCCAATTCTCTCGTGCTTAATTGTACTGTTCTTTTCTATTATTTTAGTTATTTCCTCATGTACCAAAAATTAGAGAATAATTTAAAAACATTTTTAGAACTATAGCTATGTTTTGTCAAAAACTTAATGTTCTAATATTTTGTTTACTTTTATAAATATTATATAATTTTTTTAATTTAAAAAAATAGCCTTTCTCCTCCAAAATAACACTTCCAAACATGACCTAGAGTTCTTATTTTCTTACTTAGCCACCATTTATTTGATTCATTCGAGTCATCTAAACTTCCTAACTCTCTTCAACCCATCCTAGCTACCAAGTTGTATCCATATCTCACATTCACCATCCTATTCCAAGAAGCCTTCCTTTCGATCAACGGCCTCTATATTCATTTTCTTAATGAAGTTAAGTTTTCTCAAATTTGTTATCTCTAATCCTCTTTCCTTCTTAAGCCTATATACTATATTCCATTTCATCCAAGCAATTTTTTTTCTTGGGTCATATCTCCCCCAATAGGAATCATCATTGTAATTTATAAAGTGAATCAATTAGCTTTTTGAATGCTTTGAAGAAGGAAAAAAAATTAGCTTTGAGGTAAGAAAGAACAACACTGATGAGAATGATGCAACTGTCAAAACTAAATTTTTATTTCGCCATAGTGCTTACCTCTCCTCAAATTTATCAATTATTGGAGTTTAGGTAAACATTTTTCTTAGATCTACTCCTATCATATTTCCCAAGTACTTAAAAAGAACATTTTCAACTTCACAATTTAGGTTAGGTATAACTTGAGGTAACACCTATTTTTCCACATTAGTACCAAACACATTGTTGGGGTAGCAAAATGGGTGAGGGCTAGATGGCCCGTTTAGGATATGCAAGTTAAAAATTTTAGTCTGCCTTGTCAATGGATAGGTTGATAAGCTGACCCACTAAAAATAAAAAAAATTAAAATTAAAAAAGTGAAAATATTATCAAAGAAAATAATTTTAGGCTTCTAGTAGCTACTATCTCTTTAATTTGCCCATTTAATAGTTTTTAACTATATTATTCTGTCCAACTAATCTAATTCTTTTAACTATTTAGTCTCTAATAATAACAACAACAACAACAAAAAACTATTAGAGGAACACGTCTATTTTCATTGATCATCTCCTTACCTAAAATCTTGATTCCTAAACATAACATCACTTTCATACTAAAATGAAATGTAAATCTGAAGCCCTATACTAATTTTTAAGGTCCACCTAAAAGGGTGAATTAAACAGGCTGACCTGACAAGCCAAACCCTTTTATCACCCATACACATTATTTTTTAAGCAATTTACTTTTAACTTCATTTGAAAACAAGTAAGAAGAGTATAGATGTACATCAATTGTAATCTTTAAGAGGAATGCTAGCAGCACTATTTCTATCACTTTCTCTACTATTAGCTGGAATTTATTGAAAATCACAAATTTTGATAAGTCTCATTTCTTATTTAATAAGGCCCTCTCCTAATTTAGAAGTGGAACCTACTAAAATTTGTAATTTTCAATAAATTTCAGACAATAATATAGAGTGCTAAAAAGAGTATTGCTAACACTCCTCAATCTTTAATATAAAATCTACAATGACTAGGTTAATAGAAACACATTTAGAAAATAATGAAAGCAGTTCTAAAGATACACTTAAGGCCAATTCAAACATTCTCAAGATACATTTACAATTTCCTTCCTAAAATTTAATGAAGTTTAGTAAGTTTAACAATTCTCTATACAAGCCTTCTTCGAAAGAGAAAAAAAAAAAAATCCCTTTTCCTATTGAATTTACAAGACCAAGTTTCTTCTGCCCATACTCCCATTAAAAAATCAACTTACTCCTGTTCTTTGATATATTAAATCATCGATCAAAGGAGATCCTTTAAGAATAAGCAATCCAGTCACATTCTCAATATCTATTCCTTTTCTTTAAACCATTCTAAAACCAGTCAACACCTATTTTAATACTCTTTAGATCATTCTAAAACCAATTCACACGTATAATCTTGCTATTTGATCCGGCTTTTTTTAAGAGTCAATTGATCCAATTTTAAAAATAATCTTACATAACTTTTTTCTTAACATTGCTATTTCGTACCAATGATTTGTGCATGAAATGAGACAAAAGCTAATATGAAAAATTAAATTTTTTAAACATGTGTTAATTTACAAAATTAAAAAATAAAACATTAATTTAACAATGGTGAAAACCATTTTTGTAATAAAAGCATTTCTCTGTAATTAATTGGACAAAAGTTTAATGTGGTGTAGATAACCAATTTAGAAAGATCTTAAAAATTATATAATAAATATTCTTAAAAGTAATTTTTTATGAAAAATATTATCCATTACTTCGAATGAAAATCCACCATAATTTTAAGAAAAAAAATACATTTATTAATTTTTTAATCCATGATCTTCAAATATTCGGTAACCATTTTTTTAAAGGAAGACAGTCATATATATCTTTCATTGTCTAAAAAATAAAAGTTAGCCAATAAAGATCTACTAAATATATTAATTAGAAGGTCCAAATTCATCTTATTCCATGTCGTAACCACATCTATTAATTACATCTAAGTTATCTACGCATGCTAATTTACTTTCCTACAAACTGTAATGGATGTACACCTCCATCACCTTTCAATTACTCTTCCCCAGCATTTTTGTTATCTCATCTACATTAATCAATAATACTGATCAGCGATCCTTATACAAATATTAAATTAATAAATTATTAACACGTCATTAAGTATTATTAAATAACCACATATTAATATACTTAACGACGTGTTAATATTTTATCAATTTAATAGACTCATAATTCGTCATGGTCATATAAGAATTTCTTCTCTTTTTTTTTATGATAATCATCTACGCGCACCAGCACGGGCACACTCATGGACCTTCATTCAGTCCTCGTGCTTCCGTGCATGCAGCCACACTGCAAAAATGCGTGCACGCACGCACGAACGAACGACGTCGTCTTGAGCCTATTAATTTCAGAATGGCTGGGAGAGGTACATGAAGATGTCCTGCAGCGGCGACATCTGATTCGCGCCCTGGAACTGGAACTGCGATCCGAGAGTGGCATCCACGTAATTATACGCAAACTCGTTGCCCCTCTTGGGCACGCTCTGCACCTCGCTCGCGAACTCCGGCGACACCGCGTGCTCCGAGCAGCTCGAGTCCGTCGTGTGCAGCCGCGGCACCGAGTCGGAGGTCTCGAAGTACACGCAATCCGCCGTCGCCGCAGCATGCGGCGGCTGAAGAACGCCGCCACGTGTCGTAACCCCAGGCTTCTCGTCCTCCATTTCGGAACGCTCTACTTTGCGCACCCCGCTCGGCGGTTGCTCCTTCTCAATTGCGCCTTTCTTGTTGTAGATGCGACACAGCACCCAGTCATCCAGCTGCAAAATCAGAACCATCCAATCCAATTACGTTAAAATATACAATATATTATATTGTACACACATTTTTTACTTATATAACAAATTATACAATATACATATATATATATAAAATAAAAAATAGATTATATACTTATTATGTAAAATAATTTTAAACTACCATTCAACCCTAAATTATTATTTATAATAATTTATTAACTATCTTAAAAGTCACATCAACAAAATGATTTAGTTTAATTACACTTTGTGTCACCAAAATTTCATTATTTTTCAATTTTTATCACCATATTTTTTTCTCGTATTTTACCATTTTATTTTTGATATCTTTTGAAAATTTTGTCTAATTTTGTGAATTTTTATTTAATGAACATTTGATAATTGAACAAAATTTATAAGATTTCAAAAATAAAATAGTAAAATACGAGAGAAATAAAACATAGTGACGAAATTTACAAAATAATAAAATTTAAGTGACACAAAGTGTAATTAAACTAAATAATTTTTAGTTAATTAACAATATAAAAAATTTTATACTAATAATTACGATTATTAAATTCATATAACAAATGATTTAATTATATAACAAATAATACAATAATTTTTATAATCAAGAGAGAAAAAAATTTAAAATTTAAAAAATGATGCAATAGAAAAATAGACAAAAAAAAATTATATAAATTATTGTAAAAATTACTATATATGGATCTCATTTTATTTATTTATTTTAAATGCTTGATTTTAATATTCCTAACTCTGTCGAGATAAGAACGAATAATTTCCATAAATAGAAACTAATAATGGATTGGCGAAAACACTTTTTATTACTATTAATTATTATTTTTAAGTAAAAAATGGTTTTGATCTTTATCAACTTATCGTAAACTGAAGCTTCTTCGTGTTGTGCGCTTGGCAAGAGGCGGGGCCCAGGTGTCACTTACAAAAGGGTAAAACAGTATTTTTACTATCGAAATGTCCATTATGCCCCTGATATTTAAGAGAGAAAGGGCATATTGGTATATACCCTTAAGCTGTTCGTTTTGCGAACGGAACGATCCACGTCGGCGACACGATACTCGTGCATGATCCAATTGGTTTTCACTCCTTTGGGCGCTTTTCCGGTGTAAAACACCAACGCTTTCTTAATGCCAACCGGTTTCGGTTTACCAATCGGTTTATCCGCTCCGGTCGCCTTCCAGTACCCGATTCCGGCGGACCGGTTCGGCCGCGAACCGTTCGGGTACTTCCGGTCCCTCGACGAGAAAAAATACCACTCTTTTTCTCCGTACAAGGCCATTCCTGCGTAACATAACCCCGAACAAATTAAATTAATTATCAAAAAATGAAAATTATTATTTATTTCAAAAAATAAAATAATAATAATAACAACAACAACGTCAATCAATAGTAGCTTCTTCTTCTTCTTTTTTTATCTAATTTAATCCCACAAAATAACAACAACATGTTACCTGGAAGGTCCCATGGGTCGTGCTTGTAGAGGTTGATTTCGGCGATTATGGGAACGGCGATTTGCTGCGCCGCGCATTTGCGGCTAAGGTAGTGGATGACGAGTTCTTCGTCGGTGGGGTGGAATCTGAAACCGGGGGGTAAGTGAAGTTCTGCGGCCATCGTTGAGAAAGAAGATTGGTGAGGGGAATTTGTGTGGTGGCGGCGTTTGAAACTTAGAACGTAGGGGAGAGAGGGGGGTTTTATAGGGAGAAAAGGGTAGGGTTTGGGTGGAGGGTGGTGACGAGATGGACACGTGTCGGGCGTGGAAGTGCGGTGCGTGCGTGTCGTGAACCCACATGAAGTGGTTTAGTCACTGCTTACGACATTGGTTTTGGACGGTGGCGCCGTATCTGTCGGTTCAGACCAGCTGGTCTGTTTTTCCTAGGATGCGCATGGACTCGCTTCGCACCCTGATTTCATTCTCTTAGAACTAGTTTGTGGTGATCGTGAATATTTTGTTTTTGATTTTTAAATTTAATTTTTAAAATAAAATATGTTTAGCTAAAATAGAATTGAAATGATTTTTAACTCAATTTTAAAATACTTTAACATTTATTTTTAAAATAAAAAACAAGTTTTGTGAATCTAGTTATTAGTGTTTAAAAAAGTACATATCATTATATTTGACAATAGCTCATCTCACCACCATTACTAAGACCGTCATTGCTGTCGTTGCTGCTACCACCACCATCACCATCACGACCATCTGTGCCACCACCAGTGTCATTGTCGTCGTCGTCACCACTACCACTACTATCACCTTTGTTGTCACCACACAAACATACCCTTAAATTAATTTTAATAAAATAAAAAAATTTCAAAATAAGTTTATTTTGAAACCAATAATTTGATAAAAAAAAATTAAAACTAATTTTTAAAAACTAAAAACTAGTTATAGTTTGAAATTTTCGAAACTCATAACAAAATCACTCCAAGCATGTCCTTAATAAATGTTATGATAATAGGCTTTGTTTTGTTTGGTAAAGAAGAGAGACGTGGAGTGAACAAATATAGGTAAGAAATAAATTAAAAGATAAAATTAAGGTTTAAATATATTTTTGGTTCTTATAAAATATCTCTTTTTTGTTTTTAGTCCCTGTAAAATTATTTTTTTTAAATGGTCCTCGTAAATTTTTTTTTTGTTTTGATCCTTTTATTTGTTCTAATCCCTTTAATATATTTATTTTTTTGTTTTAGTCCCTATAATATTTTGTTTATTTTGAATTAGTCCTTTTTAAAAAAATTTAGCAAGGACTAAAAGCAAATTGTTTACATATTATAAGGACAAAAACGAAAATAAATAAATATATTACAAGGACTAAACAAAATAATAGGGACAAAAAAAAAATTACATGGACCATTTAAAAAAAATATTTTTATAAGGACCAAAATCAAAAAGCCAATATATTATAGGGACCAAAAACATATTTAAGCCTAAAATTAAATAAAAAATAATTTAAAATTTTTAATTGTTTGATTTGAGAGAAATAGATGATAAATAAGAAGAAAATAAATAGCTGAATAGAAATAAATAAAAAATAAAAAAAATAAGTAGTAGAACTCATCAAATTTTTAAAAATTGTCTTCTTATTTTTATTTAATCAAATTATGAAAATTTTTAAAAATTTAAAAATTTTCTTACCCCTCTTCTTCATTCTTACGTACGGTTAGTGTCTTAAAATAATTCGGTTTCAGTGTACTATTGTTTTATGGTGTACTTTATCTTAAGTAAAACTAGAATTAAATAAATGAGTTTAATAGTCATGTAATGTCAGTATAAAAAGTTTTATACTATTAATCAATTAAAAATTACTATTGATATAACTTTTAAAGTATTTATTATAAAATCAACAAACTTACAATAAATAATAGTTTGTAATTAGATGACAGTGTAAAACTATTTTACACTGTCAGACCTTGACCTGTTTTCTCTAAATAAATTAGTGTAATTTTTTATGTACTTAAAAATAGTTGATATAATATAAAAAATTATACTAATTATTTTTAATAGAGTTATTTAATCTTATTTTTTATCGAGGTAAATTAGACAATTCTTTATTTTGTAAATTTTTCTCGCTAATATTTTATATTGAATAAATAAAATGTCAACTAAATGTGTTATGTAGAGATTCAAGTCTTAAAAATATGTACTTTTTATTATATTGTTATTATTATTATTATATTTATAAGAGTAATATATTACACTTTTATTATATGTTTTTAGTTTTCTTAATGTTTTATAAAGTTTGTATAAAATAAAAATAAATATATTTAATATCTTAAACATATAAATTTATTTAATTCTTTTTTAATTTAATAAACTAAACATTATAAAAATATTATAAATTCGTGTATAAGAGAAAAGAGCTTAAAATGATTTATTAAGAAAATAAAGTTTAATTTAATAATTTTTACACTTTTAAAGAATTAGTCTCTTTACTTGATAACCAATAAATTTATTAAAAAGTTAAGATACAATTCTTGTTAATAAGTGTTAAATTTTATTAAGTATTTTTATCATTTCAAAATAAATATTAAATAATTTTTATTTTTTTAATATAATATTTTGATTAAATGTTTTCTATTTTTATTTATATAATTATTGTTTTTAGAGTATTTGTTAATATTTATTTAATTTTGTCTTTTAATATTTCTTAAAAAATTAATAAAGCTTACTACAAGTAATATATGATATGTTGAAAATTTAAAAGTTACTTTTTATTTAATTAGTTTTGAATTTTTTTTTTAATAATTATTATGAGAAACCTCGTCAGGATTTTATTATTTTTAAATCCTCGCTGGAAATTCACGATGGAAAAGGTATGCACGTCACTCTGACCTGGTCCACTTGCTTTGGATCATCATTCTCGTGGGATTGCTAATTTTTCCAATCGTTACACTGTTCTTTCTTTTATTTCGTTGTTAACGTCCCCCTTTTCTGGCACAGCGTTTTACCCTTATTCCCTTTTTTACCTGGGAAAATAATCATTCCGCACCTAACATTATTTAACAACTAAAGTAAGAAGAGAAAGAAGTGTAGAATGTAGATATAATAAGTGATAGAATATGATAAAAAATAATAAATATTAATAAGGTATTTGATATATAAAAGTGTATTATTATTATTTTTAATATTTTTTTCTATATTTTTAATTCTTATATGAACAAGTGTAGTGAAAAAAATTATTAAATTAAATTTACTAAATTTTTAATATATTTTATGATAAAAATTTATTGTCAAACAAAATATTGAAATAATATATTTTAATTTTTTTTATATATTTATTGTTTTAAATTAAAATCCAAATAAATTATTATCTTGAAATAAAAATAAATGTAAAAATATAAAAATGCAAAATAACATATGAGATTTATTATAATTTCTTAAATGAATTTATCATTAAAATAAAAAGTTGCTAGAATTTATGAATCTGATGTATAGTAAGACACATTAAAAGTGGGTTGTTAACCCAGAAGATGGTGCAACATTTTAGGTAATGATATTTTCATGTGTAAATAATGAGAAAACAAGTCATATACTGACAGTGTAAAGTAGTTTTATACTGTCATCCAATCACAAACCACCATTTATTGTAAGTGTGTTGACTTTTATAATAAATACTTTAAAAGTCATATCAATAATGATTTCTGATTGGTTGATAGTGTAAAACTTTTTACACTGACAATATATAATCATTAAACTCGTAAATAATAGGTTATATATAAAGTACTAGTAGTTTACATTAATTGGTTTTCAAATATTTTAAATAAAAAATGTTCTTAAAAAATTTATTTATTATTAATATTTTCACATAAAAAAAACATTAATAAATCCATAGATAATATTTAAAGTAAAAGTTTTTATTTTTAAATAAATTTTTATTTTATCATTTTCTCTTTTAATTTATCTCTAATTATTTTTTTAACTAATATTTATCTCATTTTATTATTTTCCTTCTTAAATTTAAATCTATTTATTTATTTTAATTTTTTTTGTCATTTTATCCACTTGTTAAACTCTTTTACTCCATTCTTTCTTTATGCACATTACCTTTCTTCAGCCACAGCATTTTACCTTTATCCATTTTTACTTTTTAAGAAATATCTCATTCCATTTTCTCATCTAAGTTTGGTAAGAAACTATTTTTTTAATACCATTTATCTCATTTTATTATTTTCTTTCTTAGCTTTTAAATCTATTATGCGTTTTTTTTATCATTTTGTTCACTTTTGTGTTTTTGACAAAGTCATATATAGAGAGTACGACTAGTCTCATTTAACCTAAAAAAAATGTCAAAATCTCCAATAAAAATATATGATTTTTTTTTAAATAATAAGTCTTTTTAATTAGTTAGAAGTGTGAGACTTCACTTTTAAAAATCTTTAACTTCATTTACAACTTATCCATCTTAGATAAATACTTTTTAATTTACACTAATTCGATAAATTTTGAGTCAAATTATACTATGCAGGTCAATAAGCTAGATTAGGCAGCACAATGACTTTTTTTGTGGTAGTTCAGCCATTAAAAATCTTGTGTGAATATATTATATTTAAATTTTATATCTATTTTTTTAATTAATATTAGATGAATTTTAGGTAAAATATAATTGAACATGACATTTTAAGGACATTGAATTCTATAGAATTAGTGGCTATTAAATAGACCCGATTCAACGTTTCGGTTAGTATTATAGTACGTCTTTTAATACTAGCATTAAATAAATGTTTTCAAATTCATTTTTGTCTATTATTTGTACTTCTTTTTAAGTACTTATATATTCGCATCTAAAATATTATTTAGATACGAATATATTTATTTATATTTTAATTAACTTAGATGTAATCTTTCTTAATATATTTATTCAATAAAACATAAATATAATGATAATATTAACATTAATGATAAAAAAATTAATATATATATATATGTATATACATACATATACATATATACATATGTATATATGTATATACATATGTATATATGTATATACATATATATGTATATACATATGTATATACATATATACATATGTATATGTATGTATATACAATATGTATATACATACATATACATATATGTATATACATACATATACATATATGTATAATATATATGTATATGTATATGTAATGTATGTATATATATATATATATATGATATACATACATATACATATACATATATATATATATATATATATGTATGTAGTATATGTATATGTATGTATATATGTATATATATAACTTAATTGAAAATATTCAAATATAATTAAATTGCTAGTCATACAATATTACAAATATAATATTTAACTTAGTTAAAAAATTATGTTTAAATATTTTAGTCCCTATAATATATTGTTCTTTCAGTTTTGTTTCTTATAAATTTTTTTTTTAAAATGTTCCTTGTGAGATTTTTTTTTATTTTGGTCCTTGTTATTTTAATTTTTTTTAGTCTTTGTCTTATAGTTTAGGTTTGAGCCTAACTCAATCTCAAAAACTAGCACGGAGGACAAGGGTTGCCCCCCACTTATATATTCTATCTTAACATTATCTTTAGCTGATGTAGGATTGGGTTTTTCCCAATACACCCCTCACATCCAGCACTATTGGGCTTGGTGCGTGGATAATATAATGGTGGCCTGCTAATAGATCTAGGATAAGTTATGATACCATCGTACAACTTTGGATTTGAGCATAACTCAACCTCAAAAGTTAACTCATAGGATGAGGGTTACCCCCACTTATATATTCTATTTTGACCATATTACTAGTCAGTGTGGGACTTGAGTGTTTTTCCAATACCTTGTAGCATATCTATTTTTTCGTTTTAGACCTTATAATATTTTGTTCATGTTAAATTAGTCCCTTTGAAAAAAGAATTTTATAGACTAAAAGCAAATTATCCACATATTACAAGGATAAAAACAAAAAAATAAATATATTAGAAGAACTAAAATAAAATAAAAAAGAAAAATTTTACGAGAACCTTTTTTTTTAAAATAAGTTTATAAGGACCAAAATTAAAAGAAAAAAGCAATACATTGCAGGAATCAAAAACATGTTTATGCCAAAAAATTATTTAAAATCTTTTAAATTTTAATTGTGAAGTATAATTAATATAACATGCAAGTATTTGCAAGGTTGAATATTGGGATTAACTACTCCCGAGCAAGAAGACGTATATATAAAGTGAGAAAATGAAGGTCTATTCCCCCATTTATTTGAATTAAAACAGTTTTTAAGCATAATTATCTTCAAATCAACGATGAATTAATAGACTTTTTACACTTCTTCTTACTTTAGATTAGAGATAGACAGATCCATCGTATAATAGTAGTCATGTCTACAACTCATATCAACAAAATTTTGTGGATAAATTTTCATACTTAGATTCAAATTCATTTTATGGATTGAAACCTTATTTATTATGCGTAATTTTTATACGGGTAACTATTGAATTTGGTAGTTCAAAGTTTGTTTATTTATAGATGTGGAATAGATTTTTTTTTTAAATTTTTTGTAAGATTTAAGTTAATATAGAGTTCATTTAATTAAAGGTTTAATTCGAATAAACTATCAATTTAGTTTCTGAAGTATTACTCTCTTTCCTATATAATCCTTAAAGTAATAAAATTATATGAGTAGTCCTTCAAATATTAGAAATAATAATAAGTAGTTCTCCAAGTATTGAAAAATCCATCAAATTAGTTCTTCAACGTTAGTAAAATATATCATCTTAGGGACAAAATTGATGGATATTCAATACTTGAGGGACTATTTATATAATTTTATTACTTTAATGACTATATAAGAGAGAGAGAGTAATAGTTTAGGGACTAAATTGATGGTTTATTTGTTTAATTTTCATCTATGATTAATGTAAAAAAATTATAATATCAACTAACTACAAATTATCTTAAATATAACTTTTTAAATAATTATAATAAAATTTAACAATTTATCATACATAATAATTTACGATTAAATAACAATATAAAAAAATTATACTAATAGTGAATACTAATTAAATTCTTAATTTAAAAGAGTATGTATTATGTAAGACGATAAGCAGCAAGCCTTTATTATTGTTACTTTGTGCACTATTTTTTTTCCCCAAAAAGCAAGGCATCTCTATAGTCAGAATATATAAGATTAATTTCCTGAGGAAGTAGAGTACCAGTTAAGGGATATCTCATCTTCCTACATGTGCTATTCTATTTACATAGTCAAAAATCAAACTTTTTTCATATGTTTAAAAGATTCAAGCTTCTAGCCACTTGTACTACACCTTGTGGGTGTTACTTTATGCATTGTATTACTGTATACACGCCTCATTTTTTATTTTTATATATTTACATTTTAAACATGACATTTATAAACAATATCAAGTGATATAATTGCAATTTTAATATAGAGTAAATAATCTATGTATTGATAGCATAAAAGGTTTTTACAGTATATTAAATCACCAATTTTTATGTATGGTAATTTATTAATTTTTATAATAACTACTTTAAAATTCATATCAACAATATTTTTTATTGATTAACAATGTAAAATTTTATACATTGACAATGCATAAAAATTAATCTCATTAATATATATTAAATAATCAGTTTAATTGTATTTTTATCCCCTATTATAATAAATCTATAATTTTAATTTTTAATATTTTATTTTAATTTAATTTTTTAATTATTACAATCAAGCCATTTTATTAATTTTCCTTTATCTAAAATTTTCAAATCCATATCTTTTTATATTCAAAACTGCAAAAATCAAATGAAATAAATTATTTTAAACTTTGTCATACTCAACTTATATATCATCTGAAATATCATATATTACTTAAAATAAAAACTTTAAAGTTTTGCAGAATCTAATAGCTTATTAATAAATTCTTTGAAATTTTACCAGTTTTAATATTATAAATAATTTAAATATTTTTTATTTTAAATCTGTGATAATATCTTAATTATTTGAGTACAAAAATAAATAAATGAAAATTTGAAGTTAAAAAATTACAAGGAATTTAATTATGATTATTAGAAAAATTAAAATTCAATTTAAATAAATTCATTAAAAATAACAACAATAATAACCATAATAAAAAATAAAACTCAAAATATTATTCATATTTTATTTTCTGTTTAACACACACACACACAAAAAAAAACCTTGTTTGAAACAAGAAAAATAAGATAAGCATTCACCTACATTACCGTACGACCCTTACGTGGAAATATTTATCCTCGATTACTTCACTTTGTGTGGGTTTGGTGGTTTGCTCCTTTTTAGCTGGTATAAGTGTCGGTGTGTCTATTCTTTGTTTTCTCTAGGGTGTAGGCAGGTCGTGGTCCATTTGCGAACCTAACCGATCCAACCCAATCTAATTATATTTTAAAAGGTTAGATCAGGTTTATTTTGTTTAATTTAATTAAGACTGAGTTGAGTCACAGGTTGATATATTCTTAATCCGACCCAGTTCAACTTATTATTTATTAATAAAAAAATATTATAATATTTACATACATTGTATTTTTCTTAAGTGTTGAATTTATGTGATTAAATTCATATTTTAAATTAAACATGTGTTGAATGAGTTGAATTAATTAAGTATTTTATTTTCTTATTTTTACATATAGAAGTTATATTAATATTTTAATTGACCAACTTGATAATCGAACCGGACCGGACCGAACCCAATTAAAGTCAGGTTGGGTCGTTTCGAAAAACAAAAAGTAAACCCAACTCAACTCAATGTGATTATTTTTAATTGGGATGAATCTTAAACAAGGCTAAATTGGACTTAATCTGGCCAATTACACCCCCAGTTTTCTTGTACTGAATAGCAACCCTCTTTTATATATATATATTATATTTATTTATTTATTTATTTATTTATTTTTATTTTATTTTTTGCTGAACGCTCTTATATTTTATGCTTAGAACATAACCATAATTTTATACTTTTTTTATCGGATTCATTGAATTTGATAACTAAAGATGTCGTCAAAATTAGAATTCAGAACAAAAACAATGCAGTTATCGGTTGGGAGTTGTAAATTTAATGATACAGTATAAGAAGAATTTTTATTTTAATCTTTTAAATGCATAAATGACATTGATTTTAAAAATAATTAAGGTCACTTTAATTTTCTAATTACAAAATAGTGATATTAATTTTAATATTTATAAAAAATAGTATTGATTAGTCATTTAGTTATAAAAAATAATATTAATTTGATGTGTTAAATAAAAATTTATTAACTATCTCAAAGTTCATGTGTAGAAAAATGATTTAATTTATTTTTGTAATTGGTGAAATAACTTGAAGTTGACTTTATTTACAAAACTAAATTAATTTCTTATAAAATATTCAAGGCTATAAGATTTTATTTAGTGAAGTGAATTATTAATTTAGTTCCTGAAAAATTAAGAGTTGGTCTTAGTTTTTGAAAGAAAAAATTGCTCCTAAGGTCTCTTTTTCTTTTTCACAAAATGATATCACTTACTAAAAAAAAAAAGACTTCTCAATCAGATTCTCTCATTCTTTGAGGTCAAACTTTTTGTAGTGAAAATCAAAGCATTCAATATGTCTTTATTTTTACATTGTAAATCATGACAAAGCTCAAGAATAATTTTCAAGATATTTCTTAAAATATGTAATTAATATCAAAGGATATGATATGAAAGTATTGTAAGCATTATTAACATCAATACGGAGGGAATAGTTATCTTTTCTGAAACTTTTTGAAGAACTTCACAAATAGTATCAAATATGTATAATAATCTTCAAATTGAATTTAAATGAGACCCCCATTGAACATATCCCTAGCTTTTTGTAAAGTGTTTATTTAATTGATTCCACTACTTATTTTAATATCCTCACCAACAATGAAATTTGTAAGCTACCAAAAATCTTCATTAATTTCATAGAAATTTATTTGTGAACTATGAAGCCTCCAACTTGACATCGAAAATAGCTTTGGCATTTAGATATGACAAGATTTGGAGTTAATTGAAAAAAAAATAAAATTCCAGTGCCTCACTTACAGGTCGTCAGCCTCATTAGTATGATCACAAAGACATTTTAAAATATACCGAGCTTTAGAAACTATGTGAACAACAATATGACTTTTAGTGTTTCAAAATTTTTAACACCGAAATATTTATTCTATTGTTCATATTTATTTTAGGGTTAATGCATGGTATCTTTAGTCTCTAAAATATAGATCAACTTTGGTTTTAGTCACTGACTTTTACCATACATTTTCATCCTTTTATTTTTAAATACCCAAAGTTTAGTCCTTGAAATACCCTTCATAATAACTTAACAATGTTAGCTTTAGGGATTAAAGTTTTGATATCTCAAAAATATAGGGACGAAAACTTATGATTTTAAAAGTCGGGAACTAAAACTAAAGTTTGATAGGAAGCATTCAAAAAGGCTTTGAAATCAAACATATTATAATCAAAGCGTATAAACTACAAAGTATCTTCTCCATATCAAAGGATAAAAATGCCTAAGCAACTTAAAAGATCACCAAACAAGCTAGAATGGACAAAACTCTTAACAATTGTGCCCTTCTCTAAAAGTAGTGAAAGCAATTGCTTGATAAGCTCAAAATGATACAGTCACTTGGAGACAAGTCACTTGGAGACAAGTTCTCTGGTGGTCTGCTAAATTAAATGGACCATCGTGGACCATGAATAGTGACAGATAATAGCACTTTCCTCCAATTTAATTTTTTTAACATTATACTTTTCTTAAAAAAAAAATTCCAAAATACCTATACGTATATGACATTTAAAGCTTGAAGTATTATGACATTTATAACCTCAATCGGTTTGACGTTTGTGCCCTTATTTACAGTAAACAACGAAGAAGAACCTTTATCTCAATAAGTTAATTTGGCCAATTTTGTTGTGTGTAATTCAAATAAGTTGCAGTTAGTTAGTTAGTTACTAACTGTTAAACACTATAAATAGTGTAATCCATGTGTAATTGGTGCAGTGTGCTGTCAATAAAATTTTTACTCTCAAGAAACTCTCTAATTCTCCTGTGTGTGTTCTGCCTATTCCAACAAATTGGTAATCAGAGCTTGTTCATTCTTGGACTTGAAAACCAGTATAGTGTGGTTGTTTCTTTGAGGATCAGTAGTGATGGGTTCCAATGGAAACTTCTCTGTGCAATTGCCAATTCTTGATGGCAAGAACTGGGATGGATGGAATGTTCAAATAAGGGCACTGTTTGGCTTCCAGGATGTGCTGGAAATCATGAAAAATGGCTACCCAAAATTAAGTGAGGGTGCAACAGATGCTCAAAAGGCTGTCTACAAGGAGAACAAGAAGAAGGATAACAAGGCTTTGTTCATGCTGCATCAGTGTATTAATGTGGGCAATTTCGACAAGATTGCTGGTGTTACAACTGCAAAACAGGCCTAGGAGATCTTGGAGAAATGTTATATAGGTGGAGAAAAGGTCAAGTGAGACTTCAAACCTTGTGGAGGCAATATGAATTGTTACAAATGGAGGATCTTGAGAAGGTGGCTGATTTCTTCACCAGAATTCGGAGCATCGCCAATACGATGGTTGGGTGTGGAGAAAAAATTCCTGATCAGAAGATAATTGAAAAGATCTTGCGCACACTATAGCCCAGATTTGACTACATAGTTGTAGCAATTGAGGAGTCCAAAGATGTCGAAAGAATGAGTCTTGAAGAGCTACAAGGCTCATTGGAGGCCCATGAGCTGAGATTGAATGAAAGAAGTTCAGGAAAAATATGTTGATCAAGCTTTGCAAGCTCAAGTGACCAAGAAAGGAGCTGGAGAAAAGAAAAAATGGAAGAAAGGAAAGACGAAATTCAACAAAAATGGTTCATCTTTTAACCAAGATAGATCAAAGGGTAATGACAGACCTGAATCTTCAAATAAAAGAGGAGGATTTGCAAAAACCAAAGGAGGTAAAAAAGGACTTTGATAAGAGGAAAGTGCAGTGCTTTAACTGTCAAAACTGGGGTCATTTTGCAAATGAATGCTGGTTTGGTAGAGGCAAACAGAAGAAAGAAGTGATGATGAAGCATGTGTGGCCCAAGAAGATTCAGATTCCGATCCAGTTCTGTTGATGGTAACAACCAGTGATGATGCTGGACAATCTAAATCTTGGTATCTTGATACAGGTTGTTTGAATCACATAACCAGTCACAAGGAGTGGTTGACTGATTTAGACACCTCCAAGAAAAGCAAGGTTTGATTTGCTGATGACAGAACATTGAATGCTGAAGGAGTTGGGAATATTGTTATCAAGAGAAGTAATGGGAAGCCTGCAGTTGTTGAGAATGTGTTGTATGTACCAGGGGATGAAGTACAATCTGTTGAGCATTGGGCAATTGATTTAAAAAGGATTCTCAGTCACAATGAAGCAAGATTTCATGAGTTGTTTGATCCTAGCAAGAGGTTAATTTTGAAGGCCTCTCTCTCAAGAAATAGAACCTTTCAAATCAATTTGCAAGTTGTTGAAATTCAGTGCTTAAAGGCCACTGAATTTGATGAGGAGTGATGGCTTTGGCATTCAAGGTATGGACACTTGAATTTCAATAGCTTGCACCAGCTTGGATCTAAATAGTTGGTGGCTAGAATTCCTTCGATTACTGTACCAGAGAAGGTGTGTGAGGTGTGTTTGACTGGTAAGCAATCAAGGAACTCCTTTAAATCAAGTTTGCCTATAAGGGCAACATGCTTATTAGATGTAGTGTATTCTGACATATGTGGGCCATTTAAAGTGTCTTCACTGGGAGGCAATAAATATTTCATTTCCTTTATTGATGAGTTCAGTAGAATGATGTGGATATATTTGATCAGGCTAAGTGTGAAGCCTTTGATATCTTTCAAAGATTTAAGGTCGTAACTGAGAAGCAAAGTGGAAAATCCATCAAGGTGCTGCGAACTGACAGAGAAGGAAAATACACTTCTAAGGAATTTGAAGAATTCTGTGTAAAGAATGGAATTCAGCATGAAGTAACGACTCCCTACACACCCAAACACAAGGACTTGTAGAAAGAAGAAATAGAACGGTGATGAACATTGTTAGAAGTATGTTGAAGGGGAAGGCTTTACCACAATCATTGTGGGAACAAGTGTCCAACTAAGAAATTAAAGGAGAAGGTCCCTGAAGAAGTATGGACTGGAAGAAAGCCAGCAGTGAATCATCTGAGAATATTTGGCTCACTTTGTTTCAAACATGTCCCTAACCAAAGAAGGAGGAAACTGGAAGACAAGAGTGAACCTATGATCCTAGTAGGGTATCATCCTACAGGCATATATAGGCTGTACGATCCAGTAAAACAAAGAATTATGATTAGCAGAGATGTTATAATTGCTAATAAGGAGTCTTAGGATTGGAGGAACAAGTGCAGCAGTCTCAAACAAATGCCTTCCACTTGGCTTGATAATCTACAGAAAGATGAAGACATAAGAGAAAGTCAGCCTTATTCTCGAAGAACTCAGAGACAAAGACAGTTGCCTCAGAGATTTTCTGATTATGAGTTGTTCCCTGATAGTGCAATCACTGCAGAAGGTGATCTCGTTCATTTTGCACTATTGGCCGATGAAAAACTATTAAATTGTGAAGAAGCTATGGAAGAGGAGGTATGGAAGGAAGCTATACTGGATGAGTTGAAAGCAATTGAAAGAAATCAAACATGGGAGCTAGTTGCTTTGCCCCCTAACAAGCACCCAATTGCTGTTAAGTGGGTTTATAAACTAAAATTGAACATGAATGGTTCTATTGCCAAGCACAAAGCAAGGTTGGTGGCAAAGGGTTTTCTACAAAGGGCCGGTTTTGATTACTCAGAAGTATTCAAGGATTGAGATAGTTAGATTGGTGGTAGCCTTGGCAAGTGCAAGAAGTTGGCCACTTTTCCAGCTTGATGTAAAGTTTGCATTCCTTAATGGACCATTAGAGGAAAAGGTATATGTCATTCAGCCACCTGGCTTTGTGATAAAAGGAAAAGAGGAGATGGTGTATAAGCTGAAAAAGGCTCTTTATGGGTTGAAGCAAGCTCTTTGAGCTTGGAATAGAATAATTGATGCCTTCTTGGTTCAGCAAAAATTCAGCAAGTGTTCTGTTGAGCATGGAATATATGTAAGATTGCATAATGGAGGATTGGATCAGTTGATAGTCTGCCTTTATGTTGATGACCTATTAGTTACTGGAAACAACCCCAAGGAGATTGATGAGTTCAAATCTATCATGAAGTCTAAATTTGAAATGACAGACTTGGGAAGGCTTAGCTATTTTCTAGGCATGGAGTTTATAAGTACCTCAGCTGGAATTATCTTACATCAAAGGAAATATGCATTAGAAATACTGAGAAGATTCAGTATGACTAATTGCAATCCAGCTATGACACCTACGGAAGCAAATGCAAAACTTGAAAAAGGCAGTGATACGGAGGGTGTTGATGGCACTTTATTCAAACAAATTGTGGGATCATTGAGGTATTTGTGCAATAGCAGGCCTGACATATGCTTCTCAATTGGCTTGATTAGTCGATTTATGGATAACCCGAGGAAATCTCATTTTAATGCTGCAAAGAGAATAATGAGATACCTACAAGGAACTCTGGAGTATGTAATTTTGTTTCCAAACAAGGAGCAGCAGTTAGGAAACATACTTGTAGGTTACTCTGACTCGGATTGGTGTGGGGATAGAGTTGATAGAAGGAGTACATCTGGCTATGTCTTCAAGTTTTTGGATGCACCAATCTCTTGGTGCTTAAAGAAATAGCCTATGATAGCTTTGTCAACATGTGAGGCTGAATATGTTGCTAGTTCATATGCTGCATGTCAAGCTCTTTGGTTGAAATCACTACTGAAGAAGCTGAAGATTGAGTTGAAGAAGCCTATGCAGCTAATGGTTGACAACAAATCAGCCATTAATCTTGCCAAGAATCCAGTGTCCCATGGTAGAAGTAAACATATTGAGACTCAGTTCCATTTTCTAAGGGATCAGGTGAACAAAGGAAAGCTGGAGCTGATTTACTGTCCAACAGAAAAACAGATTGCAAATATACTGACAAAGGCTTTGAAGAAAGAACAATTTGAGAAGCTGAGAAGCGAGATAGGTGTTGTTTTTGTCAAAATTTGAATTAAAGGGGAGTGTTGTGTGTAATTCAAATAAGTTGCAGTTAGTTAATTAGTTACTCACTGTTAAACACTATAAATAGTGTAATCCATATGTAATTGGTGCAGTGTGATGTCAATAAAATTTTTACTCTCAAGAAACTCTCTCTAATTCTCCTGTGTGTATTCTGCCTATTCCAACAAATTTAATAATGACAACCTAGTTAAGCAACAAGACCTGCATAAAGAACACATGACAAAAAGAAATCGAAAAAAAAACCTTTTGATAACATAAACTCGTACAAGGTGTCTACGAGATTTCAATATGAATTTGAATAAAAGAAGAAGAAAAAGGGGGTTGGGGGGAGGGGTGTGGGATGTTGCCGCCGAAAATCGCTTTCGGGGGCAACGCATGGTGGTCGACTAAAACATTTTCATCATATTCATATCAACGACATCTTATTCAAACTAATGGACAAAACGTAAATCAAATTGGGGACAAACATGTAAACACAATGACACCAAATTAGTAAACTTATTAACTTATTTAAAAATAAAAAAATTATAATAATTGATCTAAACGGTTACAACAATGATATCTAGACCACTCATTTTTTACTATTAAATCCAATAGCCACCAAAACTTGTCCATCATAGACCATTTGTCACATTGGTTCACTGTAGACTGAGTCTCACTTGGAAGCTACAAAACAAAAGAAAACGGTTGTCAAATCAATTCACAAATAACTATTGAGTATAAGATCAAAAGCATTGTAGCGGTTTCGATGCAAAAGGGAAGAGATCAACATTTACACGCTCCACAACCAAGAGATCAATGAAATGCTCCATAATTAGAATAAAATATTCTAATTATTTAATCAAAACCAACCAAGACTAAGGACAACAGGTATAAAATTACGTAATCAAATAATCCATATTATATAATTATATAATAATTAAAAAGAAATCAATCTGACTTACATTGCAATCCATATCAAATGTAGAAACTAAGAAAATGAAATATCAATATAATAAAAAGGAAAGCATATGTAGAACAAACTTGCTGTATTATATCTATGCTTGTCCATCAAGGTTTAAAATTAATTGGCTTTCCACCATTGCCTTATGTTTGTGATGCAACAACAATTTCATTTGATCTAGAAGTTGGTCCTCCATTTGAATGAGTTGGTTGTGAATTAGATGATTGTAGTTGTACCAAAGGTGGAGGTGTGAAAATGGGATGTCTTAGGTGATGGATTGGTGGGAGGAGATAAATCCAGAGGTGACGAAGCAAATGGTAAAGAAGTAGAAGTTATTTATGGAGGACATCTTGGATATTGTTTGGTTAGAGGACTCTTAGAAGAAGTTTTTTTTTTTTTATCATGATCATAGTTCTAAATTGTGGACCGCAACACGTGTTACGGTTGCAATATTGCGGTTGTGGAGCTACTTGCAACGGCAACGGTCCGCAATTGCGGTGTGAACTAAAATCACAAGAATTGTCGCATAGCACATCCACAACGGGGTCACAATGGAACTGCAACAGAGCTGCAACACCATTCTGTTCCACTTTTTTGTGAAAAAATAAACAAAGATTCAAACTTAAATCTTCTATTCTAATGGGTGTGGTTGTGTGGAATGTTGAGAAAGGGAGGGAGGCATTTGATGGTGGCTGGTTTAGATGCTGGTAGGCTGTGATGCATTTAAGGTAAGGGAAAAGGGTGAGGTGGTAAGGGTAGGCTAGTAAAGGGAAAGGTAAGGTGGTGGGGGCAAGGAGAAAGGAAAGGTGCAAACATATAATAATTCACGCCGCAATCCGCATCGCAGCAGCCACAATGCCCACAGTCGCAATGCCCGCAACCACAATTTGAAACCATGATCATGACCTTTGTCTAACATCTACAATAAACACAAAATTTATAGGGACCAAGTTATTAATGAATCAATAGACTTTAATTAAAATTTACTCGCCAAATTCTACCAAATATTAATCAACTGGGACAACCTCTTAATACTAATGACAAGCATATATGGAAATATAAGGCCTCCTTTCTTCAAATCTCAAATAATAATAGGCAAAAAAAAAAATTAATGCATGGACTATGAAAATAAATTGTAGTTTGAGACCTCAAATGAAATTACTTCTGCATACTACACAAGAAAAGACTAATTCATGCACTACAATCTTTGGAGGTTTAGGAAAATTAGAAAGTTGAAAAGGAAAAAACATGAATGAAAGATTTGAAAAATGAAAGAGACTTACTTGAGTGAAGAAATAGATAGAGAGAACCAATGAAAAACAAGGAAAATTCAACAATTGAGAATGTTGTCCAAGACTTAGGCAAAATCCATAGTGGCTAAGTGTGGGACGAAAATTATTTTAGCTCAAGGTTTTCATGGTAAACATTAGATGGAATACCTTTGAAGCACTATAGATTGAAAATTATTAATTAATTATATTTCAACTAGAGACATTTGTTGGTCTCTAAAATAGTTAATAGTGATTGAAAAATCGATCTCCAATTATATTTTAATTAGAGATTGAAAAATCGGTCTCTAAAATGGGTTAATAACGATTGAAAAATTGGTCTCTAATTATATTTCAATTGGAGACTGATTCAATCCTAATTGTATTTTACTTAGAGATCAAAAAATCGGTCTTTTTTTATCATTAAAAAAATGGTCTTTAAAATAAGTTAATAATGATTGAAAAATCAATTTCTAATTATATTTCAATTAGAGACTGAAAATTAGTCTCTAATAACATTTCACTTAAAGATAAAAAAAAAAACAATAAATTACACTGACATCTCCTGAGTTTTTTTCAAATTACACACGATACTTCTCATTTTTTTATTCTTATACTAACCCTTTTAATTGTTTGAAAAATATTACACCAATTTCCCTTATACATTACACTAATCTCCCTTAATTATTTGAAAAAGATTACATCGTGTACTCCTATAAAGGAGATCGTTGTAAACATTAAAAAATAGGAAAATTATATACAATCTGAAAAAAAAAACACCTCAGGAGGTGTTAGTGTGATTTAATAAATAAAAAATCAGTCTCTAAATCAAGACATTAGTGATGGGAAAATTGGTCTTAAATTACATTAATAAAACTTTTCACTAATGATTGAAAAAATTGTCTTTAATTACACTTTAATTAGAAGTCCGATTTAGAAACTAATGTTTTTCAATCTTTAAATTAGTCTCTAAAGTGATCTCTATAATAATTGAATATTTTCACCTCTAAATTAATCTCTAATTAGTGAATTTCTAATATGTCAAAGTTAAAAATTTTGATATCTTTCATAACACTACATATAAGACAATTGATAAATTCATAATCTAGTTTTTCAATTCTATGCCAAAGATAATAAATCTAAAAGATCTGAATAATTTTATTGAAACAGAAACTATAAAAACATAAATAATGGGATAGAAAATACATAAAGGATAGCACTTTAATTAAAAATGGATGGCTTCTAGTTGATCAACATTAAAAATGAAATAGAATAGAGAAAGAGAAAAAATCTTTGTATAGATTAAGTGAATATTTTTTTAGAACTATATCATCAATAGTGTGCCTCCTAAACATTAAATGTATTGAGATAACATCAATATTTAAACATATAACTTTGGAAATTTTAAAATATTATTTTTATTAGTATATATAAAACGTATTAGTGTAAAATATTTTTATACAAATATGTAAAAGAAATTCATTTGATCAATAGTAAATAAACGAATAAGATAATATGATAAAATAATCAAACCTTATTTAATATCTATGTAAAGATATTTTATATGTGCTAATAGTGCATATAAATTAATTCTATCAAAAATAGTGTATATAAATTAAACTTTAATTAATTTTCAACTCTTAATAATTTAATTGATAAATAGTTAAGTTCCTAATAAGCATGCTCTTGAGTTTATATTTTACGAATGAAAAAGATATTAGAAAAAATTATCTTCTTAATTAAGTTGAATAGCCTCTAGGAAAATACATACAAGCATAATTAGCTCTGAGAACATGAGAAATAACATATGAAATTACATCAAAAATCCTATTAGGACCTATACCATATCATACCCATGCTTTGCCAAGGCATCTGCAACTTGGTTTGCCTCTATAAACATGAACCCAAGCAATATTGCCATTATTTTGGTAAACATTATGAATAGAAGTCACCAAGTTATAACAAAGGTGAAGCAAACCACATCCTTTAGTCAATAGGTTAATTGCATTAGCAGAATTAGAATAAACTGCTACATTACGAAAACCCCTACTCCATGCTAACCTCAAACCATACAAGATTCCCCAAAGCTTAGGTTCTAAAATAGAGCAAAGGCCAAGCTTAACTGCAAAGCCACAAATGAAAGCCCAGGGCACGGATCCTTTCCAACTGAAAAAAAATTAGAGAGTGTCTAGTTTTTAATCTTTACCATTCAACGCATGATTTTTTTTTTTTTTATATATTAAATTTATTAAATATTAAAATTAATCAAAGGCTAAGATTGCATCCAATTTTCACATAATTTGAGAGGATCTTTTTCCCCTTGCAATTATCTCGGATCACACCATCACATGAAGCATTATTACCCTCATTCCTAATGAACCCATCAATATTTAAGGCCATTGCGCCAAGCCAAGGAGATTCCACCGAATAGATATCTCGTTATTCCTCTTAGTAGCAAGACACTGAACCGCACATAAAGTATCCATACTGACCTTTATAGCTTCGACCAGATTGGTAGACTTGTTGATAACATCCTCCTTATTCCACCTAAAATCCTTAAAGATAATATTATTCTTTCTCCATCAAATTGAATGCAAGAGAGCACAAAAAAGGAGACGCCATTCCATGCCCTACACAATAATCTCTGCTTTCTGATTAGTCCTAAACCAAGCATTCAATGAACTGCCTTTGAAGACTAAATCATCCACAAAAAGAGCCCATTCTCCCACACTTGCCTCACCTCTGCACATGGTTCTAAATTGCAGTTGTGGTTGCAATTCACTAGTTACGGGTTTTGCAGCTACTGCGATGCAGATTATAGTTGTTGTAGCGTGAAATTATTATATGTTTCCACTGACATAAAAAAAATCTATAATTGTTAATATATCTTTTATTTATAAGGTTATATAGATTTTCATTCATTTTTAAATTTTCTATCATTTTAATGAATAATTTATAATAGATTTATAATAAAAATAAAGGTACATAAATCAGTGTGATTGTGAGAAAGAGATAATGAAAGAGTGAAAGGCAAAGGTGAGTCCTTTTTCAGATCTGAATGAGATTGAATGAGTGTTTGGAGTCCAAAAAATTTTCACCTTTATAAAAATTTAAGTGGAACGGAGCCCGTCGTGCTTGCTGATGATGTATGTTGCAGGAATAACGGTGTTTTGTTGCGTTGTGTTATGCCGTTACCTTGTGATTGCAAATCACTTGGCAATTGCGTTGAGATGCAGTTGCGGGCACAACCACAATGACAATATTGCAGCCGCATTGCATGTTGTGGACCGCAATTTAAAACCTTGCCTCTACACAATCACGAAACGCATGAAGCAAATCCTCTTCCTTCTCGCATCCACAACTACACACATTGACATTCGATAAACCCAGATTCGTCCTGCGAGCATTTGTCAGGAAAACCCCAAAACTAGTTTTCCAAAGAAATCCACAGATACATTATGATCCCGTGCCAGACCAAACATTCCTGATGTACTTTGGATAGCATCATCTGCAGATCTCAAGGTGAATAAACCATCATTGCTTTTACTCCAAGCAATCCTATCCTACACCCTTTGCTCAACACCCAGAACCAATTGTAAAATGTTGTTTGTTACAAATTCTGAAATCAGACTTCTTATTAAGTCCAAATTCTGAAAACCCTCTGGCATGATAAAATCAACCACCTTTCTAGCCAACTACAAAATACTATTGTCCCTTGAGATCACATTGATAATTAGCCCATGGCCAGGCACCCAACTATCATACAGAAAAGTAATAGATCTCCCATCTCCTACTCTCCACATACAATTCTAATAAAACCTACCCAAGAGGCATATAGACCTCGCTAAAAATTACTACCAAGTTTATCTTTGTTAATAACAAGAATACTATACTCCTCACACCTGTACTTCGTTCTAATGAATTTTGACGATAGCTCATCTTTGGAATTACACAACTTTTAATTTGCTCTCATCATATAGGCAAGATTCACATCCTTAGTTCTCCTCAATCCCAACCCTCCAAAGTGCTTTGGCAAACAAACAACATCCCAAGAAGCAAGGTGAACTTTCTTTCGTTGATTAGTATCCCCCCAAATAAAACTTCTACAAGCTTTGTCAATATCATCACAAATCGATCTAGGAAGGAAAGTGGATTGCGTCACATAAGACGGGAGAGCTTGCAATACAAACTTTGCCAAAGGGACTCTTCCTAAAAAAAAAGCATTTTGGCTTTCCAATTACTCAATCGCTGGCTCACCTTATCCAAAATAAATTGATAAGTTACTTTAGAAGCTTTTTTATGAAGAAGAGGAACTCCAAGGTACTTCCCCAAATCCTTCGTCCAAGCAATTCCAAGGGCACATTGATTTGAAGCTTAGAGTGCACCCAATCTTCTTTGAAAAGAAGACTTTGAACTTCTCCAAACTAACCTTTTTGTCCTTAACTCCTGCAAAACAAATTAAGGATATTTTGGATAATCTAGACCTAATCCATGTTTGCCACAAATAGAATGAGGTCATCAACAAAAGTTGAATGAGAAATGGCAAGACCTCTCCTGCTTAGAGTAATAGGCTTCCATATAAACTAACTAACAGCAAGAGAAATCATCTGAAACATTCTTTCAATGCACATAACAAACAAATAAAGGGATAGTTGATCTCCTTGCCAAATCCCTCTAGAAGGCTTGAAAGGATCCAACGCCTCCCCATTCCATAACATGCACATCGACAAGGTAGAAATGCAATGCCAAATTAAATTAACCAATTCACTCGAGCACCCAAAGTCAATCAAAGTATCCTTGAATGACCATTTCAACCTATCATAAGCTTTTTCAAGGTCTATCTTAATGGCCATCCATCCCATAGGTGCCTTCTTCCTCCTCATAGAATGGAACACCTCCTATGCTACACATTATCCTCGCTCTGTTTAGCAAGAACAAAGCTAGCTTGAGAAGAGCCAACCAAATTACCCATCAATGGCCTAAGCCTTTGAGAGATGATTTTAGTAATAGTCTTATATGTTACATTGCAAAGGCTTGTAGGTCTAAAATCCTTTAAAAGTTAAGCATCCTCTTTCTTCGAAATCAGGGTGATAAGAGTATCATTAATCTGCTCAATATTACTAGGATGATCAAAAATATCTTTTACCAAGTCATAGAACTCTCTACCAACCACTTGTCACTGACTCTGATAAAAAAGAGCTTGGAATCCATCTGACCCAAGGGCTTTAAGACTCCCCATCTACTAGATAGTATGAAAAATCTCGACATCAATCACCCTTTCTTCCAAATTCTTCCTACACTCCTCATCTAAAACAGGAAATGCATTAGAAAGCTCAAATTGGATATAAGCCTCGTCATCCATATAGAGGGATTTATAAAAATTAGTAACCATGCTTTCCAGCTCTTGTGGCTCTCTAACCCAACTACCACCCTCGCCCTTTAACATCTCGACCTTATTTTTCCTCCTCCTAATAGTTGTTACCCCATGAAAATATCTAGTCAATATATGAATATAACTCTTTGGAATTGAGGAATTTTATCACTTTAGAGAAATTTGATTAAAAAATAAATGATAGAAACTGTAATTAATTAAATATATATACATCCATAATAAGTTGTGCTGTATAAATTGCATTCATTAATTTGTCAATAAATGATTATAGCTACTTTACTTTTTAAAATGAGTGCTGAAATCAAAGATAAAACCATTTCCATTTAAATAAGTTTTTGAACTTAAAAAGTATCACAATTTTTTTTTATTTTAGCTTTTATAAAAAATTATTTGTTTTTAGTCTCTACATTTAATAACAATAATAATTTTAATTTCTATAATTTATAAGGAATAAAAAAATTGTAATATTTTTACGTACCAAAAGCTTATTGAAATCAACTGTTTACTACAATATGCGTGTGGGCTCCAACGAATGAGTTAGTCACCTCACTCATCACGGATAAGTTCCACCACTAATTCCTTCCAAGAATTCAACGTACATGAACATAAACTTTAATGGCACCCAAAGTTAATAAGCTTTTTTTATTCTTTTCAGTTCATGTTGAGGAAAAGGCTTTTGGCAAACTTTGCTATTTCATAGCAAACGTTTTTGCAACTTTATAATTAGTGGGGAACACTTAGCTGAATTAATAGCTTCATTATATATAACTTGATTGAAGCAAAGGTATTATTATTCGAGTTCGAGGCATAAAAGCGAATATATTATTCAGGTTTAATCAAGAACACTAACACTAAGAACTCCACTGAAGTTGGCATAATAGCAGCTAGTGGCTTGGCTTGACCTTTCGAAGTAAAGTTTCTTTAATTATTTTTCACATTTTCAATTTTCTTAAAACCACTATAGTGTCCAAATGAATTGAACACGTTGCTTTTCCTTGGTTCCACTTTGTGGAATGTGAAACTTAAAAATGAATCAGGCAAAAGGGGGGGCGGCAAGACAAGAAAAGTAGGACCTGTCTTTTGTCTACAATCCACTTCAGAAAACAACACGGAGCTTTTAAAGGATAATAAATAAAAAAGGGTGCTAGCCGTCACAAAAGCCTCAGCGTTTGACCCTATCCCTATCTTTTTAAATATAGACCACATGTATCTTATATTGAAGGTAATATTAGAGGTAATTTTGTTTCAATTAGGTAGGATTATTATAATTGATAAAAAATTTCTTCTGAGTATTTAACATAGCTACATACTTAAAACTTGAACTCGATACTATTAATTAAACTAAAACAACCTCACGTGTTTGGTGGTGACTCAATCTCTATCTGTTTCTAATTTAGTAATGTCCAGAAATCACTTTTAAAAAAAAAATTAATCATCATGTAAGAACTAATCCACTCTCTAATATGCAAAAGAAATAGATATTTTTGTTTACATGATGAATATTTACACAATTTAAATTATTTGAAACGATCACCATTTCATCACTTTAAGTAGGTTTTTTATGCCCAAAAGTTTTAAATATTATTTCAACTTGATAGAAGATACTTCAATATAATATACTAAATAGGGATAATTAAAGGCAGTTTTAATGCTCTAAATTACGATTAGTTTTAAACAAAGAGTAAGAATATTTTGTAGGAAAAAATGCTTTATATATATTTAAGCATTATCAGAATCATCTTCATTAGCGTTATATAATTTTTAAATTAAATCATTTCATCACTTTATGGTCGTTGGGGATTTCTCAATTACTCTAAATCTTGGTAAAATTTAACTCCAATAAAACTTGGTCACATATAAGCCTTTTTTAGATGGTTAATATGCGTTTTTGCCTTTGTTTTTGCGCTTTTTTATTTTACTCTTTCAAAAGTCAAAAATAACCAGGCTAGTATAATGTTCTAGTTGTCCTTTTTAGTCTTTGTATTTGATATGGGCACACGAGACAATTGTTTGGTTTGGGGGGATTTCTTAGATTTGAACCCATGACTTGCAGATTATAATCGAATAATTTTACTGTTCTACCAAAACTCAATGAAATTTAACAAAACTTTATTTTAGTCCTCCATAAATCTTCCTTAATTTATATAATACTATAATACTATGTACCCTTTTTAATAATAGAGACCTCCCTAATTTCCTATGCAGTTGTATGAATAGGCGAAAGTTAAAGTAATATAAAGGTTTAAATTAACACTTTTATTTGCAAATATAGTAATTTTTATTTTTAGTTATAATATTTAAACCTTCCATTCTTTTATTCTTTCATTATAAAATGTTTTTGTCATCCTCGGACTGTGACACATATAATCGTCACTTTATAAAATACTTATGTGATAGCGCTAGGTGAATTCACGTGAATATTTCTGTAACAGAGTAACGATAAGAATTAAAAACAGAAGATTTAGACATTACATGATCATAAATTAAAAAAATAAAATTACAGACACTAAAAACAAAAATTAGTATATTAACAGAAACCAAAAGTACTTAAGACTATAGAAAAAAAAAAGGAGTCAAATGTAATTTTGGCAAATTTTAAAGAATGCGACTCTAAATGTGTAATTTACCCTATCTAATATAAAGTCACTTGACATTTCGCACTGTAGAAGATAAATGGGAGAACAGCTGTCTTAGGAATTGCCCTGTTTAACCCACTTTAAAAAGGCCAGCCCCATGATATTGACCCATTTTAACGGCTAGAATTTGTTCTAATAAGGTGCAGCTAGGTGGGGAGAATGAGGAATGTCTCGCACCATGGGAAAGGATTTTCATCCGTCAAATATACTAATTTAAAAATGAATGGTTAGAATTTTTCTTTTTTTGTTTTTGTTTTTCTCTTTTTTTTTCCTCTTTTTCCCAAATTGTCCCTGAACCCACCTCTTCACCATTGCCGCCGTGCACATCACCTACGCAAAGCAAGCGTTCCAGGATCTAGTTCGCGGCCACACTGGCAACGAAATCCGGCATCGTCTCTCCACCTCAAATGAACCTAAGCGTCTTCATCAACGAGGCAAGGGCGCACCTTCGCAATCTCGCGTTGTCTTGCGTTTTGAAGGTTTTGAGGCAGCGAGAAAGAGTGGGTCTGAATGTGGCTGGGATTTTTTTGTTTTGTAGGTTTTAGCTTGGTGGAGGAAGGCTTGGAAGGGAGGATGGTTGTGGTGGTGGTGGGGTCGTTGGCGAAGACGTCTTCGGTGTTCGGCGACGACGGAAGGGGTGATAGAGAAAGGGGTTTGAATGTGACTAGGTTTTTTTGTCTTGCAGGTTTCGGCTTGGTGGAGGAAGAAGGCTTGGAAGGGAGGATGGTTGTGGTGGTGGTGGTGTCGTTGGCGAAGATGTCTTCGGTGTTCGGCGATGGCGGAAGGGGTGATAGAGAAAGGGGTTTGAATGTGACTAGGTTTTTTTGTCTTGCAGGTTTCGACTTGGTGGAGGAAGAAGGCTTGGAAGGGAGGATATGGTTGTAGTGGTGGTGGTGTCGTCGACAGTGGTGACTTTGGTGTTCGGCAGTGGCAGAAATGGTGACACAGAAAGGAGTTTGAATGTGGCTGGGTTTTTTTTTGCATTGCAGGTTTCGGCTTGGCGGAGGAAGAAGTCTTAGAAGGGAGGATGGTTGGGGTAGCGGTGGTGTCGTCGGCGGCAGCGACAGAAGGGGTGAGTGAGAAAGGGGGTAGCTAGGTCAAGGATAAAATGGGAAAAATTGAGAAAAAAAAGAAAAAAGAAAAAGAAAAATCTTAACCGTATATTTTAAAGCTGTTATATCCAAGGCTGAAAAATATCTTTTCCCACAGTGGGAGACATTCCTCAGTCTCCCCCTCTAGCCTGCGTCCCTAATACATTGATAAAAGTAAAATGCTTCATTGCTACACGTATATATAGATATATTTATTATTAAGTAAATTACATTGATACTTCCTGATATTTTTTGAGATTGCACAAACTCTCCCTGTTTTTTTAAAATTTACAACAATCACTCTTATAGAGGTACGCAGTGTAATATTTTTCAAACAATCAGGATAGTTAATGTAATATATAAAGAGTGTTAGTATAATGTTTTTCAAACAATTAGGAAAGTTAATGTAGGGGCAAAAAAGGAAGAATATCGGGTGAAATTTGACAAAACTTTAGGGGTACCACTATAATTTACTTTTTGTTATTTAATGGTTTTCGTATAGATATTTTTTTTTATTTAATGGTTTGTTATATATGATTTTCCATTAAGATACGCAACCATTGAATATCGAAGCGAGCCCTGATGTTGATGTTATTTTCAGTTTCCAACGACATATTGTGGAAAGAGATTGAAGCTTCTAGCAGCCTGGCCGAATTTTCCCTCTTTCTTTGTCTTTTTGTCGTGCTGTGTATTTTTAAGGGCTAGTATAGTTATTAAATTTTTAGATAATTTTTAATTAAGTTTTTATAATATAAAAATTTATAATTAAGTCTTTAATTTTTAATATTTTTAATTAGATTTATGGAGTTAATTTTTGTCTAATTGTCATTTGTTTCAGGGATCAAATTAAAAAAAATTAAAATATTAAGAATTTAATTAAAAAAATAGTACTAGAATCTAATTAAAAATTACTTAAAAGTTTAAAAACTTATTCAATAGTTTAATCTTTAATTTACTAATATTATGTTAGTCCAATAAGGTCTTGGGTTTGGGTCTTGTAATTGAAAAAAAGGTGGTTTGGAGAAAATATCTCAGTAAAAGTGATTAGCCAAATTCTCTGGCAGAGATTAGTTATCGACAAAACTAGTAAATACTTTGCACCTATTTTTAATTCTGCGATTTTAGTCCCGCAAATTTTTAAAATGTGCAATTTTGGTCCAACCATTAAATGTTTTTCTGTTGACAGTTAATGCCTCAACATTAACTATGTATGACATTAGACTGAATACGTGATAGATAATATTTAACAGACTAGTGTTATGTCATAGCCAATGTTAAGACATTTTGAGGAACTAAAATTGCAGAATTAAAAATAGGGGGATCTAAAATTCAAAATTTTTAAAAATTGGAGGACTAAATTGCGGAATTAAAAATAGGTACACTAAAATCGTAGATTGAGAATTATAAGAGGACCAAAAATACAATTTAGTCACATGATAATAATGCGACAACATTTGAATATTGAAATATGCACTTTGCCCCTTTCTATAATTTTTCCTTTTTTCTAAAATAAAACAAAGGGAAAATCAAGACAAAAAATTAAAAATAAGGTTAAACTGTTGAGTAGGTCCCTGAACTTTTAGATAATTTTTAATTAAGTCCCTATACTATTTTTTTTAATTGAGTCCTTACCAAAGAATATTCCGTTCAAGTTAACAGAATATTCACAGCAATTTAACGCCAAAGACCCAATTAAAAAAAGTTAAAAGATTAAGGATTCCATTAAAAAAATTTATAGTATAGGAACCTAATTAAAAATTACCTAAATGTTCAGGGACCTATTGATGTATTATCTCTATTTTTAAATAGAGTAAATTATATTGATACTTTTTTAAGTTTCGTCAAATTTCATTTCATGCTTTTTTTTTAATTCTTACACCAACCTCTCTTACTTGTTTGATAAACATTACACTGACACTCCTTATATATTACATTAACTCCCTTAATTATTTAAAAAATATTACACCGCGTACTTCTATGAGGGAGGTTATTGTAAACATTAAAAAAATCAAGAAATTAGGTGCAATTTTAAAAAATCTCAAGAGGTTTCAATGTAATTTACTCTTTCAAATATTATCTTGTATTAATTGTACACACTATAAGTTTACTGAATGTTCTGGGTGTCGGCTAGGCTAACCCCTTCCTTTTACTAGATAATAACATGGTATGATACATACATAGCCTTCAATTTAGCAAGTTGCAGCATGACAGCCTCCAAAGAAACAGCAACGAACCTTCTCACCTTCATGTGCCACCAACATTCACTATAATAATGGGAAAGCAATGTGTATCTAACAACTTGGAGTTTAGTGATAAAGGTGCTCTGAGATGAGGATTGAGATGCTGTACCATATTTCTCGTATTGAAGAATACAAAAATGTACAGAATACTAATCCATCAGTTTTATCAATATTAAGTCAAGAAGAGATGTTGATTTGTTTATAGCTCAAGCAATGCCGACTGTAATTTTTTGAAAAAAACCAGGAATAGTAATGTCATACGGAGACTCTTAAAAAAGAAAGTTACATGATTAGATACAATAACATTAAAGACAATCTCGCGCCCCCGTTTTTTGTGAACCAGTATATTTTCAAGCCAGGAGTCAAGCACTAATCTTTTAAGGTATTCAGTATCAGCCCTCGGCATAGTTTGGAAGTACAATGGTTCAAGACCCATGGCTAGAAGGGACCCAAAAATTAAAAAATGTATATAATTGTGTAGTAAAAACAAATTATATTGTTTTATATTATTTTCATAAATAGATTGAAACTATTGTCTCATTTTATTCAAATTAACATATGACATGTTATTAAGTATCACTCTTTTTTGGTTTTTTTTTTTTTTTTGATGTGTTGTAATCATAAATCCATGTTAAATGCATTTTCAAGTAACTGTGACATATCAACAGGTAATGAATCTATGATAATAGACTTAAAGTGTTTGATTTTTTAACAAGATAAGAAATACAGACCAAAACTCAAATTATAAAGGAATTAAAACTAAAATTTAGTATATTAATAAAGAACAAAAAAATATATAAGTTTTAATATGAAATGATAATATTTTGTTAATAATAGACTATAGGGATAGAGCTAGATTATTTTCTTTGAGGGAAGCAAGTATAAAAATTAAATTATAATTTTAAAATTAATATATTAAATTTAACCAAGAACTAAATTATTCATAATAATTAACCACATATCAAGAAAACCAAAATTATATAAATTAAACAAAAAATACAAGACTGCAGTACTATAGTAGGAGAAAGGAGATTTAGTTTTTAAAATTTATGGGAGCAATTCTAATAATAGAAAATATTTATTATATTTAGATATCATGTTTAAAGTTTTAAAAGAATAATTGACCCTCAAATTTTGTTAAAGCAAAATTTAATTTTTAACTTGAGAATAATAAGAATAATACATTCTTTGCTTCAAACAATTAATGAAATAATATTCCTTTAATTTCTCTTTTAGTAAGAAACATTTAGGAAAAAAAATAGAGGCCTTAATTAAAAATTATTGGAAATTATGGTTGTATACATTTTTGAAAGTGTATCCATCTTCAGTTGTAAGAGGAATTGAAAGAGGAGAGAAAGAAAATGTGAGATGTAATAAGAAAAGAAGGGAGAAATAGAAAAAAAAATAGAGAAATTATAAGAAATAAAGTTGTACAAAATCATTATTAAGAATATATATATATATATATATACATATATATATATATATATATACATATATATATATATATATAGGAAAGGGATCAAATGACACTGGTATAACTTATACCAACTATTACACCATCAATAACTTGATATAGAATGTGATTTTTATTGATCCAATTGTTGAATTATAATTTCATATTACCAAGATTGTTTGTATCAAATTTTGTCAAAATTGAATAACAATAACAAGGAAATTGAATGACTCATGTTTTACTATATATTGAAAAGTATATATTACGTCTATTTTGATCTATATGAATAAGATATCAAATAATTTTGGATCAATATAAAATTTTGTTCTTATGATCTATGTTAAATAAACTTTCAATCCAACGGTGGGTTTTGAGATAAAATAATCCAATTTATAGTTATTGAATAGTGTAATAGTTGATGTAAATTACACTAGTATCATTTGATCCCTCCTCAAATATATATATATATATATATATATATATATATATATATATATATATATATATATATATATATATATAGAGAGAGAGAGAGAGAGAGAGAGAGAGAGAGAGAGAGAGAGAGAGAGAGGAGAGAGAGAGAGAGAGAGAGAGAGAGAGAGAAATAGATAGATAGATAGATAGATAAGTAGGTAGGTAGGTAGGTAGGTAGATAAATATTTATGTGCATGTAATTCTTTTGGGGGCCATAAATTGAGTAAATTAAATGAAAAATATGATACATCTTTTTGAGATTTATTAAAACTATATTATTCATTTAATGTAATAAAACTTATCATTTTTAATAAAATTACATGTTTATTTTTTATGCAATATATATTTACATTTTTGAATATTTGTATATATGGGGGCCTTATTTAATATTCCTTCTCGGGCCTATAAAATGTTAGGACTGACCTTGAAGGTACTGAAGTCTATTTAAGGAGCTGACCTCTCCCAATAAATATTTTTTTATATACACAGACTTGAGGATCAAACTCCTGATTATATATTTAAGAAATAAAGTTATCTGTCAACCATATCATACCATATTGATTTTTTTATGTGTCTTCCTATCATCTATTTGTTTTAACATTCATTTTTACCCTTCCTTGAATTATCTAATTATAGCTCCATCTTCTCCTTCCTCCTTTTCCGCTGAGATACACTATCCTGAATCTCTCTTAAAGTATCATTTGTTTGCTGACTTTGGCCTTATATTTGGGATTTGTTATTAGCTAGGTTATATGAAAATAACAATTATGTAAATTCGGAGAAAAAAAAATATTTAGTCCTTTATTAAGTAGACTGGATTTATTTCAGGTGGATGGACTATACCATGCATGTGACCATGTATGTACGTTAGAGCTTTCAAATGTCTTCCTAACCATGAGAAGCATCTAGCGTGAACACTAGCTACCTCAACATAAATGAAAATATATAATTTCTCAGCCTGAAATTATTTTATTGGAGTGTGTCCCATAATTTGTTTTAGTTAACAAATTATCTTAGCTTCTATCTCGCTTTGTTGGCAACTTGTCCTCAATCGCCCTGCCTACAATCTATTTACTATAACATAAAAGAATGTCCTCAACTGACACGTGGCATGTTCTGATTATCTTGCTTTCCTGATCAAATTAAATATTGAATACAAAATTTACCTAAAATATTATATATTTTTTTGTCATTATTCTGCACTTAACAAAGGTGCGGGTAGCAAATACGGATATAGGTATATAGGTACTTAGCGGATACGGAGGTGAAAATTAAAGTTGTTACACGCGCGAGTATTAGGTCGGATATAAGTATTTTTTTTTAAAACGCAAGTATGAAAATAAGTACTATAATAACTTATAGGGGTGTTCACAAACCGATCAAATCCAATGAAAACCGAAAAAATCGATCCAAAAAACCGAAAACTGAAAGAATCAAAAATTGAAAAAATTGAAAATTTTTATTGGATTGGATCGGATTTCGGATTTGATTTTGAAAACTGATCCAATCCAATCCAAACCAAACTTATACATGCATATATATTTTCACTTATAATTTTCTAATATCACTCATGTTTATGTTTTATTTCTTATATATTTGTAAAATTATCACATAAATTATACTTGTTCATAGAAAATATATTTATTTAAAGATAGTTTTTTAGTAACTATTTAAGTAAAGATACATAAGCATAATCATCAAGTTGTGTAAATTTATTTTTAATAATATATATTTGAAAAGTTATACTAGTATTAGTTATATAATGACTTATTAATGAAATATTTAATACTTTAGATTATTTTTTAATATATTTATTATATATCATATTATTTATTTAATTCCTTTTTTAAAAAATAATAGTATGATTAAAACCAAAACTGATCCAATTCAAACCAGTTTAAATTGGATCGGATCGGATTGGATTTAAATTTTAAACCAAACCGATTAGATGATAAATTAACAAAACTGAAATAATTGAATCAAATGGTTTTTTCCTTTAAAACCGATCCAATCCAATCCACAAACACCCCTAATACCTTACACAGACCCTATCCATTGTCATCCTTATTCTCAATTCCCGCCCCCTCTCCCAATTCTCATTTTGGCTAATAGTTGGAGCTGTCGGTTTTTTTCTTTTAGATAAATATAATGACGGGAAAATGCTTACACAGCCAGGCTCCTCTTTTACACTTTACCGAAAATGAGGTACAAGTGCAACTTTTTTTTTTCTTTTTACTCTTTTATTTCTCGTAGTTAAATACTAAAAACACTGAAACATTTCTCACCTTTATCATTTGTTGCATACTTTTTTTAAAAACTAAAATAACATTTTTATAATTTTTGTAAAAATAAAAATAATATTCTCTCAAATCAAACTTATCATTAAAACTCAATTAATTTTAAATGAATTAAATTTAAGAAATACACGTATTTTTTTAGTAAACTAAACCATAAAAAATAATATAATATAATATAATAATTTTTTTTTACCAAATCAATAGTCAATGTATGTGTATAGCTATTATAAAATTATTATATTAATATAATATTACAAATAAAATTAATATCAAAATAATTTTGTAAAATATCTTCTTACAGTATAATAATAAATATTTTTGACGTAACATATTATAAAAATATATTACTAAATTAATAGTCAAAATAATATGTTATTATTATGATATATTAAATATTTTGTTATAATTTTTATATACTCTATATACAATTATGATGTTATTGTTTTATAATTTTATCTACAACCAATCAAATATTATTATTTTATTAATATATATTATCATAAATTTAAATAACTATTTTGTAAGTTATAATTGTTTTCTTGATATTATGTTTTTTTTTTCCTACTGTGTTATAGGTATGAAATATTCATTAGTTTTGTCGATGAGAAATCTGGTTGGCTACCTTTACTAAAGTCTCCCTTCCTAACTACATTTTTTTCATCTACAAAACTTAAACTTGAGACCTTACTTAAAAGATCCGAGCTCAATTCCACTTGGACTAATATAATGTTTGTAATATTATGTATGTTTGTAAAATTAAATGTCTTACAAATTATCAATTTGTGTGTGTATGTGTATATTCAATAATTATGCTATATAATAACAACATAATATCTTTTAATATAATATTTACATAGATGTAGTGTAAGCACTTGATTACATGTTTGTAACAAGAGTTTGTAGTCTCTGATGAGGGAAAGTGTGTGAGTGAGACTTTGATGTTTGATTATGCATGAATAGATACATGTTGTCTTGACTATATAGTCTCAAATTATATAGAAATTTCAAATTTCTTATATCATATTCTTTTGACTGAATTTACGCCAATTAAACCTTTGTCTTCATGACTCTAAATAGAATATTATAAAAGTCCTAAATCATCAATTTAAATTACTCAGATCGATAACTTTCATACATGTTGTATATTTATTTTACCTTACCAATGTAATTTTTTCATTTAAATTTCTACATATGAACTACATGTTAACATATTTTACTCAATATTGAAGAAAAAATCAACCTACTCTATTACAAATCATTTTAATACGCACTTAAAAACAAACATTAAAAAAAAAGGAAAAAGAACACGACCCGTGCGAGAGCACGGGTCAAATAGCTAGTTGAAATCTAAAAGGACGATCACGTCTATATGGGAATCGTGCAAAACGGCATAAAAATCCTTCAGTCCCCGTATGCATATCAAAGATGCATTTACATATACCAATCAACCATATGAAAGATTTCAACCTCATTTAGTAAATTTTTGCTTCTATGAGATTTAACCGTTAATTCAGTTCCTGTAGGCATATTTTTCCTATTTAGCATATTTTGCTTATAACATATTTTGGGAGTTTCCAAATCAATCCCTAGCTTGGGCCAAATGTTTTTTTGAAAATAAAGCCAAGAGTGTGTTTGGCCCTTTTTTTCACCTAAAAATTACTTTAATGTATAAAAGTAAATGAGAAACTGATAATTTTCATTTATTTAAACTTAAAAAAATGACATGAAAAAAAAATGGAGAGAGAAGAGAGTGGCGAGTACGTACTAAGAGAGAAGAGAGAAAAGAGAGATTAAGAGAGGTAAGAGAAACCAATTTGTTTTAAGCTTCTCATTCATTTTTTTTTTATAAATAAAAGATCATCTTATTTTAATATAAAAAACCCCAAAGCATAATATGCTGGTGGGTAATTGATACAAGTCCTCCGAACCACAGCCAGAAAACTCAGCGTAAGCAAGAAAGAGCTAAAAAGAGAATTGTCCCAAACCCAACAGTGGTGTACTGTCGATCGGAAACAAAGCCCGAGCCCTGTCCCTTTGTAACCCCATCAACAAAAAATGGGCCACCATCTTATGTCATTATGGATGCTGCTATTTCTACCCCACTATTCGCTCTTTTTACCTCAAATTTTGTTTGTATTTTTTAATTCCAAAAATACAGTTGATAGAAACATGTTTCTGTTATGGACAATACATAACAGAAACGTATTTTTGTTGTGTTAGAAGGGTGCACCCAGGATACATAATAGAAATGCGTTTTCATTATGTATCTTGAGTGCACCCCACCAATATACAGAAACATGTTTATGTTATTCATTTGAAAATTAATAATTCTTATTTATTAAATTCATTTATGTTTTTGAGGCACAACTTCTAATGGTTCACTGACGCATGAGTAAGGGACGCGTTTGAATCAATGTGATTTGAACCCTTGATTTATTATGTGCAATTTGGACCGTTTCTTTTTCTAGCACACAGGACATCACATTTAATGATTTTCTAACGAATGAATAGGGCAAGCATTTGAATTGGTGCGATATGGACCCTCGCTTCAGTCGGTGCAATCTGGACCATTTCTTTTTTTGACACACAAGACATCACTTTGAAGGATTCTCTGACGTGTGATTAAGGCATGCATTTGAATTGATGCGATCTGGACCATTGATTTAGTCGGTACAATCTGGACCGTTTCTTTTTTTGAAGCACAAGACAAAGCCTTTAATGATTATCTGACGCGTGAACAATATTTGCACTAGTATAAAAGATATGTGTGTTTTGAAACACTTACCATTGTCTTTGTTGACAACCATATTCATTTCATATTGTTTCTTCTCTTTAGAAGATGAACAGATTCTTTGCTATAGTGTATTACGATGGTCACATGACAACAACATCTAAAGGGGTCTTGTTTCAATATCCTCATGGTCCTACTTTTCTTAGGGTCACTAAGGACATGACGGTTATTGCTCTAAAGAAAAAAATTCACGATGTGATCAGAAGTAATAGAAAAATACTTGATATTCATTACTGTCAACCTATATCTTTAGGGATGGCTGTGTTCATTATGGGTTGATACGCTACCGTAAGTGTATGGTATTATCTCAGTAATAAATATCGTTCTTTCTACAGGAACTATGTGTTTGGCTTTGTAATTATCGCAATTTGATATAAATTAAACAAAAAGAATTGAATTGGGAATTTAGGTTTTGAAAGCAAAAGAAATAGAAATTCAATTAAGCAAGGAAATAAAATTGATATTATTTCAGTAAAAGAAACTTCTAGGATCAAGGTTCATTCTATGACGCTTACTAAATTATTTCCCTTACCCTATGCTTCTACTTGTTCTTCTTGAGGGTGAATTAACCTAAGGTACCTTCCATTCTCTTTCAGGATATGAAGGAGTGTCTAATTAGACCCAATGAGCTCTTTTTAATCCAATTAATCCCTAATGGGTTCACCTACTTTTGTGGTTTAGACCTAGGTTTCTTTCCTATAGTTCTAGTATTTAAGTTCACCTTTTGGTACTTTTCCAAATTCCTAAGGTTATGTAAAACGTGACCAATTCATTTCACAAAAAGAAAATTGATAGAGAAGAAATCAAGAGTAAAACTAGCATCACACAAGGACAAAAGAAATTACTTCATTAAACGTTCATAGGACTACGCCCAATCCTAGAATAAAGATGACAACTCACACATAGTCATAAAAAAATAAACAAGTAGAAAAGAGAAACATTCAAACTGGTAGAGAAAGAGGAGAAGATCATAATCCCAATCTCTCGCTCTAAGTCATCAAGAACGCAAGGTTCAAAACCCTATTCCTAAGCCTAAGAAGTTTATTTATGTCTTAAGTTACAAAAGGGTCTAAGCCCAAAGTAATAAGAAACAAAAAAAAAAAGTTGCGTTAGTAATGCGCCACGGGCGTGGCGTTTGCCATGGGCAACCTGTGGCATTCTCTAATTGAGGGATTTACACTTTTCTTCATTATTTTCTTCGAGTATGGATGCTTGGAATCCTTTCCTTGCTTGCATAAAGTTTGAGCAAACTCCTTAATGCTCTTCCTTGACTTTAAATCACTCCAAGTTTCCAAAGCTAAATCCATTCATGCTAAACTTCCCCTAAAATTCACAAACAAAACACAAAAACACGCCTAAAGAGTTTCAAGCAAATAGCCTAAGGAAAATAAGGAAATTAAAGCTAAAACTATGCTTAATAAGCTAAAATGTATGCAAACCTACATGGATTCAAATACAAATTATAGTATAAATGCTACACATCATGGGGTCTATGAACATTAAACACGACAAGGATATGGCAAGGATGTTGTTTATCTTTGCCCAATTTCCCAAACTTGCACCGATTGAGTTGTATGCTACGTTAGGTAGATTTCCCGAAGAGATCTTTGCCCGTCTACGTCGACCACGAATCGTCAAAGAGATCATCATGTGCTTGTGTGAACTTGAGGTGTCAACTAGCTCCAATGATAAAGCAACCATTAGTTTGAGTGAATCATGATGATGCACTTTGTTTATTATTATTTGTATTTGCATCGAATCTATGTAAAAGTGGCTTTATTTTGTTGAATAATATTATTAACATTGCATTTGTTTTTTTAATTTATTGTATCGCATGATATAATTGTAACAATGTAATATAACAACACAATAAGTGTAACATATATAAAATTGTCCACAAAATCTAAAAATATATACAATAAGATCTGTACGTACAATATAAAATACTAAAAAATTAAACAATAATAAACAAAAATAAAAATTCAATCACGAAAGTCATCTTCCTCTGCCTCCTCCTCCGATAGGTGTATCTGGATGTCATGCTTGATTAAGCAACGACCAATGTCTCTCAGAGCATGATATCACTATCTATGCCCTCAAGTACCACTCTTAGCTGCAGCATGCACTCCATAATGTCAACATCTCTTTCCCACTGTGCAAACAAAAAAAAATGCAAACTTTTATTAAAAAATGTGTCATTGTCATAAAAAAAAAACATAATATAAAGATATGGTTACTTACCTCACATGAATGGGGTCACTGGACAAAGATTCCATTAAAGGCTAATCATGCACAGGCTGTTGTGGCATAAGAACTCGCGGAGGATCTCCCTCCACCAAAGGAATTAGAAAAGGATAAGAAACATGGTAGGACCACTCCAAGTAGCCATTGGCAGATGTCCATGGAACCCCGTGTGGCATAACAACTCCTTTGTCCACCGTGTGTGCCTACAGCCCTCCCAGTCATCATACTAGCTGGTAAAGACGAGCATTGAACAGGCGGGGGACGAAGGATCTCCTGGATATACCCAAACTGTCTGAACACACTTTTTGGTAGATGGACGTGCATATAGGTACTACAGTGTATAAAGCCAAAGTAGAATGATATCGCCTCTAACAACCAAATGACTCGGTGTGCATTATACGACACCAAAATGACATCATCCAATTGCAGCTGATCTAGAGCCTACTTGGTCCCCAACGCAAAGCCTGTGCCCCTTGTAGGCTTCCATTGATAGAGACGAGGAAGTTCTTTGAATAACCAATGATCGGCTATCACTTTAGGGTGGGGAAGTGCTCATAGATCCACACCTATAATTAGCCATTAATATATTAAATTACATAAACAAAATAAACCCTAAACACATATTTGTAGAAAATAAAAAAATTGTATCATGACCAGGCTCATGTATCCTCTAAACTACGTTGTAGACCAGAGGCTAGCAATGCTGAGTTGATTATACAGGAACACTAATGCAACGGAACGCTAAGAGTATTCGTGGCAGGCCTAAAGGTCATGGAAGAGGTTTAGGTAGAAGACTTGCACGTGCGTTGAGCTCTTATCAGCGAATATCGTGCAACCAACAAGATGTAACAGATAGGCTCACGCAACAAATATGGACTACCCAACTATCTGGCTTGCGACGTATGTCTCCTTCAGCCACGATAAGGTCACACCTAGCTCACTCATCAACAACCCCATGACGTCTCAAGCATATAATACGCGTGTTCACAGACCTTGCTTGTAATAGGCAAGTGCAGGGAGATGGCACATCATCTACGGTGATGGTCATCTCCCTTACTGGTAGGAAGAAAGAGCTAGTGTTCTTATGTCACCGCTTAACAAAGGCATATATAAGGCCCTTGTTGGCAGCAATATACTATGCCTGTATAAGACGGGCAAGATTTGAACCCCACATGATTTCTGTGACCTGCGGGTGTAACACCGTGTTTTTCCTAATGTATGATTTAGTGTTTTAATAATTAAAAAGTGAAAATTAATATGAGATATTGGTGATTAAAACGGATAAATAAGTTGTTATTGTATGAGTTTTGTTTTGTATTGGTTGTTTTAGAATTCCTATTTGAGTTTAGGGAACTTCAGGAAAATGTTCTTGAGCCAGTTGTGAGGTTTGGGGAGCAAGTAGACGGATCATGGGTTAGTGGGCCCGATGCCTTGTAAGGCCCAGGGAAGGTTTTTTTTTTAAGTTACCCAAAAACCCATTCTCCCTCATTTCTCTTCCCTCACTCTCTCTCAAACTCTCCCATTCTCTTAAACTCTCTCAAAACCCACTTGGAGTGTAGCAAGATTTCAAGCTTTGATTTTCATTCCATTGTGTTGAGAATAGTATATTTCCTAAAGAGTTGGCTTAAGAATTCATTTTCTCCTATTTTCCTTTTTCCCCAAATTCGGATTTGGAAGCTACAAGAGGCAAGGGAAGCTTACTTGTGTTGAATATATGTTGTATGAACGTGGTGGTGTATGTATGTTGCTGTGGTTTGTGTTAGAACGCATGATTTGGATGAGTTTTATGGCAATACGTTGAAAATGGGTCCTTAATTTTCATGGGTGATTTCTGTTGAAATGATGTATGGATCGTTGAATGAGTTGAGTATGTTGTTGTGGGTTGTTGTGTGGTTGTATTCGACCTCTATGGAGTCAATTTGGGGTATGGGTAAGTAAAAGTTTGGGTTTTGGGGTTTTTTGAAGAGAGTTCTGTGCTGTTGTCTAATAGTCACTGAGCAAGAATGCCCTTGAGACTGAAATGAGACTGTTGGGTTGAGATTCGCTAAGCAATCCATCGCGTTGTTAAGCGAGTGTTCTTGATTGGTAGAAATGGTTATAGTGTAAGAGGGATTCGCTGAGCAAAATGTAGTTCGCTGAGCGAGTGTGCATAGAAATCTAGAAATTTTCTAGAAGAGAGGTCGTTGAGCGAGTGTGTGGTTCGCTAAGTGATTCCAGAATACCTAGGAGCAATTTGCTAAGCGAATGTTGGGCTCGCTGAGTGAATTGGGAGCCCTAGAGAGTGGTGCTCTCTATTATAAGAGGCTTGCTAGGCGAACAACGTGTTCACTGAGCAAGGAGGAGGTGCAGGTTCTAGTTGTTCTCTAGAACGAATTCATTGAGTGAGTAGCTGACTCGTTGAGCAAAATGTTGTTGATGATGGTTGAGGGAAAGCCCTTGGAACAAATTCGCAGGGTGACTCCAGTTGTTGCTGAGCGAGCAACTCTAATTCGCTGAGCGAAACTCATAGTTGTAACGACCCACTACTGCTACATGACAATGTTACTACTATTCTCTTTGAAAGGCTCAATTTAATAAAGATATTAATTTAAGTATTACCAAAAAGATGTCTTTGTTTTTTGCCTTTATCTACTTTCTAGAAATCATAAAGAAAACTTTCCCACTGAAATTTTTCAGCTCACATATAACCATCCTCTATGGAATCCATTCATTCCAACTAAAGCAACTACACTGATGTATATATCAAGGAATCGAAAGAATTACATATATCATCATTAGTAACATATTTACATCAACAAGAAAAGGGTACATAACACTCTCAGTATCATTGGTTACACTATGCATCATTCAAAGAAATAAACAACAAATTGGAATATCAATTCCTCTAAGAACAAAACAAAAGGATGATCCTCCATACTTGCTCCATCTCGCCACTGACTAGAGCGAAGCATTCTCATCATCTAAGATAAGCTAAACCTTCTAAAGCTCAACATTTGTTCCCACGCCAAAGACATGATCATCACAGGCACGAACCGCATGTGCAAACAATGCAAGGGTAAGCTTACTTGAAACAATAAAACATATAGTATAAAGGAAAGGTAATAGGAAAATCTTTTAATCATATGTCAATAGTCAAACAAAATAATAACCACAACAACTGTACAATCATTACAACAATTTATTAACAACATCTCTACCACTAGCACCATCAACCATAACAACAACAGCCACAAAAATAACAACAACCACAACAATCAGGTAACAACAACAACACTGCCCCCGCTACCAACATACTACGCAAATATAACAACAACTACCAAGTAACCACAACAACAACGACAACATTACCATCACCATCACCAACAATACCACCACAACAACAACAACTACAACATCAATAACTAGATAGCAACAACAACATTACCACCAACAACGTTAACTATAGAAGAAAGCTTCGTTACATATAAAAATTTAGATAAGATTCAATAATATATGGTCACCTTCTACATTATTAATATCAATCACCATGCCAATGCTTTCAACATCAACTAATAGAATGAGTTTCCACAAAATCGCTACATACATACTATGCTTTCAACATCAACATGTCAATGCATGAATGACACGACTCTCGAGAGATTTTCTACATTCTGGGTGATTAGCCAGGTCTTATCCCTTACCATGGCCATCTAGCACCATTCAGGCATTGCCAAAACTCTAATCAGTTGAATAAGCTTATGGTTGTCAGGATAAGTGTATGTGGGTGGTGGTATACCGTGACACAAGGCCTGTACTGCCTTGGCCCCCTGTGGGGTTTACCCATCCACTTATCCCCTAGGTCCAGCTTTAAAAACCCCACTTCTTATCCAGGCACTTGGATGGAGGCCTATCTGAGTACCAACCCTAATCACCATCCACCTTACATGCCTACTCGCACACGGTTGAAGGCCCACACAACCTCAGCCAACAACATATGCATGCCAACGTATGTATTACCACAATAATCGACTCAACCACAATCATCATATCATATATATATATGTATCAACATATCAACACACCATCAACTTAACAACAACAATCATCATATCATATATATATGTATCAACATATCACCACGTAGCCTACTCAGCACCACCTATGGTCCAATAATCACCATCAACCCCATGTAGGCCCAATCTAGCCTTTTGCATGGTCAACAAGTAAGGCCCTATCCAAGCAGCACATACCTCAAGAAACATCTTACACGTCTTAGGTGAGGTCCTATCTAAGCAACCAACACCTTCTATAAGATATCTCACCCTCACAACATATTGCAATTAGTGGAGGCTCTACTTGAGCAACCTTCCACTCAATTACCATTTTCCAACATTTTATCAAACAAATCCACAACAACAATAAAGAAAACCAAGAACCAAGTTTGGAATGATAACAACAACATTACAACCCCATAGTATCACAAGCCATCAACAACATCACTCACAAGCATTCATTATATAACAACACAAATACCCCAAGAATCAAGCATACAGTATGAATTTATCTTATGAAATTTAAACACTTTTTCCAAAGTTTCCAATTATCACACCAAACATTAAACCAATAGCATTCAACCCCATCTTTATTTTTCTTAAAGTTTCAACTTTAATGTTCCATGCATAACACCACAAAATTGACACCAAGCATCTCAAAAATAGAAAAGAATCAGAACCTCGTCGCCCAGCGTCATTAGACTGTCACCCGACGCCAACATCACAGAGAATGTTTGCTATTTTTTCGCTCGGCGCCACAAAGTTGTCACCCAATGCCATTCTGTCGCTAAACTCCAATTCTGTCACTAATTGACAGCATTTGTCAACTGTCGCTCGGCGGGAAAAGAATGGCGTGTGTAGCGGCCCTATTGCCCAGTGACATAAAATTGTTGCCCAGTGACACTTTTCCATAAACCCCTTCTTGGCTCTAAATGACATCGCCCAGCGACATATGCTGGCGCTCTGCGACACCTGTAACACGAATATGGGTATATGGGATGCGATTCTTCAATTCCTTGGGTTTTAATTGCTATACAACCATTCCAAAACAATTCTAGACACTTTTGATACATTTCTAACCGATTATACAACAATAAATCACCAAGATTTCGTTCCAAATCCATTCCCTTTTCAGATTTCAAAGTTTTTCCAAAAAACCCATTTTCAAAATCATGCTCATACATCACAAATCTAACAAGTGTAAGCTTTCCTTACCTCAAAAGCTTCCAAATTTGAAAGTTGGGAAGATGAGAATGCGAAAGAAAGAGACTCTTGAGCCAATCCTCCAAGAAATCTACCATCTGAAACTCAAGAACATGAAATTGGGCTGAAAAACCTTTGACACCCTTAACTAACTAGAGAAATCTAGTGAGAAATAGAGAGAGATGAAGAGAAGAGAGAGAAAGGAAGAGAGAGTGTGAAATGGTGAAAATGAGATAGAGAAGCTCCTCCCCTCCCTCTTATATAGCTTGACTCTTCGGAGCTCTCACACGGACTTTTGGTCAACTAAGACTCAAATCTCACCAAGCCACTCCCCATATCTCACAACTAGTCTAACTCAACTGTTTTCCTTCAAAAGCCTAAAATCACACTCTCAACACATCCACATTGGCTCAAACACACATCTCAAGTTCCTTAAATTTAAACCGATATTTCAAACAACCAACACCAAAACATCACTACTTACTACATACCATCATCACACACAACAAATCATACAGAGCAACAATTCATTTATTTCTTTTAATCACCTAAATTACATATCAAATTTACACTTTTTAGTTATTAAAAGACTTAATCATGCATTAGGAAAAAGAAGATGTTACAATGGTTGCTGAGCGAAAAGCCTTCGCAGGGAAAGTTGGTCCTGTATAATGAAGGTCTTCGTTGAGCAAGCATGTGGGTCGTTGAGCGAATAAAGTGTTTTGTTGTTGATCAATGTTGAAAGTGTAGTTGTGTGAGACATGGTTGAGAAGGACTCCTAGTGTGAGTCTAAGGTTGAAAATGTGAAAGGAATGGTAGGTGGCTTGGATAGGACCTACATTTGTCGTAAGTGTTATTGGTTGGGTTTTACCCATAGGATGTGAGCTACTTGGATAGGACCCTAGGGTGGCAGGTTGCTTGGATAGGACCTCCACTGGTTGTAAATGAGTTGTGGTGTAAGATTTCTCACGAGGTATGGGATGCTTGGATAGGGCCTTACCTGTTGACTATGCTCGAGGCTGGAATAGGCCTGCATGGTGTTGGTAGTGGTTGTGGACACGTGTGGTGCTGGTGGGGCCCACATGGCGTTGTGTCGCTACACAAATATATGTTGTTTTGTGGTGGTTAAGTGGTTGTGATGTGGTGATATATGCATTTCATGCATATGTTGTTGGCTGAGGATGTGTGATGGGCCTCGTGTCGTTGTGCGGGCAGGCACACAAGTTGGATGGTTGACAAGAGTTGCAGCTCAGACGAGCCTCCAACCTAGTGCTTGGATGAGAAGTAGGGTCTTAAAGATAGGCCTAGGGGGATGAGTGGATGGGCAATTTCGTAGAGGGCCAAGGTAATGCAAACCTTGTGTCACGGAGCTACCTTCCACATACACTTATCCCGACACACCACTAAGCTTATTCGTAGATCGGAGTTTTTGGCAATCCCTGAATGGTGCTTAGATAGGCCATAGTAGGGGGTGAGACCTGGCTGATCGCTCGAGATGTTGTGAATCTCTCAAAAGTCGTGACCTGGCTGATCGCTTGAGATGTTGTGAATCTCTCAAAAGTCGTGTTATCATACATTGACATAGTTGTGGCGGATTGGTTGTGATATGGAGTTCTGGACTGAGAACTCTTTGCTATATGAATGAATGTTATATAGGTATATATGTATGAGTGCGAATGCTGAGGATTGTTGATGGTTTCAGAATTCATATGCTATGACTATTGTTTTAGTAAGCTTACCCTTGCCTTATTTTGTTGTTGTTGGATGTCTTGTTGCTGTTGTTGTGCTGGTGTGATTGTGATGATCACATCCCATGACTTGGGAGTAGATGGCGATGCTTTAGTGGACCTAGCTCTCAAAACTGAGGATGGAGCTGCGAGCTGGAGATGTTTGGCTTGAATAGCAAGCTTTTGTTTCTTTTGTTATGTTTTAGTTTCATTCTTTTGATAAGGTTGTATAGTGTGACCAGTTGTAGGGAGTGTGTTTGTATCCCCCTCCCTGTTGGTGGATTGTATATTTTATTATCTTTTGACATGGCCTGGTGATATCCCCATCCTTTTGTTAGATGAAAGTTGTAAAGACAGTGATGTATGACAATAGGAGAGATGGATGAGTCTTTTAGCACGTGTATGTTTCATATATATATATATATATATATATATATATATATATATATATTCTTATTGATGTTATGTATGCTGAGCGAGATTAATAGGGTTGTTCGGTAGCGACAGTTAGGTCGTTACAGCGGGTGTGTGGGCATCGACAACATCTTACCCTTATGGCTTATTAGCCTCAACTCAGGACAGGGTTGTCCCAGCTATATATGTCCACCAACACGGTCCTTATAGGACAAGAGCAGGGACAAGTCCACAGGACCTCCTACAAATCGAGACATCAATCTCTGCCTTGGGTATGTCAACATGTACCTCCTCCTACTACTGCTGATATTGTTGCTGCCTATACACTTCAACTTGTCTAGCCTGACGTGTCGATGCAATCGGCCGTGGGCGCCTAGAAGTGTCTAGCGCATCATCTGACGAAGGGCCTCATCCAAGATAATAAGTACCAAACCTCATGCATGGCATAATGAATATGAAATAATAATAATAATTTAACAATTAGGAAATAATTAATAACCAAATATAATCAATATTATTATAGAATTATTCTAAAAAAATATTACTTAAAATTAATAAATTATTAAAAGACAAAAAATAAATTACATATTACATATTACATAAATGCTTTAAAAGACAAAAAATAATTTAAATCAAATAAATAATTAAAGAATATAAAATCTTAAAAGTAAAAAATACATAAATCCTACCAGGATACATAAGATTCTGTTATGTATCTTAGTCGGGTACACAACGAAATTGCAAGATTTCGTTGTGTATCCAACCCTCATATACAATGAAATTGTGATTTTGTTAAATCTAAAAATTAAAAAAACAAAGGAACATTCACCGAAGTGTGAAGTTCTGGCGATAGTGTGGCTACTTGAAGGGGAAGGCAAGTGCAATGCTCTAGCAAGATGTTCTTTAGGCGATGGAGGTCCAGTGGAGACGTGTAACTGATGGAGTGAAAGGGCAGGTGGAAGGGAAGGGCAGGTGTGGGAAGTATTTTAAAAGGAAGAGGGTGAGATGGAAGGGGAAGGTGCAAGGGTAGTTAAGTCTTTTTATTTGTTTTTGAAAAAGAAAGGGATGAAAAGAGTTGAAAAGGGTGTGGGAATAGCAGGCCCATTTCATAATTCCATACCAATAAGCCACATGGACCATCAAATAATTTAAAAATAAAAAGTTCAGTTATTGGAAATTTTCTCAAAAAGTTATATTTATTTTATTTAATTAGCAAAGTTTAAATAATATAATTAAGATATAACCAATACATTACAAAAAGTTAAGGAATTAAATTAAGAATTAGTATTATATGGATTTGAACCTACTAGGGTTGGCCTAATGATGAAGGATTTGGGTAGTATGCATAAGGTCCTAGGTTCTAACCTTGTTATCGTTATTATACACATAGACAAAAAAAAGTATTATATGGATTTGTGGTAATAATGTCAGATATATTGGAAGAGTTTAATGGTCATGCACTGTCAGTGTAAAAAGTTTTACACCGTCATCCAATCAAAAATCATCATTAATATGACTTTTAAAGTATTTATTATAAAAGTCAATAAACTTACAATAAATGGTGGTTTGTGATTGGATGATAGTATAAAATTACTTTACACTATCGGTGTATGACCATTAAACTCTATTACGAATACTAACATGTTTCGAAATGAGTATTTCTAAAATAATTCAATTTTTCTCTAAAAGATATTACATTATATACTTTAAAATAAGTTGATTTAAACACACTACAGAAATAATAAAAACGATATGTATCTTTCTATATGAAATAAATTTAAAATGAGAAAGAATATGTTAATAGTTATATTATTACACAATAGTCTTCTCTAATATTATTTTTCTGTATTTCTCTTCATCACATCAATTATCTCATCTCACACTTTTTTTTTTATCTCTTTAATATACAGTTTATTGTAGAAAGAAATTATATAAATGTAATATATATATATATATATATATAAAAGAAATAGCAAAAAAATTTCTTTAAAAAAATACAAGGAAGAAAGGATGAGTACAAGTCTTCCCTGTTTTCTTTCTTTGCCACTCCGATCAAACACATCTTAAGTAAACGTACTGGTACTAGAATAATGTTATCTACTTCTTATTTATATTATTCTATTTGTATTTTTTGTTCAAAAAAACTTTATCCCTAACTCAATTCTGTTGACATATATATTTTTTAGCATGATTATCATCGGTCTTAATTCTAATTATATAAACGGTTTCCTTTGTCAAATTATCATTATTCTTAATCCAATCTTATTCCAACATTTGCGTAAGACATTTCTAAAATTAGTAAAGTGAATAAAAGAAAGGGGTGCACATGAGAATTTTTCTTCCCTCCTCCCAATCTTAAGTCATAATGTACGTAAAAAACGAGGAATTCACGGAAATCTATTTGTTCAACTCCCTTTATTCCCTATACTAAACAAGAAACAAGAGATGACAGTAAGTATTATCTATCTTTTTTCTTTTCTGCTGAAACATTGCATAAATAAACATGAACTCAATAATTTGTAATTAGTAAACTTTTTTTTTTTTTTTTGAGGATCACATGAAAATAAACTTATGTACTCATTTCTTTGAAAATTTTCATTCATTTAGTTCTATTAATTTGTACCTTTGTTCAAAAAGATATTTTTATCTCTAACTTAATTATGTTTCTCAATCAATGTAGATATTTTTTTAGCATGACTATCATCGGTATTAATTCAATATATAATAATGTTATTATAAAAATAATTATATAATTAATGTCTTCTTTATCAAATTTTTCATTTGTCTTAATCCAGATTATCAGTCTTAATTTTATGCCTTTTAAAATATAACTAGATTGTCTTAAGATTTTTATTTTTTTTCATTTAGTTTTCTATCCCCAACTTCATGCATTCCAAATCGAGTAAAAATGTTGTAGTTCTATACTTTCATTTATATAAATTGTAGTGATGTGATAGCAAAAAATTTAATTTTTGTATTTTAACTTATTTTTTCCCTTTATGGATATAATGTTTAACATGATTTTCATAGTTATTCCAGCCTCGTGCTTTGCACAGATTCACTGACCAGTACACTGTAAAACATAAAAATTTCTGTTTGAATGAGTCTCAAATCACGTTTGAGGCAGAAAAATAAATAAATAAAGTTAACAGTAGTGTATTATGTTGGGAAATTGGGATAGTTATTTAGATTTTCAAATCAATTCTGCGATAAACAAACGAATTGATTTTTAAAGAAATGAAAACTATTAACTTAGTGTTAACAAGAATTGATGTAACCACAAGATATATTTAATTTATATTTATTTATACTTTCAAAGCGGTCTACTGTCACTATATTTGAATTGTTGCTGTCATGAAACTGAAAAACATAGTCCAATGCGTGTACTTTTGATTAAAGAATAATTAATGTTTTTCATTCGATGATGGTGCAAACAAAATAATACTAATTTATTATTCAAACAAAATCAATTTTCCTAAACTCGTTTTTAAAACATCATTCTCAAAAATAAATTAATAGCCTCAGTTCTTTCAAAACCAATTCTACTAAAATCTAAACAAATGGACAAAGCACATTAATTTCTTCATATCTATCAGGAAATTCACGGAGTGAAAAACGCATTTGATGACAGTATAATTTGATTTTCAATCATTTGTACATCTTGAAACATCAATTTTCTGTTATTTACAATGTCACAAAGCTTTAGTGCAGCTTTTATTTTCTCAACTATTTTCATTCAAATTCAAATTGCACAAATTAAGGAAGCATAAATTTTACACTACTATCTAAAAACCAAATATTCTTAACTAACCATCTTGGGAACTGAAATTTCAGTGTTACATATTGGGCAAACCTTCTTAATTTGAAGCCACTTGCTTATGCAATCTGTATGATAAGGGTGCTCACACTGAATTGCCACCAAGGCTTCACCTTCTTCATACTCAACCTGACAAATCACACAGCGATCAATTCCACTTTTGTTTTCAGCAAAATGGAAAGTGTGAGAATGCAAGCATGAACAAATTTCATTTGCTGATAACCCTCTCTTCTCTTGTCCTATAAAATCTCCCAACTCAATCAACTCTTCATAAGTCAATTCATCCACGTCAATCTCATCTTCTTCCATTCCTTCATCATCATAATCATCATTGCTTCCTTCACTCTCAAGAAACTGAAGGTCTGTTTCAAACTCTTGGCTCAGGAAAAAATCAGCATCCCCATCATCATTGTAATCATCATTGTCATCAAAAGAGGAATCACTCTCACTTTCACTTTCAAGTGATGCAAACGTTGTGAATGTCCCACTTTGCTCTTGCAAGCCATTTTCTAGAACAAAGTTATCAGAATTAACTTGCTCAAGTTGAGAGTGTAATGGGGTTTTTTGGGGTGGTTGTTTGCCCTCTTCACGTTCCATTGAAGGACAAGAAAAGGGTAATTAGCCAAAGAATTGATAGGTTGGGAACAGAAGAAAGTGATAGTGGTATTTGAGGAGATCGATGAATGAAAGCATAGGTTTAGAGATTTCTTAGAGGATGAACAAAACTTGCATGTCAAGTAATAGAAAACCGTTTTCATGTATTCTCAATATTCCAGATTCTTGGCTATTCCTAGTAAATTAATACCCCCATATCAACTTTTCTCTTTTTGGATAAGGCACCTTAATTACGTGCAAAGCAATAGCAAAACATTATCCTTAAGTTGCAATATACCTTATTCCAAAATTGAAGGTATTAGCTAGCAATTGCTGCTGCCTGTTACCTCAAGTTGTGACCCCTTCATATGTATATATTAAGGAAAAATGCTATTTGTTACCTCAAACTGACACGACAGCTGATTTTTGTCCGTATGTTTTCAAAATTTTTAATTAATATTTGCTTAAAAAAATTACTACCATTCAATTCATAATTAGCGCAATTCGTGCATGTTTAGTTTCGTACTACATAGCACGGCTCTATATTAAATTATTAACGTAGTTTGGTTCTATTTGCATTCGTATTACTCAATTTCTTCAGATAGAATTTCTTCAGCTTACGTGATCGCAATTCCTATCATTATAGAAACAAAATTGCCTGGCCCTTTCACCATGATTGTATGAGAGGAAAGAGTGATTGCATGATGACAGAGATTATTTAAAAAATAAATAAATTTATAAGGACTAAAATTAATAATTTAAAAAAAAACTAAAATTGAAATTCACTGTATTTACATAAATTAAAGGTTAAATTAATCTATAAATCCTTATAGTTTTATAGACTTTTTAACTAAGTCCCTACAGTTAAAAACACTTTAAAAAAGTCATACGCTAATGGTGTTATAACTCTGTTAATTTATATTTAACTTAATTGCACTTTAAGTTTCTCAACTTTCCTTTATTTACAATTAATTCTAAGTGTAGGTGACATGCAAAAATGGAAAAGGAATTAATAAAAATGTTGAAGGTGGGAACCAAACCTTCAACCTTGAAGTCTACCAACAACACTAAAACCACTAAACTAATGACTTTACTTAATATATAAAAAAAACATTATATTATATATAACTTAAATTAGAGACTAAAATTGAACATATATTTACTACTATTAAATTAAATAATATTAACATTATATAAACTAATAATATTAAAATTAATATTAATAAATATATACTAAATATATAGTATAATATTAAAATTAATAAATACTAATAATATTAAAATTAATATTAACTAATATAAATTAATAATATATACAAGGACCAAAATTACATTTACTACTAGCAAATAAACAATATAATATTATAAAACTAAACAAACAATAACTTATGCTTTTTAATGCTATATATCTAATTATAACTTAATCACTCTATGTTAAATGATTTTCTTTTTTATAAATTGTATTGTTTTAATTTTTATTTTTTCTCTGCATATTTTAGTGATTGAAATAAGATATTATTATCAATGAAATAAATATTATACATATATACATACATACATACATACATACATACATACATACATACATACATATATATATACATACATATATATATATATATATATATATACATATATATTTCACTAAAAAAGTATATTTATATCATATATTTTCAGTTAACCTTCTTCGATATATTTATATGATATTTAATATATTCAATTTTTTTCTAAAAGTTTATTAATATATACTCATTTATATATATTAGTGAACTCTAACGGTGGAAATTCAATCTTCATTCATGTTGACAAGTATATAATATTAATTTTAATATTATTAATATCTAATAAATATGTACTAATTTATATTTATTAATATTAATTTAATATTATTAGTTTATATGATGTTAACATTATTTAATTTAGTAGTGGTAAATATGTATGCAACTCTGGTCTCCTGTTAAGTTATATATAATATAAATAAGTCACTAGCCAACCACCCATCAACGTTTGTTGGCGACAACACTTCCACTACATCACAACCACCAGATCTCCAAACTTGCAATAAAAAACCCAAGTTACCAACTCACTTGCAAAAACCAACGCTACCATCGAACCATCGCACCCCACCCAAACCCCTAACTTACACTAGATCTCCCATCGCCGCACCCCACCTCTCCCTACGCATAACCCAAACCTGCAAAAAGTCACCAATGCACAACACAAATCAAACCCTAATCTTAAAAACAACCCAAAAACTCAAACTTTCCCATGACATATCATAAATGCCACAACCCAACTCGACATTGAAATCGAGATTGGCGAGGGGGTCCTTGTGGACTTGGCGCTTGTGGCGATAGCATTTTGTCATAGCTTCATGTAGACTTGGCACTTGTAGGGTGCAAAGAGGGGGCTCCATGCGGACTTGGCACTTGTGGCGGTAGCATTCTATTATGACTTCCTGTAGGGAAGAGAAGGAGAGGAGGCAGAGGGAGACAGAGGATGGAGAGAGAAGAGGAGGAAAGAGAAAGAAAAAGGGTAAATGGGGAAGAAAGGGAGGAAAGAAAAAAGAAAAAAATAATTTAGGTCATCAATTCAAAAATCAAGAGATCTAACAGTTCAAAAATACCTTCCCACGATGAGAGACTTGTGTTAGTGTCCCACACTAAAATTCACGATAAAACTAATAAGTTAAAAACCCCTAAAAATTCAAAAACATAATAATCTTAATTAACATCAAAAGTTGAATAACATGAGCTATCCAAAAAGTAATTATAATCAAAGGTAATCAAATCTAAACCTAAACCAAATACTAAGGGCCCGTTTGGGTGATTTTTAGTTTTGAGTTTCGAAAACTTCAAAACTACAATCAGTTTTTAGTTTTGAAAAATTAGTTTTACTTTTTTCTCAAATTTGTGGCTTCAAAATAAACTTACTTTAAAATTTCTTTGTTAAAATTAATTTAAGGGTATGTTTGTGTGGTCGCGACAAAGGTGGCAGTAGTGGTGGTGGTGGTGACGATAACAGTAACGGTAGTAGCAGCGACGATGCTAATGATAGTTGTGGCAATGCCAATGACGGCGGTTGTGACAATGTCAGTGGTGATGGTGGCAGTGTCGATGGTGGTGGTGTTGGTGCCTGTGCTAGTGGTGGCGGTAGTGGTGCCTGTGGTGTCGGTATTGATAGTCATTGTGATGGTGGTAACAACAACGATGGGAAAAGTCATTGTCAATATAATGATGCGTACTATTTAAAAACTAAAAACTAAATTCACAAAACCTTTTTTCTTAATTTAAAAATATTTTGAGATTGAGTTAACTATTTCAGTTCTATTTTAGCCAAAACAAGTTTTATTTTGAAAATTGAATTTAAAAATCAAAAATCAAAAACTCACAACCACCCATACAAGACTAAGTTATTAATAAATACTTAAAATTCCTCAAAATCATACTAAATCGCGTGATGCAATAAATCTTGCACAGTGAAAACCTTGAGATCTGCCTCCCGTTCCATCCACTAATTTTCTCTATAATCTTAATCACATTCATTGGCCACATTTGAAAAAACGCATGCAAGCAATCTACATATTAAGTCAAGTACAAGAAAGATGCAGAGTGCTTCTACACATCATTTTGTGCAGCCCAAAATAATTTTATTAAGCATGTTACTATTACAGCAAATTTGACGTGCAGCAAGACAATATGTGCATATTTGTCATATCTAGATGTGTGTTTAGTTTATTATAAGAAAATAAGACACTTTTTTTTATTAACATTTTGAGAAAAATTCTTATAGTTTATTTTTAAAAAAATAATTACTTTTTTAATTCACTTTTTGAAACAGTTATTTCTCGAAATTAATCTATACAAGGACACCTGCAGAAAGAAAAAATATATATATATAAAAAGGGCGAGAAATAGATGAGGCAACTCTTGTATCATTCTCGTCCTTTGCATGCCTGTGCACTGAAAACAGTCCAATAGTTCACCTCATAATTTAATTCACAACATGCCCGACTCAAGAATATCCTTTCACTGATAATCTAAATATAGAAAAAGTGAAACCGTCTATAAATAATTTTCAGTGTACGTTTATCTGAAGAGCCGCAATAACAAGGTACCCTTTAACAAAGGACAGTAAATGGAATGCCATTTGGCTCCGAACTAAAAAGAAAACCCAGGTGGCTTGCAAGTTAATCCATCCTTCCCTTCAAAATCCTTTCCTTTACTTCAGTTGGCGTGCTGCAGAAGACAAATCAACATACCAATAAAAAATAATTATAAAAATAAAATACAAAGAGTATTATAAAACACAAAGAAGTAAATTACACTAATTCTCTCTTAGATTTCTTGAAATAGCATGACCTTGTTTTTTAACGTTTACAGCAACCCTCCTTATAAGGGTACACAGTATAATATTTTTTCAAATAATTAAGAGAAGTTTGTGTAATGTATAGGATATGTCAATGTAATGTTTCTCAAACAATTACAGATATAGGGATAAAAATGGAAGGGGCATCGGAGAAAATTTAATGAAACTTCAAGAGAGGTTAATGTAATTTACTCAAATACAGAGAAGATGAAAAACAAACATTTTGAGGAACAAAGAGTATTGCAGGTTTCTCTTTTAAAGTGATTATAGCAATCCATAAAAAATAACTATTAGAAGTCACAACCGCTGGCAATGGCCTAATAGCCTAGTGGGACTTCCCTACTTTTCATCACGCCTTCTTGTCAAAATTATTTTTCACAGAACAGTCACAACATCCGACCAGAGACTTGTATGATGGACAAGTGCATATAAAGTAAATGTAAGAGTACCTAGCTCGGAAATTGACAAAAGAAAATAAAATTGTAAGACAACACTACTAAGAGAATCAGAATTTGTAAGCTTACACAACATAGACATGCCCTCCCCAGCCACTTAAACAATCACGATCTACGGACGATAGCAGTGCTTGGGAGATGGTCTCAAACAATTCCTCAGGTTCCTGCATCAAGATCAGAAATCAAGCAGAACAAAGATGAGCTGCATCTCTTCAATAACATTGAGAAACTATGCTTAAAAATCTTTGGGTTAAATCACAAGTATGATAATGTGGAAAACTTTGATGCTGAAACCAAACTGCAAAATCAAGGCACTATTAAAGCTTTAATGCCTCTTCTCTTTGAATCCCAGAAGCTAACACACCATAGGGACATCTTGTTTCCATCCAACAATTCAGTCCCCGCAGTTATTAGACATAGCACTAATGCTGCATTTTTGTAACTTGATAGTAGCATTTTATTACGTATTTATACAAACTTCCTCCCCTCCCAAACAAAATATCATCGTGAATTTACTTGCACAATGATTAGTCAAACTTACTATGCTTTAAAACCTATGATGATTTGATCATTCATCTATACTTTCACAATAAAGCTTACTCTACAAGTATGATGCAATATAATGTCTACAATAGTACCATAAATGGATTGTGCTCTGGGTCGATTGCAAGAAATTATCCATGTTAAAAGTATGGTGAAACATGACTACATTGATTAGTAAAATCACATAAAAGAGTCGCATAAGAGACAAAACAAGTTAATATTTGTGACCAACCATGTCAGGCTTGAACATTGCCTCACAAGCACCATATAGAGACTCAGATGCAGTGCCAGAAACAACAAAATCTTTTGCAAGCTCCCTGCATACAAGAAAATAGTAAGATAAAGAATTATATACATCCAGCTCAAATGACAATATACAACTTACAGGTTACTTAATTTAAGGGAAGAATAATCTTGCATAAAAGGCACCATCAAAACATCATACAATCTAGAACCTTTTCAGGTTAGAGGATACAGAAGACGATGCATATATATAAGAGAGAGAGAGAGAGAGACTAATAGAAGGATAAGGAATCCTTCCGAGCAAAATAATAAAACAGATAACAGCAAAGAAAATAAAAATGGAGCAAAGCTGTTATTTTAACAGCTGTTAGTGAAATGGTGAAACCCAATAAAAAAGGCAATGTTCTTTTCACCAAATATAAACCAACGCTTAATCTTATCCCAAATGAAGTGTTATATGTCAAAGAAACCTACTTAAAAATATGAGAAGAGAATTTCTGTTCCAACAAAAATGCAGCAACATATAATACATATTCATGAGTATACAAACTTTTAGCATCTATTTTCACAAATTTGGTCCATCTCCATAACTTCCTTTTTAAAACATGTTTTGTCAACTCCAACTTGCTTTTGTCTTTTATTAATTACTCATTTAATTTTTTTACTTGTTTTGTATCATAGGATAGAAAACCACCAATTTTTAGGCTATTGAAACTTGGACGAACAAAACATTTCTAAAATTTGTTCTCATGTCTGATTTCCAAGTAGCTGGAATTAATAGAGGTCAGCAAAATTGTTCAAATATGCAGGCGATGGTTTTCTCATGGTCAGACCTTCAGCCAAATGCATAAAAAGATGTAAATCATTGCTCAGAACTGTATATGGTGTGTTAGTACTACGGATAGGCTAGGGGATAGAACCTTGAAAGTGTATACTAGGAGGAAGAAGGAATAAAAGAAATTAAGTAGCCTGGATGGTTAGAAAGGATTAGTTTGTTACAGTAGTTAGTTAATAGGCAAAAGAGTAATAAATAGGGGAGGCCTAGGAGGATTGGGGGGAGGAAAAAAAAAAAGATTGTACACAAAACTAAACTCTCAATTGTAGGGGGCATTCCCTTGTAAGGTTGAAAAAAAACTTGTGATAGTATAACAATTCATTCTTTTCTTTTGGACCTAGTCTTGGTTCTCTTTTTTCTTTTCTTTCCTTTTTTTTTTGGGTTAAAATTCAAGACCATAACAAATTGGTCCGACCTACTTGTGCCTCAACTTTTCCCAAGGTGTTGATAGCATAATGGAGACTCGAGTGGATTCTTTGGAGACCTCTATTGAATTCTTGAAGAAAATCGCAAACAACCACGCTACCCAACTCACCGATCTTCGCCAAAGTGTGGCCACAACAGATAGCATCAAACAATTGCTATCACAATGGATGCGTTCGCAAGGAATTGATTGGGTTGACGACAACATGGACCCATAAGAGAAGATGGAGGAGCAAGGATCAAATAGTGCCGCAGGGGAAAAACGGTGGTGGACGAAAAATGTTGAACTTCCAACCGTTGAAAGGATCGACCCATTAGGATGGACTGCAAGAGCCGAGAAGTTCTTCGAGACTCAACGCATTCAGGATGTGAAGAAAGTTCAAATGGCCTTAGTGAGTATGGAAGGACCAGCAGTCCATTGGTTTCGTTTTTGGAGAATGAAGGCGATGAATCAATCTTGGGCAAACTTCACGACAGCATTGATTAGAAGCTTTGGCGGTCATGCTGAAGGGACTATATATGAAAGACTTGCAACACTTAGCCAATCATCTATGATGGAGGAATACATACAATCTTTTGAAATCTTGGTGGCCCAAGCCATGAGAATTTCAGAAGACCAACTCCTTGGCTATTTTTTCGTGGCCTGAAATCGGAAATTAAATGTCAACTCCATACACATGACCTAAAGGATGTTAACCATGCGATCAACTTGGCTAAAAATATTGAAGAGGATCTGGGAATATTGAAGGGTGTCAATAATGGGTGTTCACGAGGTCCACATACAGGTTCTCGTTTTAGGGGAGGACTATCGATAAAAACAGGGACAGCCACATCATCTATGGCACAATCCTCTTTTTCTAGGGTTTCACAACAAGGGAGCAGTGAGAAGAGTGCCTACGGTAGTAGCAAGCCTGCAGTTTCAATAAATACAGGGACCAAAAGTCATGAGTCAGAACACGGTTCTTCCAAGAATAGGGAAACAAGGCAATTGCCTTTTCATGAATATTTGCAAAGGAAGGAAGAAGGAACATGTTTCAGGTGTGGGGGCCTTTTCGGTCCAAGCCATAGATGCCCAGAAAGAGGAATGAGAATCATGATTCTTGCAGAAGATGAACAACCTGATGAGACTGCGAGCCTACTGCAATTAGAAGGGGAAGAAGGACAAGTTATGGAAGCTCCACCTTCAAGTGAGTGTCAATGGCTGGACTTATCCCTTTGTTCTGCTAAGGGCATAACCCAACCCAAGACAATGAAGTTACTAGGGTTGATTAAAGGGAGACAGGTGAGAGTATTCATAGACAATGGGGCTAGTCATAATTTCATAGCCTCAAACTTGGTTCATGACATGGACGTAGAGGTCCCTCACTCCAACTTACATGTTTCAATTGGGAGATAGCTGCCAGAAGGGAGCTCAAGGTTGCTATAGGCAGTTGACATTAATTATGGCTAATCAGGAATTCATTGATGATTTTTATGTGTTTGATTTGGGAGGAGTAGATGTCATTTTGGGCGTAAAGTGGTTAGCTTCATTAGGTAATGTGATAATTAATTGGGCCACTTCCACAATGATTTTTTCCTTTAATGACAAAATGATGGTACTTACTAGAGATCTGAGCACGGGTGATCCAAGTGTGTCAATGAAAGCGTTGCAGAAATTGGTAGAAGTGGAGACCTCATTTGTGCTCTATATTTTTGACGTGTAATCAGAGCAAACAATAGTTGAGGCAGGGACAAAATTAGAAGTCCAACAACAGGTACAACTACAACAATTACTACATAAGTATTCCAAGGTGTTTGAAAAACCAGGTGAACTCCCTCCTAACTGAGTTGTGGACCATAAAATCCCTCTGAAGACTGAGTTTGAACCAATTAATGTTAGGCCCTATAGATATTCACACCAACAGAAAAATAAACTAGAGAAATTGGTTGCTAAAATGCTGTCATCAGGGATCATTCGCCCAAGCACTAGTCCCTACTCAAGTCCAGTGATATTGGTCAGGAAAAAAGACGGTAGCTAGAGGTTTTGTGTGGATTACCGAGCTTTAAAAAAAACCACCATTCCAGACAAGTTTCCAATTCTAGTGATTGAGGAGTTGTTAGATGAGTTACATGGGGCAGATTATTTTTCCAAGATAGATCTTTGAGCTGGTTATCATCAAATTCGCATGCATCATGAAGATACTCCTAAAACATCATTTAGAACCCACCAAGGACATTACGAATTACTAGTAATGCCACTTGGGTTAACAAATGTGCCTGCTACTTTCCGGTCTGTGCTAAATTTCACGTTGCAACCTTTTTTGAGAAGGTTCGTTCCATTGTTTTTTGTTGATATCCTAATTTACAGTAGAACTTGGCAGGAGCATTTAGATCATTTAGATCAAGTGTTGTTCACCTTGCAGCAAGCTGAATTTTATGCAAATAAAAAAAAATGCAATTTTGGTCGAAGGAAGGTTGATTACTTGGGTCATTTAATTTCAAGGAAAGGTGTGGCTATGGATCCAAAGAAGATAAGGCAGTTTTAAGCTGGCCAGTTCCTAAATCAGTCAAAGCTTTGAGAGGATTTTTGGGATTAACAGGTTATTACCAAAGGTTCATTCATGATTATGGAAAAATTGCCAAACCACATACAGATTTGTTGAAGAAGGAAGCTTTTGGATGGAATACAGAAGCTGATCAAGCTTTCACACACTTACAACAGGCAGTGACTTCAGCCCCGGTCCTAGTCATCCCTAACTTCACTAAACCTTTTGCTATTGAATGTGATGCTTCAGGTCGAGGAAAAGGAGCTGTTTTATTTTAGGAAAAACAACCGATCGCCTTTTTCAGTAAGGCATTGGCAAACTCATCCCTTTCTAAGTCAGTTTATGAGGAGCTTATAACATTGGTCTTGGCCATACAACACTGGCGACCTTATCTTATTGGGTGCAAATTTCAGGTGTTTACGGATCAAAAGAGCCTCAAATTTTTGTTGGAATAGAGAATTACTACCCAAAACCAACAAAATTGGCTGGCTAAATTGTTGGGCTATGAGTTTGACATCATTTATAAGCTAGGCAATTCTAATAAAGTGGCAGATGCTTTATCTAGAAGGAAGAAGGACAGTAAGGAGATTAAGGCAATATCAAAACCAACATGGCTAGATTACATACAAATAGTGGAGGAGGTGAGAAATGATCCGACTTTGAAGAAGATACTACAGGACTTATCACATGACTCGAATTCTCATCCAAATTTTATTGAGGAGCAGGGTAGATTATACTACAAGGGAAGATTGGTGCTATCAGCATCCTTCCCTTGAATTCCAAAGCTTCTCCATGAGTTTCATTCTACCCCCCACAGGGGGCCATTTAGGAATTTACAGAACATATCGCAGATTAGTTCAATCTCTGTACTAGCTAGGGATGAAAGACACAGTCACTGCTTTTGTGGCAGCTTGTCATACTTGCCAATGCAGCAAATATTTGCAATCATCTCCTGCGGGGCTCCTACAACCTTTACCTACACCCAATGCTATATGGGAAGATATAAGCATCTATTTCATTGTGAGGCTACCTCGTTCAAAAGGGTTTGATTCGATCCTAGCAGAAGTGCACAGGCTCAATAAATATGCCCATTTTTTGGCTTTGAAGCACCCTTATACAGCTCAGTCAATTGCAGAGATTTTTGCTAAGGAGATACTTCGTTTACATGGAGTTCCAGCCTCCATAGTCAACAATAGAGATCCTATTTTTATGAGTCACTTCTAGCAAGAAATTTTCAAATTACAAGGTACCACACTTAAGATGTACAGCCTACCATCCGAAGTCAGATGGACAAACAGAGGTACTCAACCGTATTTTGGAAACATATCTCAAATACTTCACATCTGAGCAACCAAGAGTGTGGTATGAGTTCTTACATTGGGCCGAGTATTGGTACAATACTATTTTCCAGGGGGCTGCACAATGCACTCCTTTTGAGGTAGTTTATGGACGCCCTCCACCCTCATTATCTAAGTTCATTCCAGGAGAAGTATTGGTTGAGACGATGGCTCAGGATCTTTTGGATAGGGATGAGGCTTTGAGGCAGCTCAAGCACCATTTAAGTAGAGCCCAATAACATACGAAGAAGACAGCTGACTCTCATAGAAAGCCCAGCACCATTCAAGAGGGAGATTGGGTTTACTTGAAGATTAGACTCCATAGGCAATCATCTATGCCTAGTAGATTGCATCCAAAACTCGCAGCTCGCTATTATGGTCCCTACTTAGTAATCAAGAGGGTGGGAACAGTAGCTTTTCAATTGCAGCTTCCAGATGAGGCACAAATCCATCCCATTTTCCATGTATCACAGTTGAAGAAGCCAGTGGAGGAGAAGCCAGTGGAGCAAGAATTACCACCAGATTTGACAGTTGAAGGGAACATTTTCACTCCAGCACAAGTTGCAGTTACTAGAGTAATTGTTCAGCATGGTAAAGAGGTACAACAAGTGCTGATCAGATGGCATGGTAGACCTTTAGAGGAGGCCACATGGGAGGATTTTGAGACTATTGCTTTGCAATTCCCCAGTTTCAACCTTGAGGACAAGGTTCTAGTTTCAGCGGGTGGTAATGTTAATACTACGGATAGGCTAGGGGATTGAATCTTGAAAGTGTATACTAGGAGGAAGAAGGAATAAAAGAAATTAAGTAGCCTGGACAGTTAGAAAGGATTAGTTTGTTACAGTAGTTAGTTAATAAGCATAATAGTAATAAATAGGGGAAGCCAAGGAAGAATGGGGGGGAGAAAAAAAAAAAAAAAGATTGTAGACAGAACTGAACTCTCAGTTGGAAGGGGCATTCCCTTGTAAGGTTGAAAAAAACCTTGTGATAGTAGTAACAATTCATTCTTTTCTTTCGGACCTACTCTTGGTTCTTTTTTTTCTTTTCTTTCCTATTTTTTTTTTTTTGGGTTAAAATTCAAGACCATAACATTTGCTAGTTTTTACACATACCGACCTCCCTCTATAAGAAAATATGGACCGTAGAACAATTCAACTTACTTTGCTCCAATACAATCCATTGTGCAAATGAATGGTTTGTCTTCATCCCCTAATCCAGCGATTACAGGCTGGCAAAAATATGGACCAAACCTGGAAAGCAAAAAATGCAAACTTTGTTTTCACTGTTCCAAATTAGAGTTTATTAACAATTTAACATAACAAGAAAAATCTAAATCTTATAGTTTACTGTGATTTGTTGTAATCAGGTCTGCAAACAAGTAAAAGGGAGCCAAAAATAAATACAAAATTTAACATGGTTCAACTTCAACCTACAATGAGCTATTGGTCAACATTCAAATTGTGAATTGTACACCATATCATATCACGTCAAATCTTAAGATACATACATATATATGTGTGTGTGTGTATAAAGATACATAACACTGATACACACATATATACATACATATATGTATGTATATATACACACAGACACACATATATACATACATACATATGTATGTACATACAGACAGACATACATATATATATATATATATATATGAATGTATATACATCCATACACTCAATGTAACAGTTTTAAACTAGGAATTGAGTAAACGGTTTAATCACAAGTCTCAAAACAAAATTATAAGTCTCCCAATCATGATATCCCTCCACCATTAGAATGGTGAGTATCAACAAATTTCCAAAAGATTACCATGCAGGATGACCCTCCACCATCTAAATGGTAGGTATCAACAAATGTCCAAAAGGTTATCATAGAGGATAGCCCTACACCATCAGAATGGTGGGTAACAGTTTACAGTTTCCCATCTGGGAGTTCCAAACCATAATGTAATCAAAAGATTCTCCCCATATGCTGATTTAAAAAAGACACTTAGTCAAACCACCTTTAAACTAAATTTTCACATAGCATTGATAACATAGTTTCATTTCAATTACAAAAACTATACACATGAAATTTCAGCTGCCAAAACAATTTAATAAGGCCTTTATATCTTATCAATAATAAAGCTTATCTAGACTAATATTATCATAACTACGGACTCAGGTACTTTTTAACAAGTATTAGGCTAAGTTTGGCCCAACTTTTTTTCAGCTTAAAAGTTATTTTAAAGTTAAAATAAGAGTTTTAAAAATAAAGTATAAGTTGTTTGGCAGTTTTAGCTTAATAAGCTATGTTTGGCAATTTCAGCCTAAAAGCTCCCCAACTCCCAACCCCTTTTACAAAAATTAAGCTCCTTAAGAGCTTTTCTACAAATGTGTTTGGCCCAAATTCTCCTTTTAAGAAGAAGAAAAGCAAAAAACGCTGGGCCAAACACTATCTTAGTAAGTTCACGTATGTAAAACATGCTCAAGTACACAAGTTACAAACTAGATCCCACCACTATACAGTCCTGCTTCTTTTTTTAGTTATTTATTTAAGACCAAAATCTAGCTCATTATCAAGCCAAATCAAGTCAATAGAAAATTCATAAATAAACTGTTTCACAGTCATAAAAATTTAAACAGGAGGGATGAAGGAAAAATGGAAAAGCATGTAGAGTAACCAACCGCAGAATGCCATATACATGTTTTATATTCAAAACAAGGACAATAGACTTCCTCATAATATGTCCTGTTTTTTTAAGGGAACAAAGAAAAACGGGAAGGGGTGCAACAAACTGAAGTAAGCAACAAAGAAAAGGAAATATTTAAGTTCCTAGACAAGTAGGCATTTCTACATACAGGTATTTTGCAAACAAACCTTCAGTCTCAGCTAAGTTTAGAAAGAAATATTTATTAGAAAAATGCTAACAATACACTCTTTAACACATTCTTTTAAACACACTCTTTATTATTAGTTAAATTTATTAAAAATCACAAAATTATGTGCGTCTCACTTCCTATTTAATGAGTCTCACGTGATTCTCAATAAATTCCAGTCAATTACAAAGAGTGTTAAGAAAGTGTGTTGTTAGAACTACTCACTACTACGGCCATAAGACAGAGATATATAAACTCAGTCTTACTTAACATCTATATATTCCACTACCTTATCATTAATTGAAAAAAACATAAAAAAAGAAAAACTAAAATCCAAGAGCCATTTTGAAAGGACACCGTGATTCATATACAGACAAAACCTACTGTATACACAAGCGTATCAATCTATTCAAAACTCACTAATAATACCCCATATCAATTTTAATTCAATCGACTTCACTAGACAAACCCCATTTTTAACAACACCAAAAAATTAAAACTTTTAACAGATTTTCCTTCAAAAGAAACCCACAAGAGAGTTTTTAATTCCCCTCAGATCTAAATGGCATTACCTTTTCTCATAGAGCAAAGCAGATACTAAGCTGGCAAATGTCTCCGGTTTCATATCCCTCTCTTCACGAAGCTGATACAGTTTGTGCCGGAAAACGAGACGCTGATACCTTAGAGCAAAGAAACGAGAACAAAAACAATTAAAAAAAAAATTGGGATGAAAAAAAGAAAAGAAAAGAAGAAAATAGAGGTAAAGGGTACATACAGCGTCTGAGCATCGGTGGCGAGGCCAGAGAGAGCGATGAAGAGCTTATCGTGAATCTTGGAAATGCGTTGAAAATCGGTGGCTATGGTTTGGAGCTGAACGCCGAGCCTTCGGTCGCTGGCAATGGCGAAGCAGTTCTTGCCGACCATAGCCACCACGGCACTTCCGTTGTACTCGAAGATCGACATCCTTTGAATTTGATCCCAGCGATGATGCAGATTCTTTGGGGATCAAGTCGCCAAATATAATGTTGCAGTACTAGTACTTGAAGAGCATCCTAGTTTTCTTTGGGGTTAAGCCACCAAATAATAATAATAACAATAATAAAATATTAAATCATTGATTTTCCTTCTTTTTTTTTTAATTTGTTGAAAAGTTGCATAGAAGTGACTTTCTAGTGATGTTTCAAAACTTATACCCGTCATTGACTCATTGAATCAGAGGATCACTGCATGACCTAGTTTTTATTTAAAATTTTGAAAATATTTATGACAATTAACTTTCATACTTATAAAATTTATTAAATTAAATTTCAATGATGATGTGTAGCCAAAAATAAATAAAAAATCAACAATGATATTTGAGATGAGGGTAAAAGAAGAAAGGATTGAAGGTTATGCATTCAGATCAAATAGATAAGAGCAAGTCTAAAAGTAAGTATAATGTCTAGCTAACACGAGAGACATTTATGTCATACGCATCTATTTATTTGGATTTCGGATTTACAATTTTGGTGATTATTATCATTTCACATATGAATATTTATTTTTATAATTAAAATTCATAGTAAATAAATATTTTTAAATATATAAATTATATTATAAGTTGAGGTTTCTATTTTTTTAATAGTTATAGTTAAAACAACGTCATTTCACGCTTTAAAAAAAATGTTGAACCGATCTATGTCAACCCGTCAATTCACCGATTCAATGGCAAAACCCATCGAGTCAAACTGATTTATATCGAATTGATGGCATGTCTGATCCAATCATCAACTCATACAGTTGCACCACCGATTCTTGATCCGACAGACCGGTCTAAGTCAATTTTTAAAACACTGCTTTCTAGCATGGCTGTGTATAATTTTAATTTAATAAAAAGGGTGTTCGTAAAATAAGCATTTTAATTTTAATATTATAATGGCTTAATATATTTGTAGGTCCTTGAACTTTTTAGGAATTTTTAATTAGGTATCTAAACTAAAAAATTTATAATTAGATCATTGATCTTCTAAATTTTTGTAATTAGGTCTCTATAATCATTTTATGGCGAGTTGGAACTGTAAAAAAAATTACAATTTGTGATAGTTTTACTAACTCTAGGGACCCAATTACAAAAATTTAGAAGATCAAGGATCCAATTATAATTTTTTTTAGTTTAGGAACCTAATTAAAATTTCTTAAAAAGTTCAGAAACCGATAGATGTATTAAACCTATTATAATTATATATAAAAAATTTATTTAGATTATGGAATGTTAACTTGACCAAAGATTTAGATTATAGAATGAGCCATTAACATTAGTTAATTTGAGTAATAAACAATTTGATTTTTTTTAATAATTTTAATTTTAATAAAATTTACTAAAAATGTAAAAATATTTTATGTAACATCCTCAAAATAGGATAATGCCAATTATGTTAATAAAAGATAAATAATTATTTTTGATATTGTTTTCATTAGTGCTCTGCATGGGATGGGATGTTACTCCATATTATGTTTATTAATAGGCCAGAATCCATTAGTTGAGAAAAAGAATCATTGGCCCAATAAGAGCCCAAAGTCATTTTTGTCTTAAAACCCCTCTCCCACCCTCACTCTCTCACACACACCTCTAGTCTTAGAAAGGAGAAAAGAAAAGAAGAAAGAAAGGAGAAGAGAAGGAGAACGAGCAAGGAGCAAAGGACACCCACAAACTCAATCACTTTTGGAACTCATAGTGAGTGCTTCATCTTCATCTTCTTTCCCTTCCCATTTTTGATCATGTGGTTTTGTGACTAGAATTTGGGTTTTGAGTTTTGAACCCTAAAATGGGGATTTTTTGTGATTCTTGTAGTTTTGCATGACTGATGAGTTGTTTGATGTTGGGTTGATGTTTAGAGGCATTTAGGATCATTTTTGAACCATTCATGATGAATTTGGACCCTTGGGTAGTCATGGTTGGTCTAGAATGCACAAAAATCGAGATTCTGCAAAACCACGTTGTGGCTGAGCTAAAATTAAACTTTGGTTGAGCAAGAAAAAATCTAGCTCAATGAAAATACCTCTAGAGACAAGTCTAGAAACCCCATGTAGGCTCACTAAGTGAAAGTGGACCTTGCTGAGCAAAAAAGGTTCCAGAGAACAGGTTTAGGACCTCTGCATATGTTTGCTGAATGACTCCTTGGCTCGCTAAGTGACAAGGTCTTAATTGCTGAGCAAGGCTAGGCCTTCGCTGAGCGAGAGACCCCTGGAACTGCATATTATTCATAGCATTTTATGATGTTTTATTAACATTGATGCATGCTGAAATGATATTTGAGGACATGATGTACACATATGTGAGTTTTTTTTTTTAAGAGTCCCCATTGGGGAAGGAGGTTAGTAACCCCTCCAAATACCAATGGAAGACCAAATGTTTATGTAAAGAAAGAGATGCATGTTAAGACTAAGTGCCCTCTTTGGGTGAATGAGCGAGGTTCCGTCACTTTCCATTTCCCAAAGGCTAGTGATTAAACCCCTTAGACTATAGGGGTATATAAGTACGAGGTCATGGCATAAGGACAAGGGGGACACTCTTTAAAAGATTAAGCTTAATACTTTGCGGTAGGATGGAAAAGAGAAAAGATTAATGTTAAGCATGCGAAAAGTGAATGTTTAAGTTATGTTTATGAATATATAACGGTTTAAGAAAAGTTTTAGATAAATGGTGCATTCATGAGGCATATCTATATTGTTGCATGTTTATAGCTCTCACTGAGACATTGTCTCATTAGTTTAGTTTCATGTTCGAGATTGAACAGATTACAAAAAGAGATGAAGTGACTTACAAGATATTTATGTTTTGTATAATGATATCTTCTTAGACTAGTTTTTGAAAGACAATGATGTTTTACTATAAACTTTTGTAAAAGTGATCCCCTAAGTATGGGGACCCCCATTTATGATGTATGTGATTATGGTACTTGAGAAGCATGTAAAACCTTGAATAGTGAATTTCTTGACTAATGACATCACATATTGTGTTATCCTTGTGTATATGTTTTATTATCCATACTCTAATGATTAAAATGTATAAGTTAAAGTAATACCTCTTAGGGTTTTACATTTTACATTACCATCGAATTAAAGATTATCATAAATGATAACATTGTTGATTTTATAGTATTTACTTTAAAATTAATATATAAGGTGATTTTTAATTAGTTGATGATGTATAAATATTCATAGATATGAAAAATAAACTTTTTCTTAAATAGAATCTTGAATTTAAATCTTATGTCTGATGTAAATTTTAGATGTTGAAAATTATGTTTGAATAATTAAGAATTGAATAAAAAATGATATATTTAAGTAAATCAATTACACTAAATGAAACAAACACACACACACACACATATATATATTATAAAATTATTTAAAATAAAAAGTATTAAAACTTTTATATTTTATGAGTTTATAAATTATTGTTTCTTTTTTAACAAAACTATTTTTATTGCTTAATATACATAATTAAAATAAAAATTAAATATTTGAGTTACATTTTAAGCTATTCATGAAATATGAATAAAATTTTCGTAATATCATCTAGATTTTTTTAATGTTATTTACATATTACTTGGGTCAGGGATAACCTTGACCCATCTTGGGAATTATTTTTCCTATCTCAAGATGGTATCTAGAATTAAGTCTTGAGAAAACTTTGGTTTTCGTAACTCTCTTGCTCAATTGTTGTTTTCTAGTCCTTTACTCACCATATCACTTGCTTCACATGACCTGTCATCCCTTTTTTGTTCTGTTGTGACCCCTTCTAGGTTGTAAGTCACACATTAGAGCAATGTTTTGGCCTATTTTTTTATTTTGTCTAGTGTTTTTGCCATGTTTCACCACAGTTCAATGTTTCTTGGTCGATGCCTTATGATTTTGCTATTGTCTAGGTTGTTCGTTGTCCCTTGTGGTTTTTTTTTATTGGTAATCTAACTTGTTTGTAGGTGTTTCTCCATAAGGCAAACACTAAAACTAAGTTGACTAAGAAGAAGACAGTCTCTTTTACATTTTTTGGCTCTCCAATCATCATTATAGATAGTTTGAATGGTAAGAATTACTTGGTCTGATCTTGTGCTATTGAGATCTAGTTCCTAAGTGAAGGGTTAGCTTGCTGGACATCTCACCAAGAAGGCTTATAAGATCTATAGGGAGATGAAGGGTGAATGGGAATAGGTGGATTATTCACTAGTATCCCTCTTATAGCAATCAATTACGCCTAAATTGGTTGTACATTTTCGTCCTTACAAAACATGTTATGATATTTAGCAAAAGTTATGGAGTGTTTATACTAATGATATCCAAAGGTCGTATTAGTTTTTTGCAAACTAGCAACACTTAAGATGATTGATAATGATTTACCTTCTCCTTCCAACTGAGCTCAGTCCATCATTAATGAGCTCAAAATGATGATAATAAGTGATGACTATAAAACATAGGGGAACATAAGAATGGATGTTGAATTGCGTTTTTTCAAAATCTATTCATAAATCATTTTGAAAACCTTTCAAAAACTCTTGCACAAAATAAGTTTGTAAATATGACAACATCTATAAGACGAACCAAGAACATCGTCCTATGAATAAATTACATATTTTTATAAACATGTTTATCAAATACTTAAATAATTTTCTCACAATTCAACTCCTTTAACATTAGTATAAATAAAACAGGTAAAAGAAAAAGAGAAAGAACATAAAGGTTTATATTGGTTCGTCTCACAACTCGAGACTACATCTAGTCTTGGCAATAACCAAAATTTCCACTAGTCATATATTTACATGAACTGTGTACCTTACTTTTACAAGTATTCTTTTACACTTTGCCTTTTTAGGTAATCAATCCAAGTATTATTTAACACATGCCTCTCCAAGCACTATACCCAAGTTTTTTTTTTCAACAAGTCTCTTCGGGCTTAACAAACTCACCAATGTTTGTAAGAAAGACATAACCTTAGACTATCATGAATATGTTAACCCATTGATATTTTGTGTCAATGAACTTAATATCAAAAACTCTTTTTTGAACATAGTCTCTGATAAAATGATGTTTGACCTCTATATGTTTAACTCTAGAATGTTGAATGAGATTCTAAAAAGATTAATACCATTAGTATTAGCACATAAAACAATCTTTTTCTCAAAACTAGAGTAACCCTCTAATTGATATTTTATCCAAAGTAGTTGTGAGTAATAACTAGTAGCTGATATATACTCTACTTTTGCAGTTGATAAAACTATAAAGTCCTGCTTCTTGTTGACCTATGAGATAAGGCTTCATCTAATGAAGTGACAACCTCAATTGTTACTATTGCTTTCAATTATATCAATAACATAGTTTGCATCATACTATCCAACTAATATGAAATTTTTATTTTTCTTGTAAAACAAACTTAGGTTAATGGTACCCAATAGATACTAAAAGATCCCTTTTCAAAACTTTCAGATATGATTCTTTAGGATCTACCTGAAATCTAGCACGTATACACACACTAAATATAATACCAAGTTTACCTATTGTAAGATAAAGCAAATAACTAATCATACCTCCATAGATTGTTTGATCTACTACATTACCTGACTTGTCCTTCATTAGACTAACAAACAAATGTATTAATGTGCTTATGGGCTTTAATCCATCCATCTTAAACTTCTTCAAAAGCTATTTTATATGATTGTGTTGATGAATGAATATTGTTTTTCCATTTTGTTTGATTTTTAGACTAAGGAAAAATTAAAATTCTTCCTTCATACTTATCTCACACTCGTTTTGCATCAACTTAGAAAAGTCCTTGTACAAGCATTCATAAGTGACAACAATATAATATCGTCTACATATATTTACATAATAATGAAGTCCTGATTAGAACATTTTCTAAAGAACGTTGTATCAATTGTTCATCGAGTAAAACCATTTGAAATAAAAAAATTGCCTATTATGCTATACTAAGCTCTTGGAGCTAGTTTAAGACCATATAAAGCCTTTTTGAACTTGAAAACATGGTCTGGAGAAATAATGTCCTCAAAACCATGTGCTTTTGACATCCATTTGAAAAATTATGTTTTTGTATGTAGCAAATAGAAGCATGATCTTAATATCTTCTAATCTTTCTGTATGTATCTGTAAGACCTGTCTTTTATAATCTATGAATAAGCAATTGGCTAATTTGAAAAGAGAAATTAAATTTAAATTCAGTTTTAATAAATAATTAAAAGAATAAGTGGTTGCTTGTTGTGTAAATTTCTATAGAGTTTTCTGTAGAAATTGAGTTTGTTCGAGTTTCGATAGTGTAAAGGTACATTATGAAAGCAGGCAGTGTAAGGTTTGTAGCATGTCAATCCATGATTAAGTGATTAAATAATTAAGAAGAGAAACTAAATTTAATTTTTAGTGAAACATAGACAATTAAAATACATGATGTTCTTGTTTGAGTTTCTGTAGAGATTCCTACGAGAATTTAGACAATGTTGATACCATCTGAGTAGAGATTTATTTGTATATGTCAATGAGCAATATAGGATCATGAAATTAATCACAATTAATTTAAAATTAATTATGATTAAATTTTATTTGGTTTGATAGCTTTTCTTATGGAAGGATTAAAAACATAGGGTTTTATTCTATTAACGCCCAAGACTGATTATTGAAAAATCTGTTAGATAAAGAGAACTAACTGCCTGACTGATACAGAGATAGTTCAATAACACTCTGAGACATTTTAGTGAGTCATAAACTTATTAAAATTCTAATTCCAATTAATTTATTTTAATTGGTTTTGAAGTCAAAAACCCCAAACCTTACTCGACAAATTTCAATATTTGACTATTACTCCTTGACAGTGTAGGAAATTAAAATTTTTTACTACCTAGCCTTACGCTACTCATCCTAAACCAACACAACCAAGTAATCCATTAAACTTCCTAAGGTAATTAATTTGATCCTAATCCTACTATACCTCAAATCTCCAAATACTAATCCTAATCACATCAAACTTACACTATGTACTAAAAGTGTACCCTACATGTACTAAAACCACCAATCCCACCCCTTGTTTCTCCTTTTTTTTTTCAACTCCTTAATGGTTAAGGAGTTGATTTTGCCTTTTACCATTTTACCCCTCCTAATTGGATTATTTTCAAATTTTCTCTTAAGTGCTAGTGTGTGTGTGTTGGAAGATATAAGGGTTCTAAGTGTTAGTCTTGGTAAGTCTCCACTTTCCTTCATTCTTTCTTTTTCTTTCACTTTCTTCTAAGATCCTTGTGTTTCAAAATTGTTTTCCTTACTTCCTTAGCCCAAGGTCTGACTTATGTTATGTTGATGTGATGAATGGTTCATTCTTGATGGTGGTTGATGCTTGCTTATGCAAAGGTTGAAGGAGAACCACCCCTCTTGTCACCTTTCTCTTCAAACACTCTAAAGGACCTTGCCTTGAAAGTAAGGAAAATTATCCTTTTTTATGTATTCTTATTGTGATGCTACTATTTTTGAGTGATTGGTTCTTCAAAAATTTCGTTGGTATGATTTAAAGATGAATCTTGATGAAAAGAAATGATTTTGTGAAGTTTGCCTTGATGGTCATGCTACTGTTTCAAATTTTAACACTGACATCCTTCATTGTTTTTGTTATAACTTGAGTTGTGGTCATTATTTTTGAGTACCTTTTTTTATGAAACTAGACAAAATTTGTCTCACAATGGACTCAAGAACTGCATGAAAAAGTTAAGAAACAAAAACATTATACCTGTTGAAAATTGTGGTTGTTGTTTAAAAATGTTGTTTTGGTAGTGTGTACTTAAATGTGATTATGAAATTTTTTGTTGGGTATTTGATAAAACTATTTGAATGACTAAAAACTACATTTAATAATCTTTCTCTGGATATATGGTACGCATATATTTATTAACATTTAATATTTTTACTTATTTTTGGAAGTTGATGATTGTACACTATTTCTGGATGAAAGTGTTTTTGGGAATTGTGAATTTTCAAAAATCATTATAAATTGTGTAGACTTTTGTTTTTGATGATCTTGGTCAATTTGGAAAGATTTTTTAGTGTACTTTTAGAAAATTGCAAAACAGTTTCATTGGTTTCTTGTAAAGCAATCTAACCTTATTGTTTTGTTATTTTTGTATCTTTTTTTGTAGATTTTTTCTTAAGGTGATTTTGGATGATTTAGAAAATAGACAAAATTTTCTTTTTAACAAGCTATAGATCACGTTTTACAAAAATCATTTAAATGTTCAATTTTATTAATTAAATTGAGGCTTGAATCTGGAGGACTTCTTAATTTTGTTTTTAACCTTAAGTTTTAAAACTTTTTTTCTAGTTTTATAAAATGCTTTGTTTTAATACTTGAAACTTCTTTGTGGATCTTTTTGTTTAAAAGCTAAATGTGATTTTTAAAAGAATATATATTTTTGTTTTTCTTAAAATTTTAAAGATATTTTAATGATTTTAGACAAGTTATCTAATTTTAAATAAACTTAATATCTTAGAACATAATAACAAAAATTCTAAGTTTTGCCACATAATGATAAAAATAATATTTCTTCCAAATCTTTTCATTCAAATAAGTAAATTAAGGATGAATAATATAGTTTTTAAACAAAAGTAATTGATGAAAGACTTAAAGAAAATTGTTGTGGTTGATAAGGTGCCTTAATGGGAGGACATTAGCTTATCCTCAATAGGATCGCGCTCTTGGTAGGATCCTACTACAGAGCCAATGCTAGATAAGGTTCTTGTTGTGGCACATGATGATGAGCCAATGTTGGATAGGACTCAATGTTGTGGCACATGATGATGTTATATTTCTTTCAAGGATAAGTGTGGTGAATCAATGATGATATCGATGATGGTATTTATGCCAATAACATTAATGACTAAATTCCATGAATGATAAATTGTTGATGTTGAGATGTGTCATGCATTCATGCATGAGTCGAGCAATTTGACATCAAAGGTATCAAAGAAATTATCGGGTGCTTAGGGTGTGAAAGTTTAAGGATATGTGGATGGCACAATTCCATAGGAAACCAGGACTTTGCATGCCCCCGTGTCGTGGTATGCGATACTCCCATACGAATATCCTGACTAGAACATTGGTTCACATGATTAAGATCAGTATTCTCCAAATGGTTTTTGGCACATGCCACTTGAAGGATTTTTGTGTTGATGATACCATGATTAAGGAATATGCTGCCTGACTCAGGTTATTCTTCATGGAGAGGATCCAAGATGTCTACATTTGTATATTGGTTACTATCATTGATGAGGTTATAACATGTTGGTTGAAAATATGATAACTTGTTATGGTATGCTTATGTGCTTTGGACAAATTTATGTTTGAATATATTATAAGTTTCAGTTTTTTGTTTTTATTTTGCTATGATTATTCTCTTTTGGGTAATTTATCCTTACTTGGATGTTTTTATGTATGTGACTATGATGATCATGATGATTCGTTGTCACGAGAGCAGATGGATGGAGCCCCACCTATTTCCTTAGTTCTTTTTCGACTTCTAGGAGTGCATCTTTGCTGTGAAAGTCGTCGCTTAAGGATCTTACTACCATAATCTGGTAACAAACGAGAGGCATAATCCTTGCTTACTTGTCAAATCTGGATACGCTAGAGGAGTTGGGATGAGTTACGGGTCAAGCTTAAGATGGGCTTATTATTTTTGGATTGGTGTCACCCGACACATTAGAGGGTGAGAGATCTTCTTATAAGAAGATAGTTGAGGTAGCTCGCATAATGCTCGTGGTGGATCATTTTTAGAACCAAAGACGTTGAAGCGTCTAGACCCTCAAATTTTGAAGATAACAAACTTATTAAAGTTTAAGTCTATGTTTTTAAACTAATGGATTTACAGCATCCAATCTCTAACGAGCGTCCAATAGACTCATATATGATGACCGTCCAAGTGTAAGTCTCATTTATGGACTCAGTGTTTTAAACTTTAGACAATCACATTAGATGTGTCCAAATGCAAGCTATTAAACAGCTAAGTTTTTTTTCGTCCAATCTATGCGTCCTTCTTTTACATATCAAGACTAATGCCTTACCTTTTTAAGATCTAACATTCAAATATTTGGAGCATTAAATAGTAGACAGAAACATTCTAGTGCAAAAGCGTAGCAAGGCAGAAAAAGAAAGTCAACTCTTCGAGCTGCCAAACCAAATGAAGAATGTTCAGAAAAGCAAACCTCCCCCACAGAGCTGCTCTTTCCGTTTTAATGCAAGTTCAAAAGTTGTCCTTCCTGATATATCTAAAAGCTCGATACGCGCACCTCTTTCTTGAAGATTGAAGCCAAGTCTTCTTCAATGGCTCTTTTCCACTGAAGACTATATATATACCAAGAAAGAAGAAGAAGCGAAGCAGATAAAACAACAATGAATCAAGCACGAACATAAAAACGTTGATTGCTTTCTTACACGTCCACTAGACGATAGTTTATAAATTTATGATACATTGCTGTATTGTGCTTAATCTTCTATATCCTCACTGTGTGAATTGAATTTGTTTGTAAACAATTGTTTTGTTGTGAAAACCTGGAAAGGCTTAGTGAAAAAGAATACTTGGGTTGGTAAAGTAATTTGCGGTGATTGCATTGTAAAGCCTGAAGAGGCTGTGAAGAATACTTGTAACCAAGGTTGGTTAGTGGATACCTTTTGGGTGAAGGGACTGGACATAGCTCAAGGTTGAGTGAATCAATATAAAATTCTTTGTGTGCTTGTCTTCTCTATCCCTCAGCTTAAAAACATTTTTGAACTTATTTTTATATTGTAATGTTTTTGAAACACACAATTCAACCCCCCTTCTTGTGTGCCTCTTGCTATTTCACATTTCTCCTTAGTTGTGCGAGTCAGTAGCTATAACCAGCTTAGGAAATGTGTATATGTATTACCCCTTCCCCTTTTATCGATTTGTATTTGCAGTTTAGTCACCTGTACTGACACACGCATCACATGTTAGAGTATTTTGATCTTTTGTGTATGAGTTAGTATACAATGCACTTTGTTGTGCTTGTACAAACCCATATTGATGTTTTTATAACTATACGATTTCTTTTTCTCACATGTTTAATGGTATGAATATTTCTATTATATGTTAGCACTGATGAATAGGAAAGCACTTGAGAATGCAAAAAATTCTTACACATTTTTATAATTAAATTAATTAAAGAGTTTTTATAATTGAATTAAAATTGAATCCCGATTAGGTTGGTTAAGTTTTCTTGTGATGAAGGTGGGTTGTTACATGTACAAAAGTCTTAGTGAAGTTGATACCTTTTTGTTGGTTATAACTTTGAGTTACTAGCCTTACTTTATTTCTAATGACTCTTCCATCTTCATCAAGTTTGCTTCTAACTACTTATCTTGTTCCAATGATACTTTATGTTCAAGCTTAGGAACAAGTGTCCACACATCAATTCTGGTGAACTGCTTGAGTTCTTCTTGCATTGTCAGGTTCAATATTTGAAACTAACGATAATGAAGCTTCATTTTTGAATGAATATTTGGTCCATACTTTAGTTTTTTCTCCAATGATGAGGTCTTTTAGATGTACAACAAACTTTCAGATGTGCTTTATTTGTTTTTCAGGTTTAACAACTTGAATCAATTGTTAAGGTAGATCGTCTATCAGTGGATCAACTATTGGTTCATTTTTCGTTTGAATAGCTTCTGATGAACCAATATGCAAATTTATAAAATTATCCTTAAAATTTGATAGTTTTCCTATTACTTGTTAGTCCATTATTGAATTTAACATTAATAAATCTTCTACTACTGAAGTTCTAGAGTTGAAAACTCTATAAGCTTTTGAAGTCTCTGAATATCTAAGAAAGATTCTTTTATCAACCTTCGAATCAAATTTTCCAAGTTGATATCTAATGTTTAAGATAAAACATTCACACCCAAAAGTATAAAAATATGATATATTGGGTACTCCCCCTTTTCACAGTTCATAAGGAGTCAATAATGGTTTGATGAATATTTTGTTTTGAACTTAACTGGTTGTGTTAACAATTTTTGCCCAAAAATGCTTTGGTAGAGTTATCATAAAGTATGGGTGAGCATGAATCCTAGTCGACCTAATGACCCGATCAACCTAAATCAAATCAAAGGGGAAAATCTAGGTTGGTTCGAATAATTAGTTTGGTTTAGAATAAAATTGTAATCCCAATGATATCATCAAATTTGAGCACATGGAAACTGACTTGAACTAATCCAAACATACACCATTTTAAATAATTTTTAATTTTTTATGTTGTATAGTTCTATAATTTTTATATTGTGCAATTTTAAAATTCTAACTTTTGAGACTATTCATTAGCTTTCTTTCATTTTATTATGATTTTTTATTTCCCTTATTTTTCCTATTCTTTTTTATTTTTTTACATATGTTTTTATTTTATTAATAAGCCTAATCACTCAACCCGACCCAATGTGAATATGATCAGGTTGATAAAAAAAATGAAAAATCCAAGCCAACCTAAATTGATTAATATTGATTGGTATAGATCTAAATATCTCCTATACTTCACCTAACCCTAACTTATGCCCACACCTATCACAAAGTGTGGTCCTCACCATCTCTAGTAAGGTTCTATTCTCCCTATCCTTAACCCCATTTTGTGTAACACCCTCATTTTAGACTTATGTTTAATTCATAATATATGTGAAATTACCAGGGAATTAAGAAACTGACAGATAGTCTTAATTCCTCTACATTGAGGGCTGACATATGGAAAATGACTAAACGACTGTGAATTGTCATTTTTAACTTAGACATATGTCATACATATTAAAATATAATTTTGGAAATTTTCTAGGAATTTTTTGAGATTCCTGTGGAAAATGACCAAATTGCCCTCCATTAATTGCTAAAAATGTAGCTGGTATAAGTGAAATATGTAAAAGAGACAAAATGAAAATTCTCAGTTCATTTTTGGGTTAGATATTTAATTTTATAATTTCCATAAAAATTTTGGAATTTTCTGAGTTAAAATGAAATTTCTATGAATTTTAACTCAAAAATATTGAATAAATACTCAAAAATTCGAATGTAATTACTAAAAATTAATTTTAAATTTTGGGAATTATTTTTAATAAATAATTAAGGTGTTCACAAAATTCCAAAGAAAAATTTATTCAATTGCTATAAAAATCAAATTTACAAGTTTAAAGACGTTTTATCGAAACTGGTTGATTCCTCTACAAAGAAAATGAAACGCAGAGACCTAAGGAAGCAGAGACCCATGGCACATTGATCAAACACTCTGCAGACCCATCCCTCTCTTTTTCCCACATGTAATAAAAAGAAAATTTAAAAAGGAAAAAGAGAAAAGCAAAGTTACTTTTTTGCTCCCTTTTCTAGCCACCTATTCCTCTATATAAGCTAGCCCTTGGGACAGCTTTTTCACCTCCCTTTTCAGCCCGCCCAAGGAGCACACCCAACACTCTCTCTCTCCCTCTAATTCCATTTTTAAAGCTTCCCTACACAAAAAATCTCTATTCTCCCCTTCTTCTACCCTCCATCAAAGGCATCACCATCCACCACCTTGTTAGAAGCAAGCACTCATCCTCCTCCTTTCTCTAACAACAAAAACATGAGGTACATGGGGGGAGTGGGGTGTTCTTAAATTTATTACTTTCATGTAGATGATTTATGGCTAGGTTTGGCCCTCAAACCCTTAATATGTTGTTGTTCTACTACCTTTATTCTCATTTCTCTTCTTGTTGTTGTTATAGTTTTCTTTTGTGTAGTTGTTCACTTTATTTTTTGTTGTTCTCTTTTATTCATGGCTGGAAGTGTTGTTTGAAATTGCTATTGACATCTTAATGTTGGCTTATATGGCTACATTACCCTAAAATGACCAAAGTTTGGTTGAAGAACTCTAAAACCTCTAAACCAAAGCCTTAAAATTGTAAACTCCCTTCAACTTGATAATAACAGAAAAAGGGAAGACTTTTATAACATGTCAACACTTTTGAAACCTTGATCCAGTCCTTCCAAGGGGGACTCATGAAAATGGTCACTTTCTTAAAACAAGAATGAAACTTTACTTATCACCAAAGATCCTAGAGCATTAAGGACTTTTGAAGCTAAAACCAGAACTCAACTGACCATTAAAAGTTGACATTTTTATCTCCCTCCAAGTCACGGTTTTGAATGAAGAGAATGGATGATTTTTTTTTTTGACCTACCTAATAACTCTATAATTTTATTTTAGTTATTAAAGATCCACAACTTAGTGAAAAGAGTGATTTTTGTAGAGAGGTATCTAAGTTGCAGTGAACTGACTTCGATTTCCATCTGAACAACCGACATTGTTTTCGCAATAACTCAGGATACACTCAATAATTTTAAGTGATTTTTTTTTATGAAAATTAGACAAAATTATGTTCAAAATGGACACAAGAATCGTTAAAAAATGTTAAGAAACGATGAAGCTACATTTTTCAAAAGTTGGGGTTACTTTTCAGAAAAAGGTAACTAGTAGTGTTCACTTAAAAGTTATTTTTGAACTTTCTAGTGCGAGTCAACTAATTTTTATTGAACGAATATAAAGTAGACTCCCTAATATTTATTTGGATATATATTTTTCCTACTTTAGTCATTGTTTACTATTTTTACCAAATTTTACAATCAAAGTCACACGTGCTGTTTCTAACTCGAGACGTCTTTCTCAATAGCATACTTTGAAAAATTATCATAAATCGACTAGGCCTTAGTTTTTGGAGTTCTTGGACTTGTTGAAAATGTTTTCTAATGTAATTTCTGAAAATGATCTCCTTGTTTGCAAAAAAATTAAAAAGGGATATGAAAATAGCAAGGGAGTGTTACTGGTGCTCCAATAGGGGCCTCCTAACCTCTCTACCTTGTTATTTTCTTATCTATTGTTATAGATTTTTGTTTGGGATTATATTTAATGATTTAGAAAGTAAACAAAAACATCTTTCCAACAAGCTATAGATCATGGCAAACAAAAATCGTTAGCCCACTCAAATTGAATTTCAAATCCAAGCTTAAAAATTATGCTATCTGGAATTCCGGTTTTGGAACAAAAAAATGAAAAAACATGCTTCTAGTCACTAAATCCTTATTTTCCATACTTAGGACATAAAATGAATCTTTTTATTTAAAGTTAAACAAAATTCCCTTTTAAGGAATAAACCCTCTCTGTTTTTATATAATTTAAAAGGACTCTTTCTTAACTAAGACATAAAGTCTTATTTTGGTATCATGATAAGTGATTTGTTTTACTAAATTTTTTGAGAATCATGATTAATTACTACTAATTAATTTTGTTAAAATAGATTGATGGTGACATCTAATATTGTTAGGTAATTCGGTATATGAGACATACGGATAGTCATATACTAAGTATTAATTAATTAAGTTGAACTTTTCATTAAACACCTAAGTTCCTAATTAAGAATTTAAATAATTAAATCAAATCACTATTAGCTAACTTAGGGCCTTCTAAGTAAGCTTAAATATTTAAATTAGGCATTTAAGATAATGGAGACAAATCAATGCTAATCTTCTAGTGTCTTATTCGTTGTTTTGTTTTATCAAATTATATACTTAGAATCTCCCTACATTATACTACGATAAGAACCTTTCCATTAAGAGGCAGAGATGTTGAGAAGGGACTGTGCTGGTACTCAGGTGAGCTAAGACCAGGGAAACCTCTGTTCACATTGAGAAGGTTAAGAAAGGACATCAGTGGAGTCATAAAGTAGTGTGATGCGAGGGACATGCCAAGGCATGACACCCTGCATGGGAAGTTACAGTCGGTATGCTGAGGAATGAAAGACAGGGATCCACTTACGGAGGTCTTGGGGGTAAGGCGTCAAGTGGTGAAGGTCCTAATGACTGAGGTAGCGCTCTCGAGTCAAGATATTCGCCTGACCAAGCTTGGCAACCCCGACAACTGCTCAGCATTCTAGGATTGGTGCGAGAGTATACCTCTATGTGGATAGTGAATGTCCTGAGCTGTTGCTTTATTCCTCGATGATGATGAGGATTATAACATGTTGAGTAGAGGTATATGTACTCCTAGTCACTTCTTGGTTCTGTTAAAGAACCATGTTGGGAGTATGGATCCATACAGTGTTAAGGGTAGATGTTACAACTTAGACAAACCCCAGGTTCCTTTTTTTTTGGGTCAACTGTGTCTTGTCGGTATAAGATGGTAGGATACCCTACCATCTATGTGAAAGTAATTTTGAAAACAAATTGCCTCACCCCTCTGTATTTTTCTTTTATGCATGATCGTTGTGATTGATACTTGAAGATGGCAGCCTTCCTCGTCTTGCTGAATATACACGTTGATTTTGATGTTGCGGGGACATGGAGTTACGATGAAAAGGCTGACTATCTGACCCACCACGGCCTGGTCTCTATCACGTTCATGTCCCCTATTCCAGGAGCGTTCATGCCCCCTATGACGTGGACGTTCCCGATCTTGGTATCGTTCTCACCGCTAGCACACTTTCACTATGTGCCTCCACCACCCCCGTCTCCACCAGTAGGTGCAGAGATCCCTATTGCAGCACCATACATACAAGCATATCCACCACTACCAGCTGAGCACCCTGTAGATGATGTACAGCCCCTTGAAGAGGGATCACCCATGGAGGTGGTACTGGCCGAGTCCTCTATGGACTCTTCTGTGGCCGACGATTGGTCCACCCTCTTCTCCTCCTCCTCTGGACCCGAGGCACCTCACAAGGTGCCTAATGGCCATGCACGCCACGGAGAGGACACAGACTCCGAGGAGACGCAATCAGACGAGGATTGGTAGACCCCATCCAGTGGTTCTTCTTTTGATACATGGGCTGGGAGTAGATCTCTAGACACTACTCTAGTTAGGATAGTGGGTAGCTAGTGTCTGTTCATGTACTTTTGAGATTTCCCTGTATTTTTTTTTTATTTCAGTTGTATTCAGTTATGATGTATTCAGCTGTATTGTATTTCAGAAACTCAGATGTATATGATTCTGACTATATGATATGTATCGTTTCCTTATCTTTTACTTCCATTTCCAAATTTTGTTTTATTTATGATTTCTTTACTTTAAAAAGTTTCGTCAGACGATTGCGCGTGATATGAAAGGCGAAATTTTTTCTCGTGTTTTTCTTAATCTAAAATCAAATTAACTAAATAAATAATTACATAAACACAGGATATGTTCAATATGAACGAGTGTCACATTTTGCGTAGATATTCTCAATGAAGAGAAATTATGGAAGATGCTATTATTTTCACAAAAGATCTTAAACTCCTCGTTCTCAAACTCTCTATCGTGGTCATTTCTTATGGTTGAGATGTGGAAACCCTTCTTGTTCTATACTCTCTTAAAAAATATTTCAAAGACATTGAAAACTTATGTTTATGAACTAGGAAGCATTCTCATGTATATCTAGAATAGTTATCAAAATGTCTAGTTCGTACCTTTTCTAACCAAGGTTGACCATCCTTATAAGATCAAACAAATCCCATATGTAACAACTTAAGTGATCAAGAAGTGGAAACTACAATTTTGAATTTAAAAGAAGTTTTTATTTGTTCTTTTTTCTGATACGCTTCACAGAGAAGAGTTTTCTAAGTGATCTTGAGTAGTCCTTTGACTAAATGCTTTTTATAAAGCTTTGGAATGTTTAAAATTCATATGTCCAAACTTTTGTGCCAAATCCATTTTTCATCTTCCTTAAAAAGTAAACAAGTTACATGCTGATCATTTAGATCCTTAAGATCAATCTTCTAAAGATTGTCATGCCTTTTAGTAGAAAAAAATATTATGAGTATAATTGATTATCCATCAACATTAAATATAGTATATTTATGAAATTTAATAAATTTAATATTTAAGAATATTATTAAGTTAGTTATATATTATATTTAATAAATAACATAATTAATATTATGAGTAAATTTGATTGTTCATCAGCATTAAATATTATGCTATTACTCCCTTTATTTCAAAACTTTAGTTATTTTAGGGTTATGTTTGGTATGTTTTTAATTGTGAGTTTCAAAAATTTTAAAAATTGCAACTAGGTTTTAATTTTTAAAAATTAGTTTTAGTTCTTTTTTCTAATTTTGGTTTCAAAATAAACTCACTTTGAAATTTTTTTATCTTGTTAAAATTAATTTAAGGATATGTTTGTGTGGTAGTGGCAGTGGTGACGGCAGCAGCGGCAGTAGTGGTGGTGCCAATGGTGGTAGTTGTCATGTTGATGGTGATGGTGGTAGTGGTGGCGGCAGTGCTGGTGGTGATGGTGGTGGTGGGAATGATCATTGTCAAATGTTGTGATGCGTGTTTTTTTAAAACTAAAAATCAAATTTACAAATTCTTTTGTTTTGGTTTTGAAAATAAATGTAAAAATGTTTTGAATTGAGTTAAAATCATTTCAGCTTTATTTTAACCAAACACATTTTGTTTTAAAAATTGTATTTAACAACCAAGAAGCAAAAAAACTCGCAATCACTCCAAACAGACCCTTGGCTTTTTATTTTTGTTTAAAAACTTTGGTTATTTTAGAATTCTAATATGTAATTGTTATCTTTATTTTTTTCCAAATATATCCTTATAGTTAAGTAATCAAGACTATTTTTTAGTGGAGTATTAATAATTGAGTTTAACGACTATGTACTATCAGTGTAAAAAGTTTTACACTGTTAACCAATCAAAAATTATCATTGGTATGACTTTTAAGGTAATTATTGTAAAAGTCAATAAGCTTACCATACATGGTGATTTTTGATTTAAAGATAGTGTAAAATTGCTTTACATTGTTAGTGCATAGCCTATTTTCTCTTAATAATTTTGATTTTTATCAGGTACTTATAGTGGAAAATTAATGATATCTCTTAGTAAAATTTGCATTGAAAATGAAGTAGTTGGAAATAGTATAGAAAATTGTAAACAATAAATGAGAGTAATTTAGTCTAAATTTGTATAAATTAAATATTTCTTAATCTATGTGCAAAAATCTTAAACAACCAAAATTTTGAAATGGAGGGAGTAAATATTATATGTAGTTAAAATTAAATGACATGATTAAATGTTGTGTTTATTAAATTTTTATTAAATATAATATATATTTAAAATGAATTACTTTTCATATTTATAAAATTTTATTGAATACTATATTTCATTAAATATAAGTCATAGTCAAATTAAATAACAGATTAAATGTCATATTCATTAAATATATATTTATTAACTTTTATTAAATATAACAAATAATTAGAAAAATTAAATAAGGATAATAACAATCAATAAAAACATAAACTAAAAATTAAGATTAAATTCTACATTGTATCAAAAAAGGTTAAATTCTACGTTAATATTTGTCTTTAATAGAATAACATAGACTGCCCTTCATTAAACATAATGCTATATTCATTAAAATATAATATATAGTCATATTAAACAACAATTCACTAGAGTCAACCTAGTGGTAGAAAGTTTAAATAGTTTGCATAGAGTCTTAGGTTCAAACTTCATTATTGCTATTATATACAAAAAAATATTTCTTTTGGTCCTTAATATGAGACACTATCTAGAAGATTAATGATTCTTTTGATAAGGTGTTTCACAATTTCTATGAAACATTTAACTTTTTATTTTCATTATTTGTCCCTATTAACTTTTTTAGTATCTGTACCTTTATTTGATAGTGATGTATAATGCTTTCAGACTTTAATGTCTTCATGTCATCTACAATAAGTTAATGATGATTAATAGGGGTAAAATTGTTATATTATAATATTTTTTTTAAAAACCAATAAAATCAACTAATTTAACTATTTTTATTGGTCTGTATAATTCTGTTTACAAGTGTCTTATATTAGGAACCAGATGGAGTATTAAACATGATTAAATGTTGTATTCATTAAACATAAAATATTTATTAAATATAATATATATTTATTAAATATAATTTATATTTAAAATGAATTAATTTTCCTATTTATAACATTTTATTGAATACCATATTCATCAAATATAATATGTATATATTCAAATTAAATGTCATGATTAAATGTTATATTCATTAAATATCTATTTATTAAATTTTTATTAAATGTAACAATTAAAAAGAGGCTATAAAAAATAAATAATTAAAGAAGTTGAGTAAAGATAATAAGGCTATAAAAAATAAATAATTAAGAAGTTGAATAAAGATAATAAGAATTAATAAAAAATAAAACAAAAACTCAAATTTAGGGATGTCAAAGGGGTCAATCCAACCCAACCCACCTTTAACCTGCCAAAAATGAGTTGGGTTGGGTTAGACCCGTTTTAAAATTGGGTTGAAAATCTCAACCCCAACCCAAATTTTTTTAACAAATAATAATAAAAAAGTTATAAAAAATAGATGACCCATAAGTTGGCATATCAAATGAATAAAATAAACAAATAAATAAATATAAATAATCTAAATATAACACCATAATTCCAAGAATATTATTTTACTAAATTATTTTAGTAATTTTTTTTAAAAAATAATCATTATCAGTTAAATAAATGTAGAGTTAAGTAACAAAATAAGATAAAATTCATAATATTTCATAGAATATTATATTTAGCTAAATAGTTTATCAAAAGTAAAAAACAATCCAGTGAGTCAACCTTACCTAACTCGTCCTTTGACCCGTTGAGTTGGATTAAGTGGATTGACTCTTAGTATAGATTTTGATTTGACTGCTTTGTCTTAGATATTAATTTTTTAAATAGAAAAATTAATAAATATTAAGTACTACTTTATTTCTTGCCATTTTTAAAGGCATTAGCAATCAATCCCAAGCGAGACCAAAATATTGCAGATGTCAAACCCTAATCAAATAGAAAACACATACATATACATGCAATTACACCACAGACAGATACAATGAAAAAAGTGTCTCTTGGAAAGAGAAGCATTACCTAGAGCTTTCAATGAAGTTACAGGATTTGATGGTGTACATGATGATGAAGTTGTTGATGGGGTGTTGGTGTTCTCTTGCACTACTTTTAATGTTGGCTTTTGGTACTGCCCATGGTGGCAATGTCACCTACGACAGAAGATCCTTGATCATTGATGGCCAATATAGAATCCTCTTCTCTGGTTCAATTCACTATCCTCGTAGCACCCCTGAGGTACCTTCTTATCATCATATTATATATTTTTTTTATGGTCTTTGTCCTCTCAAGTTTAGACTGGTAAAATTTTTATTGTAAGCTTAAATAAGTTTTTAATTCTTATATATATGTTTTTCGTTTGATTCTTTTTAATTTATTTTTGTCTAATTTAGTCTCTCTTTTTTTTTTTAGTTTTTGACATCACACTAAATTCATTTATCCCATATTTTAGTCCGTATAAAATTATAACTTTTTTATGTAAATTTTTCTTATATTAATTTTTTTTATTTTAGTTTATGTTTTTTAGATAACATGGGATATTATATTTAAACCTTTTATTGTAAACAGGATTAAGAGCGTAGGTCAGAGTAAGAACATAAGCATAAGAAAACCCACTAGGTTGACCTAATGGTGAAGAATTTGGGTAGTTTTCAACAAAATCTTAAGTTTAAATTAACCTTATTGATGCTATGAAAAAAAAAAGAAAAAAGCATAAGAGATGGAAAATGAGATAATCATGGAATCATTCTCATTGAATTGTCTTCGTTAGATGAGAATAGCAAATATGTTGAGTATGTTTTTGCCCAAAAGCCGTGAGCAACTATAAATTATTCTCTTGATGATATTTTTCTTTTTTTAAAACTTTAAGAGTTGAATAGTTTATTATTATTTTAGGACTTAAAAAAAATTTAAAACTTTATTTAATACCAGGAGTTCAAAACTAAATGATAATAACCCACTAGGATCAACTTAGTGGTGGAAGGTTATGATAGTATACATAAAGTCCTAGTTCTAACCTTATTACTGATTGTACACATAAAAAAAAAAAAAAAATAATTAAAGGATCCTGTAATATTATTAAATTGAATCTGAACAGTTATTAAATTATTGAAACTATTACTTTTATAATATTATTATTAGTAAATACTCTGTGTGTATTATATGAGTAGTTGTAAATACACATATAATGTAAAAAATATAAATGTATAAATATTTAAAAAAGATATTTTATTAATAATTAAAAATAAATTAAAAAATACAGGCATTTGAAGCCTTTAATATACAAAATTAAAAATTAGTTTAATTGATAAAATATTATTTTAATCATGATTTATTATTATATTGTTATACTGAATATTAATTAAATAAATTCGAATATTAATTAAAATAATTTATAAAAATAAAAATTTCTTGTGATTAGATAATTTATTAAAGAAAAAAAATGATTTGATATAGAAGTCCATAAAACAATATCAAAAAGACACTTGATTGCATGAGTAAGTATAAAGGTTATCATGTTTTAGAGAACTGGGACTCAAAATTATAATATAGGGTAGAATAAGGGGGTTTGTATAATTTTTGAGAAGCATCCAATCTAATACCATCAATTTTCTAATTTATCATATAATCGGTTTAGTTCTAAATTTGAATCTAATTAGTATTTTAATCTATACATTCTATAGGATTTATGTTTATTTCTATATAATTAAAATTCAAATTATTTGAGTTCATTTGGTTCATTACCAACTTTAAGGGTGTGTTTGGTAGCAAAGAAAGAAAAAGTTGAGAAATAGGATGGATGAAAATATAGAAGAAAGAAATAGAGTGAATGAAAATAAGTAAGAAATAGAGTGAAAATATGAGTGTTTGGTTTAAGAAAAATAAGAGAGTGAAAAATAAAAAAATATTTTTAAAATCTATTTTCAAGTTAAATAACTAATTATGAAGCACTGATAATCAATTATGAATTGTAAAACCCTAAAACAATTACAATAGTGTAAAATAGCACTGATTGATAATCGATTATCAGTACTATCAAATGTGATTACTGTGTAATTTCTACACATATCAATGAAGAAATAAAAAGAAGTGGATCTCCCACCTTTTTATTTCCTTTCTCACCCATTTTTACATAATTAAATAACCCCAACTTTTTATTTCTTACCTATTTTTACTCCCTCTCTATTTATCTATTATAGAGTTGCTACCAAACAAACAGCAATTTGTTAATAACTTTTCTTTTGGTTGTTAATTTGTTTTGTTAAATTGCCAGAATTTAATTACTAGACAGTGAAAAGAACAGGGCAGAAGATTTGAATCCCCTAAATTACCAATCGTATTGTACTATACTATTATTTCTACTTTTAATAGATGTGGCCTGATTTAATTGCGAAAGCTAAGGAAGGAGGGTTAGATGTCATACAAACTTATGTGTTCTGGAACCTTCACGAACCGCAAAAAGGCCAGGTAACCTCAACTCTTTTCCAATATATGTTTTATTTTTTAAAATATTTTCGTAATTTTGGCTTTTGCTTATAGTAAATATTTATAAATAATAATAGAATGGTGGTTGTGATTTTTCACTTACTTTGCAGTATGATTTCAGTGGAAGGCGTGATTTAGTGAGATTCATTAAGGAAGTCCAAGGCCAGGGTTTACACCTGACCCTCCGAATTGGACCATTCATTGAAAGTGAATGGACTTACGGGTAAGATATCTCTAAGGCTATAAATCACTTGTTGGTAAACTCAATGGTAATTTCATTGTAGTTATTTTGGGGAATTTAATAATAATAAATAACAGGCTTAAATATGTTTTTATCCTTTATAAATATAACTGATTTTGATTTTAGTCTTTTAAATTTTTTTGATAGTTTTTATCTTTACAGATTTAATTTTTTTAAATGGTTCTTATTAGTTATTATCATTAAGTGATAACTAACATGCATCTAGAGATATGATGTCATTGACTACTCTGAAATGATATATGATGTAATATATGTAAATATATGTTGTGTTACTACTAAATGATGATACGGATTACGTATAAAAAAAATGATGATACGGATCATTTTTTTTTCAAAACTTTAAAAATTCATGAAGACTAAAATAAAAAAAAATTAAAAGACTAAAATTAAAATTAATTATATTCAAAGACTAAAAATATATTAAACTCTAAATAATATGAGGCTGTCTCCATCGGCAATGCTAAAATCAGTTCTTCCTATTAAATTCTAATTTCCAATAAAACATAACTGTTGGAATGCAATCTTGACAAGCATCCGGGTTTTTATTCCTCATTGTGGGCCATAGTTTTAGCTGGTGTAATCTTTTTATTGATTTGAAAAAAAATAAAAAATAGCCGTTACATTGCACCATTTTAACATGACACACTTCAGGGTTTACACGGGTCAGGTTTGGTTAAACCCGTTACACAACCTGATCAAAATTGTATAGATTGAGTTGGGTTGAGTTCATGCTTTTTAAGTGTTAGACCTAAACCAAACCAACACAGTCATTAATGGGTTGGTTTGGGTCGGGTAATCGGGTCCGTGTATTTAAAAATTTGTTAATTTTTTTAAAAATTGCATTTTTTTTATAAATTTTGACACATTATAAAAATATTATATTTAGTTTTGGACTTTGTTTCTCATCATTCTTGTTTCTAAAATTAATATAAAGCTTACAAAAACTTGGAATAAGAGTCGAAAGAAAAAGAACAGTAACAACATGCACAAATTATGTAGTAATCTAAAATTAATAGCAGTTCACGACTTCACGAGTGTGTGAGATGTCTTTATTCTTTGTCTTATTTAGTATTAATAATTTACTAATTAATAATTATTAGTATATAAAATATATAAAAAATGATAAATTAAATAAAATTTCACTTCAACAGGTCGGGTTCATGGGTTCGTAAATTAAAACCTGTTACCCGACCCGTACTTGAATGAGTTTGAACGAGTTGGGTCAACCCGAACACTCAAAAAAATCGAATTGAAGTAATTGAATCGGTTTGGGTCAACGGGTTATCCTGTACCCGTGAACACCCTATTACACTCACAGTTTCTAATTTTTTAACGTGATACACACCATTTTAACCTTGTTGCACCAAATAATTTTTGGAAAATGATAAATATTACGAAAACTGTTTTCGTCAAAACACACGAACCTTGATTTCCGTCAATTCATACTATGTATTTTTTTTTCAACTTTTATCAATTACATTTTGTTCAAAAAAATCTCAGCCTTACATGCCATGTTTCGTGCAATTCGAACATTTTTTTATTTGTACGAAATAGCATAATCTAATTTTTTTAACGTTATTATAACTATTTTTTTTATCATTTTAAATAAAATATAATTCATGAAAATATGTTATGTTTTTATTATTTTGTTGTTTCATATATCAAATAATTATGACTTAATAAAAAAATTGTTGATAAAATATAAGGATGTGGGTCATTTGTGAGGCTCATTTAGTAATGTTTTTAGAATTGTCGAGTTGGAAAAATGAGAGTTGCTTAAATTATAAAAAGTAAATATGAGTGATATATAGTAGTTAGACCCATTTAAGTACTCAAAAGTAAAAAATGAGTTGTTGGGAATTGAGATGGCCCGGTAATGATTTAGACAACTTGTTCTTCATATATCTATCAATAGATATTAGAAGAGTTTAATATATGGTTTTGTTGGCGCAGGGCTCTGCCATTTTGGTTGCATGATATTCCCGGTATTATTTTTAGATCAGATAATGAGCCATTCAAGGTACCATGTCTTTGCTTCTTCAATGTACTAGAATTCGACATAACATAATAGAAGATAGCTCCTCTCATAATTTCTAAGAATTGTGAAGTATTATGATCACGCTTCTTTAAAACAGAGTTCACCCTCTACTTATGGAATAATCACAGACTCAAAAACTGGTAATAATAATACAACACTCATAAATCACAATAACTCTTCTTCATATCTGTAATGGCAGTTTCACATGAGAAATTTTACCGCCAAGATAGTCAACATGATGAAATCAGCCAACCTTTATGCTTCACAAGGAGGGCCCATCATACTATCACAGGTTTAAACTTAAACATTACTTTAAAAACTTACCAATTATATATCACTTGGCTCTTCACTAGCTACTTATAAATGGTTTATGGTGCATGCAGATTGAAAATGAGTACAGTACGGTTGAAAGGGCGTTTCACGAGAGAGGACTCACTTATATTCGTTGGGCTGCACAAATGGCTGTGGAACTCCAAACCGGTGTGCCTTGGATAATGTGCAAGCAAGATGATGCTCCTGATCCTGTGGTTAGTTTTTAAGTATATTTTCCTTTCCATGAATTTACCAGTATTTTTCCATTTAACAATGTAAAGAATATTGAATGAATAAATCATCAATTTCATCTCTAAAGTATTGTTCTCTCTCTCCTAGATAGTTTTTACAGTAAACAAATTATATAAGTAATCTCTCAAGTATTAGAAATCATACTAAATAGTTTCTTAAGTATTGAAAAATCCTTTAAATTAATCCTTGGACATTAGTAAAATATATCAAAGCAGGGACTAAATTGATAGATATTCAATACTTTAGAGATTACTTACATAATTTTATTATTTTAATTTTTAAGGACTATTTAAGAGAGGGTAATACGAGGACCATATTGATGGTTTACTCAATCTAAAATACTTAACTTGTGCTTCACATCAGAGTTAAAGAGCAATATTGTTGAGTAAAACATCAATTTAGTTTTTGAAACTGATACCATTGATTAATTTGGTACTTGATATTAGGAAAATCAAATTTAGTACTTCACTTCGACAACTATCAACTTGATGTTGGTGCGCATCAATGAATTTGATCCTAGCATCTAGGACGAAAATGATAGATGGTTATTAAAGTTAGGGACTAAATTGATTGATCTGAGAATGTTAAGGACCAATTGACCGGTGGTGTTAATTTAAGGAATGTTTTACTCAATATTGTTTGCATAACAAAAGAAGATAACACCTGCCTTGGCTCATTGGATCAGCTGTAGAGAAAATTAACTTGACATGTAGATCTAATGGCCTAGTATAGTGGTATAGGGACATGAGTTTTTGTACCAAAAGATGTTCTGTGAAAGCATTCTTCTAAGTTAAAATGAGACACACATTGAAGCTAGCTAAATTTTAGGTAATAAGAGTGCTAAAGTTAAGCAAATGAGAACAGAAAATGAATATAGATGCAAGAAATGTCTTCTTATATTGCTAATTTTCAATCTAATCAAACACAACCCTTGATTCATAACACACGATTAGTACTAATGTTATAATGTCTATCTATTATGTCATGTAATATACAGATCAACACATGCAATGGTCTGACATGCGGGGAAACATTTAAGGGGCCTAACTCTCCTAACAAGCCTTCACTATGGACAGAGAACTGGACATCTCAGTATGTTACTGTGGAAGTCTGCATTATAATTTTCAAACCAAAATTTATATGAAAAATATCAGCCATAAGAAAGAGCTTCTTACATGACATGATTAATTTACCTTCATTTACTTCAAAATTTGAAGATATCCAGCCTTTGGTGAAGAAACGCGCTTAAGATCAGCTGAAGACATTGCATATAATGTTGCCTTGTTCATTGCAAAGAATGGAAGCTATGTCAACTACTACATGGTAATGTTATCATCATCATACCACAGCTGTAACTGTTTTTCTCATTTTCTTCTATTTTTTTTCCCTAAGCAGGTATATTTTCTGCACAACTAAATTATCACCAGCTTTTTCTTCTGATAATTCCCATGTTCACTGATTTGATGCAGTACCATGGGGGGACCAATTTTGACAGAACAGCTTCTGCTTTTGTAACAACAGCTTATTATGATGATGCTCCACTAGATGAGTATGGTATGTTTCCTTCCTTTCTCAATTTACATAGTTTCAAAATATTGAATCACAATGTTATTTATTAGATATGTTAATGTAACCAGGTTTGGTTAGGCAGCCAAAATGGGGGCATCTAAAGGAGCTACATGCTGCAATTAAGTCTTGCTCAGAGCCTTTACTGTATGGAACACAAACTATATTCAACTTGGGTACACAACAAGAAGTAAGAAAACTGATAGAACTCTATGATTTTTTCCCCAATAATTAGCATATATTTTATTTAACTATGTACATAAGTGAAGGGAAATGATCCTTTGATGTGTAGAGAATTGGCTTAAGGTAAACAACCATTGATAAAAAAAATAAAAAATGCACATGGGAATAATCTTGGAATTTATAAAATACTCTTTAAAAAGCTGAATGTTGTAAAAAAAAGAAGAAGAAAAAACCTAAATCTTTCCTGTCCTTCAACTTCAGGCTTATGTTTTCAGAAAGAACTCAACAGTTTGTGCTGCCTTCTTGGAAAATAGTGCTTATAGAGATGCCACAATCCAATTTCAAAATGTTACATATCAGTTACCCCGACAATCATTCAGTATCCTACCAGACTGCAAGAATGTTGCCTTCAACACAGCAAAGGTAAGAATGAAATGCTCAATACCTATTATGTCATTAATTTTCAGAAAACAATAACACAAAGAAAAAAAATTACACAAAGAACCTTCTTATCATCCTCCTTCTACCGTTATTCTTTCCATGAGTATAATGACTTAACCCAAATATAATGATTGTGAAAGGCACTTATTTTTATGCTGCTCTTGTAGGTAAACACACAATATAATATCAGGGCAATGCAATCGCAGTTAAAGTTCAGTTTAACTGAAAAGTGGAAAGTACACAAAGAAGCCATCCCTAGCTATGATGATACTTCATTAAGAGAAAACAAAATATTGGATCATTTGAGCACGGCAAAAGATACTTCTGACTATCTATGGTACACTTACAGGTAAATTAGCTACATATGTAGTTAATACCTGCCGCGCTTAAATGATGTTATTAACTTATCTGTATAAAAATTGCTTTATGCTTTACTAGGATGCTAATTGTCAATCTGGCTTATGCAGCATACATGCTGACGCTCCTAATGCTCAATCAGTTCTTAGTGTATTCAGCAGAGGACATGTTTTGTATGCATTTGTCAATGAAGAATTAGTAGGTAAGCACCGAATCTCACCACCCCACCCCCCATTTCTTTGGCTAGAAAGCAGACATGATATTCATAAGAAAATATGATTCATGAAATATACATCTCCATTGTGAGAAAGCACATAATTGACCCACCTTCCTTAACGTTTGAGAATGGATATTTATATAAGGAAGAAGAGGAAGAACATAAAAGGAAGATAAAAGTGCATAATGCAATAGACTATACCATCTCTAGATAATTTTACCACTTTATTCTTCGTAGATAAATACTTGGTTAAGTTATTCACTTGGTTCTTGTAATTGTTTCCATTTTAAGTTTTAGTCCATACACATGCATAAAAGTTAAGCTTTGATCCCTGACATTAACACCAGAAGAAATCTTCTGGCAGTATAAAACCGTGACAAAAACATTCTGGCGGGTAATAAACGCTACAAAAAATTGTTAAAACTTAAAATAGAGACAAGTATAAGGATCAAATAAATAGTTTAACCTAAACTCTTCTTTCTGTTGTTTTTCTGGCTAAGAATTAGATTGGTTATTCTATAACCATCCAGTATCAAAATACAGATAATGACTTGGCTAGTCCACAAGCATCACTAGTAATTGCGATTATGACACATTTTTTTTCATCTTCAAAACATTCTTCACGACTTCCTTTATCGTCCATATCTATTATAAATTGAGAAACTAAAATGTGGGCTCTGTCCCTTCTATCAACTCTAGGTTCTGCTCATGGCAGTCACAAAAATACAGATTGCAACCTGGAGATCAAGATCAATTTGAGAAAGGGGAAGAATGGTATTTCCTTACTCAGTGCAACAGTTGGATTGCCGGTATTTTTATCTGCTGTTTACACTTCTTGTTTCATTCATCATCATCATCAAGAAAAAAAAAGCACATAAAAGTGATGAACATTATACATTAAACTCCTAATGAGCCTTTACCAATTCTATAAATGAAGTTACAAGCAATATACATGACCATTTCATTTATGTCTTCTGTCAAAGATTCAAGATCCCAGGAAGTACTAAGGACTAATAAGAAGCACTTGGATGTTATTGAAAACTTATATAATACTAGGCATACCCTTGCCTTTTCATCAAAATTATTTAAAATCATCAAAATAAATATTAGAAAGCATGAATAGCCTCAGGAAGGCTAGGATTACATCAAATGTGCATTTATTTCTTTGTGAAGGATTCAGGAGCATACCTAGAGCACAGAACAGCTGGTTTGTATAAGGTGACAGTTGATGGCAGAGATCTCACTTCTCAATCATGGGGATATCAGGTTATTACTCTAACCTATGAGATTTTTTTAGTTTTTATTTTTTGATAAATTTCTAAGCTGTGGTACTGACATGATAGACTGCAGTCAAATGAGATTTCAAATATTTTTTTAATCATAAACCATCTTGATATATAATTTATGACATAGTTGTCAAAAATTAGTTTTCATTGAATTTTCCTTCTTCAGTAACTTTTCTCCTCAGAAGAAATTTCAGTTAAGTCTAACCATGTATACTGTCATAACATATTTCAAAACTATTATCTACAGCTTAAAATTTAAATTTTGGAAGATATGTGCTTCAACTTTGAACTAAGCATATATGGTGGATCTTTGAACTCTATATTACTTCGATAGTTAATCAGTTAAGGAAAATGTTCAATGTTTTTGGAGTGTATGAGTGGAAAGAAGAGAGAGATAGAGAGAAAAAATAAAGGAAGAGAGAGAAAGTGATAGATATGATATATGATGTGATGAGAAATGAAGAGATAGGAAGAAAAATAAGGTGAAAATGAGATGAAAGAAAAAGTGAATGTATAATAATAATTCATCATTTAAACCAATTTCTGTTCATCACATGCTGATGTTAATTTTTTTATTTTTTAATGAAGGTTGGGTTGTTAGGAGAAAAATTGCAAATATATACAGCCATTGGATCGAGTATAGTTCACTGGGAATATCTTGGAAACTCTACTAATCCACTCACATGGTATCAGGTATATAATTATTGGTGAATTTTTTTGTTCAATTACGGCCTGTTTAGTATGATAGTGAAGGGAGAAGAGGAGAAGACATTTTTAAATTTTTAAAAATTTCATTGGTTTGGTTCAATGGAAAAGAGGAAGGAGATTTTAAAAATTTTTGTAGGCACCACTATTTATTTTTATTTTATTTCTCACATACTTTTATTCACCTATCTATTTCTCTCTTATTTCTCATCTATTTTTCTCAAATCAAATAACTTAAAATTTCAAATTATTTCCTATCTACCTCTTACCTCTTAACTTATTTCTTACCTATTTCTTTCTCTTCTCTCTACCATACAAAGGCTTAATTCCTCCACAGTACATAGATAATTATTAAGGAAATCCAAATAAACAGGGAAAAGAGTTAACAGTCCTACAATTTTATCTTTTCTGCAAATAGAAATCCTAAATTTTAATTTCGTCGCAATTGATTCCTAAACTTTATCCTGCAAATGACACACTAAACTTTAATTAATCTTGTCTCAATATATCGATCCTTAAAGTTTATTCCTTTTTCAAATAGTCTATTCAATTAAGTTGGGGTTAAATTACAAATGGAGAAGAAATTACAACCGTTTATTTACCTTATACTTCAGTCATTCATTAGTTGACCAATGTGTCGTTGGTATGAGTGGAATTGGAATCTGATTTTTAAAGCAAGGTTCAAGTCTTATGAATGGAAAGAAAACATAATTAAGAGGAGAAATTCTATTAAAGATAATCAGTTAGGTTTCAGAGGATAAATACTTTGCACCAACATGTGATAAAAAAAAGTCGTTCATTAATTGTTTTTCTATAAATCATTTTTCCAAACATTAAAACATAATAATATTTAGAATAAAAAATTAAATAAAGACTTTATTTTTTTATTATTTTCTCTTATTTTGTTTTTTCTCTGAATTCAAAAAAATTATTACATTTTAATGTTTGAAAAAATGAATTATAACAGAAAAAATAATGAATTATTGAAATTTAAGCTAAATAAATAGTTGAGATTTGTTTCCCATTAATAATTTAATTCCAACTTAACTGAAGGAACTGTTTACAAAAAGTTAAAGTTCACTGTTTACAGATTAATTGGGATAAAATTAAACTTTAAGATTTATATTTTAATTAAAAGGATAAAGTTTAAGAATTAATTGGGAGAAAATTAAAGTCAAGATTTTATTTGCGAAAAAAATAAATAAATAAAGTTTAAAAATTAATTAAAATGAATTGTCTATTTGCAAAAAATAAAAAATAAGATATAAAATGTAAGGAAGTTGAGTATTCCTTTCCCAAATAAATATGTTACAGGTATCCCCAAATACTTTACAGTAGAGTTTGTCTTTCGCATTTTTATGGATTGGAGAAGGGACAATTGTGTTAATGACTTCACCATAAAAATCGTTCATAATTTGGCCAGAACTTTGTTATTTGAACTCTTTACTCATCTTTTATTTCCCTGTTGGACAGACCACATTGATGCACCAGCAGGTAACGATCCTGTAGCACTTAACCTTGGTTCAATGGGAAAGGGTCAAGCTTGGGTTAATGGCCAAAACATTGGCCGTTATTGGGTATCTTTTCACACACCAAAGGGGACTCCTTCACAGCAATGGTATGTTTCTCAGACATGCAATTCATTTTCTTTTCTGTCTATCAGCTTCTAATGATGATTTGCCCTAAAATACAACAATATACACTTACAAAGGCAAAGGAATAATTATGATTTCAAGTCAAGGATCCTCCAAAAAATATTATGAAAAAATCCTAATATAATATTATTATCACGTGTGATTTTGAGAGTTTTCTCCCCTCTGAAAGTTCTTTTTCAAGTCAAACTACAATTAATTTGTCTCTTTATACAGTTGACCGTTGATTAAACCTTGATTGTAGTTAATGGTCTTTGTCTTTAATATGTATATTTACACATGCCCTATATATGGGTCAGAATCTGTTTATACTAGGTGTCAAAGTTTGTCAAATTACACCTTCAATAACTTTTTGTAGAATGCAAATTTAATCAATCCAACCGTTGAATTTGATGTTCTTATTAATTAAATTAAGTATACAAAATTCCATACAATTCTAAAATTATTTAGTAGTTCATCGCACCACTTTATTTTAACGTACAATATAATATTAAAAAATATATAAATATTCAATGTTAGATGACACATCTAGCAAAGTCCAAATGATGTGAAATTTGACATACATGTTCATGAATATAATATTATACAATTCAACGGTTAGATTGGTTAAATTTGCATTATATAAAAAGTTATTGAATGTGTAATTTTACTAACTTTAACACCTAGTGTCAACGGATCCTGACCTTATATATATATATATATATATATATGTATGTATTCAACGGTGGGTTTTTAGATAAAATTATCTAATTTAAAGTTATTAAATGAAACAGGCGTAACTTATACCAACTATTACATCATTTAATAATTTTAAATTAGATAATTTTATCTCAAAACTCACTGTTGGATATATATATATACAATGGGTAGGGATCAAATTATACTGGTATAACTTACACTAATTATTACACCATCAATAACTTGATACAGAATGTGATTATTATCAATTCAACCATTGAATTTTCATTGCATATTACCATGATTGTTTGTGTTAAATTTTGTCAAAATTAAATAACAATAAGAAGGTAATCAAACAATTCATATTTTAGTCCATTTTAATCTATATGAATAAGGTATCAAATAATTTTGAATTAATATAAAATTTTGTACATATAATCTATGTTAAAGAAACTTTCAATTCAACGGTGAATTTTAAGATAAAATTATCCAATTAAAAGTTATTGAATAGTATAATAGTTGGTGTAAGTTATGCCGGTAAACTTTGATCTCTCCCATAAATATATAATAAAGAGGATACTTCTTTTTGGTCTTTATTTTTTATTGGACTATTATATCCTTTAGTTACTCTATAAATTTATCTACTAATTCTCTTTTAACTACTCTATAAACTACCTACTACACCATCTCTTTTTTATTTTATTTATTTTTAAAAAAAATGAAGAGTGACACCAAGTATCTCTCTTTTTCCTAGTGTTAATAATTTTAATTATACTTTGTTATATTCTGTATCTCTCTGCATTGCAGGGTGCTAATCTTGTTCTTTGAAACTAGAAAGAATGACGATCAAAAGATGCAGAAAAAATTGTATAATACATGGAACGTATAACTACTTTCGCATTAATTAAGTACAATTTTTGTTCACCAAAAAAATTACAACTTTTATAATTGCTTTGTAACTTTTCGTGATGAGTAAGTAAAGCTTATAAACAAAGATATGGGATGAAGATCCGTTGTAGTTTGTTTTTAATCTGCAGGGAATTCAATCCTTAAAACTACTTTAACTTTGGTAAAATATTAGTAGAAAAATATTATTAAGTAATTCTGTATATTGTGTGTGAGGTGTCAAACTCTGTTCCTAGCAGGAGATCCACATGCTTTCTTATAGTATGCTTATTCTTTTACTTTTACGTTCTAGAATATCATTTTACCAAAGTACACAATTTTCGAACAGAATAGCATATATATTTAAATAGTGCCTTGTTTCTTAATCATTGCTTTTCTAATTTTCGTCTTGGTTAGATGTAATTTACATTACCCAAATACCTAACATTATTATTAGTCCCCTGCACTATGTTAAGCAAGAATTTACTTACAGTTGAACCATTTTATTCAGGTATCACATACCCCGATCTTTCTTGAAACCTGCCGGGAACCTTATAGTTCTACTCGAGGAAGAAACTGGAAACCCACTGGGGATAACTCTGGACACAGTTGTTTACAACTTTACACTATGGTGAAAGATCGCTCCTCATAAGTCAAGAAGAACGCTCTAACTTGAACCTTACTTTTAAGCTAAGTCATAGAATAGATAATGTAGCATTGTTCTGCTCCAAGGTTACTATGCAAGGATAATGTTGATACAACCCCAAAAAGACTGGGGCTACTAGTTAAATAAAGGGGGTGTTGTTGGGAATAAATGTGGATCTTAACTGCTACAGATTAAACTTTTGACATTGGTTATCATTTAGTTATAGAATAAGGAGATATAGTAAGCAGAGACATTTTAAACCGGCTATTGAACGATGTAAAAAATGATTTGTAAATAACCAATGCAATAAGTTATATTTTTTATATTGTTTATGTAAAATAACCGAATGCAGTTAATTTCATTAAAAATAAATGTGAATTTCCTTTGAAAACATGACTAAATTCATCACACATGCAGTAAAAACAAGTCAATTTTCTCATCATTCTAAATCTTGTAGATTATTTTTTAAAAGAAAAAAAATGTTTTTTGTTTTAGCAACAAAGCACAGTTAAACAATGCCTACAAAGACATTTCACCATCGTCAGTCAAGAAAGCAACGACAAATATTGAGACGTTTTTTTTTTAGAACTTACAAATCAAGATGAAAAAAATTAAACAATATTGGGTTCGTCACTTTTCTTTTCATTTCAAAAAAAGAAAACATATTGTCAGAAACAACGTAAAGTAAATAACAATTTAAACAAGAAATTATATCTTTCTTATTTTTGGATGATCAAAGTATTAGGAGATGGAGATAGTGTTTCAATTCAAGATAAAGAAAGTTACTTGAACTTAAAAAACACTTATAAACAACCTAAAAACGAAGAACCCCTAGAAAAACGAACCACAACTCGCGACCATTAATATTAAGTCCTCATGTAATTCCACTAGACTGAAAATTCATGCAGTTAACATCAAAGGGAGAAAATATAAATATCAAGATATTAAATCAAATAATATTGAAAGTCTAATTGACACGCACCTCTGCTCTTCCTCGGTCCATGTTTTCCTTTTCTTGGGCCAACCCGGTGTGGAAGTACCAGCGTTCTGCGCCGGCAAGTTTTCTTGGTTGTTGTTCAGTGACTCAAACTGACCCAACTCAACGTGGGTCACGTGCGTGGTAGGAACCGAGTGGTGGCGTTACGGATGACGCTGTGGGCCGCGTGTTGGAGCAGTGGTTGGTAGTGTTCGCTGTCTGGGAAAGTGAAAGAGGGTACATAGAAAGAAAGGGCTGTCATTGAACTGAGTCTGCCACGGAGTGTCGTTCCCACCGTTCTGAGGAAACTGATGAGACATTCTTTCTTTTCCTTCTTTGTCGCCTTCGGGGTTGAAACTTGAAACCCTCAAGCTATTGCCCTTTCTTCTCTGTTGGCTTATTCATGTAAACGTTGACACGCTGTTTGTTCTTTTTTATTAAGGCTCTGACTTCGGTTTGTTTCCAAAAAATACGGCGCCAAAATAGAGTTCCTTAAACTTTTGCATAACCGTTTCATGATCTTTATGCCTTATTGACTTTCCTTTTTTAACTTTTTTTTTTCTTCTCTTCTCAGTTTGATTTCATTTAAAAAATACCCTGTGAATAAATGTATGCAAAGGAATCCAATATTTAAAAAAGGTAAGCTCAGATATATAATATAAGCTCAGGTAAATCAATGAATTTCAAATCTTTTTTTCAATTGTAAATTTAATACCTAATATCTCTTCGAATTAAAAATAAAATTGTGTTATTAATTTTTTTTGTAAACTAAAAAATTTGAATGCTTGTTACATAAGAATTGGTTGAGACCATGGACACGTGGTGGGCCCACACCACTTAATAATTTCTCCTAGTTAGAAGGGATGCGCTTAATTAGTGAGTGTTCATATATAGCTTAGAAACGAATTTTGCAATTTCTTACGTGAGAAAAATAGTAATGTTTGTATATTATTAGAAAACATGGCAGAGCTAAAAGAAGAGAAAATATTTAAAACTAAAAATAGAATGGTATTAAAAATCAAAAAGGTAGTTATATTAAGCAAGTAACCAAATAACTAGTAAATATCTAATAACAAACTCTTAACTAATTCCTAACTAATTATTTATAACACTTTTAGCTTGGGATGAACAATACATGTACAAATCAATATATTAAAAGTAAATTATAAGTGTCTAAATAAATTATAATTTTTTAAAAAAAGTACAATGTTAAAACAAATTAGTGAATTGAAAACTAAGAACAATATTAAAAACAGTAAAAATTATTGTTCATAATATATTAAAAATTAGAAATAAATTCTAAAAGTAAATTATATGTAATTACTTTATTTGTGTAAAATAATAAATACATTACTAGAGTTAATAAGGACTAAAAAAGAATACTATGAAAACGTCAGGATCTAAAAATTTATTTTTTTTTGACAAGGAACAAAACATAACAAGTCATATTTGTAGGGACTTAAAACATATTTAAGCTTAATTTAAAATATTCTTCATTATCTTAATTAATATTCTTTATTTTGTTAGCCATGCAGTTTAAATTAACTAGAGTTAATAGTAAGGACTAAAAAAGAATGCTAAGAAAATGTTAGAAATCTAAAAATAACAAAATTTTTTGCAAGGACTAAACTCAAACAAAGTCGTATTTGTAAAAACTTAAAACATATTTAAGCTTTTTTATTTTTAAATTGAATTTCAATATTTTTAAAATAAATTATTAATAATTAAAAATAACCTTATATTACAATATACATTATTTATTTGAATCCAAAATATTTTCTCTCTAGATAAATTAGAATAGTTATATTAAATGAGAACGTTTTTACGGGTCATTCTTCAACGAGAGCGTTTTTAAGAGTTTTTCTTCAATGAGAGCATTTTTAGAGATTTTTCTTAATATCTTGTCTCTTTCAATCTATCCTTTTAGTTTTTTTTTAATTGAATTTTAATATTTTTAAAAGAAATTATCAGTAGTTTAAAATAACCTTGTAATTTATATGTTCATAAATATTTTTTATTACAAGTTTTAATTATAATATAATTTATATATTAAAAAAGGTTAATTTATTATAAATTTTAGTCATATAAAATAACCATTTATTATGTGCATTTCAAAAACTAAAATACTAATGTGTATGTATGTATGTACAAGATAAATGTTCACTTTTATATAATTAAAATTTATAATAAATAAATATTTTTTTAACATATAAATTATATTTTAGATTTATAATAAACAATTTGTATACAAGGTTATTTTTATTAATGATAATTTATTTTAAAAAATATTGAAATTTAATTTAAAAATAAAGATGAAAAAGATAGATTGAACAAAATAAGTAGTTAAGAAAATCAAGCTTAGAGATAAATATAAAGAAAAGTAGTTCAATATAATTGAGAAAGAAACTTTTGGACTATTTTTTAAATCAAATTAAATTAGAAATATATTTGAAAGGAATGAAAAATAAAAAAAAACTAAAAAAAAAAAACTAAATGCTCAATATACAAGATTATAATAAGACATGTGGCTCAATGAGAGTGAGAGTAACTCCTAAAAATGTTTTCATTCAAGAATGAGGATTCATATTTATAATAGGGTAGATTAATGGCTTTCATTAATAAAAATATTTTTTTATTATAATTAAAATTAACATTTAATATTATATTACATCAAAATTTATTTGATAATTTTGATTAGTATTGCATGGGTCAATACATTAAGATGATAGTTACAACATCGCATAAGTTGATACGTACAATGCATACTATCCATTGTTTATAGCTAAGACTACTATCGTATTTAATCCCATTTGCTCCCTTTAGCTATCATCTCTAGATCTCAATGTTAGTGTTGCCCCAACAAAATGCTTTTGTTGTTGGTGTTCTTTGTAATCTACTATATGCATTTCATCACTGCACCAGAGGTTCCTTTTTGCCCCTATTGAACTCTAGCTTAGTAGTTTCCACTGTTGTCCACAGTTTAGTCCTAAGATTTGATGACAAACTTAAGAAACCACCTACCAATGCTTTACGTCCAAGCATTTAGATAAATTACGTTATAAATTTACAATTATTATATTTACTATTTTAACCTAATATGTTATCATATTCTTGGTTATATATATATATATATATTACACCATTAGTATATTAAATTAATGTTTATTTATTATATATTTAATTATTATTGATTCAATCATGATTCAATGATTAAAACAATAAACCGTGTCTTTAGTGATCAATGATTAATCCAATTTTAAAAATATTGCTACATATATAACATTAATTGTACTAACCTTTTGCATGATATTAATCTAATTTATTTTAAACTTTACATTAATTCTTAATATAACTACACTGCTCATTTTAATAAGTTGGAACATTTACCTATCTTATTTCAATAGTAATTACACATGATATCTTTCTTAAGTAAATTTAAAATAAATTATGTTCACTTACATAATGTACTTTGTCCTGTAACTAATCTATTCTGTCAAAAAAAGTAATAGATTTGAAGAGATGTGAGTACTATGTGAGTAGTAAAAATATTCTTAACCGGAAATAACTTTTGATTAAATGAATATTAAGGGTTAAAATAAGCTAAGTTAGTTATATTGGTTATATGCAACTATTTTGTTAAGCGGTTAGGATTTACTTAAGCCAACTGGACTAATTTTATTTTTTTAAGTATTTTTTTCTCAAAAAAATTATCAAACTTGCTTTATATAATTTTTAGAAAACTTGGTTCAACTATAATTTTTTTGAGCGTGGCGAAAATAAAGTTTAAATTGAAAATTAATCTCAAGTAAATTATCTAAACTCTCAACAACGAGGTGAAGGTGAATTTTAAAAGTAAATAAAAATTGATTCAAAATGACAACACTATCATCCAAAATGACAACATGCCTAGATTTTCAATCTCCAAGCTTAGGAATCTCCTTTGATTTTTGTATGTTTAATAAATTAATTATAAATGTTACTTACATAAATTAAAATCAATTTATTATATTTTTCAATTTGATCGTATTTGATCAAAATTAATATATAAATAATATTTAATTTGATCCAAGTTTGAAGATAATAATATAATTAGTATTTTAGGATCTGCATCACACATGATAAATATTTTTTATAAAATTAAAATTTTATATAAAATAAATATTTTTAATATATAAATTATATTATAATTAAATTTATAATAAATTAATATTTTTTAATATGTAAATTATATTGGATATTTATAATGAAATATTTAAATTGTGATATAAGATTTTTTTAACTATTGATATTTTTAAAAAATATTAAAATTTAATTTAAAAATAAAGATAAAATAGAGTAGATTTAAAGGGACCAAAAATTAAGAAAGTTGATCAAATATACATGTAGAGATAAAAGGAGGATAATTTAAGATGATTGAGAGTTTTTTTTTTCCAACTAGATGTAGTGATCGTATGTGGAATACATCTTTAAAGATGAGAAGAGAGAGAAATAATGTCTAATTAAGAGAGTGAAGATAATGGAAGTCTCACTCTCTAAATTGTATATTATAATTTATAGTATAAGAGTAAATTATAACAATAATATTTTAAAGACAATAGAATTTGTCAAAACTTAAAATAAAATAGTATTTAATTTGAATTTAAAGATAATACCATCTATAACAATATATAAAAGGGATATCCTCTGATTTGGTCTTCACTTTTTTTGGACCTTGTATCCTTAATAATACTACACATACAACAATTAATCTTCTTTTTGTAAGCACTTTTTTGGAATCTTTTATTCCTTACTTCTACCCCACATAAGTTAGTTTCTACTCAATTACTCTAACCCTTCCACTTAATTTGTACAGTTACCTCTTAACACAATTCGTCTATTTTGCTTCCCGCTTCTCTCACCCTCAACCTTCTTCTTCTTCTCCTTCATAGTAACCTCTTGTTCCATTCTCATTTCTTATCACTATTGTTAATTTTCTTCCCCCACATCAGTAACTCAAACTGTCGTTTAGGCAAGCTTATATTTTTTTGGTTTGGTGTATTTATCATGTTAAATAGGATTGTTCATTGGTAAACTCTCAAATTGACTTTTAGGAAAAATTTTCTTTTTATTCAGTTTATTTATCAAGGTAAATTAAAATTAGTTTTGTAATTTGCCTTCACTTTCCACTATTATTTAGGGTTGTTTGATTTGCTATTTTGGCAACTTGAGTAATGAATAGGTTTGGCTACATTTTTTTTCCTTTTCTCCCTCATTTCTATTTTTTTTTTGTATTGTTCCACATTGTGTGATCGTAGATTCTATTTTTAAAGTGGCATATGCTAGGTTTTGTGCATATGATTTACATTTTGTTTGCATACAACAAGAACGAAAAGAATCATGGAATTACGGTGAGTGGATTTTCCTCACAATTATATATCCAACATATATTTATACCTTTCTATCTGCAATATATAACACTAATCCCTTTTTCTTTGTTAAATGTTAATGCTAACTTGCAGAACTTGAAGCATAAGAGCAAGGGCAAAGCAAGAAAAGGAAGGAAAATAGAAGAGGAAAATTTATTGTTGTTGTCTCATTGTATTGCTCAAAGTATTGATTTCAATTTTTTTTTACTTATAATTAATGGAGTTGTAATTTTTTCTTTTTGGGTATTTGTTGCAGATTTTGAATGCTAATATGTGATTCTTTGTTAAAGAGGTAAGTATCTAATAATTTTTAATCTCTAATTTGTGTTAAATATTTTTTCGGACAAGTAACCAATTTTAAAAAAAAAACTGCCTATTTTTTTTGAATTTTTAAAACTGCCCATTTTTAAAAAGAGAAAATAGATTATGCATTGACAGTGTAAAATAGTTTTACATTGTCATCAAATTACAAACCATCATTTATTGTATGTTTATTGACTTTTACAATAACTATCATAAAAGTCATACCAATGATGATTTTTAATTGGTTGACAGTGTAAAAGTTTTTACACTGACAATGCATAGTCATTAAACTCTTTTTAAAAAACCAATATTTTAAAGCTACCAATTTTTTAAAACCATTTATGAGTTTTAATAATTTAATAATAAACCAATCTTTTAAAACCATGATTAAAACTGTCTATTTTTTGAATTTTAAAAATATTTTAATTTGTTAATTATGTTCCCTCTTTTCTTTTCTATCTAAACATGTATCTCATTACCCTCAAATTATTTTCTATTTAATCAATTCTTACTATTTACAATCCAATTACTCTAATTTTCAGTTTTTAATATCAAATAATTTATAAAAACGCTGTCAATCTAATTGTTATTCTTAATTGTATTTTATAAAGATGTTTGTAACTGATGGTAACACATTTCTCTCATAGTTAGTGGAATCAATCACCATTCATCATTTGATCCAAATTTGTTTCAGCACCACCTATGAGTACATATTCTCTATTATTTTTTTATTGTTTTATTGATACATTTGTGAATTAAATCTTTTGATTTCCTAAGATAATGACGCATACACTTTGTGTAAGTTTGACGTAATTGAGTTGTTGATAGTGTAGAGTCTTTTCCAAAATGTATTAGTTAACTGATAATTTCCAGTTTCTAATATCAAATATTTTTTAATCTTAATTTGTGTTAAATCTTTTTATGGCTACATAACCAATTTTTTGAAAATTGCCATTATTTTTAAAATTTTTAAAATATGTCAATTAACAATAAATCAATTTTTTAAAACCATTGTTAAAACTGCAATTGCCCCTTTTTTCGAATTTTAAAATCTACTAATCGTTAAAACTACCAATCTCTAATTCATATTAACAATAAACCAATTTTTTTAAAATCATAGTTAAAACTGCAACTACCTTTTTTTCTTTTTAATTTGAAATTCTATCAATTTGTTACAATACAAGAATTTGTTGATTCTTGTAATCCTGTTTCTTGATAATCTGTGAATAAGTGTTTGAATAATTTAAAAGAGAAAATTTAATTTAATTTCTCTTTCAAAGAATTAATTAAAATTTTTTTTTAGTGTCTGTGTGAGTTTCTACGGGAATTGGATCCACTCTGCTATCAAATAAACGGAGATATATCTGTAGAGTTTTGATGGACAATGTAGGGCTATGAAATTTAATTATAATTAATTAAATTTAGTTATGATTGAATTCTAGTCAAGTTGGTAGTTTTCCTTACTTTCAGGTTAATCATTTTCCTAATAAATCGGTTTGTTGAAAAGCCTGTTAGATAAAGTAAATTCAATTGCCTAATTGGACATAGTCAGTTCAATCATGACCAGAGAAATTCTAAAGAGTCATAAACTCATTTAGATTCTAATATCAATTAAATTGTTTTAATTGATTCAAGCATTAGAAACCCTAAATCTAATTTCACGAAACTCGATATTTGAACGCATTCTTCACTGTCAATGTGAGAAATTTAAAATTTCCCTTGTCTAGACCTATGCTACACGTCCCCCAAGCCCAACCCAACTAATCTAACCATTAGTCCTAAGTAAACTAGTTTAGTTGCAACCTAACTAAAAACTTTTTCCTAAATTCCTACACGTAGTTATAACAAGTGTCCTTATGTACCCCAAAAACGACTCTCCACCTATGGTTTCTCCCCCCATGGCCATCCACCCTTTCCTTAGAGAAAGTGAGAAAATTGTTTTCCATTTAAATTCAAACACACCTCTAAATTTGCTAGTTACCAAAATGCCCTTCTTGAAGTGCCTTATATTAAGCTTTAAAGCACAACAACCCTCCTTATTTCTCCCCTTGAAGCCGTGAACTATAGAGAGAAGAGAGAGCTTTGTTCAAAATTTCCTAAGTGTTCGAAGAGAAGGCAGGAACTAGGGTGTCCAAAGAAGTGGTGCTAGGTAAGAAACTCCATCCATTTCATCTTCTTCTTCCTTCATCTTCTCTTTTCCTACCAAGACCTAAGTGGTCTAAAGTTTTCTTTACCTCCTTGGTTCTAAAGTTTGTTCCTTCTTATGTTCATGTCCTATATCAACCATTTTGGTGTTGGTTGATGGCTTACCCTATCAAAGTTGGAAGGAGATTCTCCTTTTGCTCCAAAAACCTTTGTAAGCTTGAAGGATCTTAGCACATTATAAGGAAAGCCAACCCTTTTTCTATGTGTTTGGCATGTGTGGGTTCTTGTTAAAAATTTTGTTGGTATTTTTAAAAGTGATAAACTTGGTGAAAGATGACATTTCATGCAAGTGTATAACATGTTCCTGATGTTGTTTTGCTTTCCTGTCTAAGCATGGTGCACTGTTTTTATGATATCTGGAGTTATGGTTAATATTTTTGAGTGCTTGTTGTTTTGTTGTAAACTAGACAAATTTGCTCCAAAACGAACTCACGAAATGTATTAAAAGATTAAGAAATGAAAAATTTAAGTCTTTTGAAAGTTGTGCATGCTCTTTGAAGACGTTGACCCGATAGTGGTAATAAAACGTGATTTTGGAAGAATCGATTATGTACTTGAAGAAACTCTTTGAACAACCAAAAATAGACACAAAAATGTTTCCAAGCATATATCGTTTGCGTATATTTGGTTCGGTTTTATATTTTTAATGATTTTTGAAAGCTAAAGGTTGTACTTATTTTTTGACTAAAAGTGGTTTTGAGAATTGTGAACTTTCAAAAATCATATAAAATCGTGTGGACCTTGGTTTTTGATATTCTTGGTCATTTTGAAAATATTTTTAAGTGTAATTTTAGGAAAAAAAATATTTGGTCTCTGAAAAGTTTCCCTTGTACATGAAAAATGGTAAGGCATACTCGCTGGTCCTCCAATAGGTCACTCTAACCTTGTTGTCTTGTTATTTTTGTATTTTTTTTCTTGTAGATTTTTGCTTGAGGTGATCTTTATTGTTTTAGAAAATAGACAAAATTTCCTTTCCAACCATGTATAGATCATGTTAAGAAAAAATCATTTACTATTCCAAAATGATTTTCAAAACAGAGGCTGAAATTTGAAAGCTGGAAGCTGTTTTAGAAAATAAGTTTTTATAACTTTTGTATGACTTTATAAAACCCTATCTTTTGTGCAAAAAATTAATGGTAGATCTTTTTAAATAAAAGTTAAATATGAATTTAATTAAAATATGTTCTTTACCAATTTATATATTTTAAATACATTATGGTGATTTAATTAAAAAGAAATTCATAGCAAGGCTTACGAAACTATGCTCTATGAAAAACCTAAGACCTAAGTTTGACTCAATAATTCCATAAATGTATTTTCTTATTTAATTCTCATATCTTGATATTTTAAATACAATTTTTTTAATTAAATATATATGGCTTGGTAAGTGTTGGATTAAAAGAATTTCTTGGTGAAAATTGTTAAAGGCATGACTCGTTAAATATTGGTGACTTGATGGCATGTTGACTATGTTATGAGACTTTTGATAAAAGGCTTATCTAGGTGTGAACAATAAGCAGTTGTTGATACATGTTGCCATCAATGTCTATTTGTGATGAGATGTTTGTCATGCACGCATGCATTGTTGTATGAGCATGTGGTACCGAAGGTGTCAGTATTCACGAGATCGTGGTGTTACCGAGTGTGAAAGCTTGAAGACTACGGATGGCGTGATTCCACAAGAGACTGGGGCCTTGCAAACCCTGTGTCGTGGTGGCGGTTCCTCTATACGAAAATCCTGTCAAAGAGCACTAGATCCCACGATCAAAGGCCAATATTCCCCAAATGGTTTAGGCACATGCTGCTTTGAGAACCCTGGCCGTAAAGGTATCTGTGTTTTATATCATGATTAAGGAATATCCGGATTGGTCGCTCAAGTTTTTAGATTTCTAGGGAGAGTTTAGGATTCATGGTCTACATTGCATACTTGGTCATGCTTAAATTAAGAATAACAAATGAAGGAATCCTTGTGTGTTTATCTTGATTGAATGTATACTTACCTTATGTTTGTATGTCGTATGTTTCAAATGATATGTTTGTTTCTTTTGGATAGCTTATCCTTGCTTATGTGTTTTGTGTGTGTGTGACTGTGATGATCGCGATTGCCTTGATTGCGGGAGCAGATGGCGTTTCCCCCGAGGAGCAATGTCTTTAATGTGGAGTTGACGTTGACCATCCAGGACAGACGGGGTGGTTGGATTACCAATGCAAATGCCCACCAAGCATGTTTTGACAGCTTGCTTTTTGTGACGCTTTGATCTCCACAATTCCGATCACGATTCAGGTAGACTTCTCAGAGTTTGCTCGAGAGGTGTTGCATCCCCGCTTGCTTTTCCTACACGTGCTCCTTCTCCTCGTCGGGTAGGTACTTCTCATGAGTACCGGAGGCTTTTCAACATGTGAGCTTCCTGTGGACGTGGACGTGGACGACGTTTGGACCGGGTTTTTTTTGTGGGAGACAAGGACGAGGATGATGACACACCCTCCACCCTTATTGTTGTTGAGCTGATGTGGCATGTAGGTTATATATATGTTGACTTGTTATTGTTAGGCTATGTTGTGGTATGTTATATGCATTCATGCATATGTTGTTGGCTGAGGTTGTATGAGCCTCATGCCATATGCAGGTAGGTATGGAAGTTGGGGGTGAACAGAGCTGTAGCTCAGACGGGCCTCCAACCTAGTACCTGGATGAGAAGTGGGGTCTGAAAGCTGGGCCCAGGGGATGAGTGGATAGGTAAATCCCGAAGGGGGCCAAGACAGTGTAGGCCTTATGTCATGGTATACCACCACCCACATACACTTATCCTGACAACCATAAGCTCATCTAATTGATCAGAGTTTTGGCAATCCTTGAATGGTGCTAGATGGCCATGGTAGGGGATAAGACCTGACTGATCGCCTGAAATGTAGAAATCTCTCGAGAGTCGTGTCATTCATACGTTGACATATAGGGTTGATAGCATGATTGTTGTTGTGTTGTATGGTATGCAGACCCATTTCTTTGATGATTTGGATTTTATCTTGGTATGTTAATGGTGTGACAATATGAATTGTATATATTATGTGGTTTTATTATGTAAGCTTATCCTTGTCTTGTTGTTTTGTTTTGGTATGGCTGCTGTGGTTGCTGTTGTTGTTGTATGTTACTGTGACTATGATGATCACGTTATGTTGGCGTGGGAGTAGAGAGAGAGACTCCATCAGATCCTGCATCTTGCAGTTGATAATGGATGTTCCAGCAGGATAGGTTGAAGGCCCTTCTTGGGTAGAGCTTTTCTGGAAGCTTATTCCTCTTTGGGTTTTGGATGTATATATTGTATAGTTGACCAGCTGTAGGTAGTTTTGTTTTTGTATCTCCCATGGTTTTGGGTTTTTGGGGCTGTATATCATATTATTTTGTGTCTTATATATATATATATATATATATATATATATATATATATATATATATATATATTTATATAGCATGTTGGTTACTTATTATTAAATATCTTAATTATGTATGATGTTGTATGTAGTACTATGACAACAGAGGGTCGTTACATGGGATGACATGCACCAAACATCCTCGAGGTCTCCTTAGCCTCAACTACAAGATTCACACCCTATCATAGGGTGTAGTTACTCTAAGACTTTGGGTTTGACAATAGTATGATTATAGTCTGTCTTATTAGAGTTGATATGAATTAAGTGTTTCAATAGAGGGTCTCAACTTCCCTCAATATAGATTCAATTCGCCAACAATAGGTTCATAACAAATCCTCTCAATTAGAGTTTAAAATTCAATAATTTCATCAACTCTAATATATAAGACTAATCACCATGTGCATGACAATATATATTTAATATTCATCCAGTGAAATCAATCACAATAATAGTAGGGAGCTAAATCTAATTACAGATAACCTTACTTATATACTCTCGTCCCTCCTTACCTTCACCCTTAAGGATTAAGATTTAATACTTCATTCTCAATTTTTCATTAAATTTTATGAGTAGAACTCATAATAGCTAAAATAATTTCAAAGTTTATGGATTTCTCACTTCACATTCAATTTCACTTACTTTATTTTATTAAAAAATAAATAAATAGTTAGAATTGAATTTATAGTTAATAATGATTATTATTATTACTAGATTTATCATTATTAATATTAGAGAAAATTATTTTTCATTACACATATACTAGATTTTATTTTCCGTAACCCCTGGGTCACCATGTGCTTATCTATAGTCATTTAAGCTTTATTATTATTATTATTATTATTATTATTATTATTATTACTATTATTATCAAATTAGTTATACTATATAAAATTAACAATTCATACTAGACCAAATTATACTAGGATGTCCTAAAGCCCAAATTAACAACAAGGTTCCCAATATCAATTTGAAGTGTTTCATAATCTAATTTATTTTATCAATTTCAACCCAATGTACTTTATCGTTTTATGCATTTGTTTTAAGAATGTTTTATCTAATAACCCAATCTAAATCTTTATTTATTTATTTTTTCTTTTGGGCCTAAACATCATTTCCATCAATTCTCCCAAAACTTTTCCTAATTTCACGTTTTCTCCTGGCTAGGACGAACAAAATCTGTTGTTGCAACGTAGTTCTTCAGAATTTTGCAGCACCTATGTCATTCTTGTACCAGCGAGCGGAATCCATAGCTTCCAACTCCTAGCACCAAAACGATAACAAATTCTGATGCATCAGTGCCCCTTCCCAAACCATGGTTTCATCACAAATGTTAACAAGATACACTCAACCTCTCTCTTTACGATGTAACTCTCAATCAAAAGGGAGAAAGGAAAATTTACCCAATCTAAGTTTCGCACCCCACGAACATTTATTCAACAATCGATAATCAATATGAACACAACAACAATAGTTCATAATGTCATCACACTAGCTCAAGACACATTCAATAATCGAAAAACATCTTATAGCAAAAGCAACATCAGAGACCAATATTTCTCGGCAATTAAAATCATTTAGTAGTTAAGAAATTACCAACTGAGGCCTAAACCTCCTCCCCACCTTGATTAAAACCTGAAATTGTAGTTGCTCTCCTTATTCATGTGCACAAGACTTGAAATCAGTGTACAGCCACATGAAAAATCAACCGTAGGCAGAAGCAAAAAAGAAGAAGATAGGAGGATTGGTTTAGGTTTGATGGTTTTTGGGGAAAGAAAAGTATCGTGCAAGCAAGGGAATAAGAAGTTGATTGTTTTCTAATATGTATGGGTTGTTTCTCCTTTTTTTTCTTTTTTTTGGTTCATAAAGATGGTGGCCCGGTAGGCCAGTACCCACAGCTCTACTATTCGGTATTGAAAGAGAGATACGTACACAATTTTTCCCTTTTGTTTTTATGGCTAGAATTCTTCCAGCTAGCTAATTGATATTATTATACATTTTCATAATGATCATTCAATTTTATCATTTAATATCTTTCATTTCTAATACAATACTTAAAATTTTAATTTGTACCCAACTTTACCTTTAATTAAGTTTATAAAATTATCTACAAAATCTAGATAAATAAAATTTCTAAATCTTTCAAAAAATACAAAATTTATTTTAATTCCTACACAAATCTTTTGATTTACATAAATCTATGATATATTTTTTTAAAACTAATTTATTTTTAAGTTATTTTAATTATTTAAGCTTAGTTGAAATATAATTTCACAATCTGTTTCAAACCCCATTAATTAAGATAGTTAATGAGCTGAATAAAATATAGATTTTATTCATTTTTGTAAATGAAGAAAATAGGAAACAAAGGATGTTACACTAATATTAAATTTTACTAAAATTTTGAATCTTATGCGTAAGTTTCAACTTATTTGAATTCACAAATTTTTTTAAACTTAAATAAATAAAAGTTCCTTCAAAATTTTATTTTATTAAAGTATAATTTAAAAGAAACGATTTAAAATCCAATAACACCATTTATCATTAAAATAGTGTTATATTTGCATATTAAAGAAATATCAAAAAGTAAGGATGTTACAGTTGACATAGGTTCCTTGAAAATTATTATTATATCAATCAACAACCAATGACTAATTAAAAAAATAAAAAAAAACTTCATATAAGATCTTTTAAATTTTAATTTACCACTAATTTAGAATTAGTAAAAAAAAAATAAGAATGTAAAGAAAAATGAGAAAAAGACATTAGGATTTTTATGTGACCGAAAAAAGTTGATTTCAAATTGAAAACAAAAAATAGTGAGATAAATTAAGGAATTTCAAATTGAAAAACAAATTTGATTGTTATGATTTAGTAATATATTAAAAAACAACATTGATATGGTAGAGTGTAATTTGTTAATACTCTTGTGATGTAACTTTTGTTTTGAGTCTTAAGTGTAGACACTCCTCGTGCTACACACAAGCAATTTTATCAATGAATCTTTGCTTATAAAAAAAAAAATAACATTGATCAATATGAACCCAAAAGTTGATAAGATAAAAAAAAATAGATGAAGAAAAAGATGAGAAATTTAACAACAAATGATGAAGAAGATAAAAATAACAAAATAGATGAAGAAGAAAAAACACATAAAAAGAACTGCAAAAAAGATTTTTTAAATTTTAATTTACCACTAATTCAAAAATAATAAGAAAAATAAGAATGAAAAGAAAAATAAGAAAAAGACATCAAAATTGTTTCATGTGACTAAAAAAGGTTAATTTCAAATTGAAAATTAAAAAAAAAAATAGTGAGACTAAATAAAGGGATTTCAAATTGAAAAACAAATCTACTTGTTATGATTTAGTAATATATTTAAAAACAACATTGATGAATACGAATAAGCGGTACCAGAAAGTTGATGAGATAAAAAAAAAACAGATAAGAAATATAATAACACAAGATGAAGAAAAAAAAAAGATACAAAATAGATGAAAAATTAAAAAAACACGTAAAAAACTGTAAAAAAAGACCTTTTAAATTTTAATTTATCACTAATTCAAAAATAATAAGAAAAATAAGTAAAGAAATCAGAATTTTTATGTGATAAAAAAATGTTGATTTCAAGTTGAAAATTAAAAAAAAAGTGAGATAATTTTAAGGGATTTCAAATTGAAAAACAAATTTGCTTGTTATGATTTAGTGATATATTAAAAACAACATTGATTAATATGAAGAAAATGAACCATAAAGTTGATATGATAAAAAATAGATGAAGAAAAATATAAGAAATATAACTACTATGCCTGTGTGTCTACATTGCTATTGCGTTAACTTTGATAAGTTAATTAGTTTAATATTTTTTTATTTTGACTTGTGTATATATGCACTTTTTTGTACTTCTTGTAAGATAATAGAGGCACAAACTTAATATATTACCTCATATTAATTTTTAGTTTGAGATCATTAGTTATAATAAGCAGTAATAAGTGAGATTGTTACAATACATCAAACTTTTCACTTAGCATATTCCTTTGTCACAATTTGATATACTATAATCGTTTCTTTTATTATATATTGACATATATATTAATTTTAGTTTGATAAAAAAAATTTTCAATACATGTTTATCTATACTTTTTTTTTTTTTAACTTTTTGTGACTCTACTATTTATGGTTATTTAATAAATTGTTTTTGGTACATTGCACAAAAAGCATAAAACACGTGTAGGAAATCAAGTATACTATTACACTTGTCTGTCTGCATATTTTATTTTTGAGTAAGATGTTAAATTTGATTTTTTTTTTTAATAATCACTCTAGTATGATATTGATGTATATGTTAACTTTAGTTTATTAATTTAATTATTTTTCAATACATGTCTATTCGATGCATTTGTTTTTTAATTTTTGTGCCTCTATTATTTACGGTAATCTACTATTTATTTTTAGGTAAGGCATATATATTTTTTATTTAATGCATACCACTTCATATTTTTTTCATAGTAGCTTTATTTTAATTTGTTATACATTTTTACTTTGTTTGGTAATAAGTTTGATTTTTTTAATTATTCTACTATACGTGATTAATTAATACTATAAAATATCTTGAAGTTAAAGGTTTTCTATTTTTTCATATAAAACAAATTTCTAATTTCTAATATAATATCTTAAAAAATAAAAGTGTTCCAAAGTTAAACTTACTCATTAATATATTAAAGACATGCACTAAAAGTTTTAAGTTTCTCTTAAAGGTTATAACTTTTTTACTTAAAGGTTTCTTAGAGAGAACAAGTTAAAGGATTTTATAATTTGACAGCAAATAATGTACACTTGGGTAAGAGATACCAAATCAAAAGTACATAAGTATACAAAAATACAACTACAAAAATCTAACTTTACATTGTTTAATTTTCACATTGGTGTACATATTTTTAGAAAAGAAAAAAAGCTTCAAAAATAAGCATATATATGAGTAAGGCTTGTAATTATACATTTCTAAAAACTTACCAACAGAAAAAAAAAAAACAATAGGGAAATAAAACGTCCATATATTACAATTCTCTAACATCAACAACCGAAAACATTAGTTGTTAAGCCTATAAAAGCCAATTGATAATAATGTTGTCAAGCTTCTTGTATAGTACCTGGAAAGCAATGAGAATCAACAAATTCTTGTATTGTAATAAATTGGTAGAATTTCAAATTCAAAAAAAGGGCAGTTGCAGTTTTAACTATAATTTTAAAAAAATTGGGTTATTGTTAATATGAATTACAGATTGATAGTTTTAACGATTAGTAGATTTTAAAATTTCAAAAAAAAGACGCTTGTAATTTTAACAATGGTTTTAAAAAATTGATTTATTGTTAATTGACATATTCAAAACATAAACCATATGCATAAAACCTGGCATATGCCACTTTAAAAGTAGAATCTACGATCACACAATGTGGAACAATCTAGAACAATACAAAAAAAAATGAGGGAGAAAAAAAAGTAGCAAATCAAATAACCCTAAATAACAGTGGAAAGTGAACGCAAATTACAAAACTAATTTTAATTTAACTTGATAAATAAACAGAATAAAAGAAAAGTTTTCCTAAAAGCCGATTTGAGAGTTTACTGATGAACAATTCTATTTAACATGATAAATACACCAAACAAAAAAAAAAGCTTAGCTAAACGACAGTTTGAGTTACCTAGTCTTGTATATTAAAAAATATTTATTTTATATAAAATTTTAATTTTATAAAAAAATATTTATCATATGTGATGCACATCCTAAAATACTAATTATATTATTATCTTCAAATTTTGATCAAATTAAATATTATTTATATATTAATTTTGATCAAAGACGATCAAACTGAAAAAATATAATAAAGTGATTTTAATTTATGGAAGCAACATTTATAATTAATCTACTAAACATACAAATATCAAAGGAGATTCCTAAACTTGGAGATTGACAATCTTGGCATGTTGTCATTTTGGATGATAGTGTTGTCATTTTGAATCAATTTTTATTTACTTTTAAAATTCACCTTCACCTCGTTGAGAGTTTAGATAATTTACATGAGATTAATTTTCAATTTAAACTTTATTGTTGCCCGCGCTAAAAAAAAATTATAATTGAACCAAGTTTTCTAAAAATTATATAAACAAGTTTGATAATATTTTTTGAGAAAAAATACTTTAAAAAAAAAATAGTCCAGTTGGCTTAAGTAAATCCTAACCACTTAACAAAATAGTTGCATATAACTAATATAACTAACTTAGCTTATTTTAACCCTTAATATTCATTTAATCAAAAGTTATTTCCGGTTAAGAATATTTTTACTACTTACATAGTACTCACATCTCTTCAAATCTATTACTTCTTTGACAGCATAGATCAGTTATAGGATAAAGTACATTATGTAAGTGAACATGATTTATTTTAAATTTACTTAAGAAAGATATCATGTGTAATTACTATTGAAATAAGATAGGTAAATGTTCCACCTTATTAAAATGAGCAATGTAGTTATATTAAGAATTAATGATAAGTTTAAAATAAATTAGATTAATATCATGCAAAAGGTTAGTACAATTAATATTATATATGTGGCAATATTTTTAAAATTGGATTAATCATTGATCACTAAAGACACGGTTTATCGTTTTAATCATTGAGTCATGATTGAATCAATAATAATTAAATATATAATAAATAAACATTAATTTAATATACTAATGGTGTAATATATATATGGGGTCAGGATCCGTTGACATCAGATGTCAAAGTTAGTCAAATTATATCTTCAATAACTTTTGTAGAATGCAAATTTAAACAATCCAACCGTTAAATTTGATGTTCTTATTAATTAGATTAAATATACAAAATTTCATACAATTATAAAATTATTTAATAGTTCATCACATCACTTTATTTTAACGTACAATATGATATTAAAATATATGTAAATATTCAATGTTAGATAACATATCAATGAAAATCTAAATGATGTGAAATTTGATATGCATGATTATGAAGATAATATCACACAATTCAACAGTTGGAGTGGTTAAATTTGCTTTCTACAAAAAGTTATTGAAGGTGTAATTTGACAAACTTTGACAAACTTTGACACCTAGTGTCAACGGATCCTGACCCATGTATACATATATATATATATTTAACCAAGAATATGATAACATATTAGGTTAAAATAGTAAATATAATAATTGTAAATTTATAAAGTAATTTATCTAAATGCTTGGACGTAAAGCATTGGTAGGTGGTTTTTTTAGTTTGTCATCAAATCTTAGGACTAAACTTTGGACAGCAGTGGAAACTACTAAGCTAGAGTTCAATAGGGGCAAAAAGGAACCTCTGGTGCAGTGATGAAATGTGTATAGTAGATTGCAAAGAACACCAGCAACAAAAGCATTTTGTTGGGGCAACACTGACATTGAGATCTAGAGATGATAGCTAAAGGGAGCGAATGAGATTAAATACGATAGTAGTCTTAGCTATAAACAATGGATAGTATACATTGTACGTATCAACTTGTGCGATGTTGTAACTATCATCTTAATGTATCGACCCGTGCAATACTAATCAAAATTATCAAATAAATTTTGATGTAATATAATATTAAATGTTAATTTTAATTATAATAAAAAAATATTTTTATTAATAAAAGCCATTAATCTAGCCTATTACAAATATGAATCCTCATTCTTGAATGAAAACATTTTTAGGAGTTACTCTCACTCTCATTGAGCCACATATCTTATTATAATCTTGTATATTGAGCATTTAGTTTTTTTTTTATTTTTCATTCCTTTCAAATATATTTTCTAATTTAATTTGATTTAAAAAATAGTCCAAAAGTTTCTTTCTCAATTATATTGAACTACTTTTCTTTATATTTATCTCTATGCTTGATTTTCTTAACTGCTTATCTTGTTCAATCTATCTTTTTTATCTTTATTTTTAAATTAAATTTCAATATTTTTTAAAATAAATTATCATTAATAAAAATAACCTTGTATACAAATTGTTTATTATAAATCTAAAATATAATTTATATGTTCAAAAAATATTTATTTATTATAAATTTTAATTATATAAAAGTGAACATTTATCTTGTACATACATACATACACATTAGTATTTTAGTTTTTGAAATGCACATAATAAATGGTTATTTTATATGACTAAAATTTATAATAAATTAATATTTTTAATATATAAATTATATTATAATTAAAACTTGTAATAAAAAATATTTGTGAACATATAAATTACAAGGTTATTTTAAACTACTGATAATTTCTTTTAAAATATTAAAATTCAATTAAAAAAAACTAAAAGGATAGATTGAAAGAGACAAGATATTAAGAAAAATCTCTAAAAACGCTCTCATTGAAGAAAAACTCTTAAAAACGCTCTCGTTGAAGAATGACCCGTAAAAACGCTCTCATTTAATATAACTATTCTAATTTATCTAGAGAGAAAATATTTTGGATTCAAAATAAATAATGTATATTGTAATATAAGGTTATTTTTAATTATTAATAATTTATTTTAAAAATATTGAAATTCAATTTAAAAATAAAAAATCTTAAATATATTTTAAATTTCTACAAATACGGCTTTGTTTGAGTTTAGTCCTTGCAAAAGTTTTTGTTATTTTTAGATTTCTAACATTTTCTTAGCATTCTTTTTTAGTCCTTACTATTAACTCTAGTTAATTTAAACTGACATGACTGACAAAATAAAGTATATTAATTAAGATAATGAAGAATATTTTAAATTAAGCTTAAATATGTTTTAAGTCCCTACAAATATGACTTGTTATGTTTTGTTCCTTGTCAAAAAAATAAATAAATTTTAGATCCTAACGTTTTCATAGTATTCTTTTTTAGTCCTTATTAACTCTAGTAATGTATTTATTATTTTACACAAATAAAGTAATTACATATAATTTACTTTTAGAATTTATTTCTAATTTTTAATATATTATGAACAATAATTTTTACTATTTTTAATATTGTTCTTAGTTTTCAATTCACTAATTTGTTTCAACATTGTACTTTTAAAAAAAAAATTATAATTTATTTAGACACTTATTATTTACTTTTAATATATTGATTTGTACATGTATTGTTCATCCCAAGCTAAAAGTGTCATAAATAATTAGTTAGGAATTAGTTAAGAGTTTGTTATTAGATATTTACTAGTTATTGGTTACTTGCTTAATATAACTACCTTTTTCATTTTAATACCATTCTATTTTTAGTTTTAAATATTTTCTCTTCTTTTAGCTTTGCCATGTTTTCTAATAATATACAAACATTATTATTTTTCTCGCGTAAGAAATTGCAAAATTCGTTTCTAAGCTATATATGAACACTCACTGATTAAGCGCATCCCTTCTAACTAGGAGAAATTATTAAGTGGTGTGGGCCCACCATGTGTCCATGGTCTCAACCAATTCTTATGTAACACGCATTCAAATTTTTTAGTTTATGAAAAAAAATTAATTACACAATTTTATTTTAATTTGAAGAGATATTAGGTGTTAAATTTACAATTGAAAAAAAGATTTGAAATCATTGATTTACCTGAGCTTATATTATATATCTGAGCTTACCTTTTTTAAATATTGGATTCCTTTGCATACATTTATTCACAGGGTATTTTTTAAATGAAATCAAACCGAGAAGAGCAGAAAAAAAAGTTAAAAAAGAAAAGTTGATAAGGCATAAAAATCATGAAACGGTTATGCAAAAGTTTAAGGAAATTTATTTTGGCGTCGTATTTTGGAAACAAACCAAAGTCAGAGCCTTAATAAAAAAGAACAAACAGCGTGTCAATGTTTACATGACTAAGCCAACAGAGAAGAAAGGGCAATAGCTTGAGAGTTTCAAGTTTCAACCCCGAAGACGACAAAGAAGGAAAAGAAAGAATGTCTCATCAGTTTCCTCAGAACGGTGGGAACAACACTCTGTGGCAAACTCAGTTCAATGACAGCCCTTTCTTTCTATGTACCCTCTTTCACTTTCCCAGGCAGCGAACACTACCAACCACTGCTCCAACACACGACCCACAGCGTCATCCATAACGCCGCCACTCGGGTTCCTGCCACGCACGTGACCCACGTTGAGTTGGGTCAGTTCGAGTCACTGAACAACAACCAAGAAAACTTGCCGGTGCAGAACGCTGGTACTTCCACATCGGGTTGGCCCAAGAAAAGGAAAACATGGACCGAGGAAGAGCAGAGGTGCGTGTCAATTAGACTTTCAATATTATTTGATTTAATATCTTGATATTTATATTTTCTCCCTTTGATGTTAACTGCATGAATTTTCAGTCTAGTGGAATTACATGAGGACTTAATATTAATGGTCGCGAGTTGTGGTTCGTTTTTCTAGGGGTTCTTCGTTTTTAGGTTGTTTATAAGTGTTTTTTAAGTTCAAGTAACTTTCTTTATCTTGAATTGAAACACTATCTCCATCTCCTAATACTTTGATCATCCAAAAAAAAGAAAGATATAATTTCTTGTTTAAATTATTATTTACTTTTCGTTGTTTCTGACAATATGTTTTCTTTTATTGAAATGAAAAGAAAAGTGACGAACCCAATATTGTTTAAATTTTTTCATCTTGATTTGTAAGTTCTATAAAAAAAAACGTCTCAATATTTGTCGTTGCCTTCTCGACTGACGATGGTGAAATGTCTTTGTAGGCATTGTTTAACTGTGCTTTGTTGCTAAAACAAAAAAACATTTTTTTCTTTTAAAAAATAATCTACAAGATTTAGAATGATGAGAAAATTGACTTGTTTTTACTGCATGTGTGATGAATTTAGTCATGTTTTCAAAGTAAATTCACATTTATTTTTAATGAAATTAACTGCATTCGGTTTGGTTTCTACTATATAAACACACTAACACGTGATATGTTTGGTTCCTAATAAACAATACAGGAAAAGATAAAAATTCCTTACCGAAAAATCTTATTCAGTATTTGTATTGTATTATTATTACGCATTTAAGATGGTGATTTAATTTTTGTTTTGAATTTTATATAGAACTCAGATGAATGGTTCAAATATTTATGTTAAAAATTTCACAATACATTTGTTTTTCTGGATAGGTTATTTCTTGCTGGCCTTAGTAAATATGGCAAGGGAAATTGGAAAGCCCAATTTCAAAAAAATTTGTTCAAACAAGAACACCAATTCATTGTTGAATATATTGTTTAGCTAGCTGATTGAGTTGGATTTTTATTTTGTGGCTTATAAAATACTTTTCATTAAATGACTTTTAATTCCCTATACTTTGTCTTGTTCATAGAGTAATTAGCAGTTTCTATAACTCCATTATTGACGTAGATTATCTTTATATTCATTTGTGATTTTTGGATATAAAGTGTAATAAATGCTAATTATCTTTGTATTCATTTTTATGTCTTGGCTTCATGTGCTTCAAATAATTAAGTCATATTGTTTATGTATATTTAATGAAAATTTACCTATGCATGTTTTCACTATGACATATATGACGTTTTGTAATATTTAATTTGTCCACATAGGTAAAAATGATGCTATAGCTTACTAAGTAATTTTTTTCAATCATTTAGGAAAACAAATGTTACCAAATATATATGTTGTTGTGCGTACTGGTTACTTTTGAATACTTCTTTTCATCCTAAAGCTATTTCATTCATTAACCATATTAATAATTGTCATTTTGATTCTTAGTTGCTCTTCATCACTCTCTCACACGCCATCATATTGTTTTGCCTTAGTTCTTAGTTTTTTGTTTTTTTTTTTCTCAATTCAGTTTGTCCAATTTGCAAATATTGATTTTGCTCTACGAATGAACTAAGGCTTTAATTTCATCTCCAAATTGTCGAGGCTTGTGTGATCTCAACTCTATTTCCATCCTTCAACCTCACACTAGGTTCCTCTTTCTTTCCTTTTTCTCTTTTTTTTTTGCCTTATCATCTCTCTGTTTGGATATTAAGAAAACATGAAAAATGGAAAATCAAATAGAAAAATCTAATAATACCTCACTTGTGAAAAGGAAAATTCTCTCAATCCAGCATAATCATTTTTAGATTAATGAATTTTCATTTGTTTTTATGGTTTGCTAGAGCGGATTGTGACGTTTCTTGAATGGTTAGAGAGAATGTTAAAGATAAAGGCTTAGAAATTAAAATGTATATAAGTATGTAAAATATTTTAGATTTAGAAACTAGGCTCAGAAGTTGGCTAATTTTTTTCTTTTATTTTTCTGAAAAATTGGAGAAGGAATCGTTGATTTGTTTTTTTTTTTTTAATTGGCATATATATGTGACCATTAAAGGATGAATATACTAAATTTCAACCTTAGTTTCATCAGGTTCTGTTTTTTGATAGTCATTATGTCTCTATTTTCCCCTAATATCATAAATTCAACAAAAAAGTACTAATTATGCAAGTGGTTGGTGTGTGAAAATTTTGTATTCTAGATCTCTATGTATGAATTGTGGATTTTTTAGGGCTTTGTTTCATTCAGCAATATACTTTTTGAGATTATGAGAGGTTCAATTTTGCAATAGAGCAATACGAAAAGTGACTTGACCTTAAGGTGGTTGATTAAGGGTAGCCAGCTACTAGTTAGGGGTCTCATTCATGTTTCACTTCTCAAAACATGACACATAAGAAATGAACATGGATGAGATTGACGAATTTAATGAAGCAATATGTCCTATTTGTGAACTCGTAGAATGCATAAAGCCACTTTTGTGGCTTGGAAGTTGTTGTGAGGTAGAGCGCGAGGAGGAAAAGGAAAGAGCTTTGATGAATCTCCATGGTGGTTGCGACCGTCTCTAGTGGTAACACCTACAAGGACTACGATGCTTAAGTCAGTAAAAGCGTAAGAGAATGAGTGAGAGTGAGAGAGTCATGTGTACCTGGTGTGTGAGGGGTCCTTTATATAGGGTGTTTTGGAGGGAAAACTGTTAGAGAGGTTTAAGGTGCCACGTTGGATGGCACGTGTGGTGTTTGTTTGGGTGCCACACTATGTACTTTCTCGGTTGTGACTAGGATAGTCATAAAAGTCACAGTCAGGATATGTGATATAATTATGCCGGGGTGTCAGGGTGACCCCCAGAACGGTTGACCCCAAGCTAGGGTTGCTTAGAATAAATAGCGTTGGCTTAAGTGTTTGAGGTTAGATAATACTAACACATGGACAGTTGCCCTAAGCCAGTGTTGCTTAGAATAAGCAAGGTCGGGTTAAGTAACATGTGTCAGTGTCGTTTCCATTTTCTTTAGACAACTCAGCTACAATTTTACAAGAACCAAGGTTCCATTAAATACATAATGATTTAAAGTTTTGAATTTTGAAACCATTTGAATTCCAAAAGATTCAGGCAGTTTTGAAATCATTTTAACTGTTTGCGGGTTTGGGCCTTATGAGAACTTAGGCCCATTTTGCCGTTTTGTCTTACACTATTCATATTTTACTTTTCATTTTTACCTTTACTATTGTTTTCACCCATATTCTTTGTGTGAGATTACTTGTCTCTCTTTTACAACTTTCGGCGATTTCGTCCACGATCTTTTCTTTGCTTTCGAGTCTTCATTTGCTCTTGTTCTTCCTTTGTTTAAGGTAGTACCTCTTACCTTTTGCTTTTCTTTTACATTGGGTTTTATATTTGCACTTTGCATATTTGGTTTTTGTTTTGTTTTGTCGAGGATGGGTCTAAGTAGACAAAATGTTCCATCTTTTAGTTGCGATAGCCGTCCTGCCGGCTTTGCTATTAATTGGTTGTTTTGGTCTCTAGGCAACCCTTCATCATCAACTACTGGCCAAAGAAGGTCCTCAGGTGCTCGTGGGGGTGCCGAAGGTCGTGACGGTTCTTCAACTCCCCCTACCGCTTCTCGCAAGGGGTAGCTGTTGTACGGGGTAGTCAAAAAAGGTCGAAGGAGGCTAAAAGGGGGGATAAACACCTTATAATTGCTAATCTAGCCGGCTTCGCTTGAGATAAAGATGTGTCCTGAAGGTCTAGAAAAATGTTGAAGTCATTTAAAGTTAGTGGGAATGCCCTATTATCCTAATGAAGTTTTGAAGCATGTTACGACTTAGATGGAGTTCCCTGACCTAATGAAAATTCCCTCCAGTCCTGGCAGCACCTCCGAGGTAAACATGTTGGTTCAACAAGTCGTTCCGCAAAAGATTTTATCTCAATTTGTTGAAATGAAGTTCCATTTGTCGGGGTCACTATATCAGCAACTTTTGACCATTCTTCTAATGTTTTTGACAGGGAGATGGGGAGAACTGTGAGAAATATCGAGATTACTCCAGAGGCCTATTATAAGTCGCCAAATCTAAATGTAGATTGGGTCAATAAAGAACTTGTCGGTACTCGATCTTGCTTTAATCAAGAAGGGCTGGATACATTGGCTACTCATTTGGATATAGACCGTAATGGTGGTGCCACCTGATGGGACTTAATGGCTCTAGGAGATGATGACAGAATTTGTTACCAAGGTTAGAAAGGGGAAATTGGGGTCTTACTAGATGAAACTGCGGTAGCCAAGGCTGGTTGCATATATCTCGATTACTTGCTGATATACTTGACCTTCTTTGAAAACCTAGGGGTTAAGCTTCCCTTTACGGATTTTCAAATTTCTGTATTGAACTTTCTTAATGTGGCTCCTTCACAACTTCATCCAAACTCTTGGGCTTTCATGGTGGCCTTTGAGAACCTGTATGACCGAGAAAAAATGGTTTGCACGTTGAATTTATTCTTGTATCATTTGGATCTGGTAGATCGGCTACTAGGCCCAACAGACCAAGGAAGGACACCGAGTACACCTCGGACTAGAGTAAATCGAGTAAGTGGGAAACTAGCGTAATAAAGGTAATTAGGCAATGAATCTCGGAGATAAGGACGAGGATATCCCGCAATATTAGTAAGAGATATTTAATGATATAAAGGAAATAGGTGCACACTTTCTAACCCTAATTTTGACTCGATATCCAAAAGCCCTGCATGATCCAAGGCCTTCCTTGACTTGAGCGTCAGAGCGTCTTTGTCAGTATCCCCCTTCCTCACTGGTGTGATCTTGATGTAGGAAGGGAGGAGCATCACAATCTAAAGAAGAGTCTAGAGTCGTGGCTATTCCCAACAAGAACAATGTTGCGGAAGAGAGAAGCCATTTTTGGTAAGAACATTTTGGCGCCCACCGTAGGGCCAAGGCAAATTGTCCCTCAACCATTATTTTAATGAGATGGTGAGAACTAGGATCGTGATGGCAGATGATCAGGGTAATGGAGTGAGGCCATCATTGGAGAATCACCTTCTAATCTAGGCCTTGCGTCAAGAGTTAGCAACTTTGCATAAGAAGAATGAAGAAGAGATGGATAAGCTACAAAAGGAGAATGCAGAGATGTGTCAACAACTGGAGAAAGAGAGCCAGCGTAACCAAAAGGCTCACAAGGAGATGGAAGAGTTTGAGCACCATACCTATCGTTCACTCGCAGAAACTAGCGGCTAACTTGAGATGTGCGGGAAAGCTTCGACGGACCGGCGATCGAGAACCTTAACCAAGTCTTGCCCCCTCTCGATGGGAGGCTTGGTGCGAGGGCATCCCTTCGTAGATGGCATCATGGAGACTCCTCTCCCGTCGAGTTGGAAGAATCTAAACCTCAACCACTATGACAAGACGACCGACCCGAATGAACACATTGATGTATACACCACCCCAGGTAAGCTAGGTCACCAATGATGATGCAATTTTATGTCGTGTCTTTTTGACCTCTTTTAAGGGAGCAACCCTAAATTGGTACACTCAGCTACTACCGAACTCGATTAACTGTTTTGCCACCCTTATTGCGAGGTTCGGCGCAACCAGTAAAGCATACCACCTCATTTTGGTTGCCCTAGTGAACTTGAGGCAGGAGGATGACGAGCCCCTGAGGATATTCATGGAGCTGTTCACTGCAATCTCGGTGAAGATAACAGATCTGAACCCTGAGGTGGCTCTACACTCTATGATTATGGCCTTGAAACTGGGACTTTTCTTGAATTGCTTGTGCAAGAAACCACCGCCAGATATGGATGATCTTTGAGCCCGGGCGATGAGCTACATTCAGATGGAAAAGAAGGTGCAATTTCGAGACCAAGTTCAACTGGGGATACAGAAAAAGGTAAATGAGTGCGAAAATCCAAAACCAGGTGCAGAAAAGAAACAGAGGGTGGAGAGAGGGCCGGCAAACCCCAAGTACAACCATTATACTCCCCTCCCTACCAGCCGAGCCCGCATTATGGAGGAAGCATGTAGTACAAAGTTGTTGTGATTATTGCTGAAGAGTCGTTCCCTGGAAAGTGCAGATCGAAACAAGCATTGTTGGTATCATGGAAATTACAGACATTCGATAGAGGAATACTGGACCCTCCGTGATAAGATTAAAGAACTAATCCAGGCCGGACACTTGCATAATCACGTCCAGAGAATAAACGACAGCCAAGATGGGGGTCGCAACCGATATAGGGGTTGGCAAGGAGAACGAGTTGATCAACAACCTATGGGGAATAAGGAAGGGAGAAACCCAACCCCCTAGAAGGAACTAATACCTGCCTGAGAGGAGTTATCAAGATGACCGCATGAGGGTTTGCTAGGGGAAGATCAAGTAGCTTTGTAAGGAAGCGACACTTGAGGGCGGTTTGGTTGGTGAACACCATGGGAAATCCCTTAAAGAAGCATCCCCTGATAATATTCACCGATGTTGATTTTCAAGGGGTAGATCCCGAACAAGATGACCAATCATCATTATAGTGATAGTTGCAAACTTCACCATAAGAAAAACGTTGGTTAATCAAGGAAGTTCGATTGACATCCTCTGTATGGATATTTTCAATAAGTTGGAGATTCCAGAGCACTTGATACAACCTTATCCAAAACAATTGGTAGGGCTTGTTGGCGAGCGAGTAAATACTCGCGGGTAGATCGATCTGCTCACCACCTTTGGAGACGAAATCGCCTCCCATACCATCATGGTGAGAACTTATTGATGAATGCCGATACTTCATATAACATCCTAATCGGATGGCCAGCCCTGAACCAGTTAGGAGTAGTAGTCTCCACTTTACATCTTGCGATGAAATTCTTCTCTGCGACTGGTCAGATTGTAGCGGTCAGGGCGGACCAGAAAACTGCCCAGGAGTGCTATGCCGAGAGCTTAAAAATTGAAAGAATAGAATTGAAGCCGCATGTTCTCTCCACCCTTAGTGCCTAAGTGAACAAGTCGAACTTGACCCCTGGATCGAAAAGTAGAGGACCGAGCCTACTGAGGATGTGTAGAAATTTTAGCTAAAGCAGCACCCCAATTAGTGCACCTGACTCGAACTTAATCTCTTGGAGGAAGTGTCGAGCAACATCGCTAATGCCCTAAGCGCTAACGTAGGCTTGTTTTCTTAGACAACAACGAACATGCCGGGGATTGATATAGGTTTCCATTGTCACAAGCTAGTCGTGTGCTCAGAAGCATGACTAGTCAATTAGAGAAAACAGAAACTCAGGGAAGAGAGAAGACAAGTAGTAGAGAAGGAAACAACCAAGTTGATAGAAGTGGGGTTCATCAGGGAAGTAGAGTGTCCAATATGGTTGGCTAATGTCATGCTGGTTAAGAAGGCGAATGGAAAGTGGAGAATGTGCACAAACTATACCAACCTTAATAAGGCTTGCCCAAAGGATGCCTACCTGCTGCCGAGCATCGACCAACTAGTTGATGGTGCCTCGGGTTACAAGCTACTGAGTTTCCTGGACATGTACTCAGGGTATGATCAAATACCCATGTTCCCTCTGGACAAAGAAAAGACCACCTTCATGAGAGACGGTTCCAATTACTATTACTTTGTAATATCGTTTGGACTAAAAAACAATAGAGTAACCTACTAGTGTTGATGGTTAAAGTGTTTGTGGGTCAAGTTGGCCTAAATTTGAAGGTGTATGTAAATGATATAGTGGTGAAGTCCGAAGATGCTAGCAAACATGCCGAGGACATGGAAGAAGTATTTAACGAAGTCAGGTGGTACAATATGAGGTTGAACCTCGAGAAGTGCATATTTGGGGTATAGGGGGGGAGGGAGTTCTTGGGCTTTATGTTGACTCACAAAGGATCAAAGCCAACCCTGACAAATATCAGGCTACCATTGAGATGAGGAGCCCCCAAGATATCAAGGAAGTCTAGAGGTTGATTGGAAGACTTGTCTCCCTTTCCCGATTTCTTCCTCGAGCGATCGAAAAAGCACGCCTATTCTTTAGGCTTTTAAAAGAAACCAAAAGCCTTTTAGTGGGACTAGGAGTGCAAGTTAGCATTCAAGGAGTTTAAGACTTTCCTAGAGTCTCCACCCATCCTAACTCGCCCTTTGCCTGAATAAGACCTACTCCTATACTTAGCCATCTTAGACCAAGCGATTTGTTCGGTCATCATATAAAAAGTGAAAGGCAAACAGGTCCCTATTTACTATATTAGCCATATATTACAAGGTATAGAGACTTAGTACCAGGTAATTGAAAAACTCGCTTTAGCATTGGTGATGGCAGCTCACAGACTTTGACCATATTTCCAAAGCCACCAAGTGGTGGTGAAGACCAACCACCCCATCTGGCAAGTGTTGAGAAAGCTGGAGCTAGTTGGGAGGATGATAGCTAGGTCGATAGAACTTTTCGAATTTGAACTCAAGTACGAAGCAAGAGGCCCCATAAAAGCTCAATGCCTTGCTAACTTCCTAGTGGAACTGACGTCACCAACTAAGCAAGTCTCCTGGTGGTGGACTTTGTATGTGGATCGGTCTTGAAACCAAAAGGGGAGCGGAGCTGGTGTCATCTTAGAGGGGCAAGGAGGAATGATGTTGGAACAATCCTTGAAATTCAATTTTTCGACCTTTAATAATTAGGCAGAATATAAAGCACTAATCGCAGGGTTCAAGTCAGCAGGGGAAGTCAAGGTCAATTAAGTCATTTGTAAAAGTGACTCCCAGTTGATAACCGGACAATTATCCGGCACTTTCTAGACCAAAGACGTTGTGGTACTAAGATACTATCATAGGGTGATCCAATTGATAGAGTAGCTAGAAGAATTCAAGACAGAGCATATTCCAAGAGAAGAAAACAAGAGGGTGGACCTCTTGTCCAAACTAGCAAGTACCAAGAGGCCAGGACAACATTGGATAGCTATACAAGAAACAATAGTAAGGCCGAATGTAGAAGAGGAGGTTTTGAGCATGGAAAAGGAAAGGTGGATGACCTCTATCTGGAAGTACCCTCACAACTGGTGAGCTACCTAAAGATAAAAATGTAGCAAGAACAATTTGGAGGAAGGCCAGCTACTATGTGGTGGAAGGGGAAGAATTATACAATAGGGGATTTCATACCCCGCTGCTTAAATGCCTAGACTTTGACCGGGCCAGATATGTCATGGATAAGATGCACCAGGGATTTGTGGCATGCACACTAGAGGATGTGCCATGGCAGCTTGTGCCATCTGAGCTTGGTGCTACTGGCCGACCATCAAGGCAGATTGCACCGATTATTCAAAGAAGTGCCAGAAGTGTCAAAGATTCGGAAATGTATCTCATATACCATCCGAGGAGCTGTACTCGATTATGTCACCTTGGTTTTTCACCACACAGGGATGGACACACTTGGACCCTTCCCCATCACCAAGGGCTAAGTGAAGTTCTTGTTGCTAGGAATCAAATACTTCACCAAATGGATAGAGGTTGAGCCTTTAGTTCGAATAACAACATCAAATGTGTAGAGGTTCGTATAGAGGAATATAATTTTTCGATACGGGATGCCATTCTCGATGGCAACGGATAATGGAAGGCAATTCGTAGACTGCTCACTCAAAGAATTCTACAAAGGGTTGGGAATTTGGCACCAAGTTACGTTTGTTGAACACCCACAGACCAATAGGCAGGCTGAGGCCACAAATAAGGTGATCCTTGGAGAATTGAGGAAGAGGGTAGGAAAAGCTAAGGGCAGCTGGCCCGGGGAGCTTCTAGAAATCCTTTAGGCATACCATTGCACGCCCCAGTCAATAATGCAGGGAACACCTTTCAGGTTGGTGTACAGTGGTGACACAATGCCTTTAGGCATACCCTGGAGAGATAGGTCACTGTGCCGACATAGTCTAGCCAGAAGCCATTCATCACCCCAGGCAACACAAGACAATGTCGAGATATATACCGTGTGCTATCAGTCTCCTAAGCGGTTGTCATGCCCGCGACCAACATGATCTCCTACCCGTTCTCCTATGCGGGGTCACGAGATCATATATGTTATTGCGGGCGGATTCTCAGATGGAGGTCTGTCAAACAATGTGAGGAAAAGGCATGCTAGAAAGGTAATGGTAACTTCTTCTGGGATTCGTACTAGTGGTAACCCTGCGAAGAAGAGGGCCCCGCCCTTGACTTTTGATTATTCGGATTATGTCGACGTTATGCCAAACCACGATGATCCTCTAGTGGTGAATGCTTTAATGACGAACAAAGAGGTCCATAGGCTACTGGTGGACATCAACAGCTTTGCCAATGTTATGTTCTACGAGCTTTTCCAAAAGTTGAAAATACCAGATTCTAAGTTGATGTTGTATAACGAGGACCTGATAGGATTCTCTGGACATCAGATAACGCTAGTAGCGTACACAAAGCTCCACGTGACTTTTGGGAAACCGCCATGCATGAAAACCATAACCACACGGTTCATAGTTGTGGACGCTAAGTCCTTGTATAATGCAATCTTGGGCAGAGCAAAGTTGAAAGCATTGGGGGCCGTTATCTCGGTCTCGCATTTGGTTATGAAGTTCGTCGGTGATAACATAGAGGTAGTCACCTTTCGGGGTGACCAAAGGAAAGCTAAGGAGTGCTACAAGGAGCCTCTTAAAGTCAGTCCCAATCCCGACATAGAATACTAGCCCAATCCCAGAAGAGGCGAAGTGCTCCTAATAGAACTAGATTGCTGGGATGAAATAAAGAAAGACACCTGGGTACCTTGTCCGAAGCCAGAAGAAGAATGCATCCCGGTTCAGATCGGAAAGGAGAAGGATCAGGTTGTGAAAATTGGAGCCAACCTAGATGAAAAAATGAAGCAGAATCTATCGACGCTAATGAAGAATAATGCCAACTTCTTCGCGTGGAAGCTGGCAGATATGCCCAGGATAGATCCCAATCTCTTTTGCCACCAGTTAGAGGTTGATCCATTCGTGAAATCAGTATGCCAGAGAAGGAGAAAGATGGCTCCTGAGCCCTTACAAGAGATTGATAGACATGTGGAGGAGCTGCTGAAAGCTGGATTCATTCGAGAAGTAAAGTATACCACCTGGCTAGCCAACGTAGTGCTTGGGAAGAAGCAGAATGGGAAGTGGAGAATGTGTGTTGATTACACTGACCTAAACAAGCACTGCCCGAAGGATTCATACCCTCTACCCGACATCGACAAGCTAATTGACGGTTCATCCAATTTTCATTATCTATCTTTCATGGATGCTTACTCCAGATACAATCAGATTCCTCTTTACTCGAGCAATCAGGAGAACATGGCTTTTATGACTGAGAAGGCCAATTATTGTTATAAGGTGATGTCCTTCGGGTTAAAGAACGTTGGGGCTACATATCAGAGAATGATGAACAAGGTGTTTGAGGCACAGATAGGGCAGAATCTAGAAGTATATGTTGATGATATGATCTTGAAAAGTGCCACCTCTTTAGCACATCTTCAGGACTTAGAAGAAACTTTCGCCCAGTTGGAAAATTTTAATATAAGGCTAAACCCCAACAAGTATGCATTTGGCATCTTGGCTGGAAATTTTTTGGGATATATGCTATCTGAGAGGGGGATTGAGTTAAACCTGGAGAAGTGTTGGGCTATACGCCAGATGAAAAGCCCTTAAAGTGTAAAGGTAGTGTAGAAATTAATAGGGTGCCTGGCCGTGTTGACGAGATTTATAGCCAGATCGACGCAGAATGGTCTCCCCATTTTCCAGCTTTTAAAGAAAGGCAAACCTTTTGAATGGACCAATGATTGTGAAGCTGCATTCATTAGGTTGAAAGAGAATTTATCCTTTCCCCCTTGCTCACTGAACCCGAGATAGGTGAAGTGTTATAGCTATACTTAGCCGTAGTCGATGAAGCTGTGAGCGCCGTGCTAGTACGAGAAACACCGGAAGGGCAAAGGCCAATCTATTTTGTAAGTAGAGCTCTCCAAGGAGCTGAACCGAGGTGTCCAAAAATGGAGAAGGTAGTGGTTGGCCTGGTAATGGCGGCGAGAAGGTTAAGGCCATACTTCTAGTCACATCAAGTTATAGTATGGATGGATCAACTAATCCGGCACATTCTACACAAGCCTAAGCTAGCAGGGAGGATGACGACCTGGGCCATAAAATTATCAGAATATGGGATTTAGTATGAGCCAAGGTAGGCGCTGAAAGCCCAAGCGCTAGCTGACTTCATAGCAAAATTGACTCTGATAGAGTCCCCATCCAGAGATTTGACTTAGACCCTTTTTGTAGATGGGTCATCCAATGAGAAGGGAAGCAGAGCCGACATACTATTGGAAGCTGTGGACGGCGTTGGGTTGGAACATCCGTTAACTTTTATGTTTCCTACCTCCAACAACCAAGCAGAATACGAAGCATGTATAGTCGGGCTCATTATGGCAACCGACATTGGTGTCATGTCATTGCGCATATATAGCGATTCTTAACTGATGATCTCTTATATTAATGGGGCCTATCAAGCCAAAGAGCTGATATTGCAGAAGTATTTGGAAAAAGTTAAGATTCTTATGGGAAAGTTTGATAATATAGACTTTGTTTACATTCCCTAGGAGAAGAATGTCAGGGCGAATATTTTGTTGAAGTTGGCTAGTACGAAATCTTCCGGCAATAATAGAACGTTCATTCAACAGACAATCCACGAACCTAATCTCGTGTTGGCTATTGATGTAGAGTAGATTGGATGTCCTCTATTATTAGCTATCTAAATAAGGGCGTCATCCCGGAAGCTAAAAAGGAAGCAAGGAGGTTGGAGCGGTCCGCGGCTCATTTTTGCATAGTAAACGATAAACTATACCGATGCGGCTTGTCACAACCGTTGCTAAGATGTTTGGGAAAGTGGGAGTCTGAATATGTGATGGCCGAGATACACGAGGGATGCTGTGGCCAACACTTAGGAGGTAGAGCATTGGTTAAGAAGATACTCAGAGTTGGCTATTATTGGCTGACGCTAGAAAATGACACCATGGAATTGCTAAAACGTGTGATAAATGCCAAAAAAGCCCTGACATTCATTTGGCCCCTCAGAAGACTTGAGCACGATTACTTCTCCATGGCCTTTCATGTGGTGGGGTATTAATATACTCAGCCCCTTTCCCAAAGCTCCCTGCTAGGTTAAATATTTGGTGGTAGCAATTGACTACTTCACTAAGTGGATCGAGGCAGAAGCATTAGCCACTATCATGGCAAGGAACATAGAGAACTTCGTATTTCGACAGATTATTTGCAGGTTCGAAATATCGGATGTCCTAGGGTCAAACAACGACACTCAATTTACAGATAAAAGCTTCAAGGAGTTCCTGGCGGGATTGAAAATCAAGCAGCATTTCACATCGGTTGAACACCCCCAAACAAATGGACAGGCAGAGGTAGCAAACAGAGTCATCCTCAGAGGGCTTAGACGACATCTAGATGAAGCGAAAGGGTGTTGGGTTGAGCAACTACTACACGTCCTATAGGCATACCACACAACCCCTTATTCTTCCACTAGAGAGTCTCATTTCTGCCTTACTTACGGCGTGGAGGCAATGATCTTGGTAAAGATTAGAGAGCCAACATGGAGAGTGGCTAACCTGAGGCTAGAAGATAATGATGGATGGCTACATTCAGAGTTGGACATAGCGGAAGAAAGGAGGCAGGTGGTCGCCATAAGAGAAGCAGCTTTAAAAAGATAGGTCATGGCGAGATACAATAAGAAGGTCGTGCACCGCTCATTCGAGCCCAGTGATCTGGTCTTGAGGCGTGCCGACATAGGAGGAAGAAATTCCAGACAAGGAAAACTCGCCGAGAAATGGGAAGGCCCGTACTGGGTTACCTTAAAAATTGGAACAGGCGCTTACACCTTAGAGAAGCTACCCGGGATTGTCATCTCGCAGACGTGGAATGCAGGCAACCTCAGACGATACTACAGTTGAGGCGTGGTTGGTAACGTTAGTTTTTATTTCCTAGTCATTTTAAGTCTGTGGTATAGTTAGACAGAATCGCATACTATAACTTGTGGCTTTTGTAATACTTTTTGTCCTATGTGATTAATAAAATGAGAAGTTTGCTTGCCATACAAAGCTAAGTACAGGGGTGAACGAATGGAAAAAAGATAAAGATTGCGAACTACCCCGTGTATGTGGATTCGCTCTAGCTGAGGTAGGAAGATCGCTAAAGAAGATGAAGATTGAAGACTACCCCGTGTACGTGGATTCGCTCTACTTGGGTAGGAAGATCACTAAAGAAGGTGAAGATTACGAACTACCCCATGTATGTGGATTCGCTCCAGCCGGGGTAGGAAGATCGCTAAAGATGAAGAATGTGAACTACCTCATGTAGGTGGATTCGCTTTAGCCGGGGTAAGAAGATCGCTAAAGAAGGTGAAGATTGCGAACTACCCTGTGTACGTGGATTCGCTCTAATCGGGGTAAGAAGATTGCTAAAGAAGATGAAGATTGCATATTACCCCGTATACATGGATTCGCTTTAGCTGGGTTTAGGAAGATTGCTAAAGAAGGTAAAGATTGTGAAGTACCTCGTATACGTGGATTCGCCCCAGCTGGGGTAGGAAGATCGCTAAAGATGAAGATTGCAAACTATCCCGTGTACGTGGATTCGCTCCAGCCGAGGTAGGAAGATCGCTAAAAATGAATATAAAGACAAAGGTAGAAATCGAGAAGCGCATAAAGATAAAGGCAAACAAACATAAGCGTTCAACGAAAGCGCAAAGAAAAGAAGCGAACAAACACGAAAGTGTTTAGCAAAGACGCGGAAAGCAAAGAATATATATTAGGTTGTACCAAACAAGGAGATGTTGAAAGAAAGCATCGAAACTTGTCATTTATATTCAATGCATTAACATATGTACATAATCTGAAGAAAACATAAACAAAAAATTACAAAATAAACCAGCATCCTGGCCCTTTAACCTCCGACGTTGGCAGCATCTTCAGGAACACCGGTATCTCTGAGTTTAGGATCATCACCTAAGATCACCACCTCGGTGGAAGGTGGGATAGGTGGCGTCACCTGCAGGGTCGAAATAAAGTTGTCTGCAAGATTTGTTGCGATATCTTGCTTATCTGCTGGAGGCTCGTAATCAACCCCGACACCCTAATGCTCTCCATCGGCTTCATCTTCCTCGATGTCATCTTCAGTGTCAAAATTAGTTATTGGAACTGCGGGATTCGCTAGCATCATTTCACCATTCACATTTGCGTGCCAAATGCTGTCAATCACCTTGCAATCTGGTCGGGCGCACACAAGGTCCATATTCCTCTAAAGGAGGAAATGCACTTGCTCCACAGTGTTCCCGCAGGAGAGCTGGACGAGCTCGATCTAGTGTTAGCGCATTATTTGGGTCTTTTCTTGAGAAGTTGCCATGCTGGATTCCAACTATCGCACCATAGCTTGCAAATCTTTGACTTTGCTTCCTGAAGCTTGGAGCTAAGAGGATAAATCTAAATCCAACTCAATATACTTAGCATTGGCAGCAGACAACTTCATCTGAAGATCCGCTTCAACCTTGGCCAACCGCAATTTTTCAGTTTTCTCTTCCACCAACTGCCCCTTTAGCGATTGCACCTCCTCCTCCAGCTCGACGATCCTTCAACTGCATTCTTCTTTTTGCCAAGCATGCCCCTTCCTCAGCTTGCTTCGGCCGAGATATTACCACATCCTTCTCCGTTAGGATATCCAAGGGGTTTTAACTGCTGAACGCCTCCTTCATCAGCAAGTACTGTGAATAGCCATGGAACATATGGCTGAAGAGGGAGCCTAGTCCATCAAGCCCATCCCATATAGCACCTAGTTCCCCCCTCATTGAGCTCACTTCGCCAGAAATTTTATCTTCAAAGATTGCCGCCTTTCTAGATAAAATGTGCTCATCAGCTAACTCCACCATCGAAAGAAAGGGCTGATCATCCCGATGCCTCCTTACAAGTGGCGCCTTCTTTGGTGCAACATCGATCAATGCCCTCTTCCTAGAGGCGATGTCAGCCGGAGCGGCATCGATATGCACCTTTCTAGAGACCCCGGCTAGCAGGCCAACCTCGAAAAGTGCAACCTCAATGGAAGCTGGCATTGTTGATATAGGCGCATCTTATGACACCCATTCACATTGAACACAACCCATACTTATTTACTTATTTAAAAATGCGAGTAAAATTTTTCTTTGCTTTTAATAATAGAAAATTTATAAATTTAATAGAATTTGAAAACGACAATAAAAAAATAAAACCTGTATGTATTTATCGTGGAGCAGTATATCACGATTTCATAATCAGAAAAATAAATGAAATATAGGGAGATTGAAATATACATAAAATTAGTTACTACTTATTCCCAGTAAATCAAAAAGATCCTAGTCAGAGCAGTGTCCATCTACCCTACCCCATAAAATAACAAACTATCAGAGTAGCCTTATAGGTCTTCATCAATAGCGTGGTCTTCATTAACTGCGATCAATCATGCATAAAAGAAAAAGTAATGGAGTGAGGTGATTTGTTCTAATATCACTTTTACATATATGGTAGGAATTCTACCACACAATACAGATAAAACATAGTTGACAATAAAAGGGGAACATAAAGTTTATTCTATGTTATACAATCATTGAATCAGTATGGATCCATACTTTTCATTAGTGGGTAATAATTCTTAACAGAACCTGGGAAGTGACTGGGAGTACATATACCTCTCTCAACACCATCACATGGTACACTCCTCGTCATCATTGAGGAACAAAATAACAATTTAGGATATTCATTTATAGAGGTATACTCTCAAACTAATCCTGGAATGCTGAGCAGTTGTCGGGGTTATCGAGTTTGGTCAGGCGAATATTCTGGCTCAAGGGCGTTACCCTGGCCATTGGGACCTTCACCACTCAATGCCTACCCCCAAGACCTCCGTAAGTGGGTCCCTACCTTTCATTCCTCAACGTACCAAACTGTAGCTTCCCTAGCAGGGTGCCATGCCACCGCATGTCACTTGCTTTACATTACTCACTAAACTATCAATTCCTAACTTTTCAAGCAGAGGTTTTCCTGGTCTCAATTAATTTGAGCACCAGTACAATCAACATTTCTGCCTTATTTTGTAGAAATTACACAATATCAAAATTTTAACAAAATAACAATTTAGTAATTATATAAAATTTTAGTAGAATAATGACATAGTAATTATAATTTAATTACTAAAATTTTGGCAGAATAACAACTAGATAAATACATTTTAATTTTCTAAATTTGAGTAGAGTAACAGCTTAGCAAGTGCATTTTAATTTTCTAAAATTGAACAGAGTAACAACTTAGCAAGTATAATTTAATAATTTAAATTTGAGCAGAGTAACAATTTAGTAATTATGTTTTAATAATCTAAATTTGGGCAAAGTAACAACTTAGCAAAAATTAAAGTTTAACATTAAACAATAATAACACTAATAAAACTTAAGCCTAAATGGGTTTAGGGGAAAACCCTTCCTACTAACATGCAAAGTGACAGTAATTTAGAACCAATCCCACTCCCTCCATTACCTCTAAGGTGGTTGATGAAAAGGATGAAATTGTTGGTGCAAAACTTCTAGGAGGAGAAATTCTACTAGTTGAAAATTAGCAAAATTTTAATATAAAAACTAAAGAAGAAGAGTTTCTAGAGAGAGAAGATTTTAGAGAGAGAGGCTCTCTAGCTTATGGAGGAGAAAAATGGTGAAAATATTGTCCATGGATGGTGGTATTTATAGAGGAAGAAGGGGCTTAGGTGTCCCACTATTTACATCATCCATTATGTCATTATTATGTCATAAATCTAATTTTTATTTATTTTTAATCCAATTTAGGGACACATACACCATTTAGGGTGGTGAATCAGCTATTCCTAGGTTGGGGACGTGCTCCCTCAGCTGTCCAACTTCTAGATGTTAATTTCATTTGCGGGTAAATTAACCGGTACCGATAAAATCGCCTAAACTTGAAAAAATTGACTTTTAATATCAAAAAAATTCAATTAAATGTAAAACTGGAAAAATACATTATTTATCATCAAAAATAAATTTCTAATAATTAATTTTAATTTTTATTAATTTATTTCAAATTTTATCTATTTATTTTGTATTTTGAAGCTAAAAAATCATAATAAATCAATTTTAATTCAATAAATACCAAAATTTTTATGAAAATTATAAAATTTAATATTTCACCTATAAATAAACTGAAATTATCATTTTTACCTTTTTTGGATGTCAAACCAATGCTGGCTGGCTTATAGGACACTTAGGGGCATTTTGGTCATTTTACACAGGAACTCCAAAAAATTTCCAGAAAATTTCCAAAATTATATTTTAATATATATGACATGATTCAAAGCTCAAATTTACATTTTAATGTCAATTGAATCTTTTTCTCATGTTAGCCTTAATATTGAGAAAGATGGACAAAATCGTCATTTTCTAATTTCTCCGAGCTTCGGGTCGAAAAAATTATTAAAAATTATGACTAGATAGCTCTTGAAATTTTGAACATGATGATGGGAATCAAAATTTTGAGATTCTCTTCCAATTTTTCAGAATTAACTAGTCAATTATTAGAATACTTGTTGAAAAGCTGAAATAAGAGTGTTATATTTTTCACTATTTCTCTTTCAAAATAAAATATTTATAATTAAAATATACCTAATATAAATTTTTCAAAATACTTTGAAGTCAAAAAGTCTCTGGTTTGCTCTCGCAGTCAACTAGGGATATTTTGGTCATTTCACAAAAATTGTCTTAATAAATTTTTGAAAGATTTCTAAAATTATTATTCATTATTCTAAGCACATAAATGACTTAAAAACAAATTTTAGATACTTCTATCTATTTTTATCTATTTTCTTAATTATCTAGTCCTTTTAGGGGCAAAATAGTCATTGTACCCTTTTCCAAAAATAGGGGTGTTACACATCCCGGTTCTCGGCCTCCCTGATCACTGTACCCTTTGCCGCTGCAAGGACTAGGGGAGGAAGCGCCTGTGTTTTCTCCACCGCCTTAACTTTCCCTTTGGCCCTCCTTAGTTCTTTGGATTTAGGCGCCTTATCTTGCTGGAGGGCCAAGGCGAAGTCGGCCATCTTCGATTTCACCATCGCATCTACTAGAAAACATGAACCTGGTCAAGTTATACACAAAATATGAAGACAATGAAAAATAAACATGTAAAAAGTTTATATAAACAAACCAAAATATTGGTGGTATTCAACAGGGGTAGTGCCAATTAACCACTAGCAGGGGATGTGATCCTACAGGTTTTTTTATCATGGCAGAAAAATAGTCCCGGGCTCGAGCTTCTTCCGGGGTCAGGTCATCATTTTGGACCAAAATTTTTCCATGATCCAAGTAATAATGGTCGTACGACCAGTACAACGGGAAGCGGGGCTCAACAACATTCTCCCCCGCATTGCGGACCATAAATAATACTTCCCAGCTCTCTGCATGGGGGTGCAAAAAGAAGAATTTGTCCTTGTAGTCCTTGTAAGAATCCTGGAAGGGTTTAAGTAATGCCCGACCCCGGACACTTCAAAATGAGACAGAGGAGGACTTATTATCATAAGTTTGGCAGATGGGGGTAAAGTAGTATAGAAATAAATTCCGGCTATCGACAACTCCCTCCTGGCTGCACAGACTCTCGAATGCCACCATGAACCCCCAAGAATTGGGATGAAGTTGTGAAGGTGCAACACTCAGAAAGTTTAGGAGTGACACTCAGAAAGTTTAGGAGCGACACTTGGAACTTCGTCAGTGGCAGCCTAATCCCGAAGTACTCAAATAATGTTAAGTACATGGGTAGGAAATCAGGGTATAAATATTCAGCCGCTGTCGCCTCGGCCTCATCAAGATGGGTCCTTATGTTTTCTTTCCAACCTTGCGAACATATACGACCATCATCCCTAGGGGCAACCACGTCAAACGTCATCTCAGCACCACCCCAGCTCTGCTCAAGGCGACCTACCAAGGCATCTAAGGTCGCTTGGTTGAAGCACGACCGAGTGCCGGCCATCTCCTTGTCAACCCAGTCAATGTTTAGGCCGGCCGTGTCGTGGAATGCGGTAGGAGTAGTCTCCACGGTCTTGACAGTTTTTCCCATTTCCCCGTCAAAAATAATGGTAAAAGAGTCAGAAGAGGCCGACTAAGGCTTTAACTACGACCTAACCCCGACGCTTGGTTGTGCTGACCTTTTAACCCTGGAAATATTGCTCTGCCCGGAAGGGATCCTCATTAAGTCTGAGTATTACACTTAGGCCTTGGCATACTCTAATACCTCGTCTAGGCCGTATGGCATCCCTATGGCCTTTAAGTGGCTCCGGCACTTCTCCAAGACCTCAAGACAAATTACGATTTCAAGCGGTGAGGGTTGTTTTGGGTCGGTTGTCATGGGGTGCTCATCAATCCTTCTTCCGGACCCTCGTTTATCCAACCCACCTCGGACCGCTACCCCCCTACGTGTAGCTGCGAGACTAGCCGAAGAATTGATGCCACCCGCGACACCCTCCGGGCCACAACGACTGGTATGGTGGGACAAAGGCACCACTGCAGACTAAAAGAGTTAGTTAGTGGCGAAACCCCTTGGGTGGCTTCCATGACCGCCCCGAGTGGAAGACGAAACATCGCATCTACGCGGGTCCATCTTCAACCAAACAAAAAACACAATACAGTTGAATGCTTAAAGAAAAGACAAGAAAAAGAATGTCACCTTAGTATATAAAGCTGTTGGTAATCAAGAATAATGGAGGTAGAATAGTAGGCTTCACGTCCTTCACTGGAGGAAAAAACTTCAGAAGCGAAAGGTACTCCCACAAAGAAAAAGAAACAAAATCTTAACAGCAGAATAAAGGTAAGCGTACCAAACTGTGTGAGAGTCTACGCCCTTTTTATATTACAGGCCCATATCAGGGCCAGAATTTTCAAAAGACAACCGCCAAATCTCGTAGAATTCGAAGTGCTAAAGAGTTTAAGATATCGAGTCATTACGCATTTAATGCACTTCGGCTATCCAAAAAATATGGTGCAGTTGTCTGATAATTGGAAAGACTTAAACCTTTCGATTCCAAAGTCGGTAAGCCTTTCCCAGCAGAAAGCCTTATTGGCTTAGGGGCAACACCATCCCAAACCCTCTTTCAGGCTCTTAAGCCAATGATGCCTGTTCCAAGCATCACCAGCTTGAGGGCAATTGTTATGGAGCAGACTTAGACTTCTAAGCCGACGATGCTTCTTTGAGCATTATCGACTTGGGGGCAACTGTTCTGGAGGTCACTTGGACCCACAATCTAAGTCGGCTCCCACATTACCTATCCCGGCTAGCATAGCCTTGGTTATCCTGGCTCATAAACCCCTGCTATCCCGGATCGACTCTACCTCTATCCCAGCACAACATGGGAAGTGCCTAATAGCAAGGAACGCGTGTAGTTAGACACCCAAACGCACGCTGCCACGTGGCACTCAGCTCTAACAAAATTTCCTTCCAAAACACACTATATAAAAGACTCCACACCCATTAGGTACACACATTCTCTTTGATATTCACTCACATTTGGATCCATACTAACTTAAGCATCGGAGTCCTTGCACGTGCCACCACCGAAGATGCCAACGCTCACTGGAGACATATTCTCGTGTTCACCACACAACAGTAAGTAAGTGGACTGCATAACATAAGTGGGAAGGGCTTGAATCACTGACTTTGCTAATTTGGGTCACCTTATCCATAATGAATTGGAAAGTACTCCTTTAGGCACATTTATGGACACTGCAAGGATGACAAGAAATAGCTGTGAAATTTTAAAGTCAGCTAAAAACTAACGCAAATAGAGTCGGCCTAACTGGCTCAAAACTTTTATTTTTGTTATTTTTTTTTCTTTGAATTATTTCCAATTATGTTGGCCAAACCGACTCTTCCTGTTAATTTAGTTTCATTTTTAATTTTTTTATTAAATTGGTTGGAAAGCCAACGCTTGCTTTTAATTTAATTTCATTTTTGTAATTTTTTTCATTTTATGTGTCGGACTAGCCGACGTTATGTAAATATATTTATTTAATTTTATTTTTGCCAGGAGCGTCGGGTAAGTCGACTCTTCTATCCTCTATCTTTATTTAAGAAAACAAACCCCCTCCTTAGCCACGGGTCAGCTTTTTGGGTAAAAATTTCCAGCTCAAACTCCCCTTTCTCTCTTTTTTTTGTCATTTTTTTTTTCTTTTTGGAATTTTTCATGCCTCCACCTTCACCAATTTTTTCTCCCTCACCTAAAATAATCTCATTCTCCTGCTTCCACTTTCATGCCTCCGCCCTCTACCTCCTCCTCAACCACCCTTCCTCCGCCCTCCACCCTTGCCCCCACTCTCCACAGGCTCTTCACCGTTCTTCTTCTCCTTACCAATAAAACACCACCTTTCCCTTTCCACTTTCTGATCCTTCTTACACTCTTTTCTCCCGTTTTTGGAAAAATAATGCGATTAAAATGTTTCTCATCTTAAGAAAACTCCACTTTGACTCAATCCTTCTTACACACTTCTCGTGCGTGTCAAAACCCGCTGGTTTGAGCACTATTGGAGATCTGCCATCGCTGCCGCCGGCCACCATGACGAGGTAAATTGTTCTTTCCCATTCCTTTTTTTTTTTTTTTTCTCATTTTTCCTTTTCTTATAAGTTGCTCTTTTTCTGTCTTTTCAATTCTGCTAGAGCAGCAGAGACAAGTTGTGTAACGGGAAAGAGAACCAGGTGTTCATTGTTGGTATATGTTTTGCCTGAATTAAATGTTTAAGCAGTAATTTCAAAATGATTAAAATGAGGAAAGCAAATATAATTTGTGTACTTTGTTTTATTATCCTATAGTTCTCCTAGCTTCTCCCTCTCATTTCCTATCTCACGTGGGTAAAATGCTAATAGACGCGAGGGAATTGTGTTTCTTTGCAAATCAGAGTCATTTAATATCACACTGGCGAGACCTTCATTGGTGTTTAACACAAAAAAAAGTCATTCTTTCACTGTTTACATATTTGTTTCCTCTCATTTTATTTCCTATTGTTGCAGAAAATTGTTGATTCAATTGAACAACAACCTGCTACGGAAGTGGTTCTTGGTGAGCATGTCTTTCTCACTGTGGGGGACTATTGTCCTACTAGGAAATTTGACTATTTTTTTTTTTTAAGAAAAGAACTTCATTTCATAAATATATATGATCACACCCACTGTTACTGTAACTTGAGAGGAAAAATATCATGTTTTTGCACACATTTTACTCTTTCCTTTTCTTTGGACAGAACACAAAGAAAAAGAAAGAGAGGATTTGAGATTTTTGGTTTTGTTGTGGTTTTCTGTAGTGTTTATTTATACTTATTGTACACCCTTTATTCCTTTCTTTTCTTTGTATTTTTCGTTGACATAGCCCCCTTAGAATATTAGTATTTTTTTTAACTAGATAAAAAATCTTGGATTTATTGGTGTATGGGGGTTACGATTTTTACTTTCTTAGACTTAGAGTTTGTCAAAATGAAAAAACATTTTTGACTTTTTCTAAACTGCTCAATCAGTGACTCAATGGTCCTGCAAACATGTCCAATTGATGCTTATATTATATATAGATCTGAATTATACCTTTATATAGATGCTACTATATATATTCCTTAGGAATCCTTTCTATCCTTATCTGTGTATATAGTCTTAATAGATTATATTAGATTATGTTTCTTTTGACATTTTAAATAGTTTGGTGATAAATAGCACACCTACAAAGTGGAAACGAGTGTATGGGGGGTTTGCAAATTTGCATGGAGGGGTCCTCTTTCTTAAGTAAATAAAGTTAAGGGAAAAAAACAAGTGGGGTTGGGATAGAAGAAACAAAAATGTCCATGTACTTTTTTGTAGAACGAAGTAGCCATTAGGTTGTAATAGGTCGCGCTTTCTCATTCTTTAGTGGTCCAAAAGGGTAGCCAAAATTGACCTCAAAAGCAACCTCATTAGATGGAAAAAATAAAAAAGGTCCTTCTTTCTCTTGAAAATATCAACAAAGCACATTGTCTTTTCTACAAAGGAGATAGCTGACTGACCTATTAATCACTGAAATTAGAATTATGGTTGAGAGGGCTATTAAATGTGAGTTTGGTCTTTTTACATCTTTAATCATCATATAAGTATGGTCTTTGTACCTACATTTATACCCTATTTAACACTTCCTTTATAATTTTGCAGTTTCACTAATGCCTTGAGTGTACTAGCTGCAAATGATATAATTCAAGAAACTGATGGAAAGATTAAAGTCTCTTCATTCGGAGGGGATTCGAATATGAGAAAGTATTGTAGAAATAGTTGAGAAAGGTATGTGCACTGCCAAAGGTTTGATCTTTTTTCTTTATGAATTTTTTGAGTCAATTGAATAATTAATTTAGTTGTGTGTGTGTGTTTGAGGTTTTCGAAATAAGATATTATGATGCTTTTCTTATAAACTATGTGTTTTAAACTTTCTTTGCTGCTAACAACAATTTTTTTAAAGCTTTTTAAGAGCAAGAAGTGATAACAGTGTGCATCCATTTGTCTTACCATAGTAGCAATCATATTAACAGAACTGGAGGGAAATAGTTTCGCTAATGTGCACAAATTTGATTTCAATATCATTTGCAGCTTTGTTAGCTTTGCTACTTTCTCCTTTCTTTCCCTGCGTAATATTTTATGTCCTTTTACAAACCACATGTTGCGTGGTTCAAACAAAGGTGTAAAATAGAGAATGGCTGGAAGAACAACTTAAAATGTAATGTTATGTAGAATCTTGATATTGATAATAGATCACCTTTTTTTTTCAACAGGATCTTTACAGAAGCATGTTAAGAGGTGGAAATTCTATGCAAATGCAATAATTGTTTGGGGTTTTACAATCAGAAGCAGAATGCATTTCTACTCGACAAGGAAGACTCAATTGCAAAGTATAAGCAAATGACCAAGCAAAAGAAAGAAGAAAAATTACAGCAACAAGAATGTGCTGAGTTAAGTTTTTTTAATAAACTTGGACATGTAGAGAAAGTGGAGATCTTGAAAGGCATTGAAGAGATGAAGGATGAGCTTCGTGCTGTCTTGGTATGTTCCTAGACATAGCATAGATTTCTTATATCATTTTTGGTCACTAGTATCACTTATTCAGAATGGTAGGAAGGTAACACCAGTTTTATAGGCAAAATGAGACGAGTGGATGGCCTTGTTTAGTTTCTTGTTGTGGTTGATTATATGTTATATTTTGTGACAGGAGACTACAGATTCGTCAAAGCAGTTACTGTTGCTAATGTCGCCTAGTTTTTTTATGATGTTAAGAATAAGTGTCGCTGTGTATATTGAGTTTTTGTTGTCTTGGCGGTTCGAGGACTTGTTGGTCAAAACTTTCAAATTGTTGAGAGTTTATTGGCATTGTCTGATGTTCTAAACTCAAAAGTTTACATGCTTTATGATATTTATATGACAATGCTCTGTCATGTTCCAGTTGGAGCTTTATTAAAAAAAAAAAAACTTAGAGTCAACTTAGCTGACTCTAAATAAAAAATGATTAAAAAATTAACAATAGAGTTGGTTATGCCGACACTAAGTGAAATGATTTTTTTTTAAAAAAATAATGTAGAGTCAGCCGAGCAGACTCTATATAAAACAAATTTAATTTAAAATAAATAAATTGTAAGTGACGGCTTTTCATAAGCGACGGTTTAAGAGTCGGTTTAGCCAACTCTAAATAGTGTCGACTTCTATTAACTGACGCAAGCATATTAGTTGAGTGTTTTAGTGTTAACGTCAACTCCGACGAATGTCCGACGCTAAAACACTAAATTGCGTCAGCTTTTTTAAGTTAGAGTTGGCTTTTGGTTGACTCTAATTAGCTATTCTATTGTAGTGGGAGAATGGGAACACCTAAATACTTTCCCAAATTTTTAGTCCATTGGATTCCAAAAGTATCACTTAATTGTTTTCTCAAGGTTCATCCCATATTGTGTGGAAAGAATGCCCAAGACTTTTCTAGACTCACTTTTTGACCAGAACTCCTACAAAACAAATTCAAAATAGTTTAAATAATATTAATCTGATCCATCATGGCCTTTGCAAAAAGAATAAGGTCATCTACAAAGGTGAGGTGAAAAATAAGAGGGCCACCCCTGCTTAACCAAATGGGCCTCCACACCCCTAATCCATCACAAAAGATATCAGTTGGAATAATCTCTCTATACAAAGAACAAAGAGATAAAGGGAGATAGGATCCTTTTACCGGATACTTGTGGAAGGCTTAAACTCATCTAAGGCTTTTCCATTCCAAAGAAATCCCACAGAAACATAAGAGATGCATTGCCAAATAAGATTAATAAACTTTGTAGGAAAACCAATATCCTTTAGCATCTCTTTCACAAAACTCCATTTAAGTTTATCATAGGTTTTCTCTAAATCAATTTTAATTGCCATCCAACTCGTAGCACCCCCTTTCCTCCGTATAGAATTAAAAACTTCTTAGGCCACAAAGATGTTATACCCATTTTGACGGTGAGGGACAAAGCTAGATTGACAAGGACCCACCAACCGTCCCATCAACAACCTTATCCTTTGAGCCATAATTTTAGTAACCACCTTATAGACAACATTACATAAACTAATGGGACGAAAGTCTTTCACCAACTTCACCTCCTCAATCTTGGGAACCAAAGTGATAAAGGTTTTGTTAATCTCGTCAATACAACTTGGCTCCTCAAATATTCCTTGAACAAGAGCACAAACAACTTTCCTTACACCTTCCATTGATTTTGAAAGAAAAGAGCTTGAAAACCATCTAATCTTGGCACCTTACAACTTCATATATGAGCCACAACATGAAAAATCCCTTTTCTAGTAACATGCCTATCCAATTCAACTCTCCAATCATTCTAGAGCTTTGGAAAGGAATTAGATAGCTCAAAAGGATGGTAAAAACTATAGTCTAGATACAGCTTCTTGTAGAAACCTAACACCATCTCCTCCAACAACCTAAGATCACTCATCCAATTATTATTATCATCCATGAACATCTCTACCTTATTCTTCCTTTTCCTAATGGTTGTCACACCATGAAAATAATTGGTATTGCAATCCCTATACTCAAGCCATTTAGCAGTAGAATTCTGGAACCAAAAGATCTCATCCTCAGCAAGCATCTATTCGTAATCCTTCCAAATCTGCTTATATTGAATATCTAACATGTTGTCATAAGAAATCCTTCTTTATTGATCTAATTGATCAAGCTTCCTCATAAGAGAATTTTTCTTCTTACGGATGCAACCAAAAACATCTCCATTTCAACTCTTCAAATCATTAGTAATCTCAGCAATCTTACCATTCCAAGACAAAGAACTGCTACCTCTCCTCCAATAGTTACTAATGAAAGAAGGAAAATTTATGCGAGTCACCCAAGCTACCTCAAATCTAAAATGTCTCTTATGTTGGTTTGTGGGCACTTGTTTCTCCAATCTAAGCAACAAAGGACGATGATCAAATTTGAGCCATCCCATATGAATAACAATAGCCTCTGAAAACCTAAATCTCTAGGCTAGATTAATCAAACAACTATCCAATCTAACCCCTAATCAACCATTCTTCCACGTCACCATATCCCCCTGAAAGCCCATGTTAATTAGCCTACCTTCCTGAAGAATACTTCTGAAGACCTCTATGTCCCTATGGAAATGATTTTGACTGCCTCCAATTCTTTCATGGTAAGCAAGAGTCAGTTAAAATCACCCATTAAAGCCACTCACCTAAGACTGTCCCTACAATCTCTTTTAAGTCCTCACAAAGCACTTGTTGCCGCACCTACTGAAGGGAATAATATATCACTGTCAAAAACCAAGGTCTTTGATTACTCCACTAAACCTTCATTAATAATAATGGCATAACCAAGTAACATGAACTAGATTGTACAGCAACAAAGATAGTGGAGACAAGAAGTCACCATGGGTAGATCATGATTCTTACAAGTTAATTGTTTGTGTAAACTAACTTAAGATTTGCTTTCTTTGATGACAATAAACTTCTTGAATTCCCTAAAGCACAAAGTAATTGGAAAGACACTAGAACTTTGGAGAATCAAATGCTACTTATTTCCTTTAAGCAACGCTTCCATAATCTATTGCAACCAATTACAGGCCCTGAAAAACAAATTTTTTGGCACATTAGCTTAACTTATTCTTAACTGTTGAAAACAATGATCAAATTAAATTGTAATGTGGATGTTTCAAAACCCTAAACTCATTTAAAATCACGACCACCATCGTTGTTGCTGCCACCGCCACTATCGTAGCCACCCCCACTGCCACCATTGCCGCCTACTGCCACCACCACCATTGCTGCCAACGGCGATAGTGGTGGGTGATGATGGCAATAGTGGTTGTGGTTTTATGTAAGACTGCCATTATTGTCACCGCTACCCCCACCATGTTGCCATCGCCCCCACCACCATTGCTGGCAACAGTGGCAATTCTTTTGGGGGGGGGGGGGGGGGGGGAGGAGGAGCGGGGCTGAACAACGATGGTTGTGAAAATGACGACAATAGTGCTAATTTCATTTAAAACCACAACCATTTCCATCATCACTATCGTCGTCGCTACCCTGACCACCACCACCGATGGTGATGGGAGTGGGGGTAGCGACGACGGTAGTGACGGTGATGGTGGTAGTGGCAGTGGTTGTGGTTTTAAATGAGACTACCATACATCTTAATATCATTAAATACTATTATAATATTATAAAATTTAGATATATTTCAAAACTAATTATTTTAGAAATATTATAATAATCCTTATAAATAAATAACTTTAAAAAGTAGCAAGTAATGAAATTAAAATCAAAGAACAAATAATGATGATGATAATGATCATGATGATAGAAAAATCTTATTGTACTAATCAGGAGCATTCAATTTATGTCACGATGAAGTTAACTAATTCAAAACTTCAACAATATCACATAATTATAGATCTTCAAAATGATTATAAGGAAACTTTTAAAATAATTAACAACTATATCTATTTAATAAAAATTGCACTATTTCAACAAATTTAAAATAAATTATAATTTTACAATAAATACATTTAAAAATTACTAATTATAAACACATAAAAATCAAGTACATATTAACATAATATTCACAATAATAAAAATAAATACTTAAATTTAAATAATTATATGTTATATATTCATATTTATTATATTTACATTATTTTTGAATTTATACATTTTATATAGACATTACATCACAATTATTGAATTTCAATAGACTTAATATTTTTGAAAACAAGATTTACTCAATTAAAAATATAATTAATCATCCTTAATTTTAATGTAATTAAATTTAACATAATATAAATATTTTAAAAATAATACTTTTATTTATATACATATCCTTAAAAAATACTAAATACAAATATAAAAAATGTATAATGTAAACAAAAGTTTAAATGTACAATTTTAGTAAATGCAGACTTTTTGATCTCTTTCTCAATTCGGACCTTGACTCCAGTAATATTAATATGTCAATTATTCACATATGTGAATAATAAATTGCAAAAGAGAATAACAATATTGATTGTTTGAAGAGAATTTTTATAACAATATAATGAAAAATTAATGAGCATTACAACTATAATTGGAGAGCATATTTTTTTTAATGTAATAGTCCAAAAAAAAACTATATGTATTAAAAAAAAACTAGTGTAAACTTCATAATTAGAGAAATGCAGTTAATATTTATGTTAGTCTCACTAATTTGGTTGTAGGACCTACTAAATGTATAATATGATTTACATATTTAGTACTTATGCAAATTTCACTCAAAGGACGTATTGACAAGAAAGTGTATTATTAATATTTTTTATTTTTGAAAGGTTTGAATTTCATATGAATTGTAACTGTGATACTATCTATATATATATATATGTAAAGGAGACTTAAACAAATCTCAACTGTGGATCGAAGCTTGAATATGATAATAGCCATTGGATCTAATCAAATTTAACAGACATAAATATGTTTAATAAAGAATTTAATTGCTCCCATTAATACTATTTATTATTTTATTATACAATTTTGATAATTTTAAGTTAACAATATATATTTCAAAACTAAAAGACAATAAAAAAGTTAGATATATAAATACTATAATAATAATATTTTTCTTAAAACATAATAACATTAAATATTATAATATTATAAAAAGTTAGATATATTTTAAAAATAATGATTTAATAAATACGTAGTTAAATTTAAAATGATTCATAATATTTTATTTTAATTAATAATTAAGGAAATAAATTAAAAAATAAATTATTATGTATATACATAAGTCTATTTTATTTTTTAATTTAGTTACTTTAAAATATATTTTTGAAATAACAATAATTAAAAATAAAGATTCTATGGATAAAAGTTAAATATATAAATACCATAATAATAACATTAAATATTATATTATTAAAAAAAGGTTATATATTTTTCAAACCTAATGATTTTATATATATGTCGTTAAATTTAAAACAAAACCAAAAGATGATAAAAAAAAAGGTTAGATATATAAATAGTATACTAATAACATTAAATATTTTAACATTATAAAAGTTAGATATATTTCAAAACTAATAATTTTATAAATATGTAAATTTTATAAATATGTTCATATATATATATAATAATTTATCTCTTAGATTCTATCTTTAAATATTATTTTAAGTAAATTATTATGAAGCATTTCAAATATAACTAAATACTCAAAAAATTATTTTTTAATTATTATTGTTCATAAAATATATTACAAAGTAATCAATCTATATAGTTAAATAGAATTAAACCTGAGCATTAATATGATATTTAATGCTATTAAATATTATTTAATGCTCTATTTATATATTTAAAAAGTAATTATTAAATTAAAAGTATTTATTCCTAAATTTAATATATATATATATATATATATATATATATATATACTTTAAAATTTCTTATATATATATATTATTGTTTAAGAAATTATTTTATAAAGTATTGTTTAGAAGAGAATAACGTAAATATATATATATATATATATATATATATATATATATATATTGATAAATATATAAAATAATTTGTCTCTTAATTTTTATCCTTAATTATTATTTTAAATAAATTATTATGAATTGTTTTAAATTTAATTAAATATCTAAAAAATTCTTTTTAATTATTATTGTTCATAAAATATTATAACATAACCAAACTGAAGATAAAATAGACTCATATATGATAATTTATTTCTTAATTTTTATCCATAATTCTTATTTAAATAAATTATTTTAAATTTAACTATGTGTGTATTAATTCTTTAAATTTAATTATTATTATCCATAAAACATATTTTAAAGCAATCGATTAAAAAATAAAATAAATTTGAGCATAAGTATTAATATAATCTTTTTCTTTATATATATAAAAGAAAGGTTGTTAAAGCAATTTTTCTTGCCTAAACTAAAGGTATATAAGCCATTTCAAAATTTTTCATTTAATATAGTTATATTAGTCTTCCAAACTTTGTATTAAATTAAAATTATAAAAAATTATTTTTAGTGAGTGGGTTTTAAAAATTAAAGTTAAAAATAAATTAAAAGGTCATCATTTCTCCTTTAATGGATAATTAATTTTTTTGTAAAGTCCAATGTACTATTTTAAGTCTAATTAATCCTTTGATTCAATTTCGTAAAACTAAAAAAACGCTTAAATCATTATTGTGTCTTTCTTTCTTATATATTCTTCCACTGAGATTTATGGTCAACCAGTAGGTGTATTCTTTCATTCTTAGTCTTTTCATTTGTTTATCTTTCTTTTCTTGGCTTTGCACTTTCTTTTTCTCATTTTGCTCTTGCGGTTTGATAGAAAGATATTTTTGCTTAATATGTGAAGCAATGAAACTTTATGTGCAAATAAGAGAAAAAAGTTCTTACAGTGTATCATTCAATGAAATTGGCGAAGAATGAGAAGTGAAAACCAATATTAGGTACATCATTTTACTCTTATTTTTTATTATTTCTTTTGTTTTTTTTTATAGATAGCATCTTTGTGTATTTCTTTTATTTATTTTTTCTTTTCTCATTTTACTGTTATGTTATTTATGTTTTGATTAATATTGTTCATGCATTTCATATATGTTCTTATATTTTTTCTATTTACTATTATATTATAAATAATGTATATATTTTTAGTCTTTCTCATTTTGCGCAACAAAAAATTAATAATCTTACTTTTACTTTATATCTTTAGCTTACAATTTTTTTTTTGGTTTAACAGGACATAAAAGGAGCATATTATTGTTACAACTTATTCATTAATTTCTTTTTTATAATATTTTTTATTTAATTCACTTAACACAATTTAATGAATTTTGTATAGTTAAATTATCTAATTAATTATTTAAATTTTTTCTACTTAATTCAATTGCCTAATTATATGTTTATACATGTTATTTATATAGATTATTATATACTTTGATGTTTATTAATTGTTCCAAATAAATTATGATATAAAAAATAATAAATTATTTTTATAAAATAAATTAATTATAGACTAATATTTTTTCGATCTCTACAAGGTTTACTTTTAATAAAGAATTAAATTGATTACATTAATATTAACAATTACACAATTTTGATAATTAAAAGTTAATAATAATAACAATAATCATAAATAGACCCTTTCAAATTCGTAAGAGTCAATTTTAACATTATAATTTTTTATTCTTATAAATTTAAACCTTTATAAAAATAATAACAACAATAGCAACAACAAATAGTAAAAGTAGTAGCAGGTTTACTTAATTGTATTTCAGAATTTTTTCCTCATCTATATATAACATTTTGAAAATGACTATTAAATTAATGCAAAAACATTACGTTTATTTTTTAGGTAAATTGTGTTAAATAGTACATTACATTAATTAATTAAATAGTACCTAGTTTATAACACTGGTTAAATTTAATGTATAATTAATATAATAATAATAATAATGGAGTGTTTTTATATTGGTCAATTATAAGACATTATGATTTTTTATTCTTATAAATTTAGACCTTAAACAATAATAAATACATATTATACATCATAAATATAAACAATTGTAGAGTATACAATAATAGTGTAATTATTATTATGAATAGCATTGTCTTTTTGAATTTACTTAGAATGAGAAAAAAATAAAAATATATGAAAAATAGTATGTAATAATATTTAAAAAATTAGTAACACACATAAATAATAATCTTTATAGATAAATATTCCTTATAACATTTAAATTATAAGATATAAAGTCTAAAACATATAATAATTCTTATAGATAAATAACTTTAAAAAGTAGTAAGTAATGAAATTAAAATTAAATAACAACACCAATAATAATAATATCAACAAGGATAACAACAATGATAGCAACAACGATAATAATAATAATAACAACAACAAAAATAGACAAATCTCATTACACTAATCGAGAGTGTTTAGTTTATGTTGTGTTTAGGTTAACCAACTCAAAATTTTAACAATATTACATAATTAAGATTAATAACTTAAATAATTAAAAAAGTATTTTAAAATAATTAACAACTATATATATTTAATAAAGATCGTACTATTTTGATAAATTTAAATAATTTTTTTAATTTTTACAATAAATACATTTAAAATTATTAATTATAAACACACAAAAATCAAGTACGTGTTAACATAATATCCACAATAACAAAAATGAGCACTCAAATTTAAATACTTATATATTCATATTCTATTATGCTTACATTCATTTTGAATTTATGCATTTCATACAAGTATTGTAGTACTTTCATTACTTGCAGAAAGAACAAATCATAATAAATTTTAATAAGCTTGATATTTTTTAAGACAATATCTGTTCAATTAAAAATATAATTAATCATCTTTCTCAATTTTAATGTAATTATATTTAATTTATTATTAAATATTTTAATTAAAAAATAAAATTTTTATTTATGTACTTATAAATTTAAAATATTAATAAATACAAATATAAAAAATATATAATTTAAACAAACTCGTACAACGCACGGGTTTAAAATCTAGTAGTACCATTATAACAATATGTCAGTACTGATTACGTGTCAAGTGCTTTAATGTTTCTCCAATAACTGCAGCCTGTAGCTAAATATCTTCTTAGGACAAAGTTAAGAATGTGGTGGAAACGTTAGAATGTGAATTAACCAAAGGGTGTTCATTTTCTCAGTTTTAAATATATTAATTAATTTAGGTTTCTATTTCTTCTTTAAAGATAATTAAGACTGGACAGTTCACATATGTAGACGTTAAGACTACTATTTTAAACTATAAATATAGCTTTATACCAATCATTTCAAAGCCATCACCAAAGCTTCTTGGTTACTAATTATTAATCAAGACCTTTTTGATCATCAAATTAACTATGGCTATATTTAGCAACTTTTCTTTAATGGTGGTATGCTTTTTGATTAGTTCTGCATGGATGCTCAAAATTGGGCTTTCACATGATGTTCCAGTTCCGGAACCATCAAATGGTCCATCTGCGGAAATTGATGATGATGATGATGTCGATGCACCAGCGCCATTGTCATCGTATGAGAAGTACTTAATGCATTGTGCAATGATGTTAAGCGAAAAGTGTGGGGAAGAGATATTCCCAGCTATATTTTATGGTAACCAAACAGTTGATAGTAACTGTTGTGACAAACTAGTGCATAACGTAGGAAAAGCCTGCCATGATGATATGATAAAATTTATGTTGCAATTGCAAAAGTTCAAGATCCATGAAACTCAGATCTTGCATAGGGGTCAGAGGATTTGGAATGATTGTGCTTTACTAAGGGGCTATCACCCAAATTTGTCAACCTTCTTGTAACAAAATCTTGAGCTCTATTAGCTCAGTAATATAAATTTTGATTTTTTTTTTCATAAAAATGAAAATGTAATACAATATAAATATTGAAACTTGGTAAAACAAAACTAAGAACTTTTGTTATCAAATCACTTGAACAATACAGTACAATCATGAAGAATACAACTAAAGTTAAATACAAGATAAATCCTTGTTTAGTACAATAATACAGCTACATACTCTTAAATGACTATGGTTAACATTACATTATAATGATATTACAGCACGGTCATTTAATACTCAGGTACCTCTCTAGACTACAATATAACTAATCTAGTATCGAGAGATACAGATTTAGACACCACACACATTTATTCTAAAAACATGTAAGGTATAACTAGACTCTAACATTCTCGTTCTAAAAGAGCAAGGCTTCTACACTTTCACGCTTGCTTCCATTGCGCCACTCTAATGTTGTTCAGATATTATGCATCTCCAAGTGATGAATTTCTTCACTTCAACTACAAGAATCATGCTCCACCCTTATGTTTGTTTTGACATCCATAGATGACAGAAGTGGTGAATTAACCAAATAATTTGAAATTCAAGAAATCAAACAAACCAAAGAACCACCCCAACCCACAGTTCATAGTACACAATTCAATATAGAATTTGTTAATAAAATCATGTTATAAAATACATCATGTGATTAACTAACAACTATTATGTCAATTAATGAGAAATTCATTTGTAGCACTTAATGCATCATTATAAGAATATGCCAATAACACATCATTCATACACATGTAACGCATCCCATTCCTATGCTACACACAAATAGAAATATGATGTATGTCTTATCATTTTTCTTTTCTATCAATCAATCATTGCTACTAGTGCAATTCATGTGGGCCCTGGCCCTTAACTCGACTTCATGTATTCATATTTCATCATTTAATTTCTAGGAAAACTTTGGGAGTACATATTTTGACCCATGGTGCTTTCTTGGATCAAACGATTTTTGTTTGCTACAAATTATAACTCTTTGGAAAGCTCTATGTTTCTAGTTTTCAAATCATTAAGCCTTTTATTTAGGAAAATCTACAAAATCATTTAAAATGAATAAGTGAATAGAGGTCACCCACGTTTCTAAATAAGACATTAAACTTCAAACTCATTTTTCTCAATCATTTTAAAACCAAATCACATAAAACCTAATTTCATCCTATAGCCCTTTGAACATATTTTTCAGATTGACCAAGATCACTCACTAATTCATTTTGTGCAATTTATGGTGAATTATCTTCTAAGGTTGTTATAGGGCTGAAAAATAGAATAGTCACCTACGCCTAAGCTAACTTTCAAATAACTTTTTAGACATCAAATAAAATCATAAAATTATAAACTATATATGGTTAAAAAGCTTAGGATGTCTAGTTTTTAGAAAAGTAACTTGTTTTTTCTAATTGTTAATAGATTAATATAGTTTTCAAAATGAATCTCCATTGTCCAGACTAGTGTTTACTAACAGGACAACCAATTTTGACCACCCATAACTCCCTCATTTCTTATTTTTTGTTTCAACAATTCTTATGCCTAAATTGTAGTCCTGGATGTTTATTTTCACCTCTAAAAATTTCACTCAAAATTAACAACCACACAAGGAGTTATTACAAAAACAATGGCCCATTTTCAGCACAAAAAATAAGTTGGCAAAGTGTGAACCAATTACATATCACACTTTATCATCATCCATTTACCATATAATCCAATTCATTCACTAAAAACATGATTCAACATAATAATATCAACACATAAGGATCTACTAAACTCTATATGGCCATGCATACAATTATACAACAATCCATGTTTTTATGTCATTCAATCAAGACAAACACAAAATTAACACCAATTATTCATCTCTAAGTTAATTTCACTTGAAGAATCCAAATTGAAGTTGGAACTTCCCCTTACCCCATGTAGGTCGAAATTGATGCTCTCTAAATGGGACCAAATTCATGCTTCCTATGAGCTTTAACAGGTCTAATATCACATTTCCTACTAGTTCTACCCGCAAAGTCAAAGAATTCACCAATTAATTTTACAAAACAACATTGAACAAAAGAATGAATAGTAACCAAAATTTGAATTAGGTGGAGAAGAGGAAAATTACTATAAGGCTTTTAAAACCCATGAGGAGGAGGTGCCAAATCCTTAATTAGATTGAAAATTGGAGGCTTGGATTGGTGGGAATTACAAAATTTGATAAAAAAGGGCTAGGGTTTGGAAAAGGAGGGGTGTGTGATTGTGAGAAGAACAAGAAGAAGAAGAGATTGAGCTTCTTGCACTACCCATGGATCTCCTTGGCCTTGAAAGAAAGAGAAAAAGCTTGGATAGATGGTGGAGGAACTTGAGAGATTTTAAGAGAAATGAATAGGGTTTATCGAGGAAGAAGAGAAAAGAATGAGACATTGAGGGAAAATGGTGGTGGTTGATGGTTTTAGTAAGCCAAGGAGGAGAAAAATCTAATTTTCCATTGCTAAGTGTTAACACGTGTCACTAAAGTACTTGGTTATTAAAATTTTGAATGCACTTGTTTTAGATTCAACTTAACTAACTTGCAGAGGGTTGAGATTAATGGCATGAATCTAATTTAGTCCCTTTTTGGTCGCACATTTGAGGTTTCTCTGCAAATGGAACTAAAAACAACCAGTTTGCTTTATAAGTCATTTTATCAATTATTTACAAACTTATTTTTAGAAAAAGGTCAGAGGTTTCAATTTGAGTTCTCCTTATTTATGTAAGGTCTAGACACACTAAGGAATCTCTTGTAATTTTTCTAAAAAAAATTCTAAAAATTCATAATAAATTTTTAATCATTTTTCTAAGCTTCAAAATTATTTTTCTTAAATTTTTTTGACCATTCTATGATTTATATCTTAATTATCTTTCTTTATTCTAATTTATTAATTGCAATAAATCTAATTTTATTTATAAAATTATCAAAAATTATTTTTATCTCTTAAGTACCTTTCTAATATTATTCTAAGACTAGAATATAATTTTCTCAACTTTAAAAATGTCTCTGTTAATTATTTAGACTTCTTTATATAATTTCAATTATTACCTTTAGTAGTATTATTATTAAATTTAGATATTATTTATTATCTTGATATATACTAATTCTTTCAAGACTTATAAATCCTTGTCTAGAGTTTTAATTATCAACAGAAGACAATTAAGCAATTACTAATCATTAGATAATTATTTATGTGAAATTTGATGATGTTACACTATCTTGCGCTTGAACCGATTAGTGCTGAATCATTTGAGTTATGAGAATTTATACAATTGACACATTGTAATTAATCTCTCATAAAAATACAATATTTTAAGTTATAATTTGTTGGCTTATTTTCTTGAAACTAAATAATAATCTTCTATTTTCTTAGATAGCAAGTATTTTGCTTCTTTAGTATGCTTGAATCATATTGCGTATTCAACTGTTGACGTATAAACTACAAGCCCACATTTCAACAGACTTACATTATTATGTTCCATGATAAAGCTAGAAATTTTAGCTAACCAAGACTATAATTAGATAAAATGAAAAAAAAAAAAGTATTGGACTCATTATAAAAGTGTTAATCACTTAGATTAACAAATAAAGATGCGGGACAAAAATATATATGACTCACTAACTAAAATGAATATATATCTCGCCTAGGACCTACCATGCCTGTCCAATATACCTGGACTTTCATGTAACAAGATTCTTATTATTAGAGACTATTTCAGTTATATCTATATTTTTTTAAAAAAATTAAGTATAAAAAAAAATTATAAAATACTTATAAATAAATTATCGTATTTATAAAATTTTAAAATTTAATACAAAAACCAGGTTGCCTATAAATATTTGATAATTCACATTACATATGATACCTATGAATAAAGTTGTCTAATAATTCTTATTATTCACTAAAATAAAAATTGGATTTAACATAAAACAAATTAATTTTTCTCCAACCGACGAGAGTTAAGTTATTAGAATTGATAAAAATTGTAACTTTTTTTTATCACTACAATTATTTTTCTCCAACCAAAGGGAGTTGAGTTATTAGAATTGATAAAAATTGTAACATTTTTTTTATCACTACAATTGATAAATAGACTAAATTAAAATCAAGTAAAAATGATAAAGAATCAAAATAAAAAAAGAGAAAAAACCTAGTTAAAAGACTAAACCAAAACAAAAATAAAGAAAATATTATTGTTGCTTGAAATGTGTGGGTGGCGTACATTGCTTAATCGAGTGATAATAGGGGTGTTTACTAGTTAGATTGATTCTAGTTTAGGATAAAATGAAATTTGAACCAATCATATTTATTTCTGTTGATGTGTTTTAGGTTTTGAAAAATTTTTGGCCAATTCAATTAAGATCAGGTTGGTTTAGTTCAAGTCATTGAGTTAACATAAAAAAAATTAAATTATTATATATTTTTTATAGTTTTTAACTTCCATTATGAGAAAAGTAGAAAACAGTCAACAACTTAGGTCGTCCTCGACATCGATGCAATGAATATTGGCTAGGTCATCACAAAGTGGAAGCAACATTTGAAATTTTGAATTTTTATTTTTTTAATATTAAAGCTTATAGGGTTGACTTTAGCCGACACTAAATTGATGCATAGATGAATGTTAGCGTTGGCTTAATGAAGATATTATGTTAGCATTGGCTTCACCAATGCTACCTCTTGAATCTTGGGAACCAGGGTGGTAAAGGTTTTGTTAATCTCCTCAATACGACCTGGCTCCTCAAATATTCCTTGAGCAAGATCACAAACACCTTTCCCCACCACCTTCCATTGATTTTGAAAGAAGAGAGCTTGAAAACCATCTGGTCTTGGTGCCTTAAAACTTCCTACATGAGCCACAATATGAAAAATCTCTTCTCTATTAACATGTGTATCCAATTCAACTCTTCAATCATTCTGGAGCTCTAGAAAGGAATTAGATAGCTCAAAACGATGGTAAAAACCATTGTCTAGATACAACTTATAGACACCTGACACTATATCCTCCAACAACTCAAGATCATTGACCCAATTATTATTATCATACATGAGCATCCTACCTTATTCTTCCTCTTCCTAATGGTTTTCACACCATGAAAATATTTGGTATTGAGATCCCCATACTCAAGCCATTTAGCTCTAGACTTTTGGAACCAGAAGATATCTTCCTCAGCAAGCACCTGTTCATAATCCTTCCAAGTCTGCTTATATTGAATCTCCAACATGTTGTCATAAGAAATCCCTCTCTTTTGATCTAAATGATCAAGCTTTTGTAGAAGAGAAATGTTCTTCTTACAAATGCAATCAAAAACATCTCTATTCCAGCTCTTGAAATCATTAGTAATCTTAGCAATCTTACCATTCCAAGACGAAGAACTGCTACCTTTTCCCCAACTGTTACTAATGAAAGAAGGAAAATCTGCATGAGTCACCTAAGCTGCCTCAAATCTAGAAGGTCTCCTGAGCTGGTTTCTGGGCACTTGTTTCTCCAATCTAAGCAACAAAGGACGATGATCAGATTTTGAGCCATTCCACATGAATAACAACAACCTCCAAAAACCTTAATCTCCAGGCTAGATTAATCAAACAATGGTCCCCTAATCTAACATTCTTCCACATCACCATATCCCCTTGAAAGCCCATGCCAATTAGGCTACCTTCGTGAAGAACACTTCTGAAAACCTCCATGTCTTTATAGAAATGATTTTGACTACCTCCAATTCTCTCATGATATGCAAGAGTGCAGTTAAAATCACCTATTAAAGCCTACTCACCTAAGAGTATCTCCGTAATCTCTTTCAAGTCCTTCCAAAGCGTCTGCCACAGTGCCATCTGAGGGGCACCATATATCGCTGTCAAAAACCAAGGCCTTTGATTCCTCTACTGAACCTTCATTTTCACAAATTGATTTGAGTTACATATCACACTAACATTCCAAAGCTGAGGATCCCACAGGCATCAAATACCACTAGAGTGTCCACAAGCCTCCTAGATAAAGGAACCACGAAGACCAATTCTATGATTAGGATACGTCACAGGGCCCACCTCAAGTGTCTTAAACCCATTAGCCACCTTATCCACATCACAATTATCTCCCCCAGTATCCCCCGAGTTGACGTTGTCCACCATAAAGACCTGCTCCTTGGTTTGTAATGGTTGGCTCCTAATAATTGCCAAATCTGAAACTATTCCCACGTTTGCTGCAGTGCTAGACTCCTCAACCAGGACGTTAAACCTGGACCTCGCTGCTCCTTTAATGCTCCTGCCTGAGCAAATTTGGGCTTGACTTTCGAAACGAAAACTTCTTTATTTGTCACCTTGTTACCTTTTTTACTCCTACTATTCTGCCTAGTAATCATCCAAGGGCTAAATTTATTACCCTCATGATTATCCTCTTAAGCGTTATGCAAAACTCGTGGCTCAGCATTAACTTCAGGGAACACGTTAGCCCTAATCCTCTCTTACATTGCATGTTGTTCTAATCTAGCCTTCCCTCGAGCACACTCCTGACTCTCCTTACTTACGCTACCAGATTCGCCCAAGAACTCAACACATGAATCTTTTTTGTGGCCAAACCTATCGTCGTGAAAGCAAATAGCATGTAGATCTTCATACTCCAGGTTAAGTGGAAAACCTTCTACTAAAATATGAGTCACCAACAGTTTCTCCAAGTCTATTTTGACGCATATGCGAGCAAATTTACATCTTGAACAGATTGATGTTAAATGATCAACTTTAAGAAAATTACCCAGGGTTATCCCAACCCTTTTTAGAAAAATTTCATTATAGAGTTCAAGTGCAAGACACTGAATACATATCCAAACTACCACTCTACATGATATTTGAGCGTGCATCAAAAAGAAAGGCTTCCATCTTTGCACAATCAAATAATGATCTGCCACCATTCACGGACCTTCAATTAAGGCAAAATAGTGATCCTCCTCACGACTAAAAACAACTTGATAATACCCATCATGCATATCTATAATCTAAATGTTCCCATTCTTCGTCCAACTACATTGAAGTTTGGCTTCCAAAGTATGAAAGCTCTCTTTCTTCCTCAAAACATTAACCACCAATGTATTCTTTTATGGCGTATACTAACATAGGATTTCTTCATCTGAAAGTGGAATATTAGGCCCATCCACCTGCCCCTCATGTCCCTCAACATTTCCTTTAGGCACTCTTTCCAATAGGTAACCCTCGGACATTATTTCCACATCCTTTAGGTGAACCAAACCCCCCTATAGGCTTCAAAAGCTTATCACGATACAAACTTGCCACCTCTTGTCCAAAGACTTGGACCTCTGGAAACACAATCTTGATCCCCTCCTTAACAGTTTTCGTACTCCTATGAAAAAGATCCTTTTCTTGACTAGAAAACACCTTATTGGCCTCTTTTTTTTCTTCTAAAACCCTAGCAGAGCTCGCCAGCAATATCTAATTACATTTTAGATAAATATTCATGAACTTAATTAAAATGTACTAACAATATAAAAGTTTTACATTATCATCCAATCATAAATTGTTACATATGCTATTTTTTTCTCTTTTAAAATACATGATTACGTAAGCAAGCATCCTTTTGCATTATGCATGAAAAAATTATTATGTGTATGCTGTTTTTCTCTTTCTAAAATGCCACAAGTGACAGTTATGATTACGACTCTATTTGTATTTTGAGTAATAATACATGAATATTCTTCTATTTAAACACTTCATTAATGTTTATAATTTTTGTCTATTTCTATCAGATCATATTACTTATCAAACATATATTTTTGTCTTTTTTCTCTCTTTCTCTTACTAGGTGTAGAATAGATTTGTAATGTACACAAATAAATTTTGTTGTATTTCAACATCATCTTACGTTGAATAAATGGGAAAAAACTTTCTTTAAACAAACAAAATTAAGAGGTGTCACAACCAACCGTCTAACCGGAACCTTTCATTATATCTCAAAACTCATGTCCAATTGTGACAAACATCAAAATGAACGAGCTCTGTGTTAAAGAATATGTGGATAACTATTTTCTATAAGACCTATTTTCTTTTAATATGTGATTAAGTGATTAAATAATTTAAAAGAGGAAAATAATTTAGTTTTTAGTTGTGATAAATAACTTAAAATAAGTGTTGTTTCTTGTTTAGATTTCTATAGAGAATTTTTGTAGAAATTCAGTCTATTTAGCAACCAATAGTGTAAAAAAATACCGTGGAAGCTAATAGACAATATGATGACTTGAGAATTTAATTGTAATTAATTAAATTTAATTATAATTAAGTTCATTTGGTGTTTTGTGAACTTTGTTTATTTCTTGGTTATTGGTAAAGTTTTATCAATTTATTGATCACAGTTAAAGCACCAGCTACAATATGAGAGGATATAGACCCTGGATTTGAACCCAAATCACTTTAGAATTTCCTTGAGACATTTTAATAAATCATATACTTATTAATATTCCTCTGATAAAAACAAAATTTTATTTGAGTTAAAAATTGTTAAATGCTAATAGAAATCATTAAAATTCATTTGTGTACTCTCTATCAATGCACGAATTAAAATTTAAATTTCCCTAATTTCCCTATAATGTGTCACACCCATGTTAAATAGGACCAAACCAAATTGTTTTTTTTTTTTAACTAGTTAGTTAAATCTTAACTAGAAAACCTAACTAGTGTACTACTTTAAGTACAATTAGCATCATTTTTTCGTTACACACAACAATACCTACGTACCCTTGATTGACTCAACAAGACCCTCACTGTCTCTATCTAACCCCATAACCATATGGTCATTTTCAGTCCAAAATGCATTTATTTTTATTTTTTTACTACTCCTTCAGCATTAAGTTTTGATTCATTTAAAATACAACTTTTACCTACTCCTTTTATTTTTACCTGTATCATAGTTAAAAAAGAAAAACTTACTCCCTCTCCGTCTATAAAACCCCAAACTAGTGTGCCCTTCATTTATGCTCTCCAAATTTTATTTTTTTTAACTTAAGTTAGAAGGGGTGGAGATGTGTTCTTGAAGGAGGTGAGTAGTTCTTCCTTTTTCTTCTTCCTTTTTCCTTTGTTCTCTTCTCATTTTCTCTGTTTCCTCCATTTTCTTCATGTCAAGCTACTAAACAAAGCTTTATCTTTGTGTAGTTTTGATGACTTTGATGGTTTGTAGCTCAAACTCAATAAGGATAGTAAAGGATAGACCAAAGATACCATGTGTTTTTGTGCTGCCCAAAGAAAGTATGGAAAGCTAGCATTTTTGACTTGTGTTGCTGTGTGGCCACTGTGGTTTGTTGATATTGATGTGCATTGATGATTTTGGTTGTTGGAATATGATTCATAATTTGTATTGCTTGATGAATATGCAAACTTCCTAATGATTTTCATCCTGAACATATATAATTTTTTTTTATGATATCTAGAGCTGTGGTTGTTGAAATAAGTTGGTTCCTTTTGAAACTAAAAATAGACTTAAAATGTTACAATTTTGGCTCAAGAATCATTTTAAAAGCTTAAGAAATGAATGAGTTATTACCTGAATAATTTGACCCTTACTATTTGAAAAATGTGACAAAGCAATGTGAATGTCTTTCTAATTTTGGAATTTTTTGTTGACTGTTTTGCAAATTTCTTTGCATGACTAAAAACTAGACATTTCAGGCTTTAAATAGACACCTAGTTTGTAAATTTTAAAGCTATTTTTGATTTTCAGTGATTTTTGACATTTTGAGTTGATGTTTTGAAACTTATTGATTTTCGGTTCTAAAATTCATTTGGGAAAAAATTCACTACAAATTGTATATACATTATTTTTTTAATGATCTTCATCAATCTAAAAAGTAGACTTAAAGTAAGTTTCATTGAAAACAGTTTTGTTAAAGTTGAGTTATTTTAAAAACAAGTGGATAATACTTCTAGTACCATAATTTTGGCAATCTGCCTTGTTTGATTAAATGTGATTTTTGTGTATTTTAACTTGAAACATGACCCAATAATTTAGAAAATAGACTCAATAAGCTTTCCAACAAGTCATAGTTTGTATTAAACAAAAATCATTTACTAGTTCAAACTAATTTTTACATTATGCCCTAAATATAGGGACTGTTTTGATAATTTCTTAGAAGTTGTTTAACAAAGTTTCTTGTTATATTTCATTTTATCATTTAAAATTGTTTAAAATTGTTTGACAAATTTTATTTCAATTATAAAGAAACATATTTGAATTAAATTTATGTATTTTAATGATATTCTTGAGACTTTTATTATTTTAAATAATATCATGATTTTTAGAACATGAAAGGAAAGTTTCCATGATTTTGTCAGTTATAAATATAAAAGTAATATTTATTTTGTATCTTTTTGTATAAATAAGCACTTAAATAAATGTTTTAATGGGATTAAGTAATAAAAATTAAATATTTGAAGAATTGTTGTGAAATTTGAGGTACTTCTTGAAAGAACCTTGACTAATCCTCGTTGGGATAGCTCTAGATAGGATCCTGTAGTTGTAGAGTTGCTTTGAGTAGGACTCTATATGGTAATTTTGTTGATGTTAAATATATTTTAAGGATAAGTGTGGGAAATTGATGATGTTGTTGTTAAGGGGATAAGTGTTGTGCTTATAGATGTCGATATTTCATGATTATTATGAAGTTATGGATGTTGTTGGAATATGCCCATGCATGCATGCATGAGTTTGTAGCTTCGACTTTGTTGTTGTTGAAAGAGGACACATATAAGTATGGTGGCTAGTCCAGGTAGGGCCTCATACCTAGTGTGAGAAAGGTTAATGGATGATGGATTTCCATAGATCAGTATCAAATATTTCCCAAATGGTTTTTGGTATGTGCCGCCGTTGTTGCCCAAGATAGGTTTTGTTGTTGATGTTTACCATGATTAAGGGATAGTTTGTCTAGTCTCTTGCTAGTTGAAGTCTCCATGGAGCAGTTGTTGCATTCATAATATACCATGCATGATTACTAATGTTATGAAAAATGGATTGTGTATATCTTTAAATGGTGTATGTATTATTTCCTTTGACTGAATGATTTTAATTGTGCCTTTTCTTATTTCTTTAATCTAAAATTATTGTTAAATGAAATTAGATATATGTGCTTTCTTGTTTTTGTTAGCTTATCCTTGCATTGTTTGTGCTTATTTGTGTGTGATTGTAATGATCACGGTGATTCGTGGGAGCAGATGGCAGAGGCCAATGTGCATGACCTATGTAGCATAGATATGCCTTACCATCCTAGGGCTAGAACAAGGTTGGAGCATTATGGCAGAGTTTTAGTACGACAGGTTGCTAATAGTTAAATATGTACCATAGGTATCTATAATGGCTACATATCCTGTGGACGACGTCCATGTTCGTTTCACAGAGATTTTGGGGACACCTAGTCACACTCCTCCTAAGCATCCACCGAAGGCTAAGGATACTAACAATTATCATCGTACGTTTCGTGGAGTCGAATGCAGCCAAAGAGGCTAGGGCTCAGGTAGGGGATTCTTCTTTATGGATGAGGATGATCCAACAACATCACCTCACTACCCATAGAGCGTGGTGGAGAGGTTTATGTTGTTTTGTTTAGTAAGGCTGAGTGTAGTACTCCTTTCCCCTTTTGATGTATATATATGGGTTCATGGAGGATGTAGGCACACACATCACTTCTTGTTTCTTTTTGAGATGCTTTTATACTTTGGGCTGATGATTATAGTATGGCATGTGGATCATGTTGTGGAGGTAGGTACTTATGTTTGATGGGCATGGATGTATGTTATATCACTTACTGTTGTATCCGATGTATGTAAGTTATATTCTACACTCACTTCTTTATTATATTATTATCATAAAAAATTTACTCATATTTTAGATAATAAATTAAACAAGATTTTTTAAATAAAATAAAATAATAAGTAGTTAACCTTAGTAACACAGAGGGGTGTTACAATTTCAAATAAGGAGTAACTAATGCTTATTATGATCCTAAATTTCATTATCTTTTCAGCATGAGATTAAAAAGTAATAAAACATGTTTTGTATATAATGTGAATGATGATTTAACTAACCTATCACCTTCCAGACCTTATGTATGTATGTATTTTTTGTTTGTTTGAAAGGTACTAGTTTCTTTTTTCATGTTAGATATGTAAATATGAATGAAATCAAGTGATGAATACTTAATTGTAGCTTGTAGGTTATTAGGTTATATTATTTATACATTACTTTTCAATAATAATTTTTGTAACACAAATTTTTTTATCTTTATGTCACATCATCTTATCTCATATTTCTCTCACTTTTCTTTATATTTCTCTTTTTGTTGTAAAAAAGTTATACAAATATGTAGTATAATATAATCTTTTGACAGTCTTAAAATTAATGTTTTGGCTTTTATAATGCAAAATATTATTGATATAATACTAGTAATTGCCTATAAAAAATTGATTAAACATTTGACTGCTACGATCATGACGTTCACATTCACTAGAGTAGATCAGGATCACATCAATATTTGGGCCCCCTTTACCTAGAGTTCAATATGAATGAAGTTGGCTACAATAATGCATGGTTTGTGGGTTCACTTTCTCAAATGGTCAGATATACGGGAGATATTATCATTACATATGCACCAGTTAAGGGCCTTGCTTTCTCGTTCTCAGTTAATGTGACTTTGGAGTTCTGATTTTCAATGGCTAAAGTGTGATCGACGTCTCTTTATGCTCTAAAAGATCAATACATAGTCTTATCTATATGCAATGGAGTTTGACATAAAAGTGATTCCCTATTGTTTATGTTCCTAGCTTCGAGTAGGAGGATCCTTCTAAGACCTTCTATTAGTAGTGGATTGATAAACCTTCAATTATTATGGCTAGCATAGAGAATTTAGGTCTTTAATGGTTAAGTACAACTTATTTTCATGTATCTTTTGACCCATTATCTCTATTTTTGTGCAAGGGATGAAAGGATCAACATTTTGAAAGAAATGGCCAACTTTAAAGGAAGAATTGTTGCTACCAGGGATGCACGGTCGTGCTTCATTATGCACGTCTGTACTACTATTTCAAGTTACGTTTACGAGAATAAGCACGACCGTGGTTCACTATGCATGACCATGCTTCATTTTCAAGACTTAGCTTACGAAGAACAACATAGCCTAAGCATGGCCATGCTTCATGTAATGCTGTGTTTTCTTAATGCTTGATTTAGTGATTTAATAACTTAAAAGTGAAATTTTAATATATGATCTTGGTGATTAAAACAAATAAATAAGTTGTTTTCGTGTGGTTGTTGTTTTGTGTTGTTTGTCCTAGAATTCTTGTCTAAATTTAAGGAACTTGTGGAAAATGTTCTTGAGCCAAAGTGAGAGTGTTGGTTGTGTTTATTTGTGTTGTTGAGGGAAACAGCAGTGTTGGGCCAGTTATGACTCTTAGAAAGTGGTTCGATGGACCATGAGCTTTAGTAGGCCCGAAACTTTGTGAGGCCCAAAAGAGTTTAAAGACCACCTAAAGTCTTCCCCTCCCATTTTCTCACTTTTACCAAACCAAACTCTTTCATTCTCTCAATCCCTCTCAAACCCACCAAAAGTATAGCAAGATTTCAAGCCTTAATCATGTGTTATTGTGCTAAGGAGGGCGGATTCCTTGAAGGGTTGGCTCAAAAGCTTATTTCTCACATTCTCCTCTTCCCCAAATTCGAATTTAGAAGCTTCAAGAAGTAAAGGAAGCTTACATTTGTTGAATACTTGTTGTATGAATGTGGTAGTTTGTGTATGTTGTTGTGGATTGAACTATGAAATGTGATTTAGCTGAGTTTTGGTTGAAATGTTGTTGAAACGGGTTTTCTTGATTTCGTGGTTGATACCCGTTGAAATGTGGTATGGATTGTTAAATGCATGTAGTATGTTGTTGTGGACTGTTGTATGTTGTTATTCAAGCTTTGTGGAGTCAATTTGGGGTGTTAATGAGTAGAAAGTTTGGATTTTTGGGTTTTTTGACGAGAATTGTTGACTCTATCATCTGATGGTCGTTGAGCGACTAGGGCTCTCGCTGAGTGAGAATGCCCCTAAGAATGAAGTGAGGCTGTCGGGTTGATGGTTCGTTAAGCGATCAATAGCATCACTGAGCAAGTGTTCATGGAGATTTGGAAATTTTCCAGAAGATAATTCGCTGAGCAAGCGCTATGTTTATAGAGCGAGTGTGAGCATTCCAAAATGCCTAGGAGCGATTCACTGAGCAAGTACTGAGCTCACTGAGCCAATTGGGGCCTTAGAGAGTTATTGCTCTCTATTGTAAATGGTGTTGGAACCAAAGATGTAGAAGCATCTAAACTCTCAAAGTTTTGAAGATAACAAATTTATAAATGTTCTAGTTTCTACCAAAGGACTAACTTTGTCACAGCAAACAAGCTTCTCTTTGTGGACCGTCCAGTAGATGTGTCAAAGAAGATAGTCCAGTAGACGTGTCAAAGAAGACAGTCTAGTAGACGTGTTAAAGAAGACCGTCTAGAAGAGTCGCTAGAAAAGGATCGTCTAGTGAACTACCTAAGATGACTGTCTGAAGAACAAATTCAAATATCTGATGCAAGCTTCCAACAACAAATATTCAAATGGCTAAGTTTTATTGGAACGTCCAATTTACTTATGATAGTTTTCCTCAAAACTAACACATTACCACTCTTATGATCTAACGTTCAAATTGTTTGAAGCATTAAATGTAATCAAATTCTTTCTAGTGAAAAGGCGCAGCAAAACAGACAAAGCAAGTCAACTTATCAAGCTGCCATGCCGAATGAAGAATGTTCAGAAAAACAAATCACCAGCACAGTACTGCACTTTCCTCTTTAGTGCAAGTCTAAAAGCTGCCACCTTGATCTTTCTGAAAGCATAGTTTACATGTCCCTCCTTGCATAATGAAGTCAAAGTCTTCTACAACAAATCTTTTCCCTGAAGATTATATATATGCACCAAGGAAGAACGAAAAAACAGATACGTGCCTTGTGTAAAAATTCTAAGTGAACATAAAAACTTCTGTACATTTGATAGAAGCGTCCAGTGGACGATAGTAAAAATCTTGTAAAAGATTTTCAGAGTGCTTTGAGCTTTATCTTTCAAATCCTTACTACGTGAGTTGATATCCTTGTAAAAACACTTGTCTGTGTTGTGAAAGCCTGGAGAGGTTTAGTGAAAAAGAATACTTGGGTTGAGCAATCTAGGGTGATTGCTGTGTAAATCCTGAAGAGGTCGCGAACAATACTTGTAACCTAAGGTTGGTTAGTAAACACCTTCTGGGTGAAGGGACTGGACGTAGCTCAGGTTGAGTGAACCAGTATAAAAACTTTCTGTGTTATCCTTCTCTCTATCCCTAAGCTTGAAAACGTTTTTCATACTTATTTACTTGTTTCAAAAAAGTTTTAAACGCACAATTCAACCCCCCTTTCTTGTGCGCTTTTCTAGTTCAAGTGGGTCGTTGGGTGAACGTTGTGTTTGTTGAGCGAGTAATGTGTGCAGATTTCTGGCTGCTCTCTAAAGTGGTTAGTCGTTGAGCAAGTAGGTGACTCGTTGAGCGAATTGTTGTTGATAGAGATTTGGAGGAAGTCCCTGAAACGAATTCCTAGAGTGACCTTGATGTGGCTGAGCAAGCAACCCTAGAGACAGAACATTTGCTGAGCAAGACTTATGGTCGTTGAGCGAGAGCCTTCTTGGGGGAAAGTAGGCCTTCTATAAAGGAGACCCTCGCTAAGCGAGCATAAGGGCTCTTGAGCGATCATGATAGTATGATGTTGTTTGTATCAGTTGTCTTTGTGGTGTAAAAACATGGCGGCGAAGGACTCCTTGTGTGAGTCTAATGTGAGAATTGTTAAGAATGTAAGGTGGGTGGTAGGTTGCTTGGATGGGACCTCCATTTGTTGTGAATAAAGTTGTTGTGTGAGTATTCTCACGAAGTATGAGTTGCTTGGATAGGGCCTTACCTGTTGACCATGCTTAGGGCTGGATTGGGCCTGCATGGTGTTGGTAGTTATTGTTGGGTCACGTGTGGGCTAGTTGGGTCATGTGTAGGCTAGTCAGGCCTTCGTGGTGTTATGTTGCTATATATATATACATATATATATATATATATGTATATACATGTATACATATATATATATATATGTATATGTATATATACATATATATATATATATATGTATATGTATATATACATATATATATATATATATGTATATATACATATACATATATATATATATATGTATACATGTATATACATATATATATATATATATATATATATATATATATTGAGTTGATGTTGTATTGTGATACATGCATTTCATGCATATGTTGGCAGCTGAGGTAGTTGACGATGGACCTCATGCCATGGTGCGAGTAGGCATATAAGTTGGTTGGCTAATTGGAGTTGACGGCTCAGACAAGGCCTCCAACCTAGTGCTTGGGTAAGACATAGGGTCTTAAATATGGGCCTTTGGGGATGAGTGGATGGGCGATTCTATAGAGGGCCAAGGTAGTCCAAACCTTGAGTCGCGGTAAGCCACCACCCACATACACTTATCTCGACACACGACTAAGCATATTTGCATATCAAAGTTTGGCAACCTTGAATGACTACTAGATCTTCATGGTAAGGGGTGAGACCTGACTGATCGCTTGAATTGTTGTGAATCTCTTAAGAGTCGTGTCATCATACATTGACATAATTGTGGTGGATTTGTTGTAACATGGAATTCTGAGTTGAAAACTCTTTGCTATGTGATGGTATGTTGTATACCCATGAGTGAATGTTGAGAATTATGGATAACTTTCTTTACATATATATGATATGTCGTTATTTTAGTAAGCTTACCCTTGCCTTGTGTTTTGTTGTGGTTGTTCTATTGTTGTTGTGTTAGTGTGACTGTGATGATTGCATCTTATGGCGTGGGAGCAGCTAGCAATGCTTTAGTGGACCCAACTTCTCAGATCTGAAGATAGAGCTGCGAGTTGGAGTAGTGTTGCTTGAGGAGTCAAGCTTTTGTTCTTTTTTTTTTGTAGCGTGTTATGTCTTATTCTTTTGATGGGGATGTATAGTGTGACCACCCATAGGGAGTTTGTTTTAGACCCCTCTCCCCTTGTTGATAAATTTGTATATTTGATTAATACTGTATGGCTTTGGTGTTATCCCCTTGTTCTTTATTCGTTGGAAGTTGTAAAAATTGGTACGTTGGTTGAAAAGAGAGACAGATAGATTTCTCAAGACATATGTATTTCGTTTATATATATATGTTTTGAACTCATTTATGCTATTATGAGAAAGTAGAGGATAGTAGTGTTGTTGAGTAGCAACGGTTTGGTCGTTACACTTTAGAAGATATGCATGATCGTGCTTCATTATGCACGACCATGCTTCCAACAAGCTTCGTAGGCCTATTAAGGATTTAAAATGGAGAGGTTTACATAGCCAAGACATATTCTTATTCTACTTTTTCTAACTCTTTTTGGTTTTCGGCTGAGAGAAAACTTTCCAAGGCTTTAGAGGACTTCCCTTATATCTCTTTAGACAGAGATTAAGGATTACCCTTTTGGTTAAGGTTTTTCTTTGGTTTTTGATGTTCCACATTGTAATGGGTTGTTTCTTTGTTGTGATGGAAAACTAATCCCTAGGCTAGGATGGTGGTGTAGCCATGCTTAAGATGATTGGAACCCCTTTTAATTGTTAATGTTATTTTCTTTTTTTCTTTCAATTGAATTGCCTTAGCATCCTTGAGTTTATTGTTTGGAACTGATCACTCCTTGCATGTTTTTAATCAATTAATTAACCAATGATTGTACTGTGATTAATTGCTAAACCCTTAAGGTAATTGGGTTTAGAATGTTGAATGATCAAACTGCGAACTAAACCCTCAATCAAACTTGTTCACCCTATTTACTTTTAATCCTTTCCTAGATTAAATCACTGCATGATAGACCCGGGGTTTAATACAGGAAATAGTTTCTACAACCCATGGCTAAAGGTTGTGAAAGAATTCGGTAGAGGGAATTTGACAATTGAGTTGGGAAATAAGATTACAATTTAATTAGGGGGAAAAGGAGTCAAAGGCACTGGTGAGCCCATAATCCTAGGTTTTATCTCACTAAATTTCAATTTTACTCTAAGCAATTTTCTTTAAATTCCTGCATTCAACCCCTTTTAATTGAACAACCTAGACAACAGAGGAATTTCTTCAAAAGGTATTCCATATACTTGGGTACAATATCTAGACTTAGTCCATTGTTACTACTGCGATAGGGTATGCTTGCCCTTAAGCGTGTTCTAAACGCATCATGGATTAAGGTGTTATAGTTATGACCAACTTAAGGATTTATTTTGTTATAGTTATGACCAACTTAAGTTGTTATAGTTATGACCAAACCATTTCAAGTCTATTACTGTCAATTGTTAGCAAATATTTTTTTGGTGTACATTGTATAATTTGACCTAAGTAACTTTAGCTTCAGTAACGTAGTGTCATGCAACACAATATTTGTAGTTATTCTCTATTGTCTATGCATGATATATTTTATTTAGTCACTTAATTGATAAGTGTGATGGACAATGAAATGTGAAAAATACATTTTTATAAATAAATTAATGAAATTTTTTTTTTTCTAAAACTAAATCTTCCATATTTTCCATTAGTTAGTTCATGTAGCGACAATGAGTCGTTACATATTGTTTCTTATATCACCAGCTAGTTGCAACTTGGCTTCTTTGTGCTTGCTAGCTTGGATAACATGTTGACCCTAGCATTTTGTTCATTGGGCACATGATTTAACGAGAAGTTAGCAAATAACATGGAAAGATCTTTTACCTTGTTGAAGTACGTCGCAAGTTGTGGGTCCTTGTCTTGTAAGTTTGCCAACACTGAACTAGTTATCAATTGAGAGTCATTTCTAACAAGCAATTCCTTTGCCCCCATCTCTTTTGCTAATTTTATTCCCACTATCAAGGCATCATACTTAACCAAATTATAACTAGCATTGAACTCAAAGTATAGGGATTGGTTGATAAGAACTTTAGTTGGGTTTTCGCATATCATCCTCACTTCACTAACCTTGACATTTGATGCCTCATTTACTAAGATGATCCAAGCTTGGGCTATTTACTCATTTGTGGGAGGTGTTAATTCAAGCATAAAGTCAGCCAAGGCTTGTGCCTTTATTGATCTTCTAGGCTTTATATATTATGTCAAACTTGAAAAGTTCAATTGACCATTTTACCATGCAATTTGCAAGGTCAGGTGTTTAAGAGACTTGCTTGATAGGTTGGTTAGTTCTCACGATGATTTAGTGGCTTTAGAAATAAGGGAAAGGAGTTTTTTAGTGATTATTACTATGGAGAGGGTCAATTTTTTAATTTTTTGATAAGACCTTAACACCTTGCAAGTTGTAACACTCTACTAACAAAGTATACTATTGGCTTTTGGTCTAACAACTCCCTTTGGATTAGAATTAAGTTAAAGGATTTGTATGAGGCTAAGAGATATAGAATAAGAGAATATCATGTCTTCAATCTTATCAAGATCAATAGGCAACTAAGGAATGTTTTCAACTGAGAAGAAGCCTCGTCACACTCCACTCTATAGATGAAGTGCTTGGTCTTCCTAAGGCATTGGAACAATTGATGTGCTTTGTCATCAATCTTTGACAAGAATCGAGCTAAGGATATAATTTGTCTTGTTAGCTATCGCACTTCTTTCATATTCATCAAACTCCTCATTTTGAGGATAGCCAAGCATTTGTTGGAGTTTGCCTTAATCCTTCTATGTGTCAACATGAATTTGAGAAACTTCCAAGGTTGCATGCCAAGAGAGCACTTTTCTACATAAAGTTTCAATTTGAATTTTCTAATAGTTTCAAATAGTTCCAATAAATCTACACAGTGACCCCCTAATTTCTCCAACCTAACCACCATATCATCTACATGCGATTCAATATTCCTCTTTAACAAGTCCACCAAGATCTTGTCCATCAACCTCGACTAAGTTGCTTCAACATTCTTCAATCGAATGGAATGGCTTTATAACAATAATTGGTTGCCTTTGTCATAAACATCATCTTCTCCTCATGAAATGGGTGCATTTGAATCTAATTGTACCTCGAGTATATGTCCATGAAGCTTAACAACTTGTACCCTATGATACCATCCACCAATCGGTCAATGCTAGGTAAAGGGTAAGAGTCCTTTAGGAAATGTTTATTCTAGTTGGTAAAGTTAGTGCACATTCTCCACTTCACATTAAATTTTACAACATCACAACATTTGTAGGCCATGTAAGGTATTTAACTTCCCTAATAAACTTGATCTTTGTTAAAAGGATCAGTGATGCTTAAATTACATATATAATTTCTCAATTTATAGTCCCTATTCCAACAAGTGCATTGGTTGAACAAGTAGTAAATAAGATGAGTAGGGTATTGTCTCTGCATGGATTGTCATTTCAATTGACTACTACCAATAATGATACTATTTGGACGAACAAAATTGATTTGAGAGTGCAAAGATCATGCGCAATAAATGGAAATAAAGTAAATATGCAAAGGAAAAAAATAAGATGCTAATGCAAACTATTAATTAACTACTTGTTTATGACTTTTTAATTTTTAGTGTGAAGAGTAGAAAATAAAAATGGTTAGGGTTTGAATCCCTCCATGGGTATCCTTCAATAATCTCACCTACATTCCAGGTAAGTTTATTTACAAACATTGGAATTCAGATTTTATGAAAGTAGATTGACCTAATTCCTTGACAAAGATATCTATGAATCAATCTCAACACCCTGCTTCCATAGATCTATTGAAAAATGAATCAACTTTTTAGTTTGGGCCCAATTCTTTGGCATCTAAACACTTTGAATCAACCTTAATGTTCTACTTCTGTAGCTCCATTAGAATCAAATTTGTGAAATCCACAAGAACACATGTCATCTCTACGAATCAATCTCAACACCCTGCTTCCGTAGATCTATTGAAAAATGAATCAACTTTTTAGTTTGGACCTAATTCTTTGGCATCCAAACACTTTGAATCAACCTTAATGTTCTACTTCTACAGCTCCATTAGAATCAAATTTGTGAAATCCACAAGAACACATGTCTTATGAAAGGTTATTCCTAAACTCAATGTAGTACGTGGTAATCAATCATCAACTCAAAACACATACCTATGATTTCTCATCATGCATACATTCGCATCATTCTCATCAGTGAGTTACTGTGAAAAAAGTATTAAAAACAAAGTTGATTACTCAATCTCATGGAATAAACTTGCATTAGATGAAAAAAGGTCCAATTACAAAGTAGACCCATGGGGTTCATCTACCCCTATCCTAGAAAAATCAAAAAAACATGGAGAAAAATAGAGCAAGAGATAAAACGATAAAGATAAGAGATGATAGTTGCATTAAAGCTCCAAAAATTCTTTCTCAAGGCTTGAATCTTCGATGAAGATGGAGAGAGGTGGAGATTAGCATCGATTCTCTCGAGGACATAACCCTAATGCCTTATTTTGCTCTGTTTCGCACTTTAAATAATTATCAGCGTCATTTCCAACATTTCCCACGCTGTCCCAATGTCCAATGGTGTTGCCTCCAACGCTTACAATGATATTTTTTCAAGTAATCTAGTGTCTCCCATCCTGACTGGGCATTTAAGACACTGGCTAGGTGTTTGGGACACTGGTTGGCATTTGGGACACTAGAGCACTAATACTGAACAACAATTTTTGCGAATTTTCGAGGGTTTTAGTGTCTAAGATGCTATCGGAAGTTTTGAATGTTGGCAGCATTTTTCAGCGTTTTACGTTGGAATAACATTTTTGAGCTTCTTATGTTCAACATTTTTCAACGTCTTACACTGAAACAATGTTTTTTAGTGTTTTCAACTTTTTTTCAACACCATGGACTCCTCCTACGTGATTAAAGTTCAAACATGATTAGAAATCCTTGATTACAAATTGAAGATAATTTTTAGTGTTTTATGCAAAAATTAACAAAAATGCTTAAAATTCAATATTTACAAAGATTTAGGTGCAAAGCTTAAATTTTACTAATTTCTATCTATTTCAATGTTTAATTTGCTTTCTTTTATTTTTCTATTCAAAATCATGCACATAAATTTATTGAATATGAATTTATCAACCTTGCATAACTTATTTGTCTCTTTTTTGATTACCTTTTGCTTTTCTCCAAGTTTTCTTTTTCCATTTGGCCATAATTTTAGTTGCAAATCAAATGCAAATTTGTGGCACAAAAAAATCGGTCTCTTTGGGTTTATCAATTGGACTCCAGGCAAAAACACCAATATTATATTTTATCAGTTGTATCAAATCGTACTTTATCTTCTTAAGCAAGTTTGAGTTTATTCTAGTTTTCTTAAAGGTATCTTTGATAACAACTTCTTTAAGATCTTCTATTAGGAGAGGTCTCTTGTCAATAAATTCCTTTCTTAGATTGAGGTATATCAAATTAATTTGGTGATACATATTAGATTAATGCCTAAACCGTAAATCATGCTTATAACATTTTCTTGGAACTCTTTGATCAACCTTCGTCATTCCTAGTAGGCCATCCTACGATGGGTACTTCATCATCAAGCGCAGATTAAAGACTATTTCCCTTATGGCGTTTAAGGTTTTCCTTCCAATAATCATATTGTAAAAGGATGGTGCATTCATAACCATGTATTTCACTTAAATGGTTTTTTGTTGTTTTTCCAATTTTAAATGTAGTTTAGAGTTTGACAAATCCCTAAACTTCCTTATTGAGGTTATTGAGCTTGGTCAGGTGAATATCCTCGCTTGAGGGTGCTATCCTGGCAATTATGACCTTCACTACTCGATGCCTACCCCCAAGACTTCTATAAGTGGGTCCTTGCCTTTCATTTTTTAGTGTACCAAACTGTAACTTCCTTAATAGGGGTGTCATGCCATTGTATATCACTTGCTTTACATTACTCACTAAACTATCAATTTCTAATTTCTCAAGTAGAAGTTTCCCTTGTCTCATTTAGTTTGAGTACAAGTACAATTGACATTTCTACCTTTAATTGCAAAAATTGCACAATACCAAAATTTTAACAAAGTAACAATTTAGTAATTACGTAAAATTTTAGCAAAATATTAACTTAGTAATTACTAAAATTTTAGTAGAACAACAACGTAATAATTATAATTTAATTACTAGAATTTTTGGTAGAATAACAATTAAATAAATACATTTTAATTTTCAAAAATTTAGGCAGAGTAACAACTTTGTAATTATAATTTATTTTTCTAAATTTAAGCAAAGTAACAACTTAATAATTATAATTTATTTTTCTAAATTTAAGCAAAGTAACAACTTAATAATTATAATTTAATAATCTAAATTTGAGCAAAGTAACAACTTAGTAATTATTGTTAATAATCTAAATTTAACCATCATAACAACTTAACAAAAATTAAAATTTAACATCAAATAGTATAATAGTGATAATAATAGAACTTATGCCTAAACATGTTTAAGGGAAAACCCTTTTCTACCAACATGCAAAGTGACAATAATTTAGAACCAACCCCACTCTCCTATTACATCAAAGATAGTTGATGAAGGTGATGGAATTATTGGTGCAAAGCTCCTAAGAAGAGAACTTTACTAATTGTTAGAAAACTAGTAAACTCTTTAGCATAAAAACAAAATATTATTTTTTTCTAGTGAGAGAAGCTCTCTAATTTTTCCAGCCAACTTGAGAGAGGAAAAGGTGCTGAAAAATGGTCCAAAACTAGGGCTACTTATAGAGAAAGGAAGGAGCTTAGAGCATCTTTAACACAAGGTTCTTATGAGTTGCTTAAACATAAGCAACTGTGTCCTAATTTTTTCCCCATTGGAGCACATCTAGTTGGCACATAGAGTTGCTTAAAAATAAGCTCTCTTCCTTATAGAAGATACAGTTGCTTAAGAATAAAAAATTATTTTATTGCATCAACCAACCAACCAAAAATAGAGGGAAACAAAATGATAATGAACGAAGAAGAAAAAAAACATCAAAGCAGAACCAAACAATTTCTAGAAAATGAACAATATAAAACGATATCACAAAAAAAAATTACATGTTCATACACAAAAAAAAAAAAAAACGCTTTAGAACTAGAAATAATCTTCTCTTTAAGATCTGCTTTCACCTCTTCGTGCCATTGACAAACTTCCATTTTAGATTCTAGATCTGCTCTCACCTCTTTGTTCGCAGATCAATCTTTCTAGATCTAAGGATTTTTCTTCAGTAGTGTGGAGGCGCAACGCTTTAGAAGCATGGTGGTGGTGACTCAACGAGAGGGATGAGAGGGAGAAAGGGACGCGGGGTTTAGAAATTGAGAGGAAAAAGGGGTGTTGGGTTGAAAGGTAAAAACAAGCTCTCTTCCTTATAGAAGATACAGTTGCTTAAGAATAAAAAATTATTTTATTGCATCAACCAACCAACCAAAAATAGAGGGAAACAAAATGATAATGAACGAAGAAGAAAAAAACATCAAAGCAGAACCAAACAATTTCTAGAAAATGAACAATATAAAACGATATCACAAAAAAAAATTACATGTTCATACACAAAAAAAAAAAAAACGCTTTAGAACTAGAAATAATCTTCTCTTTAAGATCTGCTTTCACCTCTTCGTGCCATTGACAAACTTCCATTTTAGATTCTAGATCTGCTCTCACCTCTTTGTTCGCAGATCAATCTTTCTAGATCTAAGGATTTTTCTTCAGTAGTGTGGAGGCGCAACGCTTTAGAAGCATGGTGGTGGTGACTCAACGAGAGGGATGAGAGGGAGAAAGGGACGCGGGGTTTAGAAATTGAGAGGAAAAAGGGGTGTTGGGTTGAAAGGTAAAAACAAGCTCTCTTCCTTATAGAAGATACAGTTGCTTAAGAATAAAAAATTATTTTATTGCATCAACCAACCAACCAAAAATAGAGGGAAACAAAATGATAATGAACGAAGAAGAAAAAAAACATCAAAGCAGAACCAAACAATTTCTAGAAAATGAACAATATAAAACGATATCACAAAAAAAATTACATGTTCATACACAAAAAAAAAAAAAACGCTTTAGAACTAGAAATAATCTTCTCTTTAAGATCTGCTTTCACCTCTTCGTGCCATTGACAAACTTCCATTTTAGATTCTAGATCTGCTCTCACCTCTTTGTTCGCAGATCAATCTTTCTAGATCTAAGGATTTTTCTTCAATAGTGTGGAGGCGCAACGCTTTAGAAGCATGGTGGTGGTGACTCAACGAGAGGGATGAGAGGGAGAAAGGGACGCGGGGTTTAGAAATTGAGAGGAAAAAGGGGTGTTGGGTTGAAAGGTAAAAACAAGCTCTCTTCCTTATAGAAGATACAGTTGCTTAAGAATAAAAAATTATTTTATTGCATCAACCAACCAACCAAAAATAGAGGGAAACAAAATGATAATGAACGAAGAAGAAAAAAAACATCAAAGCAGAACCAAACAATTTCTAGAAAATGAACAATATAAAACGATATCACAAAAAAAAATTACATGTTCATACACAAAAAAAAAAAAAACGCTTTAGAACTAGAAATAATCTTCTCTTTAAGATCTGCTTTCACCTCTTCGTGCCATTGACAAACTTCCATTTTAGATTCTAGATCTGCTCTCACCTCTTTGTTCGCAGATCAATCTTTCTAGATCTAAGGATTTTTCTTCAATAGTGTGGAGGCGCAACGCTTTAGAAGCATGGTGGTGGTGACTCAACGAGAGGGATGAGAGGGAGAAAGGGACGCGGGGTTTAGAAATTGAGAGGAAAAAGGGGTGTTGGGTTGAGAGGGAGAGGGGGACGAGTTGAGGTGGGGGGAAAAGACCACGATGGGGTTGGGGTAGGGGGTAGGGGGAAATGAGCGCAACAGGGTTGGGGTGGGGGGAGATAAGCGCGACAGGGTTGGGGGTGGGGGTAGACGATTCGCATGGGGGTTGGGGGTGGGGGGAAAGGAGAAGCATGGGGAAAGAGAGGAGGAGAAGGGTGAAGCGTGGGGAAGCAGAGGTCACATTTTGGGAACATTGGAAAAATTAAGAAAATTAAATGCCTTAATTTTGGGGGAAAAGTAAAAAAATAAAAAATTATAATAATGATAGAATTAAAATCGTGTATCCGTTGGAAATATATGACTGTTTAAAAACCTAAAAAGAGAGAAACAGTAAATGAATTTTGCCATTCTGAATCAGTATGCTTTCCAAAATATTACCATTTGAGAACTTATTATAAATAAAGGTTCAATTTATACCATTTCTGCACACAACTTCTCAACATTCAGTCTATTATTTTGCTGCTATCAATTCCTAATCTTGTTTGTTTTCTATCAAATGGATCCTAATCAGTTTAACTATCAATGTTACATAAACTTTTTGCAAAACTAACTGCTTCCTACCGATGACAATTCTTAAAATCCTTAGTATTTTATATATCCACCACCACCAACCAAGCCTCCATTGAAATAGAAAAAGCGCACAAGAAGGGGGGGTTGAATTGTGCGTTTAAAACTTTTCAAAACAAGTAAATAAGTATGAAAAACGTTTTCAAGCTTAGGGATAAAGAGAAGGATAACACAGAAAGTTTTTATACTGGTTTACTCAACCTGAGCTACATTCAGTCCCTTCACCCAAAAGTTGTTTACTAACCAACCTTAGGTTACAAATATTGTTCGCGGCCTCTTCAGGCTTTACACCGCAATCACCCTAGATTGCTCAACCCAAGTATTCTTTTTCACTAAGCCTCTCCAGGCTTTCACAACATAGACAAGTGTTTTTACAAGGATATCAACTCACGTAGTGAAGATTTGAAAGATAAAGCTCAAAACACTCTAAAAATCTTTACAAGATTTTTGCTATCGTCCACTGGATGCTTCTATCAAATATATAGAATATTTTTATGTTCGCTAAGATTTTTTACACAAGGCACGTATTGCATTCTCTTCGTTCTTCCTTGGTGCATATATATAGTCTTTAGGGAAAAGATCCGTTGTAAAAGACTTTGACTTCATTATGCAAGGTGGGGCGTGTAAACTATCCTTTTAGAGTGACCAGGTGCGGCAGCTTTTAGACTTTTCACCAAAACGGAAGGTGCAGGATTGTGCTGGCGGTATGCTTTTCTAAACATTCTTCATTCGGCATGGCAGCTTGATAAGTTGACTTGCTTTATCTGCTTTGCTGCACTTTTGCACTGGAATGATTATGATTGTATTTAATACTTCAAACAATTTGAACGTTAGATCACAAGAGTGACAATATGTTAGTTTCGAGGAAAACTAGCATAAATAAATTGGATGATCAAATAAAACTTAGCCGTTTGAATATTTGTCATTGGAAGCTTGCATCAGATATTTGAATTTGTTCTTTGGACGGTCATCTTAAGTTATTCATTGGATGGTCCTTTAAAGCGAGTCTTCTAGACGGTCTTCTTTTAAGCACGTCTATTGGACGGTCTTTGTTTAGCACGTCTATTAGACGGTCTTCCTTAGCATGTCTATTGGACGGTCTTCTTAAGAGTGGCTTGTTTGCTATGACAAGGTTAGTCCTTAAGCAGAAACTTGAACATTAATAAGTTTGTTATCTTCAAAACTTTGAGGGTTTAGACGCTTCTATGTCTTTAGTTCCAACATCCATGTGATATAGGCCTCCATTGGGTACCAGCGGTAGTGTGGAGTATCCTAACAATGAACTTGAATCACCATTTAGGTCGATGTCCTAGTCTTCAGTTGGTATGGAAAATATCACATTTGATGAAGGAGGAGGACATGGTACTTACAAAAAAACTCATGCCAAATTCTCAGTGGAAGAAGACACACTACTTATTTAATCATGGTTGAACATTTCGAAGGATACAATTGTGGGAGTTGACCAAACAGGAACTGGTTTTTGGTTGAGAATCAGCAACAATTATAACAACTACCGTTGACAGTTTGTTGAAAGGGAACTAAGTCAACTAAAATCACGGTGGTTACGAATAAATACTGCAGTTCAAAAGTTTGTTGGTTGCTACAAGGAAGCTGTTAATAAAAAGAAAAGTGAGAGCTCAGAGAAAGACATTATGGCTGATGCATATAAGATTTATTCTCAAGATGTGCGTGAAAAATTTAATTTTGAGCATGCATGGCTTTTGTTGAAGGATGAACCAAAATGGAAGGGAGAATTATTGGAAAACTCTTCAAAAAGAACAAAGACATCTACTTCCGAGGGGTATTCATCATCTTCTAACACAAAGGCGCACATCGATTATTCAGAATATGACCTAATAGCAACAACAGCTAGCCTAATGGGACAAAAGGTAGTAAAGAGGAATAGCAAAGGAAAAAAAGCTGAAACGTCTTCTAACAAAGTTGATTTGACTAGCGTGGAAAATGCTATAAAGGAAAACAATGTTTTCATGGCAAAAATAGCTGAGGCAAAGGAGATAGAGAACATTCGTATGTTGTATGATATCCTTATGAAGGATACATCTACGATGTCTGAAAGTCAGCACAAACATCATGAGTTGTATTGCAGTTATATTGGGCGCAAGTTAGGAAACTAAATTAATGTTGTACTTTTATTTATATTCCTTATTATTTTTAATATAATGTTATGCATTTCTCGTTGTTTTTAATTATAGAGTTTTACGAAATTGTCATTCTTTTTTATTTATTATAGTAATAATTAATTAACTTGTATTTATATTTTTTTATTATTTAAATTTAATTAGGCATATTAATTAAAATAGGTGAATTAATTTTTTAATTTAACACAAAATGAAGTACAAATAAAAAAATATAAAAATGTGAGTTGCTTAAGAGTTACTTAAAATTATATGCATTAGAGCAAAAAGTGTGTAGATTACTTAAAGAGTTGCTGAAAAATGATGTAGAGTTGTGGGACCCACTTAAGAAACCCCAAATGGGTTCTTATTTTAATACCGCTAAAGTTGCTCTTAGGTGTCCAACAAATGAAATAAGTCATTATGTCATAATTTCAATTTTATCTTTCATTCCATTTATAAGACTCATATTCAAGTTTAGATAGGTGAGTCATTCTTAGGCTGGACATGTGGCAATATGAGCTATCCCAACTTTATCTATGTTAATTTTTTCTGTAGTTAAATCAACTGGTATTGATAAAATCACTTAAACTTAAATAATTTAACCTTTAATATCAAAATAATGCATTTTAATGCAAAAATGAACATATACATTATTTTTCATCAAAAATATAAATACCAAAATTTTTATGAAAATTCTAAAATTAAATATTTTACTTATAAATGAACTGGGATTATCATTTTCACAATTTCTGGATGTCAAATTAATACTGGCTACACTTATTGGACACCTAGGGCCAGTTTGGTCATTTTACATAGAAATTTTATAAAATTTTTGAAATTATATTTTAATATACATGACATGATTCCAAGCTTAAATTGATATTTTAATGTCAATTTAATCTTTTTCTCATATCAACCCTTAATGTTGATAAATAAGGACAAAATCGTCATTTTCTAATTTCTCTGGGCTCCGGCTCCAAAAAATTATTAAAAATCATGATTAAATAGCTCTTGAATTCTGAGCCTAATGGTGGAAATCAAAATTTTGAAATTCTTTCCTGATTTTTCAAAATTAAATCATCAAATATTAAAAAAATGGTTGAAAAGATTAAAATAGTGTTGTTATATTTTTCACTATTTTTCTTTCAAAATAAAATTTTTATAATGGAATATACTTAGTATAAAATTTTTAAAATATTTTGAGGTCAAAAAGTCTTTAGTTGGTTCTCGCAATCAACTAGGGGTATTTTTATTATTTTACAAAATTATCTCAATAAATTCCTTAAAAATTTCTAAAATTATTATTAATTATTCTAAGTATATTGATGACTTAAAAACAAATTTTTAAATACCTTTATTTATTTTTGTCTATTAATTTTGTTAGCTAGTTTTTTAGAGATGAAACGGTTATTTTATCAATTTTGGGCTCCGTTCTCAAAAAAAATTTAACTATGTACTAGTGTACTACTATTAATATGAAAGTAACTATAGGGATCAAATTTTTAAAATTTTCATCCAATTCTTTAGAAATAAATACAGAATAATTAAAAAAACAGTTTAATAAGAAAAAGCAGGGGTGTTACAACTAGTGATCCTCAAAGGTTGGTTCCAAAGATCAACTATGTCTAGTTCATTCCTTGTGTTTTGGTCTTCTTTTCCTATAGCTTTAGGTATATATTTGAGGACAAGGTAGGTAATTACTCTCAGTGATCATGGTCCTCCCATGTTCAATAAAGTCTCTATGTCCTGGGTTAGTGGTCATCGAGTTCTTTTAGTCGTCAAGTTGTCTTCAAGTTGGGTATGCTATCTAACCATCATTACTAGGTTCACTAGTTAGCTCATATTAGGGGGTACACAACCCCTCAATCTTGAGCTCTATAAAGGTGAAAAGACTAAAATTATTTGCATGGAATCCAACTTTTGTCATTGACCTATTCCCCCAACGATAGGTACAAAATAAAAATAAAAGATAAAATTAAACTAAAAAATAAGATAAGAAATAAAAAATTAATTTTACCTATAAAAATGTTAAAAAAATGCATTACAAAATATTTCTCAAACTTAATACCCTTTACAAGTCAACACAATTTAACTATTATCCGCTTTAATCCTAACTAGCACATTAATGTGTAGCATATTTGAAAATTGGTTGAGAAATAAAGAATTACATTTAGGATATAAAACTATATTTGAAATGTGAAAGATCACATCTACAATTACAACCAAATCTTATCCAAAATGTGAAACCAAATCACATCTAAAATGTGAAATCAAAGACTCTAATTTTCTCTTCGAAATGATTCAATTGACTATGCATGTCTTTTACACGCTTCCACCACGCACGCCTACGTAAAAATAAAAGAGCCTCCCCTGCTAATTAAAGGCACACATGCCTACGTAAAAACAAAAGAGTCCCTGTGGCTAATTAAAGGTGCAAACACTAGCACACACAGTAGCCAGTGGAAGACAGTGAAACAACTTTGTTTTACCTCGAAGGGGTAATTTTTAAAAGAAATTACCAAAATGAGTATTTTTTTTTAAAAATTACTAAACTAAGGTAAGTTGTGTCTACCAAACACGACTGCTAAATTTTTAGTTTTTATAATTTTTTTATGATTTTTTAAAGAAGTTGTGTTTGTCAATTAATACTTTAATATTTAATTTTTTTAATTCAAATAAAAGTTGTATTTTCAAAACAAGATTTTACTTTTTATTTTTTAATTTTTTGTTGAAGTCATATTTCATAAATATGACTTTATTTTTTATTTTTTTAATTTTTTTGTTGAAATTGTATATTATGAAAAAGACTTCACTTTTGTGTTTCGTATTGAAGTCGTATTGTTGAAGTTGTATTTCACAATAAGCAAAGCTGTCTTTTTCCCTGTATATATTTAAAACCTTACTCCTCTGAAATTATTAAAAAGGCAAAACTCCAATCGTTGCAACAATATAAAAAAGCGTGGGTTTTCACTTCTCATTCTTACACAGTCGTTTCTCTGTCATATAATCTAACAGGATAAAATAATAATAAAAAAATCCCCTTACTTTAAAATAAGTTTTCAGTAACAATCTTTTACACTTTTAACTTTTATAACGAGTTTAATTACAACTTTTTACACATCGTTATATTATATACGACGGTCTAATGTCCGTGAGATAAACAAAAATCTATTAGGTGTTTCGGCATTGAAGTCTTCATTGTGTAATACAACTTCAACAAAAATATTAAAAAAATTAAAAATGAAGTTTTATTTAGAAAGTATGACTTTAGCAAAAAAATTAAAAAAGAATAAAGTCTTATTTTAAAAATATGACTTTTTCTCAAATTAAAAAAAATTAAATATTAAAATCTTGGTTGACAAACATGGTTTTTTTAAAAAATCATAAAAAATTATAAAAACTGAAAAATCAAAACCCGTGTTTGGTGAATATAATATCCAATTCAAAAGGTGTGTTTTATAAACACAATTTACTGTAATTAGATAATTTTTTTTAAAAATATTCATTTCGATAATTTTTTTTAAATTACCCCTCCAAAGTCCGGCGAAACACTAGTAAACAGGAAATAACATCCTATGAAAGGTTGCGTGTAGACCAGTCCTCGGAAAACGGCGTTACAATGACGTGTCAGTGAACCCAACCATTTCAGTAAATAGAAGCAAAAGCTTAAAGCACACAGCAAGCATTTTGATTTTTTTTTTCCTCCATATAATATTACATGCCCCAACCAAACGCAACGCCCAAAATCAAAGCTCATTTGCTTTGCTCGCTTCACTCCCACACAGACCTGACACAAACACAACACAACACAACCATCCTCCAAATCCAAATATTTTCTCCAAATTCCACACCACCCTTTGCGCCAATCAACGACCCCACACTCAAATTTCCCCTCACACCCTCTTAAACTTCTGTCCTTCTTCCCATGCCACCTTCCCCTTCCTTTCCATCAGGTATCCACAATAACCTAAATCCTCTCTCCAAAAATTCCTCACTCTTTTTGTTTTTTTTTCCCTCTCTCAAATAAAGTCAACCTCATTTCAATTTCAATTTTTATTTTCCTCTCTTCATAAACACTTTTATTTTATTTTATTTTTGACAGAAAACCGAAACAAATGGAGGAAGAGGCGCAAGAGAGAATCCCACAAGCGCCACCAAAAGCGTCACGGCGACGACGACGATTCCAACGACGACAACGAACCCGATGATGACGATTCCGACGACCAATTCCGCAGCCCTAACCCCCAATTCGCGGCGAACCCGAGCCCGTGCGTGGAGATCGAGGCGGTGTCGCTCGACGGAGTCCTGATTTCGCAGTTCCCGCCGGCGATCAAGCGCGTCGTGACCCGCCCCCACCCGGTGGTGGCGGCGATTGTGGCGCTGGAGTCCGGCAACTGCAGGGGGCAGTCGCAGCACGGCGTTCCGGTTCTGGAGAATGTCTCGCACGGCCAGCTTCAGGCGTTGTCGGCGGTGTCCGCCGATTGCCTCGGCAGCGGCTCGAGCTTCGTCGTTGCTCCGCCGCCGGTTTTGAAAGGGTCCGGCGTCGTTAAGCGGTTCGGGAGTAGGGTTCTTGTAGTTCCTATGCATTCAGGTTCTTGGCTCTCTTGGATTTGAACCTTTTTTTCTATTTTTTGGTGGAATGTTTCTATTTGGTTGCTAGGTGTGCATGATGATATAAGATAGGAATGTGACTCCTTTATATGTATTAAACTATTCTCCCTACTTTTTGTTCTTATGTTTTAGTGTATAGGGAGGTTGTGGTATCTCCTTAAAATTGGAGGTGAACTATTAATTTTGAATGAGATTTTATATATATTTACTTTATTCAAGAATTTAATTGGAATGTACTTAAAGGATAGAGGTTTTTTTTTTTTTTTTTTAATTTAGTTTTCATTTAATCATGAATTGACATATAATTGAAAATTGTTGACTTTGTAATAATTATTTTAAAAATCATAATTATTTTAAAAGTCATAAATAGGGTAATTTCTGATTAGTTGATAGTAAAAAAATCTTTACAATGACCATGTATCAAAATTAAACTCATTATTCAAAGTTTGTGGCATTTTTCTGTTGCGATGAATTTAAAGAATCATTTACATTTTTGTTTTTTTTTTCCCTTGATGAAAGTTTATGTAATTTGTTAAGCTCCAAGTATGTTTTGGGTGTGGGAGATTAGTCGTGAGATATTAAGACTGAATTTTGGTTGATTGATCCTGTTGAATTTGAATTAAATGATAATTTGGAACATATGTGAGCAGATTGGTTTTCACCAGCCTTGGTGCATCGACTTGAGAGACAAGCAGTGCCACATTTCTTCTCTGGAAAGTCGCCAGATCATACACTGGAGAAGTACATGGAATGTAGGAATTACATTGTTGCAAGATACATGGAGGACCCAGGGAAGAGGATTACAATCTCAAGTTGCCAGGGATTGTCAATTGGTGTTGGAAATGAAGATTTAACACGAATTGTCAGGTTCCTTGATCACTGGGGAATTATCAATTACTGTGCTCAGGGCCCAAGTCATAAGTATTCAGACAATGAGACTCGCCTGAAGGAGGAGACCAGTGGTGCAATATGTGTGCCATCAGCGGCTTTAAGATGCATAGATAGCTTGATCGAATTTGACAAGCCCAAGTGTAAATTCAAAGCAGACAAAATTGATTCATTTCGAACAATACACAATACTGATATTTCTGATTTGGATGACAGAATAAGAGAGCATCTATCTGAAAACCATTGCCATTATTGTTCTCGTTCTCTTCCTGTTGTATACTACCAATCACAAAAAGAGGTACACTGGCTTTTTGTTTTAAATTCATCTCCTTCATCATCACTCTATGATGTGGCTGTCAATTACTTTTGTCCTCTTGGTAATATGCAGGAGTTTGTCAGTTATTATCACATGGCAGTGCATAAGTATGGAGTGTGTACACAATATTGAGTTTTCTGTACATATGATTGCTGGAGACAAATCCTTTAGTTAAGAGATTATTCATTACACTCTACCATTTTTATAATTAACAACCCACTTCCTTGCTTTTAATATTGATTGAAAAACAAATCAAATTTACAAATGCTAGAGTGTCAAAGACCATGCAAACAATTATTTCTTCCTTTAGTTAGTGTCAAAAAAATAAAAAAGAAAAGAAAAACAAAAAAAAGAAAGAAAAAGATAAAGCATGTGATATTGGTTTGGTTTGTCATATGGGGCCAGATATTGCTCTGGTCAGGATGTCACCTGGAGGGACATTTGCTGTGCTGATCATTTGTTGATTCATATTAGTTCAGAGTTTTGGTTTATTGTGCTTGCTTCTGTTGTGTTAAATTTATAAAAGCTGATTTACAGGAAAATGCACTGATATGAACCTCTACTATTTTGATAGGATCAACACATTGTAAAAGATTTTCTTATATGATGGGAACTTTGAATTTTAAAAACAGAAATGGTTGTGAACTGGCATCAAAATAGGCATGTCATTGGCTTTTTCTTAGGCTTCTGTGTATGACGAGGTTTTGTTGCATTGTATATTCTACTAAAATTTCATAAATATTGCATTCTGAGTTCAAGGACAAAAGTGATATAGGAGAAACAGATATTTGAAGGTATCAATAAAGAAATATCTGATGATTTGTGTATTTGATGAGCTTTGACATTAATTTATTATGGAGCCTTCTTTAACCATTTTTTTCCTCATGTCATCACTCATGTAGTCATAGTATACAAGAGCCCCTTAGGAGTGGAACAAACAAAATGAAAATATAAAATAAGAAAGACTAGAAACTGAAAATGAACTTTGGCTTTGTTATCAACTCCAAGAAATCTACTCAAGATACCTTTTGCTAGCCTTCTATGCATAATTAGAGTACCAGCCCACCCCTGGTTATAGGATTAGGTTCTTTCTTGAATTCTTGTGTATTTCTCTCCATTAAAGGGAACCCAATTGGAATAATCTTTCATGTTTTTTCCGTTTTCTTCCTCGTTTGTTTCTCCCCATTGTGGCTGCAATCCCATTCTTTAATACATATGTTAACATATCTTTCCATATCAACTCTACTTGAACATGCCGATATGTTTCTGTTACATGTTGATACCTCTTTCAGTGCATACTAATTTGAAGCTAAAACTGCACTTCTATGTTTGCTGCTGTTAGTGCTCATGTCTTGAAAATTCAGACTCAAATGGGAAATCTTCCATTTAACCGTAGCAAAGTCTGACAGCTGGCAAATGATTGCCAGTCTGTCAGATAGATAGTGCTTGATTAATACAGCTTAGTTGGGGTTCTTCATGCAATGCTAGTTTATTATTGTAAAAGTTGGCATTCTGCTGCTGCAAGGAAGCATTTCTCTGATTAATATTATTAAAAGTTTAAGACTTATGGGTCCATTATGATGACCCTCCTCTAAAAAGACTAAGCTGCAGAATGCCTTTGAAAATATTTGTCATTATTTGTAGTTGGCATCTCATGTTACAGGTTGATATTTTACTCTGCACTGATTGCTTTCATGATGGGAGATTTGTCACTGGTCATTCTAGTATAGATTTTATAAGGGTGGATTCAACTACAAATTATGGTGATCTAGATGGCGATAGTTGGACTGATCAAGAGACTTTGCTGCTGCTTGAAGCAGTGGAGGTTTACAATGAGAAGTGGAATGAAATTTCTGAGCATGTTGGTACCAAGTCAAAAGCACAGTGCATTCTTCATTTTCTCCGTCTACCTGTGGAAGATGGAAAGTTGGAAAATATCAATGTTTCAAGCTTGTCTTCGTCATCCAATGTGAAGAATCCAGATGATAATGGAAGATTGCATTGTTACTCGAATGGGGATTCTGCAGGTCTGTCTTACTAAAACTTTTGAAACTTCTACTTGTGATATGGTCTTGATTTCATATCCGTGTTCTCACAGGACCTGTACATTACAGCCGAGATTCTGATGGCAGGCTTCCTTTTGCAAATTCTGGAAATCCAGTTATGGCACTGGTAGGTGACTGGTAATGATATTCGTAAGTTTGTCATTTGTTAATGGGTGTACTTGAAGTATGCTTTCTAAGAAGACAAGGATGTGGCTATCAGTGCTGCATCTAATATCTTGTCCTGAACTTGTTTCTTCTAGTTGCATTTCTCCTCTTTGAAGGAGCAAGTGTGTTTGATTCAGTTTATTTTGTACAAATCACATCTTTTGACAGCTTTGAGAGTTTTTTTTTTTTTTTTTTTTAAAAGATTATTTCCTCCTGATAAAGCTCGCCCAAACATGCAATTAATGATTATGGTGTCAGAATTTCACAACAAATCAGTCTGTCTATTATATTCTGGAGTTCTTTTGCTTGGATTCTTACACATTTGGTTTTGGTGGATGCATTCTAAAGGTTGCCTTTTTAGCCTCTGCTGTTGGACCAAGAGTAGCTGCAACTTGTGCTCATGCAGCACTAGCTGCATTGTCAGAGAATAATTCTGGGAGCACGTCACATATTGAAGCACTGGAAAATGATGATAGGTGAGTGTGACTGTCATTAGTTGAAGTGTTTTCTCCTAGTTATTCCCTTTCGTTTTTTAACTCATACAAGGATATCCAGTCGTTTGCTATTGTGCTCTTTACTTACTCTTTGCTAATAAATTTTATTCTCCTTCTGCACCAACAACCAGCCTTATTGCATTGTTCATATAATTAAGATTTTTTATTTGCATCTATGAAGGACGAATTCAGAAAGCATACATAATAGAGATGGTGGCCATCATGGAGAGGTTGCAAATTCAAATCAGAAAAATGGTGAGTTATGGTTGTTGCATTTTTCAGTTGCTGATGTGTAATTATACCCCCATTGTCTAGTAATAGCCAGCTCTTTTTGAGAAATGCTTCTTTTGAATTCAGAGGACAACACAAAAATACTTGGTTCGCAGGCTCAAAACGAGGGTGGGTCAACCCTGCTATCTGCTGAGAAAGTCAAAGATGCTGCTAAAGCAGGTCTCTCTGCTGCAGCAAGGAAAGCTAAATTGTTTGCTGATCATGAAGAGCGAGAAATTCAGAGGCTTTGTGCTAATATTGTTAATAATAAGGTACATCTGCTTTCTTTTTTATTTCTTAATTGCTTCTCCTAGACTGACAATATAATTTGTCCCTCCTGTGTCTGCCCTTTTCGATCTGGTTGCATGTGTATGTATTTGTATGCACTAGTTGAATATTTTTCTTGTGGAATTAGGTAAATGGAAACAGTTGAGGAAAATTTAAACCCAGGCCCCGTGCTAGTATTTTGGTGTGTGTAACGTGTTGGTGGCTTGCTGTTATTGACAGTTGAAAAGATTGGAACTGAAGCTGAAGCAGTTTGCAGAAATTGAAACACAGTTGATGAAAGAATGTGAACAAGTTGAGAAAGTGAGACAGAGGTATGCTTCTGAGCGGTCCCATGTTGTATCAGCACGTCTTGGAAATGGTGGAACCACTCCTCCAATGAATGTAGCAGGTGTTGGTCCATCCATGGTTAACAATAACAACAGTAGGCAACAAATGATCTCTGCTTCTTCCTCACAGCCTAGCATCTCAGGTTATGGCAACAGCCAACCAGTTCATCCACACATGTCCTTTGTCCCCCGGCCTTCAATGTTTGGATTGGGGCAAAGGTTGCCCCTTTCTATGATACAACAATCACTGTCAGCTTCTTCAAATCCGATGTTCAATGGCCCCGGTAATGTGCAGCATACTCCCAATCATTTGATGTAGAGGCCTGTGTCAAAGAACTAACTCTGGTTTAGGTTAATTAGGGAGTCGATGGTAGTGTTGAAACATCCACATCACAATTTTATTTGGTCATTGTTTTCAGCAGTTATGAATATAGATTAGGGCCAAGAATTTGTTTTTTAGGGCCTGTAATTGGTTGCAGTAGATTATGGAAGTGTGCTTAAAGGAAATAAGTAGCGTTTGATTTTCCAAAGTTCTAGTGTCTTTCCAATTGCTTTATGCTTTAGGGAACTGAGAAGTTTATTGTCATCAAAGAAAACAAATCTTAAGTTAGTTTACACAAACAATTAACTAGTAAGAATCATGATCTACCCATGGTGACTTTTTGTCTGCACTATCTTTGCTGCTGTACAATCTAGTTGATGTTACTTGGTTATGCCATTATTATACAGTTTGTATCTCGGGCCCAGGTTGCAAATTTTGCGGATTTTTGCCCGTCCAATGTTTGTCTGCAAAGTTCAAGACCATTGACTTTAGCGCTTATTGTCCTCTATTTAAAATACAAAACGACGCCACGTGCGGGGTAAGTACAAAAAAGGAGGAAAATAATCATTGATCACGTACGGAAAATTATTGCAATGCAATTTTTCCTTAAATTTAAACAAAAATATTTTAAAATTTGTTTTCTTTATCTATGTTATGTACCTTTTACAGAAAAAGAAGAGGTGAGAAAATAGGTTGTGCAAGATCTTCGCTGTCAGCTATGCCTTAAATTTAAACAAATATACTAACACTTTGTTTTCTTTATTTATGTTCTATACTTTTCTGTTAGAAGAAAAAAAAGAATGAAAAGAGAGGAGAAAAGCAAAATTTGTTAAAAGGAAGATAGTAAAAACATAAAATAAAAGGTGCAACAATAACATTTATTAACAAATGAAAAATTGTAGTTTGCATGAGGGACGCAGTTTATATGAGGTTATAGATTTAAATTCATTATCATTGATATTAAAAGAAAAAAGAAGATGGGCACTAGCACTTATTCAGATTTTATTAAACAATTTCAAAACTATAACCATATATACATAAAATATGAGTTTATTATTTATTGTCTACATAACAATTCTTGAAATATATAATTGCTTGAAGTATGATGATGGTCCGTTATATACTTTTTAAAATCTAAAATAGAACGATAGTGATTATGAAGTCAATTCATATAACCAAAGCTGTAACAAGGACTGCAATATAGAGCCATTGAATTGATGCAATAAGTGAGAAACATGACCAAATAGACAGGATGACGATCAAACAATCATGGAGGTTGTAACATATGCTGAGGATTTAGCAAGCACTATAAACATGGAAAACTGGGCCAGAATTGAACTCAAACATAAGCCTAAATGATTGAGAAGCCTAAATAATTTTTTTATAAATTCTAGAATAGCAAAAGAAATAGGAAAGTTTTCAGATTTTTCTAGTTCATTGCCTTGAGAAGTAGGGGAAATATTTGGTTCAGAATTGACTCTAATTGTCTCTTGAAGCCAATTTTGATAATAATCCTAAAAGTCACATCAAAGCTGATTTTTAATTAATTGACAGTATAAAATCAGTGCAAATTTATTAAACTCTTGTAAATATTCCCTTATTTTTCAGCATTTGGATCAAAGTCGAATGGAGAAAAATTCAGTTTAATCATGTCAGAGTTTTGATCTCTATTTTTTTTCTTGGCTTCTTAGCCATTTGGCAGCAGAGTTTGGTTCTTAGCTTCTTACGCTTTTTAGTTTTATAAAAAATGCTTGAATTTGTGTTTTTCTTTCACCAGAGTTTTGCCATGGTCATTTTGAAAAAAAAGGCTTCTAATGCTAGCTATTACTTTATTAATATTTTAATTCTTTTTTTTTTTTTTTGATATATGAGGAAAAAAGAAACGAAACTACAACGCAATTAGACACAGTAAACAAGCTCCCCTTGCATCATCCTTAAGGATCAGGTTGAGCATAGGAGGGAATTCAATTATAATAATATTTTACCCCGTATTGTGTCCTAGATTGGCTAGAAAATCAGCTCCCCTGTTTGCTTCTCTGAAAACATGTCTAATGGAAGCAGTCCAATTAGTCAAGTTTAATGAAGACCGAATATCATACCCAGCTTGAGACCCCAAAGTTCAGCCCAGATGGAATTGCAAGTCCCAAGATTTGTACAAAATCCTCTAATCATAGCACCCGAGGAATTTCTGATAATACCCCCACAAGCAGCTTGGCGAGAATGTCTAAGGAAAGATCCATCAACATTGATCTTATGTACATTTGACGGAGGAGGAAGCCAAGCAATTTGAATTTCTGTCCATCTATAATCTGTGTAAGATGAAATAGGCTTGCAAACCTCCGTTGACACCAAATTGACCCGCGCAAGAACTTGGTGTTGAAGAAAACTGTGCATTTTAATGGGGTCGGCTCAACGTTGAGTGAGACCTAAAATAAATTTTAAAAGAAATTTTTTTACTTTAAATAGAAGAACTATATGTTGAGTATTTTTACCAACATATGTAGCATTTTTGCTTTATAAAAATTAATAAAAAATAATTATTTTTGGTGGGCTTAAAGCTTAAGTTTTAGTAGTTTTACCCTTTGAATATCATATATCACACAATATTCACAATTATTTTTGAAAGAAAAAATAAAGATAAAACATGAAAATAGAATAGAAGCGTTTGAAGAATAATGATGGATGTGTAAAAATAAGATTAAAGAATGATAAAGATGAGAAAGGATGTAAAATTTGAATTTTAAGAATAATGAAAATAGAAATACAAAATTGAGATTTAAACAAAACGAAAATAAAGCATAAAAATAAGTTAATATTGTTTTTACATAAAAGGTTATATTGATAATAAAAATTGTTTTAAAAAAAAAGATATGCTTATTGACTAGGAAAGGGTAATTATCAAAAACCTTATTTCTACCCAACCAGATGTAGTATACTGCAACTCCAAGGAAGGTGGCCCAATCCCAATTCATATTATTGTTGAGCTGTAAGGACAGGTTGAAATTAATCCAGCTGCGGAGACCAATGCTAAAGAATTTGGCCCAGTGTGTTAGGTCAATAACTGTTGCCAAAATCTCTGACATCTTCACAATCCCTGATAGAATGCATAACAGATTCAGGGTGTTGCAGTATCAACTTGGGTCGTGTTGCGATATTTCCTTTCACTGTTTGTAAGAAGCCGTTCATGAACCAATTTCCACATGAAAACTCTCATTCTTTGGGGGCCTTGCCATTTCCAAACAAGAGAAAAATCGAAGGAACTGGCTGGAGGATTAGTAGATATGTTTGCCAAATACTATAAGCTTCTTTAATAGAGAAGGTTCCATGTTTTGAAAACCGCCAAATAGGTGAATCTTCCAAGCATTCCTTTGGTGGGGGGAATGGCTCGCAATTTAGAACAGATAGTAGGAGGAAGGAGGTTGGATATAACATCCCAGCACCAGTCAGAGTCTTTAACATAGGCTGACACAGGAAGGGTCTGTTCCTGAAGGGGAATATCATCCAAAATCATAGAAGAAAGCCTGTCAAGGTTGGGAATCCATCTATCACTCCAGAATCTTGTGGAATAGCCATTATTTATGGTCCAAGCCAGCCCATTGTCAATGTGATGCCAAACCTGTGTGATGGACCGCCAGATATGTGAAGCAATTCGTTTAGATTTAATAGAAGGCAGCATAGCAATACCACAGTCATAGTTTGCTTGAAGGGTCTGCACCCAAAGAGCATTTGTATTGGCAATAAGATTCCAGGCCAATTTAAGGGAATAGCAAGTGTTTGCCAAATCCTAAATCCTGAACCCCAAACCCCTTACTCCTTGGGTTTGCAAATAGTTTCACAGGATATGAGATGAACTTTGCGTTGTTGAGTAGAACTTCCCCAAATAAGGTCCCTACAGATTTTCTCAATTTCATTGCAAATACTTGCTGGTAAAGAACAAGTTTGCATAACATAAGCAGGTAAGTTAAGAAGGGATGATTGTGCTAGGGTGATCTGTCTTGCCATCGAAAGAGTCTTCAATTTCCAGCTTGAAAACTTTTTGTCGAACTTTATCAATGAGGAGGTAAAGGATTGACTGTTCTTCTCATGGATAATGGGGAAACCCAAATAGCAACCCAACTCGTTTGTTTGTTTAATCCCCAAGGACTTTTCAACTTCTTTCCTTGCATCATGCTTCGCATTTTTGGAGAAAAAGATACTACACTTCTGAAAGTTGATCTTCTGGCCAGGGGCTAAACAGACACTATTCAATATGCTTGTGATCTCTTCAGCTTGTGCAACTAGGCTTCAGCAACTAAAATTATGTCATTGGCGAAGAAAAGATGAGATATCTTCACCTCCTGTCTGCGACCATCCTTGAAGGATTTCCAAGAATCTTTTTGAATGGGATCTAGAATGAGGTGGGCAAGTCTTTCCAGACAAAGCACAAAGATGTAGGGGGAAATTGGGTCTCCCTGACAAAGACCTCTAGTAGGAGAAAAGGAGTTGGATTGCCTTCCATTCCAATTAGGACATAGATGAGGATGTCATGCAATGGGAAATTGTGGTAATCATCCAATTAGGGAGACCAACTTTCTGAAGAGCATCAATAGCAAAATCCCATTCAATACGGTTGTGTGCTTTCTCAAGATCCAGTTTCATAATCATGGAACATGTGTTGCCCTCAAGACCATTAAAAGAGTGCACAAACTCTTGCAAAATAATTGCCTTATCCACAGTGTTACGACCTTAATGAAGCTCGACAGGGTGTGACTAACCACTGTGGGCAGAATGTGTCTGATCCTATTAGCCATGATTTTTGTCAGTACTTTATAAATCACATTACATAAGGCAATGGGGCGAGATTGAGAGATGGGTGGGGGTTCACTGCACTTAGGAATAAGAGTGAGTAAGGTAGCATCATGAGACTTAATCATCTGAGAGACACAATCAAAAATGGAATTTCCGACAATTTCCCATTGAGACTTGAAAAAACCCAAAGTTCCTTTCGGAGATCAACTAGGTGAGGGACATTCCTGTTAATGAGAGTTCGATTAATTCCTTCAAGTCTTCCAAGAATTCCCCTTTTCCTCTGAAATATATTCCTAAAAACACGTTGGTTCCAGATTTTAAGGTTTGATTGTAGTCTCCTTATATTATTTTCCCAAGAATCAGTATTGATCCAGGCCTTAAGAAACTTGAAGTTGAAAATCTCGATGATCAAGCCACGGGCCCAAGAACTTGAAATAATCACCTTTGGCTCTAGACCCCCCTCTATTCAATTTTATCCAAAGCCCGCAATGATTCGATGAAGGAAGCGCAAGATGAATGATAGAGAAGGATGTGCAGAAATTTTGCCAAGCCATGTTTCCAACCACCCTGTCTATATATTCTCTAAGCTTACCTCTGACCCAGGTAAACTTTGGACCTTTAAAGCCCAAATTCATCAAATCACATTTATCCAAGCACTTCAGAAGTTGCTTGCTTGCATGTGTATTAACAGGACCTCCTCCCTCTTTTTTAGTATCAAACAAAACAGTGTTTAAGTCCCTGCCACACACTAGGGACCAGTAATTTGATTACTGGTAGAACTAAGTTGTTCCGAGAGAAAATGTCTACTTCTAGGTTGGGGGCTTGCATAAGCAATTGTGCAATTTCACTGATTAGCTGATTGAGGATTGAACAAAAGGTGAACATGAAATTTAGAAGTTGAAATGATTGATATAGATATGCGAGATTTCCTCTAGAGATACCAAATGCTACCAAGAAACCGTCTGCCTCCACACGGATTCCCTCATCAAGGCCAAGCTTTTGAATAACCTGATCAGCTTTGGACCCACTTATACGGGGCTCAAGCAGAGCAAAAAAATCCAATTCATAAGAGCGAATTATATCACGAACAAGTCCGGGAAAGAAATCACCTCCCGCTTCGCAACAGTTCCAAATCACCAAATTCATGGAAACAAAAGATAGGGGGTAATCACATCAGTGATTATTTTGAGGCGCTCCCTCAAAGTCAATCGACATTCTATAAACAAAATTCTCATTGGAATTGTTAGAAATATAGTTAAAAAATAAAAAGAAGTAAAAAAATATTGTGTTGTGACAATAGTCACTATTCTAAAAGTAAATTTTGGTAGACTTCTGGTGTAATCCAAAATATGGTTTGTTTTTCAAGATTTTTGCAGTAGTGTACTCAACCAGTGCACTTGAGGCCAAACCGTTGGAAAAAAATTTTAAATAGCTTTTAATACAAAAACAAAACTGATAACCGTGAATAAATGACTAATTAAAACAATTAATATACCAACAGTAACAAAGCAATTAATATGCCAACGGTAACAAAGAAATAATTAGCATTTATATATTATTATTTTCACAAGAATTACTTGCTAGCATGGTTTTAAATTGTGGTTGTGGTTGTAATTGCAGTTGTGGGCATTGCAATTACGGACATTGCAGCTATTGCGATGCAAATTGTGATGGTTGCGGCATGAAATTATTATATATTTGCATCTCACCTTTTCCCTTGCCCCCACTACCTTACCTTTTCTTCTACTGGCCTACTCCTACCACCTCATCCTTTTCCCTTGCCTTGAATGCGTCGCATAGCCTACCAGCTCCTAAACCAATCACCATCAAATGCCTCCTTTCCTTTCCCAACATTTCACACGACCACACATGTTAGAATAGAAGATTTAAGTTTAAATCTTTGTTTATTTTTTCACAAAAAAATGGAATAGGATAGTGTTGCAGCTCTGTTGTGATTTCGTTGTTGCTCGTTGCAAATGCTTTACGGTAATTCTTGTGATTTTAGTTCATACCGCAATTACTGGTCATTTCCATTGTGGGTAGCTCTGCAACCACAATATTGCAGCTGCAACACATGTTGCGGTCCACAATTTAGAACTATGCCTGCTAGCATCGAGCTTGTAGAGGGAGGCATCCGGGTCAGGTGGTTCCTGGTCTGAAGGGAGAGGCATCTCCATCTCCATATCTCGATTTTCCAAAATATTATTATCCACTTGCATATCTGTTGAAATCTCCATGAGGTTTGTCTCCTCAAGAACACAAATGGATGAATGGGAAGAAACTAAACAGGTATTTGGTGGGTCAGAGAGATCCTTGGTTGAAATGTCTATTTTCATGGCTGTTTTATTTTTTTCATGCATGGAAGGACCTGGTGGAGCTTTTATCTATGGTGGTGGGCCCTTCAGTAGCTCATAATCTGTTTGTTTCTTCCTTTGGTTGTGCGCTGGCCGATTCTGCACCTTTTGTTTTTACTTTTTCTTGGTGTGTTGGCTTGGAATTGTCTCTTACCCTGCCTGGGAATCAGGGGTATCAATGGTTGTTACAAAAACTTTTTCACCATTTACTTCCTCTTTTTCCAGAGCAATGAACCGTGACCCAAATGTCAAATTGTTTCCTGCTAAGTTAACATTTATGTCCCCTTGCATGTCTTTCATTAATCCTTTTCCTGTTTTATTCGGTTTAGTCCTACATCTTTGGGGTTTTTTGGCTATCATCCAAGGCCCAAAGACAGAATCATCTTTTTGGTCACTTCCCTGGACTCTAATATCTTGTCCTTCCACCGTTGCCTGCCCATCATTGGGGTTAGCATTTGTATTTGTCACTTCCATCTTTCCAGCTTCAATGGTGACTTGGTTCACTATTTTTGTTTGCATATTTGGACAGATGTTCGCATGATGTCCATATTTTCCACTTTCAAAACAGATAATGTGCAAACCTTCACACTCAAGCTTAAATTCCCTCCCTAGCACAGTAAAAGAAAGGACCAACTCTCTTCGTAAATCTAGCTCCACATAGATCCTCGCGAACTTCCCACGAGATTGGATTTACGTATGCTCATTAATACGAAGCATGAAACCTAGATTCCCAGAGAAATTCCTTGTTGTATAATTCCACAGGCAAGTTGGATATGCAAACCCAAGCTACTACCTTAGGGTCCCTCATATAATGCAAACTTATAGTCTTCTTCTTCTAAAAACCGCACTAAGAACAAATCTTTGTGCAGGTCCAAGGTTTGGACGGTCCCAGAACGAGTCCATAATTTTTGGAGCTTGCTTGATAGGAATGTTAAGCTCACTTTTTTCTGAGCAACTTGATGATGAGAGAGAACTGCCATGGTCTGCACCAACTATCATATTTCTCTGCTATTACTTCTATGTTTGGCCTTGGGTTAAAGGGAGATATTTCCTCCAATATTTGTTCCTCTAAATCTAGAAATGGACAAATTTCTTCTGTCATGACATTACGATGTCAGCGGAATTGGTAGCAAACTCTTTTATTGGTTCTGATGGTGATATTCCTAAGCCAATGACTTTGTCTTTATATATAGTCGATGGTCCCACTAATGGTGGGGTAGTCTCATTCTTTTCCTTTAATGATAGGTCTTTTTCCAGTATCTTGACCATAGTTTTAGATTGTGATTGCGGTTGTGGTTACAATTTTGTCGTGATATTTGACATTATGAAAAATTGTGAAAACATGCGATTAATGTGGTCACAATTACGGTCGCGATACAGCTGCGGTAAATCAAAAAACCTTTACGTTGCAGTTGCAATTGTAGTTACATACTGCAATTTAAAACCATTATCTTAACTTTTTTGTGATCCTCTCCTTGAGATATTTCTCCTCAGTGGAGATTGAGTTAGGTGTTGTGGCGGACATAACAAGGAAACTTTTCACATTCAAAGGGAGAGAAAACTAGGGCTCCAATATATCATTCCCTCTTTTTGAAACTTCTTAACTTTTTAATGTGAAAGTCAAAAGTTTTATAGACATAAATATTTAAATATATCATTAAAAGAGTTTTAGGATTTACATCATGTCATATCATGTGACTGTGCTCCATGATCAAAGGCATGTGATTATCCAAAAGTTCAATTGTACAATTTTATGTAAATGTAGAACTTTTGATCTCTTTCTCAATTCAAACCTTGACCACTTGACCCCAATAATATGTGAATTATTCACATATGTGAATAATAAATTGCAAAAGAGAATAACAATATCAATTGTTTGAAGAGAATTTTTATAACAATATAATAAAAAATTAACAAGCATTACAACCATATTTGGAAGGCATAATTTTTTTCAATGTATTAGTCCCCAAAAAACTATATGTGTAGAAAATACTAGTGTAAACTTCATAACTAGAGAAGTGTAGTTAATATTTATGTCACTCTCACTAATTTGGTTATAGGATATGCTAAATGCAGAATATGATTTACATATTTAGTAGGACTTGCCCAAATTTCACTCAATAAAAAAGATGTATTAGAACAAAGTGTATTATTAACATTTTTCATTTTTATTTTCTTTTCAAAAGGTTTGAATTTCATATGAATTGCAACTCTGGCACTTATATTACTTTTGTAACACTATGTCGGTATGCAATTATGTGTCAAGTGCTTTATGCTTCATTTGGTATGGTGGAAATAGAGAGGGAGAGGAAGGGAGAGTGGAAGTGAGAGGATGTGGATTGTTTGGTAAGGTGAAAGTGTGAAGAAATATTTACAAAAATATGTGGGACCCACTTAAAAAAAATTTCTGTGCAAGGAAGTGAAGATTTGCGCAAAAATAGCAACTACTTGATTCAAATCGATTTAGCTGTGCTAGTAAATCAATTTTGGTAGCTCACGGTCCCTTTTTTTTTTTTTTGGGTATTGAAATCGGTTTAGGCCCCCCTTTTTGTGTACAAAATTGATTTACTTGTCCAGTGGTAGTGCTTCCATTGAGGGTGTTTCATTATATAATAATAATAATAATAATAATAATAATAATAATAAATAATAATTAAAATAATAATTAAAATAAAAAAAATCTCAAAAAGTTAATTTTCATTTTATTTCTCTTCTATTTTTCTTTAACCAAATAACTTTAACTTCCATTCTATTTCTCACCTATTTCTCTTCTCTTGTTTTCTCACCTCCCCTTTTCCTTTCCCTCTATTTCCTTCATCTCTATCAAACACATCCTTAATGTTTCTCCAATATCTTCTTAGGATAAACTTAAAAATATGGTGGAAACGTTAATATGTGAATTAACCGATGAGTGTTTGTTTTCTTGGTTTTATAGATATTAATTAATATAGGTTTTTTTTTCTTCATTAAAGATAATTAAGACTGGCTGGTTCACACATGTAGATGTTAGACTAAATTTAAACTACAAATATACAACCATTTCAAAACCATCACCAAAGCTTCTCGGTTACCAACTATTAATCAAGACCATTTTGATCATCAAATTAACTATGGCTACATTCAACAACTTTTGTCTAATGGTTGTAGGCTTTATGGTTAGTTCTGCATGGATGCTCAAAATTGGGCTTTCACGTGATGTTCCGGTTCTGGAACCATCAAGTGGTCCATCTACGGAAATTGACGATGATGATTTTGCACTTCCGCCATTGTCATCATATGAGAATTACTTAACCCATTGTGCAAATATGTTAACCAAAAGTTGTGGTGAAGAGATATTCTCAGTTATATTTTACGGTAACCAAACAGTTAGTAATAATTGTTGTGACAAACTTGTGAATGAAGTAGGAAAAGCCTGCCATGATGATATGATAAAATATATGTTGCAATTGGAAAGGTTTCGGATTCATACAATTCAGATCTTGCATAGGGGTCAAAGTGTTTGGAATGATTGTGCTTTGCTAGGGGGCTATTCTGCCCTTGAACCGGTTGGTGCTGAATCATATGAGATATGAGAATTTATACAATTGACACATTGTAATCTCTCATAAAAATACAATATTTTAAATTATAGTTTGTTGGCTTATTTTCTTGAAGTTAAATATTAATCCTCTATTTCTTGGATAGCAAGGATTTTTGCTTCTTTAGTATGCCAAATTATATTGCCTATTCAACTGTTGATGAATGAATGAAAAGCTCACATTTCAACAAACATACGTTATTATGTTCCATGATAAAACTAGAAATTTTAGCTGATCGAGACTACAATTACATAAAATGAAAAAAAAAACTATTGGACTCACTATAAAAGTGTTAATCAATTAGATTAACAAATCATTCACCACAAAAAACTTAGATTAACAAATTAAGATGTTAGGCAAAATATATGACTCACTAACTAAAATGAAATATACCTCACCTAGTACCTACTATGCCTGTAATGCCTGTTTCTTGTTAATCTGTGAATAAGTTTTTGAATAATTTAAAGAGAAAATTAAATTTAAATTTCCATTGCAAAGAATTAATTAAGACATGTATTTGGTGTCTGTGTAAGTTTCTGCAGAAGAATTCTGCGAGAATTTGATTTGTTTTGCTATCAGATAAGCGAAAATTTGTAGAGTTTCGATGAACAGTGTAGGATGATGGAATCTAATTATAATTAATTAGATTTAATTACGATTGATTCTAGTCAAACAGGTAGTTTTCCTTACTTTTAAGTTAATCTTGTTGGAAAGCCTATCTGAAATCCTATCAAATAAGGCAAATTCAACTACCTGATTGGACAGAGTCAGTTCAATCATGACTAGAGAAATTCTAAAAAGTCATAAAATCATTTAGATTATAATATCAATTGAATTGTTCTAATTGATTCAAGTGTTAGGAACCCTATACCTAATTTCATGAAATTTGGTATTTGACTACATTTTCACTGTCAATATGAGAAATTAAAAATTTCTACTGTCTAGACCCACTACCACACTTCCCCCAAGCCCAACCCAACTAAACTAACTATTAGTTCCTAAGTAAGCTAGATTAGTTACAAGCTAACTAGGAACTTTTTCTCAAATTCTACAACTAGTCATGTCATGGTGTCCTTAATGTACCAAAAACCACTAACCCACCCATGGTTTCTCCTCTTGGCCATCCACCTCTCTCCTTGGAGAAGGTGAATGTTTGTTTTCCATTTTATTTCAAACATAACTCTTATTTTGCTAGTTACCAAAATACCCCCTTAAGTGTCTTATAACAAGCTTTAAAACAAAAAAACTCTCCTCATTCTTCCCTGTAGAAACTGTGAGCTTAAGAGAAGAGATAGCCTTGTTCCAAAAGAATCCTCTAAGTGTGGGAAGAGAAGATAGAAGCTAGAGTGTCCAAGAAGTGGTGCTAGGTAAAGCTCCATCCTTTTCATCTTTTTCTTCCGTTATCTTTTCTTTCTTATCAAGACCTAAATGGTCTAAGTCTTGTCTTTATCTCTTCGATTCTAAACATTGTTCTTTCTTGTGTTTATGTCCTAAATCAACCATTTTTGGTGTTGGTTGGTGACTCACCTTGCCAAAGTTTGAAGGAGACACTCCCTTTGCCCTAAAAAACTCTCTTGCAAGCTTGTAGGCTCTTAACAAAAAGTAAGGAAAGTTATCTCTTTTCTACGTGTTTGGATTGTGGTTTATATTTTTTGATGTGTTTTGTTGCTTAAAAATGTTGTTTATATTTTTAAAAGTGGTAAACTTGATGAAATGAAACATTTTTGTGCTTAATTATAATATGTTCCTGATATTGTTTCATTTTTCTATTTGAGCATGGTCTACTTTTTTTGCAATATCTGGAGCTATGGTTAATAATTTTGAGTGCTTGTTTTTTTGCGCAAACTAAACAAAATTTTCTCCAAAATGGACTCAAGAAAAGCGTTAAAAGGTTAAGAAACGAAAAATTTAAACATTTTGAAAGTTGTGCATGCTCTCTAAAAATGATGACCTAACAGTGTGTAATAAAATGTGATTTTGGAAGATTCAATTATGTACTTGTAGAAACTCCTTGAACAAAAAAAACGTAGACATAAAAATATTTCCAAGCATATAAGATTTGCCTATATTTGGTTTGGTTTTCTATTTTTAATGATTTTTGGAAGCTGAAGGTTGTATTTGTCTTTTGACTGAAAGTGATTTTGAGAACTACAAACTTCAAAAATCATCTAAAATAGTGTGGACCTTTGTTTTGGTGTTCTTGATCATTTTGAAAAGATTTTTAAGTTTACTTTCAGAAAATAAATGGTTTGGACTCTTTTGTTTGGACATGAAAAATGGCAAAACATGTTCGTTAGTCCTCCAACAGGTCACCTTGACCTTACTGTTTTGTTATTTTTGTATCTTTTTTTGTAGATTTTTTCTTGAGGTGATCTTTATTGTTTTAGAAAATAGACAAAATTTCCTTTCTAACCATATATAGACCATGTTAAGCAAAAAATGTTTACTATCTCAAAATGATTTTCAAAATAGAGGCTGAAATTTGGAAGCTTCTGGAATCTGTTTTAGAAATAAGTTTTCTTAACTTTTGTATAACTTTACAAAAACCCTGCCTTACTATTTTGTTATTTTTGTATCTTTTTTTGTAGATTTTTTCTTGAAGTGATCTTTATTGTTTTAGAAAATAGACAAAATTTCATTTCCAACCATATATAGACCATGTTAAGCAAAAAACGTTTACTGTCCCAAAATGATTTTCAAAATAGAGGCTGAAATCTAGAAGCTTCTGGAATCTGTTTTAGAAATAAGCTTTCATAACTTTTGTATAACTTCATAAAAACCCTGGCCTTACTGTTTTGTTATTTTTGTATCTTTTTTGTAGATTTTTGCTTGAAGTGATCTTTATTGTTTTAGAAAATAGACAAAATTTCCTTTCCAACCATATATAGATCATGTTAAGCAAAAAACGTTTACTGTCCCAAAATGATTTTCAAAATAGAGGCTAAAATCTGGAAGCTTCTAGAATCTGTTTTAGAAATAAGTTTTCTTAACTTTTGTATAACTTCATAAAAACCCTGGCCTTACTGTTTTGTTATTTTTGTATCTTTTTTTGTAGATTTTTGCTTGAAGTGATCTTTATTGTTTTAGAAAATAGACAAAATTCCATTTCCAACCATATATAGACCATGTTAAGCAAAAAACGTTTACTGTCCTAAAATGATTTTCAAAATAGAGGCTGAAATCTGGAAGCTTTTGGAATCTGTTTTAGAAATAAGTTTTCATAACTTTTGTATAACTTTATAAAAACCCTGGCCTTATTGTTTTGTTATTTTTGTATCTTTTTTTGTAGATTTTTGCTTGAAGTGATCTTTATTGTTTTAGAAAATAGACAAAATTTCCTTTCCAACCATATATAGACCATGTTAAGCAAAAAATGTTTATTGTCCCAAAATGATTTTCAAAATAGAGACTAAAATTTGGAAGCTTCTGGAATTTGGTTTAGAAATAAGTTTTCATAACTTTTGTATAACTTTATAAAAACCCTATCTTTTGTGCTTAAAACTTTATGGTGGATCTTTTAAAATAAAAGTTAAATATAGATTTCAATAAAATATAATCTTTATTTTTTTACATATTTTAAATATATTTTTGGTGATTTAATTAAAAATAAATTTGTAATAAGGTCTAATAGATTATGTTTAATGAAAAATTTAAGATATAAGCTTTAACTTGATAATTTCATAAATGTATTTTCTTATTTACTTCTCATACTTTGATATTTTAAATATAGAATTTATATTATTATATAAGAGTTGATAAATGTTGGATTAAAAGAGTTTCGTGGAAAAAGTTGCTAAAGGCATGAGTTGGTGAATATTTGTGACTTGATGGCATGTTGACTATGTTATGAAACTGTTGATAAATGGCTTATCTGGGTGTGAACAATAAGCAATTGTTGATATATGTAGCCATTAATATCTGTTTATGATAAGTTGTTTGTCATGCACGTATGCATTGTTGTATGAGCATGTGATACCAAAGGTGTCGGTATTCATGGGATCGTGGTGCAAGTCAGGTATGAAAGCTTGACGACTATGGATGGCACGATTCCACAAGAGACGAAGGCCTTGCAAACCCTGTGTCATAGTGGCGGTTCCCCCATACGAAAATCCTGACATATTGCACTGGTTTCCATGATTAGTGGCTGGTATTCCCTAAATGATTTAGGCACGTGTTGCTTTGAAAACCCTGGTGAGTGTATCTATGTTTATTATACCATGATTAAGGAATATCCGGGATGGTTGCTCAGTTTTTTTAGATTTCCATGGAAAGTCTAGGATTCATGGTCTGCATTACATATTTGGTCACGCCTTAATCAAGAATAATAAAATGAAAAACCTTTGTGTGTTTATCTTCATTGAATGTATGCTCATCTTATGCTTAGTATGATGTATGTGTTTTGAATGCTATGTTTGTTTTCTTTTGGGTAGCTTATCCTTGCTTGTGTGTTTTATGTGTGTGACTATGATGATCGCGATTACCTTGATTGCGGAAGTAGATGGCGTTTCTCCCTCGGAGTGATACCTTTAGTGTGGACTTGGCACAGACCATCCATGATGGGCGAGATGGTTGGACTATCGATGCTGATACCCATCAAGCATATTTTGATGGCTTGCTTCTCACCCGCTACGTACCACATGATGCCCTAATTTCCACGATTCCGGTTACGATTCGGATGGATTTCTCAAAGTTTGCTCAGAAGGTTCTGCATCCCCTATCTACTTTTCCTACATATGCGCTTACTCCTCAACAAGTGGGTAATGCCCACGAGTATCGGAGGCTTTTTAGCATATGCGCTTCTCGTGGATGTGGACATGGATGAGGGTCAAGTCGAGTTTCTTTTGTGGTAGATGACGATGACGGTGATGACGCATTTTCTACCTCTCCTCATTATCTCTAGGAGACAATGTAGTTTGTGTTGTATCTTTTGAGTAGACGTAACCAGTTGTAAGGAGTGAGTTATGTATCCCCTTCCCTTTTTGTGTTGTATTTTGGGTTCATTGTCACACACCTTTCCCACTATCCTTAGGTTATTTGATATTTTATGTTTGTGTTGGATCTTTATGGTTATGTATCCAGTACATTGCATGCTAGACATGCTATCTTTACTTATGATTATTTGTTATGTTTTATTTTCATGTATGACTTTACTTTGTGATGTGTTGACGATAAACCGATTCACTTTGAAAGAGGAAAAAAAAACTTATTCATATTTTCACAATCAAATTAACGAAGAATTTTTCCTAATTGAACTTAAAATCAAAATAGACAACTAGTTAGTGATTTCCTTTCGTTGTTTACTTGTGACGATTTGTGGTGGTTATATCGCAGGTCGTCACAATGCCTGTCCAATATACTTGAACTTTCAAGCAAGAGGACTCTTATTATTAAAGATTATTCAATAATATCTATATTTTAAAAAAATCAAGTATAAAAAATAAATTATAAAATATTTATAAATTGATTATCATATTTATAAAATTTCAAAATTTAATGCAAAAACTAGGTTGCCTATAAATATTTGATAATTCACTTTGAATATGATACCTATGAATAAGTAGTCTAATAATTTTTATTATTAACAAAAATAAAAATTGGATTTAACATTAAACAATTTTTTCTCCAACCAATGGAAGTTGAGTTATTAAAGATGATAAAAATTGTAACATTTTTTTATCACTTCAATTGATAAATAGGCTAAATTAAAATCTTGGTTAAAAGACCAAACCAAAACAAAAATAAAGAAAATATTAATGTTGCCCGAAATGTATGGGTGGCGTATGTTGCTTAATCAAGTGATAGTAAAGGTGTAGTTGGATCGATTCTAATTTAGGATAAAATAAAATTCGAATTGATCATATAAAAATTAAATTATTAAATTCTTTCAAGTTTTTACATTCCGCTACAAGAAAATAGTCAACAACTTAGTGTCGGCGTCGATATCGATGCTACAAGTGTTGGCTAGGTTGACACAAAGTGGAAGCAACCTTTGAAATTTTATTTTTTAATATTAAAACAAATAACATCGACTTTAGTTGACATTAAATCGACAGATGGGTGAACATTAGTGTTGGCTTAATGAAGATATTGTGTTAGCATTGACTTGTCTGACATTACATCTCATTATTGCATTAGCAGGCTAACACTAATCATAAATATTGGAGCGCTCAGAGCTCTTCTCCCCCTCCCTCACTTTCCTTCTTCTTCCTTTGTTTTTTCTCTATTCTCCATTGTTTTCTCTCTTCCTCTACGCACCTTAGCCACCGCGTTGGCATCTCTATCGTACCCTGTCGTTCTACCATCGTGCCACGTTAGTCTTTCATGCTCTTTCTCTGTCTCTCATTTACTATCATTGTCTTAAGCCCTCTCTTTGTGTTTGTGTATGTCCTCTACCATGTCACCAACATGCCTTGCCATGCCACCATTACCCCCTATCGCATCACCATGAAGGTACCATTCACACTCACTATTTGAAGGGTTTAAATAAATATAATATATAATTTTCTAGAATCAATTTCAATTTTATATATTTTTAGTTTAAATAAATATAAATATTTATTTTTGATGGTTAATCATGGTTTGAGGGAAAGGAAGGGCATAGGGGCAAGGGATGCTTGCCTTGAGGGTGGGATAAAATTGCCATATCACGAGGAAGAGGAATAATGACATATTGTCTCATACATGTTATTTGATGACAATTCATTCCACTTTGGTTGCTAAAGTGTGAATCAAATCACAAATTAAATTGTTTGGGAATTTTGAATTGAAAAATATCACGAACTAGAATTCGCTTAATATGCCAAGTGTGTGTAAATGAGTTTCCTTTGTTTAAAGTTAAATGCTAGACCATAAAGCGAGGCAAAAGAATGGTCAATACCTAAGTTTAAGGCTTATAAGGTACTTGTATGATCAATAAACTTGTAACTTGAAGTTCATATGAGAAATAAGTTTAAATTAGGGTTTGTATGATGAACAACCTAAAAGGTTAAGGATTGGTACTCTAGAGCACCTTATGACCTCAAATTGTAATAGAAATGGATAATCCTAGTGCCTAATCCCATGTAATGGTTTTAAACAAATAGAAGGAAAAATTTAAGGTACAAGTGCATAGTTATGCACAACACATAATTGTGCATAATGAAGCCTAAACTAGTTGTTATAGTTCTTGCGAGTGGCTAACTATATCATTCCGATCGGTGTGGCAAAGTTAGTAGATGTGGAGGAAGGTGAGAAAATAAATATAAATAAAACTAGGAAATAAAGAAAAGTAAAGAGAGAAAGTAGTATAAGATGCGTTGAAACCAAGATCATTCTCAAAGGATTGATTTGCGGGGTTATCCTTAAAAGTGTGCGTTGTGTGATGTTGCAAAACAAGAAAATGAAAATTAAACTAAATAGGAAAATATATAGAGATGGGGGGTTATTATTGTTGTCGTAGAAAGTGTCAATGAAACAAAATAACAAACTTTAGTAATGAAAACATAAATCCTTGAAACTTAGTATCCAGTTGTGTAACTATCCTAAACCACTAAATATTACCAATTCATGTTATTGCCAAGTGCTTGGTTTAGACTCAAATGAACATGTGCCATTCATATGTTTTGATTCTCCACTAAGACGTGCATGCACTTAGAATACAATTTGGCCATGATAAGGATGCAACTCAAGCTGTTCTTTCTAGATTTCAAGACCAATATAAATTACAGAATCCCAAGCCTAACAAACAAGCATTGTTAGAAACCTAATTTTTCGAGTAAATGAACTAAGCTATGTGAATCATTCATGAGTCAAAAGTAGAAAAATAGAGAATAAATCTCTTTTATTTTCTCATCTTTTGAATAGAAAAATACATGGATAAATACGGAAGAACATGTAGCTGACTTCTTTAAAACTTGGAGCTAAAAGAGGAAACAAAATCTCTACCCACCAAATCAAGCTAAAAACAAAATATAATTATAATGGAAATTTGGTAACATAACTACCAAACCCTTTTTATTTCGAAAACAAATCGTTCTAATAATTCCTAATAATTACAACAGATTCTCCTAATAATTCCTAATAATTACAACAGATTTCCACACTGCCCCTCTAGCTAGGTTGTAGATGTTCAACAATTCTAGCTTGGAAGTAAGATTCTCGAATGCCTTCCTAAGTAAGGCTTTAGTTAGGATATCTATTGTTTGGTGACTCGTTGGAATATATTAAAGTGATATGGTGTCATTTTCTATATTTTCTTTAACGAAGTGTCAATCAATCTCTACATGCTTTGTTTTGTCATGGTGTATTAGGTTCTTAGCTATGTTGATAGCTGACTGGTTGTCGTAGAACACCTTTATGGACCTTGAAGTATGAATTCCTATTTCATGCAACACCCTTTTCAACCAAATTCCCTTACATATACCTTGAGAATGAGCTCTAAATTCTACTTTTGTTGAGTTGCGAGACACCACAGATTGTTACGCCAAGTGACTAAGTTTCCCCAAACATAGGTGCAATAACTTGGGTCAAGCGTCTGTCATGTATGGAACTTGCCCAATCAACATTTGTGAAAATTTCAACTTCTTTATTTGTTGTCTTATGAAAGAATAGTCCTTGTCCTTGTGTCATCTTTAAATACCTTATGATTATGTATACAGCTTCCATATGATCTTCTATTGGGTAATTCGTGAATTGGCTAACCATGCTAACTACAAAACTGATATTTGGTCTAATGTGAGGTAGGTAAATAAGCTTCCCAACTAATCTATGTTATCTTCCTTTATCAACACGTGTACCATTGTCTTTGTTGCCTAATTTTATAGTAGCATCTATAGGAGTGTCAACCGGTTTACACCCAAGTGTTCCTATTTCTTTTAAGAGATCCAACACTCATTGGGAAACTAAAATTCCTCTCTGGGACCAAGCTACTTCCATACCAAAAAAATATTTGAGATTGCCCAAATCTTTCATCTCAGATTCTTCAACTAAAAGGCTCTTCAGCCTTTAATTTCTTCATCATGATCCCTTGTTAAGACAATATCATTTATATATACAGTAAGGGTAGTTTTCTTCCTATGGGTGAGTGCTTGAGAAACATGGTGTAGTCTATTTGACATTGAACATACCACCTTTGTGAATCTATCAAACCAAGCTCTAGGTGACAATATTTTTATCGATATAAGGATTTCTTAAGCTTGCAGATTTTGTTGGTGTTGGTAGGAGTGTCAAAACCAGGGGGTATGTCCATGTAAACTTCCTCTTCAAGATCACCATTAAGGAATTCATTTTACACATCCAACTGATAGAGTGGCCAGTCAAGGTTTGAGGCAAGTGAGAGTAAAACCCGAATTGTATTGAGCTTTGCTATAAGTGCAAAAGTCTCTTGGTAATCAATTCCATAGGATTGTGTAAATCCTTTAGCTACTAGACGTGCTTTGAAACTATTAATACTATCATCTAAATTGTGTTTGATAATGAAAATTCACTTGCAACGCACTGGATGTTTTCCTACTGGTAGATCAGATATCTCCCATGTCCCATTCTTTTCAAATGTTTAGATTTCTTCAAAAATAGTTTCCTTCCATTTTGGTTTGAGAAGAGCTTCATTGATTGAATTAGGAATCTGAATTTTGTCAAGATTGCTAATAAAAGCTTGGTAATGGAGATATAATTTATCATATGAGATAAAATTACAAATGGAATTATTGGTGCATAAATGTTTGCCCTTTCTTAAAGCAATAGGTTTATCATCAATCTCTTCATCATTTTCATAACTAGGAGCAAGGTCACTATTCTCATTACCTGGTGCACTTTGATCCTTTGAACTCGGGTTGGATCAAGGTAGTGATTGGTTTGTGATTGAGATGGTTGAGGTGACTTTGTTGGGTCAGTTTGCTTTGTTTAAGTTGTCATTTGAGGTGACATAAATGAAGGAAAAACATCGTTACCTGATATGATTCTGATTAGGAGTCATACTTTTTTTATGGATCGTTCTTAAATTGGTTATCTTGGAAGCAAGAATTCAAAAAAAATAAAAGTGAGGTAAAATTGGAAAAATAGCACAAAGATTAGAACTTGTGGCAATGGCGCCAAAATTGAAAGGGCATGGAAAACAAGTATATAAATAAAAAGAAAAAGATGAAAAAGGAAAGAAGATGATAGAAGACACCACACTCTATAGAGATTGATAGGTCTAGTGAAGATTCGCCACAAAGGTGTGAAAACCTTTGATAAGAACCAAGAAGGCTCAATCTAAGAACTCAAAAGAGGAGCCAATGCTCTACTTACACTCACAAAAGAGTAAACCTTAATATTATCCAACTTTTCCCAAATGAGAGGGATTACATCTCTATTTATAGAATTTATTCTAAGGAGTCTAACCCCAATTCTAAAGAAACATAAGCAAAGGCCTAAGAAAACTTAAGGCCCAAATTACAACTTATTTTTTAAACTTAAAAGAAACCTAATCTAGGACTAGAAATTAAGCTTCTAATTTAGTATCAAACTGACCCATTTATTATAAAAAAATATACCCAAACATTTAAATAAAAGCTAATAAAAAAATTAGGTTGCAAGCCTATAGTTGGTGCATTAGGTTAGGCCTTCTTCCACTTGAATCAAATGCACCATTTTGAGCTCTTCTTTCCTACTTTGGGCTTGAGTTTGTACGTATTAATCTCTTTTTCTAGTAAGATGTCCTTTGTTTTTCTAGCTCTTGCCCTAGCTATTGAGCCCTCCTAGCCTAATTAGGCTTTCCCTTTCTTTAGCTCTTCCTTTTTCTCTTGAAGGCCTTCCTCGATCTCCATCATTCCCTCCTCCTTTGAGGAAATTTGTCCTCGAATTTAAGCCTCCAATAACTACATTAAAAGAACTAAGGTTAGTCTCTTTAAATTTTTCATAAAGCTCATGCTTACCTTGCATGTCATCCTTGTAGGCTCTATCTCTGAGTCCTTTCCCAAGTTAGCCTACTAAGTAAAGGGCCAGTAGGAATTAAGGCCAATGAATATTTCCTCCTTTCTTTGGTATTTGGCCCAATTGCATATGCATAGGTAGGGTGTCTTAGTTGCACTTCTTCCTTGGGTTGGAACTTCCAATTTTTTGCAAAAGAAAGATGGAATCATTAGACAAAATATCAATGTTAGAAGCATTCTTAGGCCAAAAATAGGTTGCCTAGCTAAAAGCATTCTCTTCCCCACATTTTCTTTTAAAAAAGACTTTTTTTCCCCTTTCTTTCTCCTTTTTCTTTCCCTCATGCTCACTTTCTTTTCCCTCTTTCATGCCAACTCTATCATCTTTTCCCTTATTCTCGTTTTCTTTTTCATTTCTCTCTTGCTCTCTTTTTATTCTCATTTTCTTTTGATCTGCACATATCTCTCTTGGAATTAAAGATACAAGAGTGAATTTACCATTATTATGTACAAAGGAGAACTTATTGGAATGACCATCATAATTTCTATGCCTATCAAATTGCCATGGTCTTCTAAGTAGGATGTGACAAGTTCCCATAGGAGCAACATCATATAATATTTCATCTTCATATTTTCCTATGGAAAAATTAATCAAAACTTGTTGGTCCACGAGCAACTATCCCTCTTCACTTAGCCATTGAAGCTTGTATGGTTTGGGATGTGTAGTAGTCTTTAGGTTGAGTTTGGTGACCATCCTCTTACTTGTCACATTAATGCAACTCCTACTATCAATGATAAGAGAACATACCTTCCCTTGAATGAGACATCTAGTATGGAAGATATTTTCTCTTCGGTTTTGGTCTTTTGTTATTGGTTGACCTCCCAAAAGTCTCCTTACGATTAACAAGTCTTCATTCAGAGCATAGGCTTTATACTCCTTTTCTCCTTCACTTGTTGGTAGGGAATTTGAACATGAGTCACTAGAGATGTTTTCGTTTTCCCTTAACACCATTTTTCTCTTGTTTGGGCATTGAGACATTATGTGTCCACTTCCCAAACACTTGAAGCACTTGATGTTCCTACTTTTAGAAGAAAAAGATCGTTAGTAAAAGAAAAGTTGTTAGAGCTTTTAGAAGTCATATCTTCCTTGGGATATGTAAAGGAGGTCTCCTTTGGTTGCTTGGCCTTCCAAGGGGAAAGTTTAAGGTTGGAAGAATCCTTCTTTCATACACCCTTCCTTTTGATTTGTTGCTCCACCTTTATGGCTTGGTGCTCTAAGTTATCAAGTTCTTCATAGTTTTGTAACTCAACAACGTCTCTTATCTCACGGTTTAAACCAAGAAGGAAATGTGCCATGGTAACCTCATTTTCTTCAACAACATTGGCCCTTATCATGGCCACCTCCATCTCTTTAAAGTACTCATCCACACTTCTACTTCCTTGGGTAAGCCTTTGGAGTTTGTTGGGCAACTCCTTATGGTACCATGGTGGTACAAATCTCTTTCTTATCAAACTTTTCATCTCCTCCCAAGTATCTACAGGGTACTCCCTATTCCTTTCCCTTTCTTTTTGTACTTGGTCTCACCAAATTTAGGCATAGTTAGAAAATTCATGGGCGGCCACTTTTACCTTCCTCTCTTCATTATAAAGGTGGTAGGAAAATATTTGTTCAACTTTGGTTTCCCACTCTAGATGGGCCTTAGGATCATTCTTTCCTTGGAAAAAAGGTACTTGGGTCGTTACTCTTCCTAACTCTCCTCCTTGTTCATTACTCCTATACCTTCTATGCCTTATATTATAACTTCTTTCTTTCCTCCCATGTCTCCTTCTCCTCTCACGATTTCTCCTATCCCTCATTTCTTTACCCCAAATAATAGAAATCTTCACTCTTATATAAGACCTCATGTTGAAAGTCTTTCCTCTTTTCATTATCCAACCTTGTGTTTGTAACACCCTAAGGGGCATTACCGTAACTAGGTCTAGATTTCAAAAAAAAAAAACTTAAAAAGGTAGAAAATGCTACTCATAAATGTAATTAAATATTATATACGAACAATACAATAAAAAAACATACATGCCAAATATAACTCATCTAGCACTTGAAGGTATCGTACAAAATATAAAGAAGAATACAAAAACATAATATAAACTAGACTACATTTTCTTGCACGTGACTCCAAGCTCCATCTACACATGTCTTCACCTGTATCCTGAATAAAGGAAAACTTAAAGAAATGAGACATAATGTCTCAGTGAGTGCCCTAAGGACTCTACAGCTGGGTTAGACTCTTCTATTCGGACAACCCTCATCATTTATCTTTTATGGCTTTAAACTCACTAGGTCTCTCATAATTCGTCATACCTACGGTCTAATCTACACCTTTTAATCTTCAATACTTTCTGTGTTAACTACTCTTTCATTCTCCTGACTGTTATATTAGTTTACTATCTCATTCTCAACCTAAGAACTCTTTCCTACCCAAAATGCTCTATAGTATTTAAACCCTGCAGGTTTAGATTTTACTTTTCTTTCTTTTAACATTTAAGGTTGTTCTCTATGGGTCAAGTTTAAGGTCACAGACATTCTAAAATACTTTTGACCCTCCCTTAACACTCACCTTAATACCGTCATTTTGTTCTCTCTTATTTGTCTTATACCTTTCTATTATGCTGTGTAGGGATTCACTCTTTCTCTACCTCATTCACGACTATTATTATCCAACTAGGATCCTCACAACACTATCCTAGGGCTTAGCCTCTCACTTATCCTTGACATACACACCTTGAGGTAGCAAACACAATTTTAATTACAAGCATATATTTATTTCACATCTCTTGCCTAGTAACTAGACATACACATCGTTTTGTTTCATCAAGCAAGCATGACATACATGCATAACATGAGAACATATACATAATCTTGACAATTTATCATAATACACAATCACATTTTCACACGTGTACACATTATATCATTCGCTTATGAACAAGGTCACATAGAATTCACATAATTACAACGTAGCACACTTCAACATATCACACTACAACAAGATACATATGCGTGCTATGTTCCTAAACCACTACTCATGCACATGTGGCACCAACCTAAACTTTTCAGAAAGTAGACTAGGAGTAAATGCAGGCCATAAGAAGCGTCATCAGTACCGATGCCTTCAGCTTTCGCACCCTCAACTAGCATGATATTACCCAGTGACTAGTCAGGGTTACCTAGTTTTGCCAGTACGCCTCGGCTCCATGGGATCAGCATGGACCATTGGAGTTTTTCCAACCAGATAACCCCCAAGGCTAAGGTTAAACAACCTATCACGGCCTCCACCAGCCAGATTCCTACGTACTTTCCTCATCACATAACTCAAATGTTATGATGCATGGTCACATATAATGCTTACAGCTTTCATAGGCTTTTATTATGAATCATAGGCACAATTTCATATCACACTCATTTTTTTCAAAGTAAATAACAACCATACAATATAAACTCAACAAGACATAAAAAAACAAATAACAATGAGTTAAACACTGTCAAAAGGAGTTCACAAACACAAGGAACGTAATAGCAAAAGTTGTATTTGCCCAGCGGTCTAGCGAACTTGCCTAGTTGGTCTGCGTCGGAACCTAACCTGCCCGGCGGGTATTGCACCCCGCCCAGCGGGTCCGCGTCAAGACCCAACCCGCCCAGCGGGTGTTTCACCCCACCCAGCGGGTCTGCGTGCCCGGTGCCAAAGCGAAGTCCAGTTTTTGAAGAAAAGTTGCCAAAAGACTATCTAATCTATGAACTCCTTACTTCCTCACAATTCCTTCAAAACCCATCAAATCCCTAATCTTAGGCATAAGGAAGGAGAAAAGGTAAATAGATGAAAAATAACAACATAAAGACAAGGAAGAATACGGGGGAGAGCACTCACCTTTGTGGACATGCAAAATTGAGTTCTAGGGTTTGCATTCTCCGGTTTCTATTCTTCCTCCTTCTCTTCCTCTTCTTCTTCCCTTCTTTTCCTCATTCTCTCTAACTTTTTCTTCTTTTATTTTGTGACGGCTAAGCCTAACCCTTCTTCTCTATTCCCTTCTTATAACATGTGGGTAAGTATGTAGTTTAGTGGGTTTTAGTCCCCTATTGGGCCCTAGATGTTCTTTTGAGTTCTATGATAATATTCCTACTAATTTTTAATACTAATAATAACAATAATAATAATAATAATAATAATAAATATAATAACATCAACACAACACAATAATAATAATAATAATAATAATAATAACAACAACGACAACACTTATACAACAACAATAATAAATATATATTAATAAGAATAGAAACAGTAATAATAAGAAATATAATAAGAATAACTTTTAAGGCATCTTTTGTCTAATAACATAAGGGAAGGGTCCTACTAAGAGTTACCTTGTGGTTTATTTTTAGTACCTAAAATTTGGGGTGTTACAGTGTTAATATCCACCCTAAACTTCTCTAGCTCCTTTGTTAACGTTTGCATTAAGTTTGTGGTCCTAAGTGATGGGGGTGTACTTCCTTCACTCATCTTTTACAAAATTAATAAGATTAAGTTCAAGATTAAAGGACGTCACCCCTCTTCTCGTGTTTTTATACTCCTTGAATGAAATCACTTGTGTTTCACACATTTTTTGATTTTATTAAAAATGTTCTCGTGTTTTACCACTCAAGTCCTCTTTATAAGTTCTTAAATAAAACCAACATATATCAATTATCAAAAGTACATACAATTATAACAAACCTCACAGAAGTTATCACTTAGACAAAACAAAAAAAAGGAATTTAAAAGAAAAACAATAAAAGCTAATTTAGAAAAAAAGGTAAAACTCAAATAGAATTGAAAGAAAGACCACAAAGGAATAATAAGGAGGAAGAAGAAATGTATAATTTTGAATATGGAGAATAGCACCAGTTTGTTGAATTCCTCAAATGTAATCAAATTTTATCTTCTTTAAGTGCAAAGGGCAATCCTTTTTTTTTTTTTGGTTCTATTCTTCAGGGATATTTTTTGTTCTTTTTTTCCTTTTTTTTGTTTATTCTTTAGTAATAGATTTCTCCCTTTTTATTATTTTTTTACCCCTGTTTGTTTTTGTACTTACAATAAATATTAATGTGCCCAATAAAGTAGCCTTCAGAATAAAGTGCAATTAACATATAATGCAAAATTGCCAAAATTAAGGAGTTTAACTGTGCAAAATTAAAAGTATTAAATTGTATAGAATAAGGACAATTATGACCTAATTATAATAGTTGTGATAATTATGACACAGTTATGACAATTATTGTAATTATGACAATTAATGACACAATGATAACAATTATGACAATTCAACAGCAATAATGAACAAAGAACAAGAACACTACCAACTCTAGGATTTAGGCTCTAAATACCACATGATATAATCCTGATTAGGATTCATACTATTTTTACAGATTTTCCTTGAGTTGGTTATCTTGGAAGCAAGAATTAGAATTAAATAAAAACAAGAAGTGAGGTAAAGTAGGAAAAATAACGCAAAGATTAGAATTTGTGGCAATGGCACTAAAATTGAAAGAGCATGGAAAATAAGTGTATAAATAAAAAGCAAAATATGGAAAAAGGTAAGATGGTAGAAGATGCCATCCATTATAGAGAGTGATAATTCTAGCAAAGATTCGCCACAATGGTATAGAAACCATTGATAAGAACTAAGAAGGTTCTATCTAAGAACCTAAAAGAGGAGCCAATGCTCTACTCACACTCCTAAATGAGTAAACCTCAATATTATTCAACTCTCCCCAAATGAGAGGGATTACATATCTATTTATAAAATTTATTCTAAGGAGTCTAACCCTAATTCTAAAGAAACATAAGTAAAGGCCCAAGAAAGCTTAAGGTTTAAATTACAACTTATTTTTTAATCTTAAAAGAAACCTAATCTAGGACTAGAATTTGGGCTTCTATTTTAGTATCAAACAGACCCATTTATTATATATAAAAAAAAAATACCCAAACACTTAAATAAAAGGTAATAAAAAAAAGGTTGCAAGCCTATAGTTGTGCATTAGGTTGGGCCTTCTCCACTTGAATCAAATGCACCAGGCTTGAGCTCTTCTTTCTTACCTTGGGCTTAAGCTTGTACATGTTGATCTCTTTTTCAAGTAAGATGTCCTTTGTTTTCCTAGCTCTTGCCCTAGCTATTGGGCCTCCTAACCTAATTAGGCTCTCCTTCTCCTTAGCTCTTTTTTTTTTCTCTTGAAGACCTTCTTGATCTCTATCATTATCAGAAGAGGATTCTAAAACATCAATGTCCCAAAGCTGCTAATTCTTGAGTAAAGTTCTCCCCTTAAATATTGGTTTTGTGATAAAATGGTTAATTTTCAAAGAAAATGACATTCTTAGAGTTGTAAAAAATCTTTTGGTAATTGAAGAGTAGCATTTATACCCCTTTTTATTACAAGAACACCCTACAAAAATGCATTTGAGAGCCTTGGGGTCAAGTTTGCTAACTTGCTGAGTTATAATGTGAACAAACACAAAACAACCAAAGACCTTAAGTGGAAAAGTAGTCAAGACTCGAGTATGGGGAAAACAATTGGAAATTACCTAATAGGGTGTTTGGAACTTTAAGACTTAAGGAGGCATTCTGTTTATCAAGTAAGTAGTTGTTAGGATAGCCTCACCCAAAAGAAATTAGAAACATGTGTGGTGAACATAAGTGACCGAGCAACTTTCAATATGTGTCTATTTTTCCTCTTTGCCACCCCATTTTGTTGTGGGGGTGTCAACACAAGAACTTTGATGAATCATACCCTCTCTTAAGATAATCTCCAAGGGATGTTTCAAAATATTCCCTTGCATTATCAGTTTTTAGAACTTAGATTTTAGTCTAAAACTGAGTTTGAATCATAGTGTTGAATTTTCAAAAAATATATCCAAGTTCAAATTTCTCTTTCATTAAAAAAGCCACGTTATTCTTGTGTGATAATCCACAAACAACACAAATCACCTAGATCTAGTGATATTTTTTACTTTAGATGCCCCCCACACATCACAATAAATCATAGAGAAGGGACAGGATGCCTGATATAGCTATATAAGATAGGAGTTACGAACATGTTTTGAGGTTTGACAAACTTCACATTGAAACAATTTCAGATTTTCATTCATGAGTAATGATGGGAATAATTTTTGGAGATACACGAAGTTTGGGTAACCCAGATGATAATGCCACAACATGATTGCATTATCTTTATTAGAGACTGAAACACAATTCTTATTTGGTTGACTTTCTGACTCAACATAAGCTATATTGTGAATTTTTCTATTAGGATTTTCATCAATTTGGAGAAGGTAAGGCCTGAGCATATCCTAGCATTGCCAATCGTCCTCCCTGAATCCAAAGTCTAAAATTCACATAGATTTGGGAAAAGCTTAGCAATATAGTTAAGATCTCAAGAGAGTTTACTAACTGATAATAAATTACAATTCAGATTAGGGACATGCAGTACATCCTTTAACTCTATGTCTTTTGAGAGAGTGATTAAACCTGTACCAGCCATTTTAGAGAGTGACCCATTAGTATTTTTACCAAGAGCCCATTGTGACATGGGTTGTAATGCTTGAAAAGTGATTTATCCCCCATCATATGGCCTGATGCACCTAAATCAACAATCCATGTATTTTGATTTCCTATGTTAATAGTAAATGCACTTGAGGATTACCTATGTGTGCTAATGGCCCAACTTTAGTGCTACTCTAGGAGGATATCTATGACACCATCTTTTGGAGGGCTTCAAGTTTTTCTTTATTAAAAGGACTGGATTGAAGTGCAATAGAAGTTCCTTCTTTAGTTATGGCGTGATTACCATGACTTTCTTTGTCTAGAGAAGATCTTGAAGGCTTCTAATTAGTGGGTTTACTATGTAATTTCCAGCGTACTTCTTGGATGTGGCCTAGTCTTCAGCAATGATCAAACCATAGCCTTCCTTTCTTGGAGCGATTGTCACTACTGGGGTGCTTGACTCCTTGAGTAGCTAGTGCTGATTAATTCTCCATAGCAATTGTGGTGGATGACTTTCCCAGCATCATTTTCTTCCTGCTTTCTTTCGTATGCTCTTTAGAGAAGACTTCCTTAATACTTGGTAAAGGTTTTGTTCAAAGTATTCTTCCTCTTACTTCATCTAAGTTCTTGTTGAGTCCCATCATGAACTTAAAAATCCTCTTCTTCTCCACAATCTCTCTAAACTTCCTTGCATCTTTTGGACATGTCCACTTATGATCTTCAAGCGCATTAAGTTGATGCCACTATCGTGTGAGAGTGTTATAGAGTTGGGTGATTAAAAATTCTCCTTATCACAAACCATGAAGTGTTGTTTCAATCTCAAAGATTGTTGAGGTATTGTCTTTGCTTGAATAAAATTCCTTTGCATTGTTCCATATGTCGCTATTAGTGTGATAGAGTAAAAAAATTTCACCTCTTTCATTAGATATGGAATTTATTAGCCATGACATGACCATGCTATTCTCTGCCATTAACAAATATCATGACTGACCATGACCATTGAAGGTAGTTGTTCCCATTCAGTCTGTGTCTTATAATGGGAAGAGGAATACTTTCTTTTGTCACACCACCTGCATGGTTGTTTGTGCTAGAAGTAACTTTAGATGAGGACGTGTTCTCATTCTCCTTGTCGGCAAGCATGCTAGATTTCGTCATTGAGAAAGACTATAGGATCAGTTTACTCTTGATACCATCTAGAAAAACAAAGAATAAATCTATTTTATTTTCTTATCTTTTGAATAGAAAATACATGAATAAATAGGGAGGAACATGTAGCTGACTTCCTCAAAACTAGGAGTTAAAAGAGGAAACGAAATCTCTACCTACCAAATCAAGCTAAAAATAGAAAATAATTATAATGGAGATTCGGTAACATAACTACCAAATCCCTTTTATTCCAAAAATAAATCCTCCTAATAATTCCTAATAATTATAATAGATTCTCCTATTAATTACAACATATTTCCTCATAAACAAAGTAAGCCTCAATTGTACTATAATCTCAAATATATTTAGAGTTAATAACATATTATTTTAATAAAATTGGCACATGCATTTTCATCCACTAAAACAAACAATGTTCTTGAGATGAAAAGAAAAGTTGACTTAAGCAATAGCTAAAACGATACATTGAAGACTAGTCTCAAGTTAACAAACAACTAATATCAAAATTTTAAGGATTGATTACAAGGTTCTAGCCATGAATGGCATGAAAAACACAATAAAAGTATTCACAAATTGTAAAGACTTTGTATCCCCTTATACAAGAGTAGCTAGCTTATTTATATTGAAAGTTACATGGGCCTTTATTCTCTTTTATTTGCTTTTTTGTAATTTAGCCCAAGCCCAAAAGAATCTTGTAATAGCACACTTATGCAAAAATCAGTCCACGTCAGCTTTCAACATACAACAACTTCATTTGTCTGATGTTTGTTTGAAAAGCATTCGCCTGGTGTAACTTCAACATGTGTCTTGAGCGACTTTAGTGTCCGTCCAATTAAGACCTTAAGACAAAATAAAGCATTAGGACTTGCAAAATCATATAATGACTTGTTACATTTTTGCTCAAAGTTCAAATAAGACATACAAAACCAAATTTTGTTTAATTAAGCTTAAACAAGTTTAGGGCAAAGTGAAAATGTCAAGTTTAAGATAGAAAAAATGCAAAAATTATTGCATTATTAATTACCCCCTACTTAGTCTTTTGCACTTCTGGAAAAAACTATAAATTGGAATATGGTAGAATAGAGAGTCCCAAAATAAAATATTAACATCAACAATAGCTAAACACAAAAAGTAAAATTAAAAATGATGAGATGAAATAAATAACTCAACATTAAAGAGTGAAGCAAGAACAAATTTATTTCCCAACAATTTTATTTACATCATGACATGTCAAACCATAAATTTCAACACAATTGCAACAATTGTCACAAATTCACTCTTAACTCTTTGTGTTTATGGTTTTTATTTACACTCGAATTGCTTACAAAAGTACAACCTACATAGGCTTGACAAGTCTTTAATATCTTCTATCTAATATACTTGCTTCAAAAAGATAAAAAGGGGTTTTATTTGAGTCATGACATGGAATCTATAAAGAAAGAGAATGGGTTGATCACAAAGGAATTAGTCAGCTCAACTCCTCTTTTATGGCAAATGAGATAGTAGGAAGGCACTCTTCTAGTTCTAACGCTAGACTTTACTTCCTTTTATCTGGTGCCCTTCCAACTTCTCCTGCCTAGATTCTAATTATTTTAATTATCTCCACTATCATGCCTCCAATGGCAAAATGCATTCGAAATAAAATTAGGTCGAACAACTTCCATTCGTAGGGGGTAAAAGGTCTGAAAAATGAAGGGTGATGGAAAGAATGAGCCATCTTGATTAATTATTCAATTACTTCTGATATTTTAGAACACAAAGATAATTAAAATAATTAGCATGAGAATTGATTTTGAATTATGAGATGGGATAAGAAAGGAAGGAAAAAGTTCACCTTATATAGGGAAATTTTGGCACAAAATGATAATAGCTTGCCTCAAAATAGTAACACCCAATAAAAGAGAATGGTTTAGTAGTAGTGGTTCCTATTCTCGAGGAAGATTAAAAAGCGTGCTTTGAAACATTCATGGTTAGGGACATGAGTCACGTTATTCATTTCTGAAATTGTCTTTTCAATTTCTTTTTAGTAATTTTATTAACACTAACCAAATAAACTCATGTCAAGTTTAAACGAACAAATTCCTTTGCTTTTCCTCTACACTTATAGATGAACTCCTCTTTCAAATTAGTCTAAGTCTATCAAACGAGGGGATTGAGAGGTTTGGCTCAAAAAGGTTACAAACAATGGTACAATAGTGTTTGCTATTTGGTTAAGAGCTAGCAAGTACACAGATAATATTTAAGAGGAGCAAGTGAAGATTTGAAGAACATACAATTATAAATAAATGCACATATGAAAGAAAAGCTTCTAATGTTAGACATTATTTTATTAGTATTTTAGTTTTTTAATATAGAGGCCAAAAATTTTATAGACATAAATTTTAAAATATATTATTAAAAAAGTCCTAAAATTTATATAATTTCATATCATCAATTACTATGCTCCATGATAAAGAGAATGTGATCATAAGGGTGACGGACCATATCAAGAGAACAAGATTATCCAAAAGATCAAATGTCCAATTTCAGTGAGGCAGACTTTTTGATCTCTCTCAATTCAAACATTGACCCTAATAAAAGCAAACGAAAAAAACAAGTTGAAAAATATGTAAATAATAAATTGCAAAAGAGAATAACAATATCGATTGTTTGAAGAGAATTATTATAACAATATAATGGAAAAAATTAACGAGCATTACAACCATAATAGGAGAGCATTTTTTTTAATGTATTAGTCTGAAAAAAAACTACATCTATTGGAAAAAATTAATGTAAACTTCATATTTTATTTTAGAGAAGTGCAGTTAAAATTAATTTAAGTCTCATTAATTTGGTTATTAGATTCACTAAATGGAGAATGTGATGCTCCTCTTATAAAAAACATAAGAAGCTTCAAACATGGATCCTGCACCTGTGTTTCTAACATGTTTTTGGGGAAGGGAATGCGTATGCTGACCATATGGCTAAGATGGGAGCAAATCAAGACCATGGATTGTCGGTTTGAATGTTTGTCCTCATGCTATGAGTCCTCTTTACTCACAGATGCAGTTGGGATTGTGTATACCAGAGTTTAGTTTTTTGTTGTTTAATTTCTTGTTGATTAAAAAAAATTGGAAATGTAATGTATATATTTAGTAAGATTTACACGAATTTTACTTAATAAGATATATTGTGTTGTTAGCATTTTTCTTTATTTGAATTTTTTGAAAGGTTTGAAGTTCATATGAATTGCCACTGTGGCACTTATCCTACCATTTTTTTAATAAAAAATTTAGGTGAGTTGAAATTTAGGAGCTCAACATGGCAATAAAAAGTATGTACAAATATATTAATAGATCGATTATCCACCAATAAAATTCTTACATTGGCAATGGATTTGTTTTTAGTATAAACCATAGGTATCATCCATAGAAGACAATATTGTTCGAGTCGGGTTAGACCACAATATATGACAAAGCTTTCCCTTTGAATATTTAATGTAACTGCATACCCATACCACATTTGCAACGAATTTAAACTCACATTCTCATGGAATATAAGTTTTGTTTTTATCCACTGGAGCAACCTTTTTTTGTTGCATTCCTACTACCATTGTAACAATATGTCGGTATCGATTATGCGTCAAGTGATTTAATGTTTTTGTAGCTAAATGTCTTTGTAGGGTAAACTTAAAAAATAGGTAGAAACGTTAGTATTTAATTAATCAAAGGGTGTTTATTTTCTCAGTTTATAGATATTAATTAATTAATTTAGGTTTCTTTTTCTTCATTAAATTAAGATAATTAAGACCGACAGGTTCACAAGTAGACGTTAAGATTACTTTTAAACTATAAAAATAGCTCTATACCAACCATTTGAAAGCCATGACCAAAGCTTCTTAGTTCTTAGTTACCAACTATTTATTAAGACCTTTGATCATCAAACTATGGCTACATTCAGCAACTTTTCTCTAATGGTGGTATGCTTTATGATTAGTTATGCATTTATGCTCAAAATCGGGCTTTCACATGATGTTTCGGTTCCAAAACCATCAAATAGTCCATCTACCAAAAGTGACTATAATCCACAATTGTCATCGTATGAGAAGTACTTAATGCAATGTGCAAAGATGTTAACCAAAAAATGTGGTGAAGAGATATTCCCAGCTATATTTTATGATAAAGAAGTAATTAGTTTTAATTGTTGTGACAAACTTGTGAATGAAGTAGGAAAAGTTTGCCATGATGATATGATTAAATATATGTTGCAATTGAAAAGGTTCCGGACCTATAAAACTCGGATCTTGCGTAAGGGTCAAAGTGTTTGGAATGATTGTGCTTCTTTGGAGGGCTATCCTGCGCTTAAGCCATATAAGAATTTATAAAATTGAAACACTATAATCTCTCATGAAAATACAATATTTTAAGGTATAGTTTGTTGGCTATTTTTTTGAAATTAAATAATCCTCTATTTTCTTGGATGGCATGGATTTTGCTTGTTTAGTATGCTCGAATTGTATTGCGTATTCAACTGTTGACGTATAAACTAAAAGCCCACATTTCAACAGACTTACATTATTATGTTTTATGATAAAGCTAGAAATTTTAGCTGATCGAGACTACAATTAAATAAAATGAAAAAAGAACCTGTAACACCCTAAGGGGTATTACCGAAACTAAGCCAAGATTTCTAAGAACAAAAAAAGAAAGACTTGAAAACATAAAAATAACATGTTGAAACAACTCATAAATACAATTATATTCATGTAAGACTAATATTATAAAGTACCATACATGCCTAATATACCTCATCTATCACTCGAAGGTGTCATACAAAACATAAAGAGGAATACAAGAAAATACTATAAACTAGACTACGTTTTCTTGCACGTGACTCCAAGCTCCATCTATACATGTCTTCACCTGTATCCTGAAAAGGGTAAAACTTAAAGGAGTGAGACATAATGTCTCAGTGAGTGCTTTAAGGACTCTACGGTTGGGTTAGACTCTTCTATTCAAACAACTCTTCATCGCTTATCTCTCACGGCTTTAGCCTTACTAGGTCTCTCATAATTATCCATACCTATGGTCGGGTCTACACCTTTCAATAATCAGTGTTTACTGTTAACTCCTCTCTCATTCTCATAATTGTTATACAAGCTTACTATCTCATTCTTAACCTAAGAACTCTTTCTTACCCAAAACTCGCTCTAGTATTTAAACCCTTCATGTTTAGGTTTTACTCTTCTTCCTTTTGATATTTAAGGTTATTCTCTAGGGGTCAAGTCTAAGGTCACAAACGTTCTAAAATATTCTTGACACTCCTTAACATTCACCTTAATATCCTCATTTTGTTCTCTCTTACTTGTCTTATACCTTTCTATTATGTTGTGCAGGGATTCACTCTTTCTCTATTTCATTCACAACTATTATTATCCAACTAGAACCCTCACAACACTATCTTTGGGCCTAGCCTATCATTTATCCTTGAGGTAGCAAACACAATTCTAATTACAAACATACATTTATTTCACATCTTTTTCCTAGTAACTAGACATATGCATCGTTTTGTTTCACTAAACAAGCATAACATACATGAATAACATGAGCACATATACATAATCTTGACACTTTATCACAATTACATTTTCATATATGTACACATTACATCAGTCGCTTATGAACAAGGTCACATACACTTCACACAATTACAACATAGCACAGTTTAACATATCACACCATAACAAGATGCATATGCATGCTATGTTCCTAAACCACTACTCATGCACATGTGGTACTAATCTAAACTTTTCAGAAAGTAGACTAGGAATAAATGCACGGCCATAAGAAACATCATCGGTACCGATGCCTTCGGCTTTCGCACCCTCTACTAGTATGATATCTCTCGGTGACTAGTTAAGGTTACCCAGTTTTGCTAGTATGCCCCAGTTCCACAGGATCAGCATGGACCATTGGAGTTTTCTCAACCGAATAACCCCAAGGCTAGGGTTAGACAACCCATCACTACTTCCATCAGTCAAATTCCTACATACTTTCCTCATCACATACCTCAAATGTTATGATGCATGGTCACATATAATGCTTATAACTTTTCATAGGATTTTATCATGAAACACTAACATAAGTTCATATCACACTCAGTTTTCTTAAGGTAAATAACAATTACAAGTATAAACTTAACAAGGCATAAGAAAAGAAGTAATAATGAATTAACAATTGCAAAAAGGAATTTATAGGCACAAAAAAATGAAATAACGAAGATCGTATCTGCCCAGCAGGACAAAAGGTCTGCTCAGCGATCATAGCAAACCCGCCTGGCGGGTATTGAACCCCGTCCAGCTGGTTTGCATCAGGACCCAACCCGCTTGGTGGGTGTAGCACCCCACCAAGCAAGTTTGCGCTCCCAGCGCCAACGCGGAATCAATTTTAAAATAAAAGTTGCCCAAAGACTATCTAATCTATAAACTCTGTATTCCTTCACAATTCCTTCAAAACCTATCAAATTCCTAATCTTAGGCATAAGGAAAGGAAAAAGGTAAATAGATGAATAAGAACAACATAAAGGACAAGGAAAAATATGGGGAGAACACTCACCTTTGGGAGCACGCAAAGCTGAGTTCTAGGACTTAGGTTCTCTGGTTTCTATTCCTTCTCTTTCTCTTCCTCTTTTTTGTCCCTTTTTTCCTCATTCTCTCCAACTTCTTTCTTCTTGTATTTTATCACGGCTAAACCTAACCCTCATTCTCTATTCTCTTCTTATAACATGTGGGTGGGTATATGGCTTAGTGGGCTTTAGTCCTCTATTGGGCCTTACATGCTCTTTTGAGTTTTATGATAACATTCTTACTAATTTCTAATACTAAGGTGTCAATAACAATAATACTAATAATAATAACAACAACAACACAACAACAACAATAAATATAATATTAATAATAATAGAAACAATAATAATAAGAAATATAACAACAATAACTCTTAAGATATTTTTTGTCTAATAACACATGGAAAGGGTCTTACTAAAAACTACCTCGTGGTTCATTTCTACTACTTAAAATTTGGGGTGCTACAAAACCTCTATTGGACTCACTATAAAAATATTAACGGGTTGTTTAATTTATCCCAAGTAAAAATGGGGATAAATAACCTCATTAAAGATTATTGTGGTAATTTTCTATGTACTTGAAAGATGGTTGGTTCAACATAGAGAATGACATCAATCATCTTTGATGGGTTTGTTTAACCTTATTTTTACTTGGAGTAAATTAGACAACCCTATCCAACTCTTAATCACCTAGATTAACAAATCATTTACCGTAGAAAACTTCGATTAACAAATTAAGATGCAAGACAAAAATATATGACTCACTAACTAAAATGAATATATACCTCACCTTAGTACCTACTAGGCTTGTCCAATATACTTGGACTTTCATGTAATAGGACTCTTACTATTAGAGATTATTCAACTATATCTATTTTAAAAAAATAAAGTATAAAAAATAAATTATAAAATATTTATAAATTGATTATCAGTATTTATAAAATTTTAAAATTTAATACAAAAACCTAGTTGCTTATAAATATTTGATAATTCACTTTGAATATGATACCTATGAAAAAGTTGTCCAATAATTCTTATTATTAAGTAAAATAAAAATTGGATTTAACATTAAACAATTTTTTCTCCAACCAATCAACAAGAGTTGAGTTATTAGAGTTGATAAAAATTGTAACATTTTTTCATCACTACAATTGATAAATAAACTAAACTAATATCAAGTAAAAAGATAAAGAATCAAAATAAAACAAGAAAAAAAAGGTTAAAAGACTAAACCAAAACCAAAACAAAGAAAATACTAATGTTGTTTGAAATGTATGTGTGGTGAACATTGCTTAATTGAGTGATAGGAGGGGTGGTTACGAATTGGATTGATTCTAGTTTAAGGTAAAATGAAAATCAAACAGATCATATTTATTTTGGTTAATTTGTTGTAGGTTTTGAAAATTTTTTGGCCAATCCGATTGAGATACGGGTTGGTTTAGCTTGAGTCATCGGGTTATCATATAAAAATTAAATTATTATATTTTTTTTTCAAGTTTTTACTTTCCATTACAAGAAAAGTGGAAGCAACCTAGATAACATTGACTTTAGCTGACACTAATCTGACACATGGATGAACCTTAAGGTTTGCTTAATGAAGATATTGTGTTAGCATTAACTTGGTTGATGCTACATCTCATTACCACATTAGTGGGTAAACGCTAATTATAAATATTAGAGTGCCAAGAGCCTTTCTCCCTCTTCCCCCACTTTCTTTCTTCTTCCTTTATTTTTTCTCTCTCTTCCCCTTTGTTTTCTCTCTTCTTCTATGCACCTTAGCCACCGTACAGCATCTCTATAGTGTCCCATCGTGCTACCATAGAGCCAGGTTAGTCTTTCATGTCTCTTCTTTATCTCTCATTTACTATCATTGTCTCAAGCCCTCTCTTTGGGTTTGTGTAGGTCCTCTACTAGGTCACCAGCACGTCTCGCCATGCCCCCATAGCCCCCATTGCATCACCATGGAGGTACCACTCATACCTACTATTTGAAGGTTTCAAATAAATATAAATATATAATTTTGTAGAACCAATTTCAATTTTATACATTTTTGGTTTAAATAAATATAAATATTTATTTATAATGGTTAATCATGGTTTAAGGGAAGAAAAGGGCTTAGGGGCAATGGATGTTTGCTTTGAAGGTGGGATAAAATTACCATACCATAAAGAAGAGGAATAGTGACATTGTCTTATACATGTCATTTGATGACAATTTATCCCACTTTCGTTGCCAAAGTGTGAATCAAATCACAAATTAAAGGTTTATTTTGAAATTTTGAATTGAAAAATATTATGAATTAGAATTTGCTTAATATGCCTATTGTGTGTAAATGAGTTTCCTATGTTTAAAGTTAAGTGCTAGACCATAAAGCAAGGCAAAAGAATGGTCAACACCTAAGTTTGAGGCTTATAAGGTAGTTGTATGATTAATAAACTAATAACTTGAAGTTTATATGAGAAATAAGTTTAAATTGGGATTTGTATGATGAACAACCTAAAAGAGTTATGATTGGTGCTTTAGGGCACCTATGACCTCAGTTTGTAATAGAAATATATAATCCTAGTGCCTAATCCCATGTAATGGTTCTAAACAAATAGAAGGAAAAATTTAAGGTGTAAATTGTGCATAATTATGCACAACACATAATTGTACATAATGAAGCCTAAACTAGCTGTTTTAGTTCTTGTGAGTGACCAACTGTGTCGTTCTGATTAGTGCAAAAAAATTAGTAGATGTGGAGGAAGGTGAGAGAATAAATATAAACAAAACTAGGAAATAAAGAAAAGTAAAGAAAGAAAGAAGTACAAGGTGCACTAACACCACGGTCGATCTCAGAGGATCAATTTGCATAGTTATCCCTTAAAAATGTGTATTGTGTGTTGTTGCAAAACAAGAAAATGAAAGTAAAACTAAGTAGGAAAATCTGCAGAGATGGGGAGTTGTTGTTGTCATAAAAAGCAGTAATGAAACAAAATAACAAACTTTAGAAATGAAAACATCAATCCTTGAAACTTAATATCTAGTTGTGTAACTATCCTAAACCACAAAATATCACCGATTTTGTTATTGCCAAGTACTTGGTTTTGACTCAAATGAACATGCGCCATTCATAAGTCTTGATTCTCTACTGAGACATGTGCTTAGAATACAATTTAGTCATGATAAGGATGCAACTTAAGTGATTCTTTCCAAATTTCAAGACCAATATAAGTTTCAAAATCCCAAGCCTAACAAACAAGCATTGTTAGAAACCTAATTCTTTGAGTACATGAACTAAGCTATGTGCATCATTCATAAGTTAAACAAAGTAAGCCTTAGTTCAACTATAATCTCGAATATATTCAAAACTAATAACATATTGTTTTAATAAAATTAGCACATATGTAACACCCTATTTTTTGTAATGCATGATTTAATGTTTTGATAATTAAAAAGTGAAAATTAGATATAATCTAGTTAATTAAAAGAAATAAATAAATTGTTGTTATGTGTGGTTTGTTGTATGTGATGATGGTTGTGTGTTGTTTGTTTGAAATTTGGGTTTGAATTTAGGAAACTTGAGATATGTACTTGAGCCAATTTGGTGTGTTGTTAGAGTGATTTTGGGCATTTGAGGGAAAACAGCTGAGTTAGACCAATTATAGGTTATGGGGAGTGGTTTGATGAGTTATGAATCTTAGATAACCCAAAGTTCGTGTGAGAGCTCGAGGAGGTCCAAGTATAAAGGAAGAAAGGAGAGGAAGTTCTCTTATTTTTCTCATTCTCTTTCTGTCTCATCTCTTCATTCTCTTTCTATCTCTCTAGGATTTCTCAAGTTTTTGAGGTTATAAAAAAGTTTCAAGCTTAGTTTAGTGTTTGTGGCGAGAAACGGGGCGGTATTTAAAAGATTTGGCTCAAGACATCAGATTCTCAAGGAACATAAATCCAGATTTAGAGACTTTTAGAGGAAAGGGAAGCTTACTATTGCTTGATTTTGTGTTTGTGGTTGTTGATATGTTGATTTAATGCTTTGGAATCGATTGATTTTTGTGAATATTTTGTGTATGTAGATTTTGACACAAAATGGGTTTTAGAAAGGGAATTTGAGATTTGTGGATAAAATTGTTATGTGATCGATTAGAAAGGTATTAGAAGTAGTTAAAATTGTTTTGCGATGCTTGTTATTGATTGATTCGGTCAAAAGTGGGTATTGGTGATTGATTTGCAAAGAAAATGATCGAAAATCATACCCAATAATGGATAGCTCGCTTAGCGATGGATTTTGAGGTCACTGGAAGTCTGTCATTCGTTTAGTAACAGAAATTGTTGCTTAGCGACGGATTTTGAGGTCGCTGGAAGTCTGTCACTTGCTTAGCGACGGATTTTTCGCTTTGCAACAAAAGCTGATGACTTTTTGTAAGTCATTCGTTTAGCAATGGAAAAGCTCGCTTAGTGATGGAATTCGCGCTCAGCGAGAAAAAAACAGAATTTTCTTTGCTTTCTTATTATTTTTGTTAGTTGATGATGACTTTATTGGCTCCTATGGATGTCAAATGTATATTTCTAGATAATTGGATGTTCAAATGCTTTTATAAACTAGCTTTTTGGTTATTCTTTATTATTGTTGGAGATTTGTTTGATAAGTTGTAAGTGTCTCGCTAAGCGAAACATATGTTCGCTAAGCGAGAATTCTACCTGAGACTTGGCTGCTCTCTGGAATTGATTCGCTGAGTGAAACTTATACTCGCTAAGCGAGAACCTTTGGAAGGAAGAGTGTGCTCCCTGTATGAAAGGTACTCGTTGAGCGAGTGTGTAATTCTGTTTTATTGTGTGAGAATTTGTATGGAAGTAGTAGTTGGGTAGAAGGTTGCCTAAGTAAGAACCTCCACTAGTTGTAGAATGTTGTGATGATGAGATACCTTATCTGTTGACCATGCAAGAGGCTGGATTAGGCCTACATGGGGTTGATGGTGACTATTGGATCACAGATGGTGCTGAGTAGACCATGTGGTGTGATGATGTGATATATATATACATATATATATATATAGGATATTGATGAATAATTGTGGTTGAGTTGTTGTTGTGGATCATGCATACATGCATATGTTGTTGGCTGAGGTTGTGTGGGCCTCAATCCATGTGCAGGTAGGCATGTAAGGTAGATGGTAACCAGAGTTGGAACTCAGATGGGCCTCTAACCTAGTGCCTAGATAAGAAGTGGGGTCTGAAAGCTAGGCTTAGGGAATGAGTGGATGGGTAATCCTGTAGCTGGCTAAGGCAGTGCAAGCCTTGTGTCGCAGTATACCACCACCCACATACACTTATCCTAACAACCATAAGCTTATCCATTGATCAGACTTTTGGCAATCCCTGAATGGTGCTTAGAAGGCCATGGTAGGGGGTAAGACCTAGCTGATCGCCCTGAATATAGAAATCTCTCGAGAATTGTGTCATTCATGCATTGACACTTTGGGGTTGAAAGTGTGATGTGTTGTGCTGTAATGTATGTAAACTCATTCTTTGATGAATTGGATTCAAAATTAGTATGTTGATGATTTGATAATATGGATTGCATATATTGGATTCCAAATTAGTATGTTGATGAATTGATGATATGGATTGCATATTATATGCTTGTTTTTGTTTGTAAGCTTACACTTGCCTTACTATTTGTTTTGTTGTGGTTGCCTTATTGTTGGTTGTTGTCATGTGTTGCTGTGACAGTGATGATCATGTTGTTTGGCATGGGAGCAAAAGGTGAAGTTTCAGTAGACCCAACTTCCCACAGTTGATGCTCTGAGGTCTCAGTGGAGTTGGTAGAAGGCCCGTTATGGGTGGAGCTTTTCTGGAAGCTCTTTTGATTCTTTTCTTTTTGTGGTTGATGTATATGTCATATAGTTGACTAGCTGTAGGGACTTTTCTTTTGTATCCCTCTCCCTCAATATTGTATAACTTGGCCTGTATATTATATTGTTTCATATCTTATATATATACGTATATACTTTATGATATAGATGAGATTATAATAGCATATTGAGTATTTATTTTTGAACATCTTAGTAATGTATGAAGTAGTAAGTGGTACTGTAGTGACAGGGGGTCGTTACAACATGCATTTTCATCCACTAAAACAAACAATTTTCTTGAGATGAAAAAAAAAAAAACTTAAGCAATAACTGAAATGATATGTTGAAGAGCAAAGTATCAAGTTAAGAAACAGTTGATATTAAAATTTCAAGGATTGATTACAAGGTTCCAGCCATGAATGGCCATAAAAAATAGAATAAAACTATTCACAAATTGTAAAGACTTTTTATTTCTGTATACAAAGGTAGCTACTCTATTTATCTGTGTTCTGAAAACCGGACCGGACCAGCTGGTCGAACTGGAAAATCGGTGAATTGGTCACTTTACTGGTTCAAATAAACCACAAAATCGGTCTAAAGAAAAACCGGTCAAAGAATTGGAAAATCGGTCAAAACTAGCTAAAAATCGGCCAAAAGCCGGTTCATAGTTGGTCAAAAAAAGCTTAATACAACATTATTTTGATTGTTTTCTTAAAAAAATAAAAACCAACCTAAAGTATTTATCATTTTATTTTTTATTTTAAATATAAACTTGTTTTTATTAATAAATGTTGATGTATATAGTTAAAACTTATACTTAAGTATCATGACATATTTGATTTGCACTTTTGTAGGTATTGTAAATGTAAAGAACCTATAAAATTATGTTTTATTTTTAATTTTTAGTATTATAAAATTATGATATTATGTTTTTTAATATTATTTTATGTATTATTTAGTTGTTATTATTATTATTTTATTAATACCAATTCAACCACGATTGAACCATTGAACCTTGAATTGGTGCCTTGACCGGTTCAATGACTGGTTTGGTTTTAAAAACATTTCTATTTATACTAAAGTTACATGGCCCTTCTATTCTCTCTTATTCGCTTTTTGTAATTAGGCCTAAGCATAAAAGAAATTTTTAGTAGCATACTTACACAAAAACTAGTCCAAGTCAGCTTCCTATATACAACAACTTCATTTGTCTGATGTTCGTTTAAAAAACATTTGTTTGGTGTAACTTCAACTTTCATCTTGAGTAGCTTCAATGTTTTTCTAATTAAGACCTTAACACGAAACAAAGCATTAGGACTCACAAAATCACATGATTTGTTATATTTTTGCTCAAAGTTCAAATAAGACTTGTAGAACCAAATTCTATTTGGTTGAGCTTAAACAAGTCTAAGGTAAAGTGAAAAGGTTTAAATTTAAGATAGAACAAAATGCAGAAATTATTGCATTATTAAATACCCTCCCTACTTAGTCTTTTGCACTTCTTGGTAAAACTATAAAGTGGGATAAGGTAGGATAGAGAGCCCCAAAACAAAATATTAACATGAAGAAAAACTATACATAGAAAAGAAAATTAAAAATAATGAGGTGAATTAAATAACTCAACATTAAAGAGTGAAGCAAGAACAAATTTATTTCCCAATAAATTTATTTACATTAGAACAGGTCAAATCATAAAGTTGAATACAATTTCAACAACTGTCACAAATTCACTCCTAACTTTTTGTGTTTATGGCTTTTATTTACACTCGATTTGCTTACAAAAGCATAACCTACATAGGCTTAACAAGCCTTTAATATCTTTTATCTAATATACTTGCTTCAAAAAGATAAAAAGGGCTTTTATTTGAGTCATGACTTGGAATCTATAAAGAGAGAGAATGGGTTGATTTGTTTAGCTCAACCCATCTTTTGTGCCAGCTGAGATAGTAGGAGGGCACTCTTCTAGTTCTAAAGCTAGACTTTACTTCCTTTTATCCAATGCCCTTCTGGCTCCTCCTGCCTAGATTCTAATTATTTCAATTATCTCCACTATCAGGCCTCCAATGGCAAAATGAATTAGGGATAAAATTAGGTTGAGCAACTGCCATTTGTAGGTGATAAAAGGTGTGAAAGATGAAGGGTGGTGGAAAGAATGAGAAATCTTAACTAATTATTCAAATACTTTTGATATTTCGGAACATAAGGATAATTGAAATAATTAGGCATGAGAATTGATTCTAAGTGATGAAGATGGAATAAGAAAGCAAGGGAAGAGTTCACCTTGTATAGGGAAACTTTGGCACAAAATGACAAAAGCTTGCCTTAAAATAGTAACATCAATAAAAAGAATGGTTCAATAGTAGTGGTTCCTATTTTCGAGGAAGCTTTAAAAGCATGTTTTGAAATAGTCATGGTTAGGGACATCAGTCACGTTATTTGTGTCTAGAATTGTCTTCTCAATTTCTTTTTAGTAATTTTTTTAACACTAACTAATTAGACTTATGCCAAGTTTAAACTTACAAATTCTTTTGCTTTTCCCATACATTTATAAATGAACTCTTCTGAATTTGTCTAAGACAGTCAAATGAGGGGATTGAAAGGTTATGCTTTAAGGGGTTACAAATAATGGTCCAACTGAAAAAGCAAGAAGAATAATTATTCTTACCCCTAAGAAGCATTAAAAGAATTTTGATGATTTAGCCTCTTGATGAGTGCAAAGTTGTATTATGTGTTTATATATGTGTGTGTTGTTTGTCATGCATGATTGATCTTTATCTTAGATGATTTGATGGTGATGAGCTCTAAATGTTATGTTTTCATAAGCTTAAAATTGAATCCAAGACGAAATAGATGTTTAAATATGGTTTTAATTTGATAAAAGATGATAGCTATATGTTAAAGATTTTAAAGGATTCAATCTTGTGTTTAGAAACAATTTAATCGGTTAAATTAGTTTGGTAATCAATTAATTTCATTTTTGTTCATGTTAGAAAGCTAAATTCAATCTGTTATACCTAGTTATGAAATTATATAATCAGTTACATTTAAAAATGTTGATTTTTGACTTGCCGAAATAACTAGTTACATAACTATGTAACCAATTATTTTAAGTAACTTGAATTTGAACCTATGCGCAAAAAACTAGTCATGAAAGGAAATAACTAGTTATTTCTACTCTAAGTTCATTATCCATAAATTTGAAAAAAAAAAAACTAATTTCAAGACTAAATAACTAGTTATTTCAGTTTTCTGTTTATAAATTACAAACCTTATTGACACTTTACACACGGCTTCCAATCTATAAACTTTTGTGGGAATTTTTCAAGAGAGAAAACATTTTCAACATCATTACAACAAGGTTTTCATCAAAATCAATAGCTCATACATGGATCCTCTTTGTGGATAAAGAGAAGTCATCTTATTAGGTAGATTTGTTTTGTGCTTCATTATTTTCATTCATCACAAATTAAGGTGATATCTAACCCTTACTTTTGGTATAATTTTTGTTCTTGAAAATGGTTTTCTCAAGTTTCTCTTGTGGTGGAGTTCCACAAGAATTGGTTCAATTTTTCTTGATAGGTTTTTAAGAAACTTGGTTTTGGTTGTGTTTGTGTGTGATTCTTTTGTTTGTGTAGTGTGCTTATAAACAAATTGAATTACATAGTGATAATCCCAATTGGTTTGATTGAAAATTGGATGTAGATCACAGTGGTGGTAATCAAACCAGTATAAATCTTATGTGTTCTTTTCTTTTATCTACCCTTCCTCACGTATATTGAATCTTGATCTCTTTATCAATTGCATATAAATTTGTGAGAATCTTGTTCATGGTTGCATAGTAAAATCAAGATAATTGTTCTAATTCTACAGTATTCATATCACCAAATCAAATTGATTCAAGGTTTTTTAAAAATCTAGTTTTTCATCTTTGAAAAGGCTTTGGGGTTCTTGAAAATTTGTATAGATCCAATTTACCCCCTTCTTGGATCCAGCCCTTTTAATCAACAATTGGTATCAAGAACAAGATTCTTGAGAGTTACTTCAAGATTTCTTTTTAAAATGGCTAGAAATCTCGTGCCTTATAGTGAAGGTGGTTTCATTAATAGACCCCTTATTTTCAATAAGCAAAACTATACCTATTGGAAAGTTTATGTGAAAATCTTTATTGAATTGATTGATGTGGCTATATAGGATGTAATAGAAAATGGACCACATGTCTCTAAACGTGAGGAAAAAGGAGAACAAGTAATAAAACATTGGACTAAGTGGAGTAAGGAGGAAAGAGAAAAGCTCAATATAATCTAAAAGCAAAGATTATCATAACCTTTGCATTAACCCTTGATGAGTTCTTTAGAGTATCTCAATATTCTACTGCTAAAGAAATGTGGGATGATTTACAAGTAACTCATGAACAAACTAGTAATGTTAAAAAAGCTAAAAAGCATGCATTAGTTCAATAGTATGAGATGTTTTGCATGAAAAATGGTGAATCTATCTCTAATTGTCAAAAAAGATTTACATATATTGTTAATCACTTAATTGGTCTTGACAAGCAATTTGACAAGGAAGAGTTGAATGTAAAACTACTGAAATGTCTCAATCAAACTTGGCAACCAAAGGTGATGGCCAATTGCAGAATCTAAGGACCTTACTAACATGACACTTGCTACACTATTTAGAAAGCTTAAGGAGCATGAACTCAAGCTTCATTGCTTGGCTCATGAAGAAGAAACTAACAAGATGAAGAAAGGCATAGTAGTAAAAGCTTCCTCATCAAAAGAAGAAGATGACAAGTGTGAAAGCTCAATCTCGGATGATTCAGATAATTAGAGTTTGACTCTAAAGAAGTAAAAAGAAGACTACTCTTGTCCCTAAGGAAATTTAATATAAGTTTTGATGATTTAGCCTCTTGATGAGTGCAAAGTTGCAATGTGTGTTTATATATGTGTGTGTGTGATTGTGTGGTTTGCATGATTTATCTTTATCCTTGATGGTTTGACGGTGATGAGCTCAAAGTTTAAGACTTAAAGGTTTAACAAAGTGGAAACATGTTTTTTATAAGTCTAAAATTGAGTTTAAAGAGAAATAATTGGATAAAATATGATTTTAAATTGATAGGAATTGAAAGCTATATATTAAAGTTTTAGAACAATTCAATCTTATGTTAAAGAACCATTTAATCAAATAAATTATCTTTGTAATCAGTTAAATTAGTTGGAAAACACACAAACAATGAAGAAATACGTTGTTTTAACTAGTTACAGTGATATGTAACTAATTACATAGTTTCTGTTTTAACTAGTTACAACATTATATAATCAGTTATTTCTGTTGTAACTAGTTATATAATCTTGTAATTAGTTACATTTTTATAAAACGGTTTTGTCTTGTGCGAAAATAACTAGTTACAAAGCTATGTAACTAGTTATTCTAGCAAAGAGGAAATAGAATGCATGTTGTTTTAACTAGTTATAAACAAAAGTAACAAGTTAAATCCATTCAAACTTCATTTTTAGATTCCAAATAATGAAATAACTGATTACAAGTCAAAATAACTAGTTATTCTAGTGAACTCTCTATAAAATGTGAACCTTAATGGATCTTTTCATACAACTTCAATTCTTTAAATTTGAGAGAGTGCTTTTCTATAGAGAAAACATATTATTCTTCTTCATCACTACAAGTTTTATATCAAAATCAAGAGCTTATCATGGATCAACATTGGAGATAAAGAAAAATCATCTTTTGGGTAGAATTTGGTTTGTGCTTCATTGTTTTTCATCTATCACAAATCAAGGTGATATCTAACATTTTCTTTTGGTTTAATTTGTGTTCTTGAGACAGGTTGTCTTAAAGTCTCTCTTGTGGTAGTGTTCCACAAGAAGAGATTCAAGTTTTCTTGATAGGTTTTTCAAGAAACTTGATCTTGTGGTTATGGTTATTTGTAATTCTCTTGTTTGTGCATAGTGTTTGTGAACAATTGAATTGCATAGTGATAATCCTAATCAGTTTGATTGGAAATTGGATGTAGATCGCAATAGTGGTGATCGAACCAGTATAAATCTTGTGTGTTCTTTCCTTTCCTCTACCTTCTTACAAGTATATTGAATCTTGATCTCTTGCATAAAAATTCACGAGGCTCTTTCCATAGTAAAATCAAGATAATTGATCCAATTCTACACCATTTATATAACCAAATCAAAATGATTCAAAGTTTTTGGAAAATCTAGTTATTCATTATTGAAAAGAAAATGGGGATTCTTAAAATTTTTAAAGATCCATATTAGCCCCCTCTTGGATCCAGCCATTCTTTTTAACAATTGGTATCAAGAGCAAGGTACTTGAGAGTTACTTCAAGATTTCTTTTTAAAATGACTGGAAATCAAGTGCCTTATAGTGAAAGTGGTTCGATTAATAAACTCCCTATTTTCAATGGTAAAAACTATACCTATTGGAAAGTTCGTATGAAAATCGTTATTGAATCGATTGATATAACTATATGGGGTGTAGTAGAAAATGGCCTATATGTTCCTGTCGCAACCTAGGGTCACGACCAAATGGCGGAAAAGAAAGAGAAAATCAGAGGAGCTGCCACCAAAGTTTATTAAGGAAAACTTTGGAAAAACCCATTAAAAAGAAGTGTGGTCTATGAAACCGAATATAGGGTTCGGGAGTCAGTTACGTGTAGGGAAGGTGTTAGCACCCTACGACGTCCGTCATAAAGACGGTTACCCTTAATTAAATGTGCAAAATGGATAGCTTTAACAATATTTATTTTACCCCTTAGATTTATTTTTATTATCTTTATTTACCAAAAGAATTTTAGAAAAAAAAACATTTATTTTGAAAAGAATTAATTTTTTTATTTTTGAGATCGACAGGGGTGGGCCCCTGCTCCTACATATCCTCAGGTGCAATGAGGAATCAAACTCACGTAGTTCTTTGGTAAAAAACTGTTTGGTTGGTTGATTTTTTGTTATTTTTTTATTGTTATTTTGTTATTATTTTATTTTATTTTTAGTATGGTAAAGGCATACTCATTAACCAAATTAGAAGTGCATCTAAAGTGGTTATCAATATACCTCTTAAGATTTTCCTAATAGTTAAATAGGAAGTGCATCCAAAGTGACTATCATTAAAACCTTTGTTAAAATATATTATTATTTATTTAATATTATTATTTTATTATTATTATTTAAAAAAAAAGAATGATAACCAAATAAGAAGTGCATCTTAAATGATTTCATTAAAACTTTAATAATGTCCAAATAGGAAGTACATCCTAAGTGGCTATTATCAAGTTTAATTATTTACTTTATTCAAAGAGTGTGAAGTTATTAACAAATTATTAATTAATATCATACTAAAGTATTTTGAGAAGAAAACTTTTATTATATTAGTTACTAAAACTTTTATCAAGGTAATATGATCAATAGTGCCTAAAGAAAACGGATATATCTTTCGCACTTTATGTATTTAGCAGCATTTTTATTTACGTTAACAAATATTAAAAACATGTTTTTAATATGAAATAAAAAAAAACTTTAAAAGTTATGTACATATTTTCCACGTTGGATTCAGCCCCTAATTTCGTTAGCTGATCAGATACGAAAATGGAATTAAAGGCTAGGCCAGGCCTATCTGCACCGAAAGGGGGGATACCCCTTGGGTCTCTTCATTCCTCCAATCTAATGCACACATCTTTGCCTAGGGAGAGGAAAGGTATCGTGTGATCCTCTTGTGACACAGCATCCACAAGGGCGACACGAGTTATTTGGTCTCAACGGGAAATGTGACGACCACGTTTTTTTCTTCGCCATCGACAGAGCGGTGACTCACGCGAGGGATACGCAGCAGAAGAGGAGAACCGACGATGGATGATGCACTGCGATGGAGCACGAAGTAGCTCATGTGAATTAGAAATTGCAACGGCTGAGGTCGCGCAAGGCCAGCGCGATGGTGATGGCATAAAGAGTTGGTGGCAATTCAGAATTGTAGCATAGAAATGTCAGGATACTAGGAGATGACGCCCGTATCACTTCGCGTGACAAAGGAAATGAATCTTGAGCATTTCTGCTGTGAAGAACAAGAGTGCTAAGAGGCTCATTCGATTTTTAATTGAGATTTATTTATTACGTTTCCTCAGTTTTATGAATATGCGAACACTGATGTGGATTATGTACAACAAATCGGTATGAAACTGCTCATAAACCATTGACATTTGTGTTGTTTGAGATTTTGAATTCACACATATGATGCTATAAGTATGAGACGCATGATTAGAATGAGCGTAATAAGAAAACCTATGTATCTTGATTTGAAGTTATTACAGATTGAGGTTTGTCAAATGGAAATTCAACTGTTAGAACATTTAGCAAAGGAGGATGGATCAACGCAGAGCATGCTTTGGACATTTAGAACTTGATACTATTTTTAGGAGATTTCATGCATTCATAGTAGACAAATAAACATTCAAGCAATCAATCAATATCAATATCGGAGATAATCAGACAAGTTCATGAGATGTAAAACGATACCTACACAGATTCAAACTCTTCAATCTTTGAATTGAGCTCTACACCTTAAATTGATAGCTTCTTTCTCTTCTCCTTTTCACGCTATTTTTGTCTTCTCTGTTTCTCTTCGCTCCCCTTTTTCTTCCCCACTTAATCTCTCTCTTTTTTCTCCTTCTATTTTTTTTTTGCGAGCAACTAATTCTGCTCCCCCTTTTTTAATTAAGAGCCTCCAACTATATATAGTTATCCCCCCCCCCCCCCCCGAAAGCTTCTTCTGGAAGTTTTTTTTTTTTAACTTCTTCCCCTATATCTAAAAACGTGGGTTGTAAGCTAGAAGACCCAGGTGCCCCTATATTCCTCCTCCCCAAGGCTCTTTCTATCTCCGCTAGCTTCCCTCTTTTTTAACTACTTATCCCTTTTCAAATTCTTCTTCAAGTTTGTTATAACCCTTACGAATATCCTCTGCTCTCTCTCTTGCTTCTTATTATTCCCTACTTTTATTTTTTATTTATGTTTTGTTTTTTTTTGTCAAAAAGTGAGCTAGGCCTAATATGTCTCTTTTTTATATTATCTCTTTTTGAGCAGGCTCATGCAAGCCCAAAAACAAAACTTCTTTCTTCTTTCTTTTTTTTTTAAAAAAATACTTTTATTTAATTCGATAAAAAAAACTTTTAACCTAGATAAAATTGGGTGTTCACAGTTCCTAAACGTGAGGAAAAAGGAGAATAAGTAATAAAGCATTGGACTAAGTGGACTAAAGAAGAAAAGAGAAAAGCTCAATACAATCTTAAAGCAAAGAGCATAATATCCTCTGCATTAACTCTTGATGAGTTCTTTAGAGTATCTCAATGTTCAACTGCAAACGAAATGTGAGATGATTTGCAATTTACTCATAAAGGAATTAATGATGTTAAAAGAGCTAGAAAGCATACATTAGTTTAAGAGTATGAGATGTTCCACATGAAGTATGGTGAATCTATCTCTAATTGCCAAAAATGATTTACACATATTGTTAATCACTTAACTGGTCTTGGCAAGCAATTTGACAAGGAAGAGATGAATATAAAAGTACTCAAATGTCTCAACCAATCATGGCAACCAAAGGTGACAGCAATTGTAGAATCTAAAGATCTTACAACCATGACACTTGTTGTACTATTTGGAAAGCTTAGAGAGCATGAACTTGAGCTTCATCGCCTGGCTCGTGAAGAAGAAACTGATAAGAAGAAGAAAGGCATAGCACTAAAGGCTTCCTCATCAAAAGAAGAGATGACAAGTGTGATAACTCAAGCTTGAATGATTCATATAATAAGAATTTGACTCTATTTATGAAGAAATTCAGCAAATTCATAAAGAAGAAGAGTAGAAATGGAAACCCTGTATTAAAGAAGGTCACCAAGAAAAATGAGACCACTCCCTCAAATTACACTTGCTTTGAATGTGGTGGACAAGGACACATTAAAGTGGACTATCTAACTTACCTAAAGAAGCACCAAAGGGGAGAGAAAAAGCCTAAAACCATGCAAAGCTAGAAAAGCCTACATAGTATGGGATGAAAACGACATAAGCTCTTCAAGTGAATCTGAAGCGGATGAAGAAGCAAATCTATATTTAATGGCAAGCTGTGATGAGCAAAACGTTGTGTGCCTGAAAGCCCAGAATTCAATGTGATATCTAGATAGAGGCTGTTCAAGGCACATGATCGAAGATGTCACTATGTTCTCAAATCTTTCTTCAAGACAAGATGGATATGTGACTTATAGAGACAACAACAAAGGAAAAATTCTTGGTGTTAGTAATATTGGAAATCCTTCTAGCATCCTAATTGAAAATATGTTGTATGTTGAAGGTTTAAAACACAACTTGCTAAGCATTAGCCAATTGTGTGATAAAGGATTTCAAGTGGTCTTTAATTCGGAATATTGCATGATAACTGCAAATGCATCAAATGAAGTGAAATTGTTTGGAAATAGAATAGAAAACATTTACATGTTGAATTTGGATAGTGCATTTACATTGCATACTAATTGTCTTTTAGGAAAAGGAAATGATGTGTGGTTGTGGCATAGAAAGGCTGCTCATATACACATAGATCTCTTAAACAAGTTAGCATTCAAGGACTTAGTAATTGGTCTTCCTAAACTCAAGTTTGAAAGAGACAAGTTGTGTGATGCTTGCCAAAAGGAAAACAAGTCAAGGTCTCTTTTAAATAAAAAAATGTTGTTTCTACAAAAAGACATTTGCAATTACTGCACATGGACTTGTTTGGTCCTTTAAAACTATAGATATAGGAGGAAATTACTATGGACTTATGATTGTAGATGATTTCTCTAGATACACATGGACATTGTTTTTATCTCTAAAAAGTGATGCTTTTAAAACTTTCAAAAAGCTTGCCAAGGTTATTCAAAATGAAACCAATTTAAAAATAGCATCTATAAGAAGTGATCATGGAAGGGAATTTCAAAATCATGAATTTAAAAGTTTTTGTGAAGAACTTGGAATTGATCATAACTTTTCAGCATCCTAGAACAGCACAATAGAATGGTGTAGTTGAAAGAAATAATAGATCATTGGAAGAATTAGCGAGGACAATGTTGAATGAAAGTAACATACCAAAATACTTTTGGGCTGATGCTGTTAGCACAGCTTGTTATGTCTTAAATAGAGTTCTTTTAAGACCTATTTTAAAGAAAACCTTTATGAGCTTTACAAAGGGAGAAAACCCAACATATCACATCTTAAGGTGTTTGGCTTTAAGTGTTTTGTTTTGAATAATGGCAAAGAACAACTTGACAAGTTTGATGCTAAAGCTGATGAAGCCATCTTTTTAGGATATTCGTTAAATAGTAAGTCATATAGAGTCTATAATAGGAGGACCTTACTTGTTGAAGAATTTGTACATGTTGCCTTTGATGAAAGTAACCCCTAGATGTGGTTTTTATGCATTTGTGTGTTTAATTTGTTGTTGCTTGTGTTGTGGTTCTTATGCATTTTATGTTGGTTTGTATTAAGACTTGTCTTTATGCTTATATTTGTTGTTTTTCCTTTTATGTAATGTGTTGTTATGTTTCTATAATGTGCTTTAATGAAATTTGCCCCCCTATGTTAAGTAATAATGTTTGCAGCATTTACTATGGTCTTTATCCTTCTTATTTCTTTCTTTTTGGGTTTCCATGCTTTATTTTGGTTTTTTTATTTTTGATGATGGCCAAAGAGGGAGAAGGGTATGTTTTTGCAAATTGTAGGAATTAAATCATGAAGATAGCTTGGACAAACCTACAACACACAAGTTGTTCAAATTAATTAAGTCTTCATCAAGTGGTTGTCATCATCAAAAAGGGGATGATTGAAGAAGCAAGAAGAAGACTACTAAGAAAAATTAATATAACTTTTGATGATTTAGCCTCTTGATGAGTGCAAAGTTGCAATGTGTGTTTATGTATGTGTGTGTGTGATTGTGTGGTTTGCATGATTTATCTTTATCCTTGATGGTTTGACAGTGATGAGCTCAAAGTTTAAGACTTAAAGGTTTAACAAAGTGGTAACATGTTTTTTATAAGTCTAAAATTGAGTTTAAAGAGAAATAATTGGATAAAATATGATTTAAATTGATAGGAATTGAAAGCTATATATTAAAGTTTTAGAACAATTCAATCTTATGTTAAAGAACCATTTAATCAAATAAATTATCTTTGTAGTCAGTTAAATTAGTTGGAAAACGCACAAACAATGAAGAAATACGCTGTTTTAACTAGTTACAGTGATATGTAACTAGTTACATAGTTTCTGTTTTAACTAGTTACAATATTATGTAATCGGTTATTTTTGTTGTAACTAGTTACATAATTCTGTAACTAGTTACATTTTATAAAACAGTTTTGTCCTGTGCGAAAATAACTAGTTACAAAGCTATGTAACTAGTTATTCTAGCAAAGAGGAAATAGAATGCATGCTATTTTAACTAGTTATAAACAAAAATAACTAGTTAAATCCATTCAAACTTCATTTTCTAGATTCCAAATAACGAAATAACTGATTACAAGTCAAAATAACTAGTTATTCTAGTGAACTCTCTATAAAATGTGAATCTTATGGATCTTTTCATACAACTTCAATTCTCTAAATTTGAGAAAGAGCTTTTCTAGAGAGAAAACATATTATTCTTCTTCATTACTACAAGTTTTATATCAAAATCAAGAGGTTATCATGGATCAACATTGGAGATAAAGAAAAGTCATCTTTTGTGTAGAATTTGGTTTGTGCTTCATTGTTTTTCATCTATCACAAATCAAGGTGATATCTAACTTTTCTTTTGGTTTGATTTTTGTTATTGAGATGGGTTGTCTTAATTCTCTCTTGTGGTAGTGTTCCACAAGAAGAGATTCAAGTTTTCTTGATAGGTTTTTCAAGAAACTTAGATCTTTTGGTTATGATTGTTTGTAATTCTCTTGTCTGTGCATAGTGTTTGTGAACAATTGAATTGCATAGTGATAATCACAATCAGTTTGATTGGAAACTAAATGTAGATCACAGTGGTGGTGATCGAACTAATATAAATCTTGTGTGTTCTTTTCTTTCCTCTACCCTCTTGTAAGTATATTGAATCTTGATCTTTTGCATTTAAATTCATGAGACTCTTTACATAGTAAAATCAAGATAATTAATCAATTCTGCACCATTCATATAACTAAATCAAAATGATTCAAAATTTTTTGGAAAATTTAGTTATTCATTGTTGAAAAGAAATTGGGGATTCTTTAAAATTTTTAAAGATCTAATTCATCCCCCCTCTTAGATCTAGCCTTTCTTTTTAATAGACTATACTTGTGAAGAAATTTAGTTAATTTATGAAGAAGAAGAAGAAGAAGAAGAAGAAGAAGAACATAATGGAAATCCCATATCTAAGAAGGTCACCAAGAAAAATGAGGTCATTCCCTCAAACTATACTTGCTTTGAATGTGGTGGACAATGACACATCAAAGTAGACTGTCTAACATACCTAAAGAAACACCAAGGGGGAGAGAAAAAGCCTAAGAAAACAAACACAGGTAGAAGAGCCTACATTGTATGGGATGAGAATGATATAAGCTCTTCAAGTGAATTCAAAGTGGGTGAAGAAGCAAATCTGTGCCTAATGGCAAGCCATGATGAGCAAAGCACTGTAAATAATTCTAACTTTGAAATCTCTTTTGATTATGATCTATTGCATGAAGCATTTTTAGATATGCATGAAGAGGCTCAAAAGTTAGGAATTTCAAATAATAGGCTCAAAAGCAAAGTTAAGCTATATGAATCACAGTTAGCTAAGTTGCAAAAAGAGTTTGATGATATCAAGTTAGAACATGAAACCATAGAGATGATCTACAAAAACTCTGCATGTAATTATGCATCTTCATCCTCTCTTAAAGGCCCAGATTGTGAGAATTGCATAAGTCTTAAAACTAAAAATGAATATCTAAAAGAGACTCTTGTAAAGTACACAATGAGAAGAGCAAATTTGGATATCTTGCTTGGTAGACAAAAATGTGTCTTTGATAAACCTAAAATTGGTTACAATTTTGAACCTCAACAAAAATCTTATAAGAAAATTTTCAACTTTAGAAAGGTCACTAGCTCTCCATTTGTGACTTGCTTTTACTATGGTAGGAAAGGCCATACAACATCTTTTTGTTATATTAAAATTGTTGACATTCCTAGTGGCAAGTACATATGGCAATCTAAAGGAACTATGCCCCCTACTAACACTCACGAACCCAATAAAAACTAGGGACCTAAAAACTCTATCTTGATCTTGTTTTATAGATGTGCTTGAAAGCCTAAAATTCAATGTGGTATCTAGACAGAGGCTATTCAAGGCACATGACCAAAGATGTCATTACGTTATCAAATCTCTCTTAAGACAAGATGGATATGTGACTTATGGTGACAACAAAGGAAAAATTCTTGGTGTTGGTAATATCGGAAATCCTTCAAGCATCCTAATTGAAAATACGTTGTATGTTGAAGGTTTAAAGTGTAACATCTTGTTTTTCATAATGCATGATTAAGTGTTTAAATAATTGAAAAGTGGAAATTTGATAGGTAATCTAGGTGATTAAAAGAAATAAATGAATTGTTGGTATATGGTATGTGGTGATAGTTGTGCAATGTATGTTTGAATTTTCTGGTTTGAATTTAGGAAACTTGAGATGTGTACTTGAGCCAAATGGGGCATGCTGTGAGTGTAATTTTGGGTTTTAAGAGAAAAATAGTGAATTAAACCAGTTTTGAGATATGGAAATGGTTTGGTGAGTTATGCACCTTAGTTGGCCAAAAGTCCTTGTGAGCTATAGGAGGTCGAGGTATATAAGAGGGAAAAGGATGTTCTTCCTCATTTTTCCATTTTCTTTCTCTCTCTACTCTCATTTTCTCTCTTTATCTCTCTAGAATTTACTGAGTTGTGAAGTTGTAAGTAGGATTGTGTGAGTGATTTAGTGATCGTAGGAAGAAAAGAACCAATTTTGATAGTTTGGCTTAAGACGGAAGATTCTCAAGGAAGCTAAAATCAATCCAAGAACTTTTAGAGGTAAAGGAAGATTACTCTTGGTTGATTTGATGTTTGTGAATGTTGATATGTCAATTAAATGCTTTGGAATCGATTGATTTCAGTGAAAATCTTGTGTATGTAAGTTTTGACATAAAATGGGTTTTGGAAAGGGATTTTCAAATTTTTGGATGATTTGTAGATAAAATTGTTATATAATCGGTTAGAAAGGTATTAGAAGTGATTAAAATTGTTTTAAGATGCTTGTTATTGATTGATTTGGTCAAAAATGGGTGTTGGTGTAACACCCCGAGCACTGACGAGGGTGAGGAGTGATCACCGGTGCAAAAGAGATGAGGCACGGACAATAAGCAGCTCCTAGCAGACTTCCAGTGGGAGGGATACATGAATGAATCAAATACACACTAGAAAGAGAGGGCCAGAGGCTGTGCATGTATGGGACTATATAGTTGAGGATAGCTTAAAGGAATTAATAAGTGCTACCTATACCAATAAGATGCATCTACTTTTCGGTAGCCTATCACTTAAGAACTCCACAGTTAAGCGTGCTTGACTTGGAGCAATTTAGGGATGGGTGACCTACTAGGAAGTTTCCCAAGAAGCGTGTGAGTGAGGACAAAGCACACTGGAAAGTCTTGTGTTGGTTTGTGGGGACAGTCTTTGATCCTGAAAAGTTGCTAGGCATTATAGTTGGTGTTGGATTTGTGAAGAAAACGATTGAAAATCACACCCAGCGATTGATGGCTTCACTTAGCGATGGAAATTTTCACTTATCGCTTGCCCAGCAACTGAAATGCTCGTTAAGCGAGGGAAAAACAGAGTTTTCTCTTCTTTCTTATTATTTTGTTGGTTGTTGATGACTTTATTGATTCCTATGAATGTCAAATGTATATTTTTAAGTTAATTGGATGTTCAAATGGTTTTCTAAACTAATTTATGGGTTTTTCTTTATTATTATTGTTGAAGATTTGTTTGATAAGTTGTAAGTGTCTCGCTGAGTGAAACATATGTTCGTTGAGTGAGAATTCTACCTGAGACTTGGTTGCTTTCTGGAATTGAGTTCGTGAGCGAGACTTCTACTCGTGATCGAGAACCTTCAAAGGAAGAGTGTGCTCTCTGTATGAAAGGTACTCGCTGAGCGAGCATATGGATCACTGAGCGAGCATGTAATTTTGTTTTGTTGTATGCGAATTTGTATGGAAATGGTAGTTGGGTAGAAGGTTGCCTAAATAAGAACCTCTACTAATTGTAGAATATTATAATGATGAGATACCTTATCTTGTTCACCATGCATGGGGCTGGATTGGGCCTGCATAGAGTTGGTAGTTGTTGCTGGGCCACATGAGGTAATTGACAATGGACCTTATGTTGTGGTGTTGAGTTGTTATATATATACATGTGCGTGTGTGTATTTATATGTTGACTCATTGTGACAATATTGATGTCGTGTTATAAGACATGCATTCATGCCTATGTTGGCGGCTAAGGTAACTGACGATGGACCTCATGCCATGGTGCGAGCAGGCAACTGAGGTAGCTGACAATGGACCTCATGCCATTGTGCGGAGTTGGCAGCTAAGGTAGCTAACGATGGACCTCATGTCGTGGTGTGGGTTGGCACGTAAGTTACAAGTCATATCATTCATACATTGACATATTGAGTTGACAGCATGATGTGTTGTGTTATATTGTATGTAGACCCATTTCCTTGATGTTTTGGATTCCAAATTAACTTGTTGATAGTTGACAATATGAATTGTATATATTATATTGATTATTATTTCGTAAGCTTATCCTTGCCTTGTTTTGTTATTGTGGTTGTCTTGTTGTTGTTGTTATGGTGCTGTGATTGTGATGATCACGTCGTTTGGCGTGGGAGTAGAGGGTGAGCATTAGCAGATCCATCTTCTCAGAGCAGATGAGGGAGGTCTCAGATGGAGACTTTTTGGATACCATTTTTGGGTGTAGCTTTTCTAGAAGCTCTTTTCTTTTGTTTTGTTTTCGATGTCTCTGTTGTATAGTTGACTAGCTATAGGGTGTTTTGTTGTTATATATAACCTTACTTGTATATTATATCATTGGATTTATATATATTTTATAGTTATGAATGGTGATATAACCATGTCTATGTTGATGACTAAACATATGGGTAATGTATGAGGAATATGAGTAGTACTGTAGCGGTAAAGGGTCGTTACATAAAGCACAACTTGCTAAATATTAGCCAATTGTGTGATAAAGGATTTAAAGTGGTATTTAGTTCAAAATATTGTATGACAATTGAAAATGCATCAAATGAAGTTGAATTGATAGGAAATAGAATAGAAAACATCTGCATGTTGAATTTGGATAGTGCATTTTCATTGCATACTAAATGTCTTCTAGGAAAAGAAAATGATGTGTGGTTGTGGCATAGAAGGGCTACTCATATACACATGGATCACTTGAATAAATTAACAACCAAGGACTTAGTAATAGGTGTAACACCCTAAAGGGTATTATCGTAACTAGGTCCAGATTTCTAAGAACAAAAAGGAAATACTTAAAAACATAGAAACATGTTAAAGTGACTCATAAATATAATTAATTATTATATACGAACAATACAATGAGAAAAATACACGCCTAATACAATTCATCTATCACCTAAAGGTGTCGAATAAAACATAAAGAGGAATACAAGAAAACAATATAATCTAGACTATATCTTTTTGCACATGACTCCAAGCTCCACCTATATATGTCTTCATTTGTATCCTGAAAAAAAAAAAAAACTTAAAGGAGTGAGACATAATGTCTCAGTGAGTGCTCTAAGGGTTCTACGGCTAGGTCAAACTCTTCTACTTGGACAATATTCTTTACTTATCTCTCATAGCTTTAGCCTCACTAGGCCTTTCATAATTCTCTATACCTATGGTCGAGTCTACACCTTTCAACAATCAATACTCCTTGTTAATTACTCTCTCATTCTCACAACTATTATATTGGTTTACTATCTCATTCTTAACCTAAGAACTCATCCTCATTATTTATACTTTCTTACCCAAAACCTTTTTAGAATTTACTCTTCTTCCTTTTAATATTCAAAGCTGTCCTCTAGGGTCAAGTCTAAGGTTACAAACATCCTAAAATACTCTTATTTTATTCTCTCTTACTTATCTTATACCTTTCTATTACACCACGAAGGAATTCACCATTTCTCTATCTTATTCACAACTATTATTATCAAACTAGAACCCTCATAACATTATCCTAAAGTCTAGCCTCTCACCTATCATTAAGGTAGCAAACACAATTCCAATTACAAGCATATAATTATTTCACATTCTTTATCTAGTAACTAGACATATACCTTGTTTTGTTTTATCAAACAGGAACGACACATGTGTAGGATATGATCACATGTCCACAACTTTAACATTTCATCACAAGACACAATTATATTCTTACATAGAATTCACATAAATAGGGTCACATAGAATTCACATAATTACAACATAGCACACTCTAACATATCACACTATAACAAGATATATATGCATGCTATGTTCCTAAACCACCACTCATGCACATGTGGTATCAACCTAAACTTTTCGAAAGTAGGCTAGGAGTAAATGCAGGCCATAAGAAGCATCATCGGTACCAATGCCTTCGGCTTTTGCACCCTCAACTAGCATGATATCCCCCGGTGACTAGTAAGGGTTACCCAGTTTTGCCAGTACGCCCGGACTACATGGGATTAGCATAGACCATTGAAGTTGTCCCAACCGGATAACCCCCAAGGCTAAGGTTAGACAACCCATCACGGCCTCTACCTAGCTAGATTCCTACATACTTTCCTCATCACATAACTCAAGTGTTATGATGCATGGTCACAAATAATGCTTACAACTTTTTATAGACTTTTATCATGAAACATTAACACAATTTCATATCACACTCAGTTTCTTTCCAAGTAAATAATAATTAAACAATATAAACTCAACAAGACATAAGAAAACAAACAACAATGAGTTAAAAATTGCAAAAAGGAGTTCAAAAACACAAAGAACGGAATAGTAACAGTTATATCTGCCTAGTAGGACGGAAGTCCCGCCCGGCGGTCTAGCGAACCCGCCCAGCAGGTCTGTGTCGAAACTCAACTTGCCCAACAGGTTCGTGCGCCTAGCGTTACCGTAGAATCCAGTTTTTGAAGAAAAGTCGCGCAGCGGCTATCTAATCCCGCTGGGCGAATTCAAGGTATTAATTTTAATTTATTTTTCCTATTGTCTTTGAGTTCTAAATGCTTCAAGATAAATAATTAGATTCTTAATCACTCTTCTACATTGATAATTGGTCAATCTAATCTATAATTTCTTTACTCCCTCACAATCCCCTCAAAACCCATCAAACCCCTAAATTTAGGTATAAGGAGGGAAAAGATAAATAGATGAACAAGAACAAGGAAGGACACGGGAGAGAGCACTCACCTATATGGACATGCAAAGCTGAGTTCTAGGGTTTGCGTTCTCCGGTTTCTATTCCTCCTTCTTCTCTTCCTCTTCTTCTTCCCTTTTCTCCTCATTCTCTTTAACTTCTTTCTTTTTCTATTTTGTGATGGCTAAACCTAACTATCCTTCTCTATTCCATTCTTATAACATGTGGGTAAGTATGTAGCTTAGTGGGCTTTAGTCCCCTATTGGGCCCTAGATGCTCTTTTGAGTTCTATGATAATATGCCTACTAATTTCTAATGCTAACACTGATAATAAAAATAATAATAATATAATAATAACACCATAACAAAGAATTAATAATAATAACAACAACAACAACAATAAATATAATAACAACAACATAATACAATAATAATAATAATAATAGCAATAATAACAACAATAAATGTAATAATGATAAGAACAATAATAAGAATAATAAGTAATCTAATCACAATAACTCTTAAAACGTCTTTTGTCTAATAACACATGGGAAGGGTCCTACTAAGAGCTACCTCGTGGTTTATTTCTAGTTTTTGAAATTTGGGGTGTTACAATAGGCCTTCCTAAACTCAAGTTTGAAAAAGACAAGCTGTGTGATGCTTGCCAAAAGGAAAAACGAGTCAAGGTCAGTTTTAAATCAAAAAATATTTTTCCACAAAAAGACCTTTGCAATTACTATACATGGACTTGTTTTGTCCCCTTAAAACTATGAGTATAGGAGGGAATTACTATGGACTTGTAATTGTAGATGATTTTTCTAGATACACATAGACACTATTTTTATCCCTAAAAAGTGATGTTTTTAAAGCCGTTAAAAAGCTTGCCAAGGTTATTCAAAATTAAACCAATCTAAAAATAGCATCCATAATAAGTGATCATGGAGAGGAATTTCAAAATCATGAATTTGAAAGTTTTTGTGAAGAATGTGGAATTGATCATAATTTCTTAACACCTAGAACACTATAACAGAATGGTGTAGTTGAAAGAAATAATAGATCGTTGGAAGATTAGCTAGAACAATGCTGAATGAAAGTAATATACCTAAATACTTATCATTACATGAATGAAGATTCATCACAACAAAATGATGCAAATGAACCTAAACAAGCAAGCCAAGAGATCACAATGAATGCCTAAAGAATGGAGAATAACTAGAGACCTCTCATTGGATAATATCATTAGTGAGATTTCAAAAGGGGTAATGACTCAAAAATTTCTTAAAATTATTGTGGTACTATGGCTTTCATATCACAAGTAAAGCCTAAATCATTGAAAAGGCTATTTCAGATGAAAATTAAATGCTTTAATGCAAGAAAAATTAAACCAATTTAAAAGAAATGAAGTTTGGGAATTGGTCCCAAAGCTCAATGATCATCCAATAATAGGCACAAAATAGGTTTATAGAAACAAACTTGATGATTCAGGGGTTATAGTAAGAAACAAGGCTAGATTAGTAGATAAAGGCTATAATCACGAAAAGGGCATTGACTATGATGAAACATATGCACCTGTAGCTAGAATAGAAGCTATTAGATTACTTGTGACTTATACATGTTTAATGGATTTCAAATTATATCCAATAGATGTCAAAAGTGATTTTTCAAATACCTACATTCAAGAGAAGTATATGTCTCTTAACCTCCTAGATTTGTTGATTTTAAATATCCAAATCATGTTTACAAGCTTAAGAAAGCACTATATGGACTAAAACAAGCCCTCGGGTCTTGGTATGAGAGACTTAGTAAGTTCTTGCTTGATCAAGATTTTGAAAGAGGAAAGGTTGACAATATATTATTCATTAAGAGAACTAAACATGACATCATGTTAGTGCAAATTTATATTGATGACATTATTTTTGGATCTATTAATAACTCTCTTTGTAAGGACTTTGCTAAGACTGTGTATAACACCCTAAATTTCAAGTACTAGAAATAAACCACGAGATAGCTCTTAGTAGGACCCTTCCCTTGTGTTATTAGACAAAAAATGCCTTAAAAGTTATTCTTATTATATTTCTTATTATTACTGTTCCTATTCTTATTAATATTATATTTATTATTGTTGTTGTTGTTATTATTATTATTATTATTATTACTATTACTATTATTGTGTTGTGTTGATGTTATTATATTTATTATTATTATTGTTGTTGTTGTTATTAATACCTTAGTATTATAAATTAGTAGAAATATTATCATAGAACTCAAAAGAGCATCTAGAGCTCAATAGGGACTAAAGCCTACTAAGCTACATACTCACTCACATGTTATAAGAAGGGAATAGAGAAGGAGGGTTAGGTTTAGCCGTCACAAAATAGAAGAAGAAACAAGTTAGAGAAAATAAGGAGAAAAAGGGAAGAAAAAGAGGAAGAGGAAGAGAAAGAGAAGGAATAGAAACCGGATAACCCAAACCCTAAAACTCAGCTTTGTGTACCCCTAAAGGTGAGTGCTCTCCCCTATATTTTTCCTTGTCCTTTATGTTATTATTGTTCGTCTATTTACCTTTTTCTCCCTCCTTATGCCTAAAATTAGGGATTTGATGGGTTTTGAGAAAATTATGAAGGAGTAAGGAGTTTATAGATTATATAGTCTTTTGATAACTTTTCTTGAAAACCTGGATTGCGTATTGCGCTAAGGGCGCAGACCCGTTGGGCGGGGTGAAACACCCACTGTGCGGGTTGGGTTCTGACGCGGACCCCCTGGGTGGGGTGCAATACTCGCTGGGCGGGTTCATTGGACTGCTAGGCGGATACAACTTTTGTTATTTCGTTCTTTGTGTTTATGAACTCCTTTTGGCAGTGTTTAACTCATTGTTATTTTTTTTTTATGTCTTGTTGAGTTTATATTGTATGATTGTTATTTGCCTTGAAAAAATGAGTGTGATATGAAATTGTGCCAATGTTTCATGATAAAAGTCTATGAAAAATTGTAAGCATTGTATGTGACCATGCATCATAACATTTGAGTTATGTGATGTTGAAAGTATGTAGGAAGCTGGCTAGTGGAGGCCGTGATGGGTTGTTTAACCTTAGCCTTGGGGGGTTATCTGGTTAGGAAAACTCCAATGGTCCATGCTGATCCCATGGAGCCGAGGCGTATTGGCAAAACTGGGTAACCCTGACTAGTCACTGGGGGATATCATGCTAGTTGAGGGTGCGAAAGCCAAAGGCATCGGTATCAATGGCGCTTCTTATAGCCTGCATTTACTCCCAGTCTACTTTCTAAAAAGTTTAGGTTGGTACCATATGTGCATGAATAGTGGTTTAGGAACATAGCACTCATATGTATCTTGTTATAATGTGATATGTTGAAGTGTGCTACGTTGTAATTAAGTGAATTCTATCTGGCCTTATTTATGAGCAATTGATGTAATGTGTACACATATAAAAATGTAATTGTGCCTTGTGATGAAATGTTAAAGTTGTGGACATGTGATCATATCTTGCACGTGTGTCGTTCCTGTTTGATAAAACAAAACGAGGTATATGTCTAGTTACTAGACAAAGAATGTGAAATAATTATATGCTTGTAATTAGAATTGTGTTTGATACCTTAAGATAAGTGAGAGGCTAGACCTTAAGATAGTGTTATGAGGGTTCTAGTTGAATAATAATAGTTGTAAATGAAATAGAGAAAAAGTGAATCGCCACACAACGTAATAGAATGGTATAAGACAAGTAAGAGAGAACAAAATGAGGATATTAAGGTGAGTGTTGAAGGAGTGCCAAAAGTATTTTAGAATGTCTGTGACCTTAGACTTGACCCCTAGAGAATAACCTTAAATATCAAAAGAAAGAAGAATAAAATCTAAACATGAAGGGTTTAAATACTAGAGAGGGTTTTGGGTAAAAAAGAGTTCTTAGGTTAAGAATGAGATAGTAAGCTTGTATAACAATTGTGAGAATGAGAGAAAAGTTAACAGGAAACACTAATTATTGAAAGGTGTAGACCCGACCATAGGTATGGATAATTATGAGAGACCTAGTAAGGCTAAAGCCATGAGAGATAAGTAATGAAGGTTGTCCGAGTAGAAGAGTCTAACCTAGCCATAGAATCCTTAGAGCACTCACTGAGACATTATGTCTCACTCCTTTAAGTTTTTCCTTTTTCAGGATACAGGTGAAGACATGTGTAGATGAAGGTTGGACTCACGTGCATGAAGCCGTAGCCTAGTTTATGTTATTTTTTTTGTATTCTTTATATTTTATATGACACCTTTAGGTGATAGATGAGTTGTATTAGGCATGTATTTTAATTATTGTATTGTTCGTATATAATATCTAATTATATTTATGAGTAGTATTTGCATGTTGTGTCTACCTTAAGTTTGTTTTTCTTTTCATTCTTAGAAATATAGACCTAGTTACTGTAATGCCCCTTAGGGTGTTACACTATGCAGGGTGAGTTTGAAATGTCCTTGATAGGAGAGTTAACTTTCTTCTTGGGGCTACAAGTGAAACAATTGGAGCATGGTGTAATGACCCTTTGTATCGCCACAGTACCACTTACTACTTCATACATTGTGAAGATATTCAATAATAAATATCACTATAGTATTACAACATCATACACACTAATAAAAAAAAATACATATATACAAGATATGAAATAATATAATATACAAGCCAAGTTATATAATACCAAGGGAGAGGGATACAAAATAAAACTCCCTACAGCTGGTTAACTATACAACATATATATCAACCACAAAAAGATCTTCCAAAAGATCCACCTATAAAGGGCCTTCTATCCTCTCCATTGAGACCTTCGTGCATCAACCTTGGGAAGCTAGGTTTGCTGAAGCTTCACCTTCTATTCCCACGTCAAACGACGTGATTATCATAGTCATAGCAACACATGACAACAACTAGCAATAACAGCAACCATAACAAAACAAATAAAACAAGCAAGCTAAGGGTAAGCTTACATAACAAAACAAATATTTAATAGAGAAGGTTCATTTCATAAAATTGTCAACATACAAACATGAAATCAAATTCACAAAAGAATGAGTTTCCACAAAATCACTACACCACACACCATGCTTTTAACGTCAACATATCAATGCATGAATGACACTAACTCTCGAGAGATTTACTACCTTTTGGGCGATCAGCCAGGTCTTACCCCCTACCATGGCCTTCTAAGCACTATTTAGGATTGTCAAAACTCTGATCTATGGATAAGCTTAGTGGTTTGTCAGGATAAGTGAATGTGGGTGATGGCTTACCTGCGACACAAGGCTTGCACCGCCTTGGTCCCCTATGGAATTACCTATCCACTCATTCCCAAGGCCCATCTTTCTGACTCCACGTCTTATCCAGGCACTAGGTTGGTGGCTCATCTGAGCCGCAACTCCTTTCAACCAATTAACTTACATGTCTACCCGCACACAGCTTAAGGCTCTCATAACCTCAGACAACAACATATACATACAAATGCATGATTCACCACAACATCAACTCAATCACAATCCTTCATCAATATATATATATATATATATATATATATATATATATATATCAACATAACACCACATAGCCTAATCGGCACCATCTGTGGTCCAACAATCACTACCAACCCTATACAGGCCCAATCTAGCCCATTGCATAGTCAATCAATAGGTAAGGCTCCATCCAGGCAGGACATACCTCATAAGACATCTCATAAGTCTTAGGTGAGTTCCTATCTAAGCAACTAACACCCTATATAAGATATCTCACCAACACAACCCACTACAACTAATGAAAGTTCTACCTAAGCAACATTATACTCAACTACCATTTTTTTACAATTCTCACACAACACAACAGAAACACATGCTTGTTCAACGACTCTTATGCTTGCTTAACGAGTACCTTCTATATAGAGGGCACACTTTCCCTCTTGAAGGTTCGCACTCAACGAGTATAAGTCCCGCTCAACGAACTCAACTCTAGTAGCCAAGTTTTAGGTATAATTCTCGTCTAGCAAACATGTTTTTCGTTCAGCGAGATACATACAACAGAGAGCCATAAATCTCCAGGGCCCCAATTCACTCAGCAAAGACGATTCTCGCTCAGCAAACTGCTTTTTGGAAAATTTCCAGAATTCCTATGATGACTCACTCAGTGAAGTGATTTTCACTAAGCAAACTCCTATTTTCTTCTCACATTCATCCTACCTCAAGAACACTCGCTCAAAAAGTCCCTAAGTCGCTCAGCAACTTCCTTCGAACAAAACCCCAAAATCTAATCTTCTCTTTCATCTTACTCTAATCTAGCTTAAACAAGATTCAATAGATGTACACAACATCCAAAATCAATGTAATCAACAGAGTTTTTGCAACCAAAACAATATACACTGGCAAATCATCCACATTCAAGCAAAAAAACCCATTTTAACACACAATTCAACATAATTCCCAGCAAATCAATTTTCAACACAATCAAATATAAGAATCACGTCTAACAACAATCAACCAACTAAACTACAACTTAAGTAAACTTCCCTTACCTCTAAAAGTTCCTGAATTTGAATTTAGGCTCCTGGAGAATTCGGTGTCTTGAGCCAAAACCTTCCAAGAATCGCTCCTTCTCTTACCAACTCACTGAATTAGGCTTGGAAATCCTTGACTACCTTTAAAAACTTGAGAGATTCTAGAGAGAGATATGAATAGAAGGGATAGAATGAGAATGGGAGAAAATGAGAGAAACTCCCCTCCCTTCCTCCTTTTATACCTTGACCTACCAGAGCTCTCACACGGACTTTGGGCTAACTGAGAATCATACTCATCAAATCATTCCCCATAACCAATGGCTGGTCTAATTTAATTGTTTTCTCTCAAAATCCCAAAATCACTCTCACAACACATCCAAATTTGCTCAAGCACATATCTCAAGTACATCCAAATTAGCTCAAGCACATATCTCAAGTTTCTTAAATTCAAACCAGTATTTCAAACAAACAACACCAAACCATCATCATACACACAATTCATGCACAATAACAATTCATTTATTTCCTTTTAATTACTTAGATTACATATCTTATTTCCACTTTGAATTGTCAAAACACTAAATCATACACAAGAAAACATAGATGTTACACATGGCACTTTATTAAGTCAATCCAAGTACTACAATGAATTGTTAAAGAAATTTGGACTAGAAAGTTGTAAGAAATCAACCACTCCAATGTCTACCTTATGCTATTAGGACCTAGATGAAAGAGGTAAATCAGTTGACGTTACCAAGTATAGAGCTATGATTGGCTCTCTATTATATCTTACTGCTACCCGCCCTGGTATCATATTTAGTGTTTGTTTATGTGCAAGATTTCAAGCAAATCCTAAAGAATATCATTTATCTGCTGTAAAAAGAATCATGAAATCTCTGAAAAGAACTAGTAATGTAGGTTTGTGGTTTCCAAAGGATCTTCCATAAGCTTAGTGGGATATTCAGATTTAGACTTTACTGGATGTAAACTTGATAAGAAAAGTACTATTGGGACTTGTCACTTGTTAGAGAGTGCACTTGTCTCTTGGCATAGCAAGAAACAAGCTTGTGTAGCCTTATCCATAGTTGAGGCTAAGCACATTGTAGCTGGAAGTTGTTGTGCTCAACTCTTATGGATGCAACAACAATTAAGAGACTATGGAGTTGACCTTGACCACATCCCTTTAAAGTGTGACAACACTAGTGCTATAAACCTTACAAAGATTCCCATTCTACACTCTAGGGCCAAGCATATAGAAATAAGACACCATTTCCTTAGAGACCATGTCCAAAAAGGGATTGTGTAATAGAGTTTATTGATACAAATAGGCAACTAGCAGATATATTCACCAAACCTCTTCCTAGAGATAAGTTCTACCTTACAAGAAATGAACTGGGCATCTTAGATGAGTTTAGTGTTAGTCTTAAATTCTTGTTTGAAACTTTTTATGTGTGCATTTGTATGTTTAAATACTTGAATTAATTGAGAGCATGATATGTTTGATTAGTTTGTTCATATGTTGCATCAATGTTGTTAAATTGTGTGAATGATTAAGTGTTTGTGAAAACTAGTATTATTTAAATAAGAAAATATGTGTTTGATTCTTAGATGCCTATATGCATATTAGATGTAATTAGGAATGTTTCATGAATAAAACTTAGAACTAAGTACATGAATTATGATTTCATATGTGTATCTTCTTTGTGAAAAATGCTTCAAATTTGAGTTTACTACACATGCAATTGATTATAGAATGTTGTAATTAGTTATCTTGTGCTTTATGATCCTCGGATATGTGGTTTAGAGTAGATTTAATTGATCACATGAATTTGTAACTAGTTAATTTGTGTTTCTCATTCATCTCAATTTGTATATAACTAGTTAAGTTCATGGATAACTAGTTATTTGGTGCAGAATTTTAGTTCCACTCTTCATATCTATAGCATATAACTAGTTACAAAGCATGTAACTAGTTAATTTTGTGTTGTCCCCTCTATTTCGTGATATAGTCTCATAGTTTTAACTAGTTGCCAGATGTTGTAATCAGTTATTTTAAAACAGCCCTCTATGCGTCAATATATTGGTGCGCAATTAACTTATTACAAATTTTGTAATTAGTTATTTTTAAAACTACCCCCTTTCACTTGTTTTATGGCTTTTGCATATAACTAGTTACATAAACATGTAACTAGTTATTTCATGCAGCTTTAAAAACTCCATGTGTCTTTACGAAAAGCTATCTAATATAACCAATTACATAATAGTTGTAACTAGTTATTTTCTTCTTATGATCATGGTGCCTTACGCATTTAACTAGTTACATGCAATTGTAACTAGTTATTCCAGCAGTTGGCATAAAAAACTGTGTATGTACTCTTGCAAGTTGTTAAGTTGCTCTTGCTTTGTTTGTTTCCTTCCAAAAGTAGTCAAGGAATCACTCATGGTCTGCACAAAGATTCTTAAAATCTTTGACCAAGATTCACACACTTTTTACATCTTATTTCATAGGCATTCACGTGAAGCTTGCCTAAAAATCTGATTCTTGTTTTGTTTGCTTACCTATTGGATGTTCACTATACATATTCCTTGTTTGCAACTTAAAAACCACAAAATCTTAGCACCTCTCTTCTTCAAATCATACTCCATCACCATGTCTTCCTTTGAAAATACTTTAAAACGCCCAAGAAAAATGCAAACCTGTTGATCTAAACACCCAATAGCGGATACCTAAGCTGAAGCTTAAGAAGCTCCTAGAAAATTTGGAGCTGAGTTATGGCTAAATGATGAATAGGATGCTTATAGATTTAAACATTTCTTCAAACATAAGCTCATTATTCCTCCAAGGGTACTCTCTCTTGGATGGTTAGTTGGAGAAAAATTTAATTTTCCTGCTCTCCTTCAAGATCAAGGACTTCAGTAGTTTGTTGAACTAGAAGGAAATTATTATATGAACTTGGTTAGAGTTTTCTTCTGTACTGTTGAGCTAAAGACTGGCTGCTTGTTTCCCATGTTAAAGGGAAATGCATTGTGCTTACCCCTACTATTTGGTATGCTGTTGCTAGTCTTAGATCTGAAGGTATAAGGTCTTCTACCAACACCTTGACAAACTTTGACAAGTCTTAGGTATATGTTGACACTCTTGCTTACTTTCCTAGTCACAAATTACGCTTTACTACTGGTGGCATGAAAGTAGAAGACAGAATGTTAGCCTTTATTATTGTGTGGGTGCTTACACCTAGGAGGAGCAATCATGCTAAACTAGCTAAAGATGATTTAATGATCTTGTATGCCCTTAATGTAATGCCTGGTAGCTTTTAGGATCAATGGATGTCCCCACAAACCAATACAGGACTTTTCAACGTGCTTTGTCCTCACTTATGCGCTTCTCGAGAATCTTTTCAAGAGGTCACCCATCCCTAAATTGCTCCAAGTCAAGCACGCTTAATTGTGGAGTTCTTAAGTGATCGGCTATTGAAAAGTAGATGCATCTTGTTGGTATAGGTAGCACTTATTAATTTCTTTAAGCTATCCTCAATTGTACAGTCCCATACCTGCACAGCCTTTGGATCCTTCTCTTTCTGGTGTGTATTCGATTCATTCATATACCCCTTCGTTGGAAGCCTGCCAGGAACCGCTCATTATTTGTGCCTCATTTCTTTTGCACCAGCTATCACTCCCCGCCCTCTTCAGCGCCCGGGATGTTACACTTAAGGAACAAATTTCTCTTGATTGGTGCAGCATAATTGGTGATCATATGTTGAAGGTTAAGAGGAAAGCTGATTTCCCTCTTCCTTATGCTATCTTTGTCTCAAGAATTCTTGATTATTATGATATAAATATAGAGTATGAAACTTTTGAAATTTTTGAGGAGTTCTAACAAGGTAAATGACTTTGCTCTTCACAAAATGGGACTGGAATTAAGGGATAATTGCTGGATTCATAAGGATGTTGCTGGTATCCAGATACATGAGGAGAATCAAGGTGAGGCCCCTAAAAGTCTTGAGCTGAAGCCATTCTCACAGTTTGAGAACCTTGTGTTCTCTAAGTTGCATGGACTTTTAGAACTTCACCATGCCTCCCAAGATGATAACAGAGAGCAATTTGAGTCTATCCATATACGTCTAGATGACTTTGAGGAAAGATTTGCTGTAATGGGCTTCCTTAAGCAAGACTAAAGCTGATGTAGTTGTTTAGGATGCTTTCTTTAAGATTATGGCTGTTTAGTTTGTTATTGCTTGTGTTGTTATGCATTTCCTGTTATTTTGTATTAAAAACTTGTCTTTATGCTTGAAATCGTTATATCTTGATCTATATAATGAGCTTGCTACGCTTTTATGTTATAAAATCTGCCAATGTTTGGTTACATTGTTTGCTGCATTTGCTAATATCTTTATCCTTCCTATTTCTTTTTGGCTTTCGATGTTTTGTTTTGGTTTAATGTTTTTAATGATAGCCAAAGGGGGAGAAGAGTATGTGTTTTTGCAAATTGTAGGGATTAAATCATGATGATAGCTTAGACACACTTACAACACATAAGTTGCTCAAATTGATCAAGTCTTCATCAAGTGGTTGTCATCGTCAAAAGAGTGAGATTGAAGAAGCAAGAAGTAGAATTATTCTTGCCCCCAAGAAGCATTAATAGAGTTTTGAACATTTAGTCTCTTGATGAGTGCAAAGTTATATTGTGTGTTTATATGTGTGTGTGTGTGTGGTTGTGTGTCACGCATGATTGATCTTTATCTTAGATGATTTGATGGTGATGAGCTCTAAATTTAAGACTTAATGGATTAACAAGTGATAACATATTTTCATAAGCTTAAAATTGAATCTAAGATGAAATAGATGTTTAAAATATGGTTTTAATTTGATAAAAGATGATAGCTATATGTTAAAGTTTTTAAGGGATTCAATCTTATGTTTAGAAACAATTTAATTAGTTAAATTAGTTTGGTAATTGATTAATTTCGTTTTTATTCATGTAAGAAAGCTGAATTCAACCTATTATAACTAGTTACGAAATTATGTAATCAATTACGTTTTAAAATGTTGATTTTTGGCTATGCGGGAATAACTAAGTTACATAGTTATGTAACCAATTATTTTAAGTAACTTGAATTTGAACCTATGTGCAAATAATTAGTTACGCAAGAAAATAACCAGTTATTTCCATTCTATGTTCATTTTCCAGAAATTTGAAGAACAAAATGACTAATTACAAGACCAAATAACTAATTATTTCAATCTTTTCTCTATAAATTACAAAACTTATTGACACTTTACACATGGTTTCCAATTTCTAGACTTTTGTGAGAGTTTTCAAGAGAGAAAACACATTTTTCAACATCATTACAACAAGTTTTTCATCAAAATCAAGAGCTCACACATGGATCATCTTTGTGGATAAAGAGAAGTCACCTTATTTGGTAGATTTGTTTTTTCTCCATTGTTTTCATTCATCACGAATTAAGGTAATATTTAACCCTTATTTTTGGTATAATTTTCGTTTTTAAGAAGGGTTTTGTCAAGTTTCTCTTGTGGTAGAGTTCCACAAGAATTGGTTCAAGTTTTCTTGATAGGTTTTCAAGAAACTTGATTTTGGTTGTTTTTGTGTGTGATTCTTTTGTTTGTGTAGTGTGCTTGTAAACAAATTGAATTACATAGTGATAATCCAAATCGGTTTGATTTAAAACTAGATGTAGATCACAGTGGTGGTGATTGAACTAGTATAAATCTTGTGCGTTCTTTTCTTTTTTCTACCCTTTCTCACATATATTGAATTTTGATCTCTTTATCAATTGCATATAAATTCATAAGAATCTTGTTCATAGTTGCATACTAAAATCAATATAATTGTTCCAATTCCACAATATCCATATCACCAAATCAAATTGATTCAAGGTTTTTCGAAAATCTAATTTTTCATCTTTGAAAAGGCTTTGGGGTTATTGAAAATTTTTATAGATCCAATTCACCCTCATCTTGGATCCAACCCTTTTAATCAACACCTACAGGGTGTGCTATTTGGTTAAGAAGTTAAGTACGAAAAAGAATACATTTATCATCTTAAATTAGCAAGTACATAGATAATATTTAAGAGAAGCAAGTCAAGTTTGAAGAACATACAATTAATTATAAACAAATGCGCACATGAAAGAAGATAATGGAATGATGTAGAAGCTTCTAATGTTAGATATTACTTTATTAATATTTTAATTTTTTAATGTAGAAGCCAAAAATTTACAGACATAAATTTTAAAATATATTTAAAAAGTCCTAAAATTTATATCATGTCACATCATCAATGACTATGCTTTATGATTAAGAGGATGTGATTATGAAGGCTGACGCACCATATTGAGAAGGTGATTATCCAAAAGTTCAAATGTCCAATTTCAGTAAGGCAGACTTTTCAATTTCTCTCAATTCAAACATTAACCAATAAAAGCAAGTGAAAAAACAAGTAGAAAAAAATGTAAATAATAAATTGCAAAAGAGAATAACAATATTGATTTCTTGAAGAGAATTATTATAACACTATAATGAAAAAATTAATGAGCATCACAACCATAATTGGAGAGCTTTTTTTTTTCTAAAGTATTAGTTTGAAAAAAAATCTATATTTATTGAAAAAATTAGTGTAAACTTCCGATTTTATTTTAGAGAAGTGTAGTTAAAATTAATGTAAGTCTCACTAATTTGGTTATAGGACTCACAAAATGGAGAATGTGATGCTCCTCTTATCAACAGCATAAGAATCTTCAAACATAGATCCTGGAACCTGTGTTTCCAACATGGTTTTGGGGAAAGGAATGCCTGTGCTGACCATATGGCTAAGATGGGAGCAAATCAAGACCATGGATTGTCAGTTCGGAATGTTTGTCCTCATGTTATGAGTCCTCTTTTACTCACAGGTACAGTAGGGATTGTGTATACCAGAGTTTAGTTTTCTATTGTTTAATTTTTTATTGATAAAAAAAAATGGAGAATGTGATACACATGTTTAGTAAGATTCACATGAATTTTACTCAATAGGATATATTGTATTAAAAGAGTGTGTTGTTACCATTTTTTATTTTAATTTTTTGAAAGGTTTGAAGTTCATATGAATTGTAACTGTGGCACTTATCCTACCATTTTTTTAATAAAAAATTTAAGTGAGTTAAAATTTAAGAGCTCAACATGATCAAGACAAGTCTCATGACTCAAAAAGTATTTATAAAGATATTGAAAAATCGATTATCCACCAATAAAATCCTCGCTCGAGCTGAGTAGGGCCACTATTTATGGCAAAGTTCTCCTTTCGAGGATTTAATGTAGCTACATACTCGAAGTCACATTTGTAATGAATTTGTACTCACATTCTCGTGGAATATAAGTTTTGTTTTTATCAACTGGAACAACCTTCTTTTGTTGCATTCATTCCACCATTGTAACAATATGTCGGTACCAATTACATGTTAAGTGCTTTAATGTTTCTCTAATAATTGCAGCTAAATGTCTTCATAGTGTAAACTTAAAAAATAGGTGGAAACGTTAGTATTTAATTAACCAAAGGGTGTTTGTTTCCTCAATTTATAGATATTAGTTAATTAATTTAGATTTTTATTTTTTCATTAATTAAGATAATTAAGACTAGCTTGTTCATAAGTAGACGTTAAGATTATTTTTAAATTATAAAAATAGCTTTATACCAACCATTTCAAAGCCATGACCAAAGCTTCTAAGTTCTTAGTTACCAACTATTTATCAAGACTTTTGATCATCAAACTATGGCTACATTCAACAACTTTTCTTTAACAGTGGTATGCTTTATGATTATTTCTGCATTGATGCTCAAAATCGGGCTTTCACGTGATGTTCTAGTTCCGGAACCATCAAATGGTCCATCTACGGAAATTGACGATGATGATGCACTGTTGCCATTGTCATCGTATGAGAAATGCTTAATGCATTGTGCAAAGATGTTAACCGAAAAATGTGCTGAAGAGACATTCCCAACTATATTTTACGGTAACCAAAGCAGTTAGTAGTAACTATTGTGACAAACTTGTCAATGAAGTTGGAAACACTTGCCATGATGATATTATAAAATATATGTTGCAATTGCTAAGTTTATTGACCAATGAAACCCATATCTTGCATAGGGGTCAAAGAGTTTGGAATGACTATGCCTTGCTGGAAGACTATCTTGCACTTGAATCAGTTGGTGCTGAATCATATGAGAATTTATATAAATGACACATTGTAATTTCTCATAAAATTACAACATTTTAAGTTATAGTTTGTTGGCATATTTTCTTGAAATTAAATAATCCTCTACTTTGGTGGATATCAAGGATTTTTGCTTCTTTAGTGTGCCCAAATTAAATTGCATATTCAACTATCGGTGAATGAACTAAAAGCACATAGGTGTATTCATTTAAAATTTTAAAGACTTTCATCACTCATAATTCCTTCTTTCTTCGCTGAAGGTGGTGTTGGTATAGTACTTGGTCATCTCTTTCTTCTAATCCTACACACTGCAATCAGGTAAAAGACATTTTTACTTTTTTTTTGCCTTTATGAACTTCGTAACACCATAAGAGGTATACCTTAGCTTATGCATTTTTTTCTTCTGAGTACGGATAACAAAATATATATACAAGGATAACATAATATGTGATGCCATTACTCAAGGAATTCACTGTTCCAGGGTCTACATGCTTCTGAAGTAACATAATCACATACATCATAAAGAGAGATCCCCATACTTAGGGGGATCACTTGTACAAAAGAATATAGTAAAATATCATTGTTTTTCAAAAACTAGCCTAGGAAGATATCATTATACAAAACATAATTATCTTCTATGCTACTTCATCTCCTATAAATTGTTCAATCTTGTCGCAACTAAGGTCACGACCAGACGATGAAAAAGAAAATGAAATTAGAGGAGTCGCCACCAAATTTTATTAAAGAAAACCTTGGAAAAATCCTTTAAAAAAGAGAAATGGTTTTTGAAACCAAATATGGGTTCAAGAATCAATTACGCGTAAGGAAGGTGCTAGTACCTTACGACGTCTGTCATAAAGTTGGTTACCCCTAATTAAATGTGCAAAATGGATAGCTTGAATAACATTTATTTTACCCCTAACAAAATTTTATTTATTTATTAAAAGAATTTTAGAAAACATTTATTTTGAAAAGAGTTAATTTTTTTTATTTTTGAGATCGACAGGGGTAGACCCCTGCTCCTACGTATCTTCAGGTACAATGAGGAATCAGACTCACGTAGTTTTTTGGTAGAAAGATGCTTTGTTGGTTGATATTTTTTATTATTTATTACTTTTTTTTTATCATCATCATTAATTGCTAAATCTAACATCATCAAGTTGTACAACTCAAATGTGTCAAATTTATCAAATGACCAAACAGGAAGTACTTCCAAAATGGTCATTATTTAAATTTTACGAAAATGTTTAAGATTTAAGATAAAAGTTAATTTCATTTTTATGCTTAAAAAAGATTTTGTTTTATTTGAGAATTAACATAACTACTAATTTTGAGTATGCTAAAAACGAAGTGCAAAAGATAGGAAGAGAAAGCCAACATTTTATAATAAGAAATTATTTTATTAGTAGTTTTTTTATTGAATCACCAAAGTAGAAAATAAAACAGAAGAAACATTTTGCTTTTAATGTACAAGCATTGTTTTTGACATTAACCATTTTGATAAAATAACGAGAAAACAAATCCTTTTTTAAAAAAATCGACTTTCATTTTTCTGTGAGTTTTATCAATTAATAAACACTTAAATTATTGTAAAGTAAAAACGTTTAAATAGCCCCTACTAAAAAGAATGAATTGAAGCCTGCCGAAAGAAAAAGAAAGCAAAAAAAAAAAATTACGAAAAGAGGGCCCCAGTTCATTAAAACTTATCAAAATCAGATATCACATGTTTTCAATAGACCAAGAAAGGGGGCAATTGGGCTAACCCGTTATAGCCCAACGAATAGGAAAGGGTTTAGTCTTTATTGCATTGACGTTAAGGAAAGGGTCTCCAAGCTTTAGCACTGCGACTTCGACCTGCATATTCCCACCTAGACGGCAGTGAAGGAAAATGGATGCAACACCTCTCCAACAATGCGAGAACGACGTGGAGGTTATGCAACAATGAAGAAAGCCCACACAAAGGTGGCTGTTCAAACCCGCGTCGCAACAGCAATGACGGATAAGGGATTTGAGAGGACGCCAACACCGTTTTGCATTGTAGCAGAGGTGTGTAGAGGGATCAACCCTAATTCGTGTCGCGGGTGACGAGAAAGGCAAAGAAATCTCGTGTGAAAACATCGACATGAGTTCGAATCATGACAACGATGAGAAGATGGAAAAGGCTCTATGCGAAAATACCAATGCAAATTCGCGTTATGGTGATGATACAAAAGCTGAAAGAGTGTGTAAAGACTTCGATTCTACTTCACGTCGTAGAAGCAACGAATCTGAATGCTATTTTATTTATTATTTTTATTCATTGTTATCTATATATTATGATCTTACTTTTTTTGAATTTTTGGATACAAATGCAATTACGAGTGTATGTTGGCGTGCTGCTATGTGTAATTGAATGCACGTTTGTGACTGTGTAAGCGTAAGGAATAAAGATTTACATGTGCAACGTATTATTGTGCAAGTTTGCATGTTGAATATGGTAAGCATAAGAAAGAAATCATCTGAGAATGATATTCAAACAAAGAAAAAGAAACAAATGATACGAGCGTTCATTCTAATTTGCACATGGAAACAAAAAGAAAGAAAGAACAGTTATCACCAATTTGCACACGGAATCATAAACATATATATACCTCCGAGCTTTGCCAATGAAAAGAGAGTTGATGAACAATGTGAAGCGAGAATAACATGAATATGAACAGCACTGAAGCCAGGGAAAAACCAATTTGCAGAACAATTGTCACTCCTCTTAGTGAGAATGAAACCGTAATTATGTGTTTCCTTTTTCTCCGTTTAGTGAGTGAAAAAGTGAATGCCTTGCACAATCTCATTGTCGGCTATATATAGCCATCCCTTAAAAACTTCTCCTGGAAGTTTGTCCATTCTTGCTTTCCCCCCCAAGTTTCAACTTCCCTTTTTTGTTATCTATTATCTTCTTTTATTGGTAATGAGCCTAGCCCAATCCTCTCCCTTTTCATTTGTTATATTTTGTTTCTAAATCTACATAGCCCAAAAACAAGACTCATTAAATTGTATTTATTTTTGAGTTTTGATTTTTTACTCCTTTTTCCTATTATGGGCCTAAACACATTTACTCACTAAGAAAATTTTGAATTGTTTATTTCTTTTACATACTTTATTTCCTTTTTTTTTTTTTCTATATTTCTATATTTAAATTTTATTTATTTCTGGTTATTCGGATAAAATTAAGTGTTCACAGTTGCCCCTCTTTACTTAATCTTTACTAGATAGTATGAACAACTGAGTGTTTTCATATTATCATAATAGAGAATAAGTAAAGACATGAACTCCAATTTTATTCGGGTTTCAAAGCAAGAACAAAAGGTATGAATTTTCCAGAGATTTAAAGAAAAGGGGTAAGTGCACCCAAGGGAATTGAAAAATAGAGGCCTAAGAATAACAACAAAAGGTATGAACACCCAAGAAATTGAAAAATAGAGGGCACAAATACCTGAGGAATTTAAAAACAAAGGGCACAAGCACTTGTGAAATTTAAAAACAAAGAATACGAGCATCCATGAAATTTAAAAACAAAGGGTACAAGCACCCATGAAATTTAAAAACAAAGGGCACAAGCACCCATAAAATTTAAAAACAAAGGGCACGAGCATCCACAAAATTTAAAAACATAAGGCACGAGCACTCGAGAAATTTAAAAACAGAGGGTACAGGCACCCATAAAATTTAAAAACAGAGGACACAAGCACCCATAAAATCTAAAAACAGAGGCCACAAGCACCCATGAAATTTAAAAATAAAAGGCATGAGCACCTGAGAGATTTGAAAACAAAGGGCACAAGCACCCATGAAACTTAAAAACAGAGGGCACGAGCACTCGAGAAATTTAAAAATAGAGGGCACGAGCACCCATAAAATTTAAAAGCAAAAGGCACAAACACCCATGAAATTTAAAAACAGAGGGCATGAGCACTCGAGAAATTTAAAAACAGGGGGCACGAGCACCCATGAAATTTAAAAACAGAGGGCATGAACACTCAAGATATTTAAAAATAGAGGACATGAGCACCTAAGATGTAAATTTTAATGGGTACGAGCACCCAAGAAATCTAAAAGAGAAAGCACGAGCACCCATGAATTTTAAAAACAAAGGACACGAGCACCTGAGAAATTTAAAAGCAAAGGGCATGAGGTCTTGAGAAATTTGAAAAGAAAGGGCATGAGCACCTAGGAATATAAATGTGATGGGCATGATTACCCAGAATGAAAAATGTAGAGAGCACGAGCGCCGAGAAATATATATGTGATGGGCACGAGCACCCAGAATAAAGAATGCAGAAGGTACGAGCACCTAAAGATCCCTAAATAGGCAAACAGAAGTCTTGATAAGCCATCATCAAAATGCAAATATCCTAGATGAGCTTAAATGAATGCAGGTAGCCTAGATAAGCTGGTAATGAAATGCAGGTGGCCAAGATAAGTCGATATGTATGCAAGTGGCCTAGATAAGTCGGTAATGAAATGCAGGTGGCCTAGATAAGCCGGTAATAAAATGCAGGTGGCCAAAATAAGTCGATATGAATGTAGGTGGCTTAAATAAGCTCGTAATGAAATGCAGGTGGCCTAAATAAGCTAGTGATGAAATGCATGATGATGCATATTATGTGAGAGACCTTTTGAATTCAAAAGGGAAGTTTTCCTAGATTTCAAAATCTCTAGTCCCTTTAATTAGTCAAAATTCATGGATGAACGAGAACTCATTTTCTTTTGAATGACATGAATCTTCTGTTGTTACAACATCGAAGCTATCAATTGATCACTACACTGTCAAGGTCCATCATTAAGGATTCACCCTGTTTCTCATGATTTTGAACTTTGATTATTTTATGTCAGTATCCATATTATTCATAAAATGGCACTTTGAATAAGGAAAAGGTAGAAGCTGTTAGTATTTGAAAGTAGAATGGATGCTAGCTGTTTAAAGGAAGAACATGAGGAATGGTTGCCCCAGCTTGGATGACATGGAAATATTAAAAATTACCCTAGTTTGATGATAAGGCGGAGTGAAAGACAAAACCAATGCCCCAATTTGGAAAGTGAAATAGATGGGACAACAAGTGAAAGAATTGCCCCTATTTGAGTTTGGAAGGGTGAAATTCACAGAAGAAGTTACTCCGATGTAAGGTGGATTGACACATGGATTGTCCCAATTGCAAGGATGAAACAAAGCAAGAGAGGACTACCTTGGTTTGGAATGGAATGACACATGGATTGCCCTATTTAGACTCGCTAGAATGAAGGAAAGAATTGCCCCAGTGAGTGAAATGGTATTGTATGCCTTATTTTCATTTGCGTAGTCTTTGCAAACTTTGGTTGATTTTGCCGCACAATCTTTAGAAGGAAAGTCTTAAGAGTATCACTATTTTTCTTTTCTTTTTTTTTTCTTTTTTTTTTCTTGTTTCTTGTTTTTTTTTTAGCAAATGCTGGTCATGATTTAAGGTATTTTGTTTTAAGATTAAAGTTTATGAAACAAAGCAGTCAATCATTGATCAAAATGGACTTTATTAGGCTTGTAACGTGGCCAGGGGTTGAATGGGCTATGAAAGCAAGGGTATATAAGGCCCAAATAAGTGTTTGAAGGTTATTTAAAATAAGGATCTTCAGTACTATGCCACATCAAGTGTTTTATTCTAACTTTCCTTCCACAATCACTTTCTTTTCTTCAATTTCTTGTATTTTTTGATTTTTTTTCCTTTTTGCCCCCTTCTTTTTATTTGTATCAAACGATTTTCCATCACCTTTCAAGTATTTTATTTTCTATTTCTTTTGCTTTCTCTTTTTTATTGCTTTGATGAGGCCACAAATTCAGTATACTTGATGCAAACATAATGCTAACTCCCAATGTAAGAGTGATCCTTGTTTGGGATAATTTGAAAGAAATTTTTATTTTTAGGCCCAAAAAGGTAGCAACGGATAATTAATATTTTGTTGGATAGAGAAAGATGGCCATTTGTCACTTTAAATCATGTCTGCTTGTTTTCAATAAATTTAATCTTAAATAAAAATTTGATGAATTCATAGCATTTGCTCAAAAATTTTATTTAAAATTTTACTTTATTTATTATTATTTTTTGTGTCCTAACTTTTGCTTAGACCGCCCTTACAGGTTTTTTAGCCTAATAGACTTTTCTTTTTTCTTTCTTTTTTGCTTTTTCTCAAAAGACTCATTTTTTAGCAAATTTTAGGCAAACAATTAGATGTAGATGTTGGGACCTTCCACTTTAAAAATTATTTGGGCATGTCCAACTTAAAAGAAAAAGGGTGAAGAAGAATGAAAGCGAGAAAGATTGGATAGTTCAAAGTGCATTTTATTAATAACAGATGCATGAAATGTCCTAAAGCCTTGAGCAATAGGACTTACAATGTTATTTTCAAAATCTTGAAAAGCTTGACGATCACTTGGTTCATAACCAATCAATTGCTGGACCCTCCATGTGGGTTATTTCTTGTATCAAGACCATCTTCAGTGAAGTTCATTATTTCTTGTATTAGGTGTATGGGATTTGTAGGTTACATTAATATATAGGTGTGAGATATAAGGAATCTGTAATGGTTGTTGGAAATTGGTGGGTGATTGATACCTGCCTGCCTTGATTTGATACTATGACATAAGCCTCATCCTCCTTTTGCTTTGTGAATCCTTTTAGAGTATTATTCGAATTTATTGCCCCAACAGATTCTTGGGCAATCTTTCCCCTCTTCAATCTATTTTCTACCTTTTCTCCAATGATCACAATATCAAAAAAAATTGAGGACACACTTCCAATCATTATATCATAAAAAGGAGGCTGGAGAGTGTCTACGAACATGGCAACCATCTCTCGCTCTAGTAATGGAGGTTTGACTTGCGTAGTGAGTTCCCTTCATCGCTGAGTATACTCTTTAAAGGTCTTTGTATCTCTCTTCATCATATTTTGCAACTGTAGTATATCAGGAGCCGTGTTAATGCTATACTGGTACTACTTAAGAAAAGCATTTTCCAGGTCTTTCTAAGAGCAGATGTGAATAGGCTCAAGATGTATATACCAGCTCAAGGCTGCCCTAACTAGGCTATCTTGAAAGAAATGAATTAGCAATTTATCATCATGAGCATGAGATGCCATCTTTCGATAATACATTGTCAAATGACTCTTAGGGCAGGAAACTCCCTTGGACTTTTCAAATTCTGGTACTTTAAATTTCAGTGGCAACCCCAAAGCCATAATTCCCCACTCCTTCAATGACTCTTAGCCTTTCTTCTAAAATCTCAAACTTCTCTTTGTCTTGAAGGTTTTTGATAAGAGCCCTAGGCATAGTAGTATGAGTAGAGTGTGCAGTAGGGGTGTAACGCCTGATTGCTTTCAGGATGAGTGACTGTCCCCACAAACCAACACAAGACTTTTCAAAGTGTTTTGTCCTCACTCACACGCTACGCAAGAAACTTCCCAAGAGGTCACCCATCCCAGAATCGCTCCAAGTCAAGCACGCTTAACTGTGGAGTTCTTAAGTGATGGGCTACCGAAAAGTAGATGCATCTTGTTGGTATAGGTAACACTTATTAATTCCTTTAAGCTATCCTCAACTACACAGTCCTATACCTACACAGCCACTAGATCCCTTTCATTCAAGTGTATATTCAATTCATTCATGTACCCCTTCCGCTGGAAGCTTGCTAGGAGCCGCTCCTTGTCTATGCCTCATCTCTTTTGCACCGATGATCACTCCCCGCCCTCGTCAGCGCTTGGGATGTTATAAGGGGAGCCTCCTCCCAAACAAAATGCAATGCTTGTGGTTGAGTAACATTTAAGGAGGCATCTCAAATACATTCCTACCTGTGGTGTGGGCTGATAGAGGTATATGGTTGGTTGATGTATGGGTATGTATTTAAGGCTAGATGGTGTTTGAGGTATTCATGGTAGGAATAATAGGATCAGTTTTTGGTGGGTTAATGGCTGTTGGTGGAGTATACTTTGGGGGGTAAGCTATATAGTGAGAATGGTTGGGCTTGGTTTTCCTGGGAATGATTGTTTTGAGGATGGAAAGGGTATACTGTGGCAGGATTAATCATCTAATTTTGCACAGGCATTGGATAGAAGCTTGGCAAATAAGGGACTTTATCATCAACAATCTTCACTAAAGTGGTCTCATTCACTTTCTTTTCTATCAGAGACTTCAGTGCCTTTATGACCTGAGCCATTTGCTCTTTCAGAAGATTCATGTCATTCCTCATCTCTTTTTGAGCTTGTTCTAATTCATTCATGATTTTTGACTGAGCACAGGTCTAATAAAGGTGCCGAGGAACTAGCTTTTTTTTCTTTTCTTTTACTCTGTAAAAAGTATGCATATGAGTATAATGATTTTTGTTTTTTACAGTTAACAAGAAAGAATGATATGTATGATGACAATGTAGAATGAATGCAATCTTTTATATTTATTGGATTAAATGCATGAGGATAATGCTACTAATTCATTTATCTTTTACGAAGGAAGTGATTCCTAGGATAGGATAGTGATGCTATAGTTATTTTATAAAAGAAATGGAGAATAGGATATGGTGATGAAGAAATATTGAATGAAAATGTTATGTTTTTATTTTTCCTTAGATGAAAATAGTGGGATGATATGTTTATATTAGCAATGAAATGATGAATGAGATGCCATATTTTGTATTTCTTTTTTTTTTTTTATGAAAGAGGGATGATGAGAATGTGGTTTTTCCTAGATGAAATGCATGACGAAATGAAAAAGTGGTTATAATTTTTATTCAAATGCACTGGATGGGATAATGATGTTGTTTTTTATTTAAAAGAAATGATGAATGAAATAAACATATTTATTTATATGTAAAGGATAGAATGATGATGTTTTGTTTTTATAGTTATTTATGATAAAGAACTAGAAGTGATGATTTTTATTTAGATGGGATTAATGAGATGATAATGTTATTATTATTATTTTTTATTATTATGAAAAGAAATGATCAATGAAATGAGAAAGATATTTTTTAAATGAAATGGATGAAAATGATACTATATATTTTTTGATGGTGAATGACATAAGAATGATATTTTTATTTATGTGAAATGGACGAAGATTGTAATGTCATGTTTTTTTTTTTGGTTTTAACCAAGCTAAGATGTTTATATGCAAGGGATAAGAAATGCTCTATTTGTGTCCTAATTGGGTATACTTTATACAAAGGGTCTATAGTTTTCTCTAGTATGTGAATCTTATCAGTGGCTAGTCATTCTAAAACTCACTTTTTTGGATTCTAGAGCTAAGGACTCATTTCAGAATGTGACCACAAACAAGAAGTACATCCAAAGTGTGGCATTCACGAAAGAGACACACTCTAGATGAGGCTTTCATGATAACCAAATAGGAAGTACATTTAAAGTGGCTACCATTAATCACCTCTCGCTCCCTAGGCTACACTTAGGTCCGGGTATAGGACCCCACTTGTAAGTGTGTGAAGAAGAAGTGTAGGTGTAGTGTGTGAAAGGAGCAAATGAACCACATATAAAATGTACGAGTCATCTACCCTAGGGTTCAATCCAAGTAAACATATATACCATCATTAATAATATAATAAACAAATAATTAAACAGGTAAAAAACAGACAAAGGGTGAAACAAATAAAGAAAAAGCTAGCAATTTTGCACATCTAATCATGTTGGGCTTGACTCTCTAAAAACATCCCTAGTGGAGTCACCAGCTGCAACTAGGGTCACGACCAGACAGGAAAAAGAAAATGAAATTAGAGGAGTCACCACCAAAGTTTATTAAAGAAAACCTTGGAAAAAACCCTTTAAAAAGAGAAGTGGTCTTTGAAACCAAATATGGGTTCGAGAGTTAATTACGCATAAGGAAGGTGCTAGCACCCTACGACGTCCGTCATAAAGACGATTACTCCTAATTAAATATGCAAAATGGATAACTTCAATAATCTTTATTTTACCCCTGACAAAATTTTATTAATTTACTAAAAGAATTTTAGAAAACATTTATTTTGAAAAAAGTTAATTTTTATTTTATTTTTTGAGATCGACAGGGGTAGGCCCCTACTCCTACGTATTCTCAAGTACAATGAGGAATCAAACTCATGTAGTTATTTGGCAGAAAGATGCTTTGTTGGTTGATTTTTTTATTATTTATTACTTTTTTTTATCATCATCATTAATTGCTAAATCTAACATCATCAAGTTGTACAACTCAAATGTGTCAAATTTATCGAATGACCAAACAGGAAGTACTTCCAAAGTGGTCATTATTTAAATTTTACGAAAATGTTTAAGATTTAAGATAAAAGTTAATTTCATTTTTATGCTTAAAAAAGATTTTTTTTTATTTGAGAATTAATATAACTACTAATTTTGAGTATGCTAAAAAAGAAGTGCAAAAGATAAGAAGAGAAAGCCAACATTTTATAATAAGCAATTATTTTATTAGTAGTTTTTTAATTGAATCAACAAAGTAGAAAATAAAACAGAAGAAACATTTTGCTTTTACTGTATAAACGTTGTTTTTGACATTAACCATTTTGATAAAATAATGAGAAAACAGATCATATTTAAAAAAAAATCGACTTCCATTTTTCTAGGAGTTTTATCAATTAATAAACACTCAATTATTGTAAAGTAAAAATGTTCCACCGTGGACGCCAGAATTTTGACTAATTAAATGGACTTGAGATTTTGAAATCTAAGAAAACTTCCTTTTTGAATTCAAAAGGTCTCTCACACAATATGCGTCATCATGCATTTCATCATCAGCTTATTTAGGCCACCTGCATTTCATTACTAGCTTATCTAGGCCACCTGCATTCATATCGGCTTGTCTTGGCCACCTGCATTTTATTCCCAGCTTATCTAGGCCACCTGCATTTCATTACCGGCTTATCTAGGCCTCCTACATTCATATCGGCTTATCTTGGCCACCTGCATTTCATTACCAGCTTATTTAGGCCACCTATATTTATTTCAGCTCATCTAGGTTATCTGCATTTCAATGATGGCTTATCAAGGGTTTTGTTCGTCTATTTAGGCATCTTTGGGTAGTCGTACCCTCTACATTCTCCATTCTAGGTGCCCGTGCCCATCACATTTATATTTCTGGGCGCTCGTGCCCTCTACATTCTTCATTCTAGGTAATCATGCCCATCACATCTATATTCCTAGGTGCTTGTGCCCTTTGTTTTCAAATTTCTCGAGTGCTTGTGCCCTTTACTTTTAAATTTCTCGGGTAATCATGTCCTTTGTTTGTAAATTTCATAGGTGCTCGTGCTCTCTCTTTTTGATTTCTTGGGTGCTTATACCCATTAAAATTTACATCTTGGGTGCCCGTGCCTCTATTTTAAATTTCTCGAGTACTCATGCCCTCTGTTTTTTAAATTTTGTGGGTGCTTGTGTCCTTTGTTTTTAAATTTCATGGGTGCTTGTGCCCTTTGTTTTCAAATCTCTCGAGTGCTCGTGCCATCTATTTTTAAATTTCATGGGTACTCGTGCCCTCTGTTTTTAAATTTCATGGGTGCTTATGCCCTCTGTTTTTAGATTTTATGGGTGCTTGTGCCCTTTGTTTTTAAATTTCATGGGTGCTTGTACCTTCTATTTTAAAATTTTATGGGTGTTTATGCCCTCTGTTTTTAAATTCCTCGGGTGCTCGTGTCCTCTGTTTTTAAATTTTGTTGGCCTTTGTTTTTTAATTTTATGGGTGTTTGTGCCCTTTGTTTTTAAATTTGATGGTTGCTCGTACCCTCTATTTTTAAATTTCATGGGTGCTTGTGGCCTATGTTTTTAAATTCCCCAGGTGCTCGTACCCTATGTTGTTCAATTTCTTGGGTGTTCGTACCCTTTGTTGTTATTCTTAGGTCTCTGTTTTTCAATTCCCTTGGGTGTGTGTACCCCCTTTCTTTAAATCTCTGGAAAGTTCATACATTTTGTTCTTGCTTTGAAACCCAAATAAAATTAGAGTTCATGCCTTTACTTATTCTTTATTATGATAATATGAAAACACTCAGTTGTTCATATTATCTAGTAAAGATTAAGTAAAGAGGGGCAACTGTGAACACTCAATTTTATCCGAGTAACTAGAAATAAATAAAATTTAAATATAGAAATATAGAAAAGAAGAAGAAGAAGGAAATAAAGTATGTAAAAGAAAGAAATAATTCAAATTTTACTTAGTGAGTTAATGTGTTTAGGCCCATAATAGAAAAAAGGAGTAAAAAATCAAAACTTAAAAATAAATACAATTTAGAGAGTCTTGTTTTTGGGCTATGTAGAGTTAGAAACAAAACATAACAAATGAAAAGGGAGAGGATTGGGCTAGGCCCATTACCAATAAAAGAAGATAACAGATAATAAAAGAGGGAAATTGAAACTTGGGGGGAAAGCGAAAATGGACAAACTTCCAGGAGAAGTTTTTAAGGGATGGCTATATATAGCTAACAATGAGATTTGCGAGGCATTCATTTTTTCACTCACCAAATGGAGAAAAAAGGAAACACATAATTACGATTTCATTCTCACTAAGAGGAGTGACAATTGTTCTGCAAATTGGTTTTTCCCTGGCTTTAGTGCTATTCATATTCATGTTATTCTCGCTTCACATTGTTCATCAACTCTCTTTTCATTGGCAAAGCTCGGAGGTATATATATGTTTATGATTCTGTGTGTAAATTAGTGATAACTGTTCTTTCTTTCTTTCTGTTTCCATGTGCAAATTAGAATGAACACTCTATCATTTATTTCTTTTTCTCCGTTTGAATATCATTCTCAGATGATTTCTTTCTTATGCTTACCATATTCAACATGCAAACTTGAACAATAATACGCTGCACATGCAAATCTCTATTCCTTAGGCGTACACAGTCACAAAGGTGCATTCAATTACCATAGCAGCACGCCAATATACACTCGTAATTGCATTTGTATCCAAAATTTCAAAAAAAGTAAGATCAGAATATATAGATAACAATGAATCAAAAAATAATAAATAAAATAGCATTCAGATTCATTGCTTCTACGATGTAAAGCAGAATTGAAGTCTTTACACGCTCTTTCAGCTTTTGTATCATCACCGTAACGCGAATTCGCATCAGCGTTTTCGCACAAAGCCTTTTCTGTCATCTCATTACTGTCATGATTCGAACTCGTGTCGATGTTTTCGCACAAGATTTCTTTGCCTTTCTCGTCACCATGACACGAATTAGGGTCGATCCCTCTACACACCTCTGCCACGACGCAAAATGGTGTTGACGTCCTCTCAAATCCCCTATCCGTCGTTGCTGTCGCAACGCGGGTTTGAACAGCCACCTTTGTGTGGGCTTTATTCATTGTTGCATAGCCTCCACGTCGTTCTCGCACTGTTGGAGAGGTGTTGCATCCATTTTCCTTCACTGCCGTCTAGGTGGGAATACGCAGATCGAAGTCGTAGTGCTAAAGCTTGGAGACCTTTTCCTTAATGTCAATGCAATAAAGACTAAACCCTTTCCTATTCGTTGGGCTATAACGGGTTAGCCCAATTGCCCCCTTTCTTAGACTATTGAAAACATGTGATATATGATTTTGATAAGTTTTAATGAACTAGGCCCCTCTTTTCGTAACCTTTTTTTTTCTTTCTTTTTCTTTCGACAGGCTTCAATTCATTCTTTTTAGTAGGGGCTATTTAAATGTTTTTACTTTACAATAATTGAGTGTTTATTAATTGATAAAACTCCCAGAAAAATGAAAGTCGATTTTTTTAAAAAGGATTTGTTTTCTCGTTATTTTATCAAAATGGTTAATGTCAAAAACAACGTTTGTACGATAAAAGCAAAATGTTTCTTCTGTTTTATTTTCTACTTTGTTGATTCAATAAAAAAACTACTAATAAAATAATTTCTTATTATAAAATGTTGGCTTTCTCTTCCTATCTTTTGCACTTCGTTTTTAGCATACTCAAAATTAGTAGTTATATTAATTCTCAAATAAAAAAAAATCTTTTTAAGCATAAAAATGAAATTAACTTTTATCTTAAATCTTAAACATTTTCGTAAAATATAAATAATGACCACTTTGGAAGTACTTCCTATTTGGTCACTCGATAAATTTGACACATCTGAGTTGTACAACTTGATGATGTTAGATTTAGCAATTAATGATGATGATAAAAAAAAGTAATAAGTAATAAAAAATATTAACCAATAAAGCATCTTTCTACCAAAAACCTACATGAATCTAATTCCTCATTGTACCTGAAGATATGTAGGAGCAGGGGTCTACCACTGTCGATCTCAAAAAAAAAATTAACTTTTTCAAAATAAATGTTTTCTAAAATTCTTTTAGTAAATAAATAAAATTTTGTTAAGGGTAAAATAAATATTATTGAAGTTATCCATTTTGTACATTTAATTAGGGGTAATCGTCTTTATAACGGACGTCGTCAGGTACTAGCACCTTCCTTACACGTAATTAACTTCCGAACCCATATTTGGTTTCAAAAACCATTTCTCTTTTGAAAGGGTTTTTCCAAGGTTTTCTTTAATAAACTATGGTGGCGACTCCTCTGATTTCGTTTTCTTTTTCACCGTCTGGTCGTGACCACAGTTGTGACAATTTTGGAACATAAAACTAAACTAATGAGACAATGTCTTAATGAGTGCAATAAATATGCAACAATATAAATATGCCTCATGAATGCACTTTTTTCTAAAGCTTTTCTTAAACCTTTACATATTCATAAACATAACTTAAACCTTCACTTTTTGTGTGCTTAACATTAATCTTTTTCTCTTTTCGGTCCTATAGCAAAGTATTGAGCTCAATCTTTCAAGGAACGTCCCCCTTACTTTTATGCCATGACATCATATTTATATATCCCTTCGGTCTGAGGGGTTTAGCCACTATCCTTTAGGGAAAATGGGAAATGACAGAGCCCCTTCCCTTTCACCCAAAGAGGGAACATCAATCTTAGCATGTGCTTTTTTCTTTACTTAAACATTTAGTCTTCCATTGGCATTAAAAAGGTGTTACTAACCTCCTTTCTCCAATGGAGACTTCTCAAATAATCACACATAAAATGGTACTTTGTAATGCAAAACAATCAATGAAACATCTTTTCTTTGAAGCTAGAATATGCCCCCATTGTTCTAAAGGGTCACACTTAATATTAAACCCTTGGTGATCAGTGCTGCTTCACTTTCTCCTTAGACCTAAACTTTGGTGGGTCCATGCCCAATGCTAGAAAATTGATGCTTAGCGCCACTAAAATGGAGAAATATTGCTACTCTCACGCTTAGCACCAAAATTTTGTCGCTCAACACCACATCGCTTAGGGCCAGAATTCTGTTGCTCAGCACCAAACTCCAGACAACAAGTCTGGGTTCTGTCTGTCCCACGCTTAGTCCCAGAAAACTGGTGCTTAGCGCCGACTGCAATTTCTACAGTTCATGAAGGTGATAACTCATGGCCACTTTTAGCCCAACAACCATTTCCAAGCATACCAAACATTCCTAGTCATCTCTATTACCTTTCTAACCGAATATATTTCCCAAAGAACCCTTCAATTGAACGAATCTCTCAAAAACTCACAAATCTCCTACCTAGGGTTTAAAAGGGAAAAACGGGGAAAAACACAAAACTAAAAGGGTTAAGGAGGATAAGGGAAAAACACCCACTATGAGTTCCAAGTGTGATTGAGTTTGTTAATGTCCCTCCTTCTCCTTCCCCTTCCCCTTCTCTTCTCCTTTTTATTCTCTTTTCTCTTCTATTTTTTAAGACTAAAGGTGTGTGTGTGAGAGAGTGAGGGTGGGAGAGGGGTTTTAAGACAAAGAGGGCTTTGGGCTTCTTATTGGGCCAATGGTTCTTTCTCTCAACTAATGGACTCTAGCCCACTAATAAACATAATACGGAGCAACGTCCCATCCCATGCAGAGCACTAATGAAAACAAAATCAAAGATAATTATTTATTTATTATTAACATAATTGGTATTAGCCTATTTTAGGGATGTTGCAAACTTGTTTAAATGAATTCATTGTGTACATCAACAACAACAAAAAAACACTATTTAAAAATACATAAAAAATCTTGGCCACTATCATGTGTGTATTGTAATGCTTCTTTTGATTTTATTTGCACCTATTGCACTAATTTAATTATGCTACCTGTGTTAATTATGCTTATACTAAAATAATTGTTTTACACTACCTAGGTTAATTGCTTTACGCTAATATCAACCTAAAAGATTGTTCTTATTTAACGCTAAGCAATAGTATCAAGTTCAAATGCTAACCTTCTACTATAGTTGACAATGGCTAAAGAGCTTTGAGAGGATTCATGATGACACAATCTATGAGGTCATATTGTTTGGCTTTTTCACACTCATGAAAAAAATCACGGTATGTATTTTGGTTGATCTTTTCTATCTATCTATCTATCTATATATATATGTACACCTACTTGATTTTTAGTTGGAGTACGTTAGCAAGTTATAACTAAGAATTATCTTAAAATATATAATGGAGTAGCTTGCTAATGTACCCCAACTAAAATACAAGTAGGTGTACATTAGTAAATGCTTGTGGGGTTTGCTAATGAACACCCACTTATTTTTTAATTAGAGTATGTTAGCAAATTATATCTAAGATTATCTTAAAATACACCAATGGTGTACCTTGCTAACATACTCTAACTAAAAAACAAGTGGATGTACGTTAACAAATCCCATATATATATAGGTTAAGATTCGTTGACACCAAGTATCTAAGTTAAATTACACCTTCAATAACTTTTTGTTGAATACAAATTTAACTAATCCAACCGTTAAATTATGTGATAGTATCTTCATGAACATGTATATCAAATTTCACATCATTTGGACTTTGTTAGATATGCTATCTTACATTGAATATTTACATATATTTTAATATCATATTGTGCATTAAAATAAAGTGATGTGATGAATTATTAAATAATTTTGGAATTATATGAAATTTTGTATACTTAATCTAATGAATAAGAACATAAAATTCAACGGTTGGATTGGTTAAATTTGCATTCTACAAAATGTTATTGAAGGTGTAATTCAACTAACTTTGTCACTTGGTGTCAATGGATCCTAACCCAATATATATATATATATATATATATGTATGTATGTATGTATGTATATTCATAAAGATAATATCACATAATTCAACAGTTAGATCAATTGAATTTGCATTTTATAAAAAGTTATTGAAGGTGTAATTTGACTAACTTTAACACTTGGTGTCAATAAATCCTAACCATATAACTTTTATATGAGTCAGGATCCATTAACATCAGATGTCAAAGTTAGTCAAATTACACCTTTAATAACTTTTTGTAAATGCAAATTTAACCAATCTAACTGTTGAATTGTGTAATATTATCTTCATGATCATGTATATCAAATTTCACATCATTTGGCCTTTTTAGACATGTTATCTAACATTGAGTATTTATATATATTTTAATATCATATTGTACATTAAAATAAAGTGATGTGATGAAGTATTAAATAATTTTAGAATTGTATGAAATTTTGTATACTTAATCTAATTAACAAGAACATCAAATTCAACGATTGGATTAATTAATTTGCATTCTACAAAAAAACTATTGAAGATGTGATTTGACTAACTTTGACATCTAGTATTAACTCATATATACACACACACACACACACACACTTGATGTTCAACATTGAATAATATATAATAAAACTGATTGGTTTATATAGGTTTAATATATTAGTAGCTCCCTTCACTTTTTGAAAAATTTTAATTAGGTTCCTAAACTAAAAAATTTGTTATTAAGTACTTAATTGATCTTGTAATTTTTTTGTAATTAAGTCCTTGGAATTAGTTCATGGCAGCTTGAAACCACAAAAAAATAACAATTTGTGGTAATTTTACTAACTCTAGGGATCCAATTACGAAAATTGTAAAAGATCAATGACCTAATTACAATTTTTTAGTTTAAGAGCCTAATTAAAAATTTCAAAAAGTTAAAGAACCTATTGATATATTGAACCTTTAATTTTTTTAGTATCTTTAATCATTTTAAACAATATTTAATTTTTTCAATCAGCATTAAGTGTAATGGAATATTAGTAAATTATCATCCAAATAATATTTTGGTAATTTACTCCTATATTATAAATCAAATTAAATACACAATTTAAAGAGTATGACTCTCACTCTCTCAATTAGACATTCTTAATACTCATTTTTTTCTCTCCTTTAAATGTGCGTTTGATATATTACTCTTGTAACTAACTAAACTTTTTTTTTGATAAAAAAAAACTTTCTTTTTAATTATCTCAAGCTACCATCCTTTTATCTTATCTATATAATATTGGTCTTCTTAACTTAAGCATTCAATTTATCGTCTTTTATCTTTATCTTAAATTAAATTTCAATAACTTTTTAAAAATATATGTTAACTTATTCTTATAAGTGATTTTATAGGTTTTAAAATTAAAATCTCAATTACTTACATAACTCTTACTTAGAAAAGTGATAGACAAATACAAAAATAATTAACCTTTTAATTTATTCAAATAAATAAATAATTTTTTGAAACCAACATCAACTCCTTTAGCGGAGGTGATTTTACGCGGGCAACTTATCTTGAAACCAACAACAGTTTATACAAAAAAAAAGTCCTTTTATCTTGGAGCAAATCTTGAATGGACACTGACCCAAATTTGACACATTCAATGTAATTGTGACAACGCATTAAAATTTTAGAAACATAAAAAATAATAATATTTATTTAATTTCAATCTCTCCCCCAAACAACGTTTGCCCTCCTTCTCTGTTGGCTTGCCTCATCGCCATCTCCCAAAGGCCACTGTTGTTGCTCCAACTGAGTACCATCGTCACCGTACCATCCTAACAGTGGCAACTTCATGAACATAGCCTTGCAGTGCCTCCAAAAGCTCTTTACCTCCAACAACAAGTTCACTTGCAACTGTGACTCCTACACCTTCAACTGCATCGTCGATAATGAATTCAGTAATAGCCCTTTTCTTAACTAATTAACTAATTTCCTTTGCTTCCCACCTTTTTTATCGGTTCTTTCCTCTAAGGTTGAATCTGTGGTGGAAAATAATGGTCATCAAAAAGCCTGAAACCTTGTTTCAGTTTGGTGGATCTGATGTGTTAGACTTGCTTGGAATTTCATTAGTTAAATAATAGATAAAGAATGGTCATTGGAGTGGACCTTGAATTGGTTGACTTTACCAAAAATTGTGCTTCACGTGGGATGGGATTACACCAATTGGGGACAATGAGTTCACTGATAACTTGAGCTGGGTTCAGAGCAAGAAGTTTAGAGTTGCAACGAGGGTGGCACTAGGGTGTAATCAAGGTGTTCTCATTCACGAAGGCATGAATGAGGCATTTGTTGTTAAGGATCATCGTGGAGAATGTAAGTTATTACATTAACTTGGTATATTATCAATATATAAATTGTGTTTCTTTATTATGAATTATACTTGTTTCTAGTTTTTAGTGGAAGTATATAGGTACTTCAACTCATCTACAATCATTGTGAATGATTTATAAACATGCCAAGTCATTTCATCATTTTCTACAATGATAATATATGAGTGCTAATAACAAGATTAGTATTCCATTCTAGGTATGATGTAAGTTTGTCAATTCACATCTTTGTCTTACCCAAACCTACCACCTAACTTTGGTATTGTCCAAGATTTCCTCTTCATGTATAGTTGCTATATACATTGAAGATTGATCTTGTTTATTGCAACACATCGGAGAAAAAAATATTTGTGAATGTGGTGCATGAATGAATAATTCTTGTATGGAACACTACTATGGAAACTACTTTTTAAATTGGTTGAAAATGACTTTTTAAATCAATTCTTAAAACGATTTAGATACAGACGATATAGAAAAATGGGTGATTTTAGAACAGATTCTAAACCGATTTAAAAAATACTTTTTAACTCAATTCATTGGAAAAACCAATTTGAAATCTTCCCCTTCCTTTCCAATGATACCCTCTTTCTCCCCTCCTTCATTTCCTCCCACACACTCACTTGTCAACAAGCAAAAATCTTCAAAATCAATCAACCCATCTCCGTTGGAATCATATTTAACAACAATATTGTCAACCTCTTCATTTGTGCTCTTGTTTTTGTTTATGTTTTTGAGTGATTATAAAGGTCTACCTTTGCCATAAGGAGTTAATCTTCATATTTTAACAAAGAAATCTAAGTTTCTATCAGCATTTGTAGTGAATGTTTCTGGTTAAAAGCTTCTAATGTAGTATTTGTCTAATCGATAAAACATGTTAGATCGACCTTGTTTCATAGTGTATTGATAATCATGCATAATCCACAACTATATATTCTCTCTTGCATTACATTACTCTAATTTCAAGAATCAAATACAACTTAAGAATGTTAGTGGCAAGTCATAGCTGAAACATTTCAGGTCAAGTGTGTTAGCACCCACAAGAAAGAACAAACAACTTTGTAGACTACCACATGATTACAAAATGGCTAACTCAGCAACCATCAAAGCAACTATCACAGTATTAAAGCAACTATACAAAGAGAATGGGTAGCACAGAGCCAAGAAAATTGACGGATAAAAAACCAACATTATCACATCTTATAAAGCACAGATAAAAAGGTATAGCAAAAGAAGGGTGGGGTGGGTTCCATCTCCTCCTCTACTGATATGTGAGCAAGAACTCGAAGAAAAATGTCACACAGAGTGGTGCTGCAGCAGAGTAACAATAGGGTTCTTAGAGTCCACCTCTAGAACCAATGCAAAGAAACAGTGAGTTTGAGTGCGCGTATAGTATTAATTTAATATCAAGCAGGAAATAAGAACTAAATAACAAGAGTTAAAAATAATATTTGCAGATTATTGTATTTATCCTTGATACTACAGATTATTTAGTTAATGAAATTTCTACAAAATATTGAACCTATTTTTTGAAATAAAATTGCAAAACAAAACAAGGTCAGTAACATGAAAGGCGGGAAAGTAGTTGCACATTGTATAAAGAATTAACTCAAAGTTGGAGTGTGAAAGGAAGAGAAAGACATACACATTAATTAATCATTAGATATTGTATACAAATAAAAAGAAGAATGAATCAGGATAATGGTATATATTTTCTAATTTTCCTTTATTTATCTTTTTATAGTTAGATAAGAAAAGCAAATTTCAAGAGTAAAATGCTGCTCCAACATCTCATTTCATAAAAAATCTATTTTTCCTTTTAAAAATCCTATGATTAGTTGTTGACCAAAGGCATCTTTTGTTAAGGTTATATGCATGGCTCCATAAGAACATCAATTCTGATGAAGTAGAAACAACTTGACTTGCCTAGAGTAAAGATTAAAAAGAAGATTGCTAGTGAAAAACTGTGGTAGTTAAGAATGTTCAAAAATTTATGCTTCAATTCCTCAATAACTTGTTATTTCACTAGAAAAGACATGCAATCCTTCATCTTGAATTATGGGGAATCTACTTAATACAATTCCAACCTACTTTAACGTGTGAACGGAAGGACATGGACAACTATAAAAGGCTTTACACACTAGGTAGGATTACACACGTACAGTAACACAAATATTTTCTGTACAAGAATACTTTCAAAACATAGTATCCCATTTTATCAAAAGCATATAGGATGAATGAAAACAACACATAATCAAAACTCAAATGTCACGTTAAATGATATGCAGAGAGTCATGATCAAAATCAACCAGAGCTTATTTTAGATAAATGAAGAAGAATAAGGCCAAACTAGAAAAATCCAGTAGCATTGCATACATCAGGAAATTGATAGCTAGCTTAAAGTTTCCCTATATTTGGATTGCGCCTGACCCTTGTCTTGTAGGCTTCAAAGCAAAAAAGAAAAAAATGTTATCTCACTTAAAAATCATATCTCTAATATTTAGTCAATAGACCAACTTGCATGCTCTTTTTGAAGACTATACCACTTCAATAACCGTTCCAACATAACAATCTACTATACAGCTAAACAACCAAGAAATGACTACCAAGAATTTGATTTCATGAATGAACCTATTAGCAACTACAACATTGTAACCACTAACCAGAACTACGCACCCCATTAAAACATTGCCTAATCACAAGACCAAAACTTTTAAAATAGGAAAGAGAGGATTTTAAGGTATCGGTCTTAGCTTCGTGGGGCATCACAACACATTTGCAAATGCCCATGCTCTTCACAGTCAATGAAACATGTCCCCTGTAGTAGCCAAAGGATTTAAGTGTAACTCAATCAAAAGACATAACTTCTTTTCTGATTATTTGGTTTTCAAAATAGGCTCTAGTTAGTTTCAAATTAGTGTGTGTATATATATTCTCATTAGTAGCAATTAAAGATCATTTTATTATAGAGGCATTGATCGTTACAATGCTTTAAGCTCATAGGAAAAGTTGAAGTCTTAGAGATGAATTTAAGGTACATATTTGATACTTCATTGTAAACCCTACATTACGTTGAGCTATGTTGGTAGTCCTTCAATTATTTAGTGTCACGTATTTTTTAACTTCTTTTGTACACGAAAAACACCATGTAAAAATTTTCTTTTTTCCAAGATCAGTTCTAAGTAATCAAAAAATTGAGTTAATTTAACACCAAAATTGATGCAATCGTTTCCTTTTTACATTTTCCCTACTATATTTTACACCTTCAAGTTGCAATGGGAAATATAACTTCCACCCATTTTAGGTGGTTTTGTCAAAATTCCTTGGCCAACCAAGTTCACCTAAAAAATACATACGTAACCTAACCAACTAGTAGCTAATTTTTTTCACTTATCCCCAACCAAGCAATCAATCCTGTAGCAGATAACTTTTACTTTTCAAACGGATATAACTAGCTAAAGAAAACATCAATGACACAAAAAAAAAAAAAAACCAAACCCTATAACGAAACATTATTCAATTGACGAAGCATTTCACACTATAACGAAACAGAACAAAACCCCATCTACATCAAATTCAGCTTATAAAATTAAACAAAAAGAGAAAGAGAAATATAAGAATTAAATAAAAGCTCTCTTTATGCTAGCCTTTATTTAACAATAAGTGCTATCGAATAGTTCCTTATCTTATTATAGAAAGCTTATTTAAATAAGTGGTGTATATATAACGCTATCTATATGCAATTTTGGCATAATGGTTGCTTTGTCATCTCCCTATCTTGGCTTTAATTTATTTGCCTCAAACCCGAACATAGATTATTATTTAAATATTAATTTAGTTTATTTAATGTTGAGATCTAAGTAATAAACTATTGAGAGCCTCTATGGTGAAATTTATGGTAGATTCACAGATATTATTACATGTTTAACAATAATAAATTATATGCAGCGTTGGATGTAACAGGCACCGCATGAGAAGAGGGGCTCTATTATTAACAGTTCGGTTCTAGTGTACCGAATTACTTTTATTAGCAGTTTAGTTTTATAAAACTGAATTTGAAAAACAATTCAAGTTTAGTTTTATAAAACAGTTCAGTTTTTTATAGTTTAATTCAGTTTGGTTTTTCAAAATAGTTTTTTTGGACACCCCTGCTATTGTGATCCGGTTGTTCAACACTTGATCTCGTAAAAAATGAATATCGATCTCAATATGTTTCTATCTTGTGTGCATGACTGGATTAGAGGCTAGTGCTTTAGCACTCAAACCATAAAACCGATAGCCTTGGTAAGGGAAATTTAGTTTTATGCAGTCGTGATTTGATCCATGTGATTTCAACAGGTACATCAACCAAGGCTCTGTACTCTGATTTAATGCTTGATCGAGAGACCATCCTATGCCCAATGAACATCTAAAAACCCTGAAATGTCTAAATCAATGGAAGGCTTGATGTGTAGGCTCAATGTCTTTGTTCTTTGGAGATACCTAAAAATTCTTTTTACTCCTTGACAATGAAGAACAATTGAGCAGCTCATTTATTTGTTGGAAGTGGAGTCCCACATCGGTAGGTCTTCACATTAGGCTTCCACTCTTAGCTTATATAATGGAACCTTGGTGGACCCTGTAAATTCATTCCAAAAGTTTCTTTTTCTTCTTATATTTGTTTAAGTTATTTAGAAAAAAAGTCATAGAGAAATAATAGGTTCTCTTAAGAGTGGTATTTTTTATTTTTTAGAGAGTGTTAATGTTTTCTTTTAGTATTTAAAGAGAAGTGTTGTAATTTTTTTCACATTGTGAAAATTTTTTTCTTGTTCATTTGTCAATTTTTTTCTTGTCTTTTATTTTAGCTACATGTTATTATTTTGTCACTCTAGTGTCTAATAGTGGTATTAGAGCCAATAGGTTATTGATATTATTCCTCTACGACATGTTGGTACGGTCTCGGATTCATAAACAATTTCTTAGTATGTTTTATGATTGCAGTTTAGTCTGATCTTCCACATTATAAAAGAATTTTTCTTTTTATTGGTAATATAGTGTGGACGTGCATGTCTAGGAAATATTTGCTATTTAAATATGTTCATTGGTGACCCATCTCTCTTTTCTAGGAACTTACCTGGTATACTGATTCACGGACTATAACCACTATTCCAGTATACAATACTATTTATAGTGGAAATTATGCAAGCTAGTTCAACTGAAAAATTTGTTTGGTGTAAAACCATGAGATTAAAGTACGAGATAAAGAAGTTCAAAAGGAGTAATTTCTCCTTATGGAAATTGAAGATAAAGGCAATTTTGAGGAAAGACAACTGTCTAGATGCAATTGAACGTAGACCTGCAGATATCACTGATGAAAAGTGGAAAAGATGGATGATAATGTTGTTGCCAATTTGCATTTGGCAATGGTAGATTCAATTTTGTCCAATGTTGGGGATAAGACTGCAAAAGAGATTTAGGATGCTTCATCAAATTGTACGAGGTCAAATCACTTCACACCAGAATATTCTTAAAGAGGAAGCTCTATACTCTTCGAATGAGAGAGTCCACATCGGTGACAGATCACATCAATAGTTTGAATACTTTATTTGCTCAACTTAAAGCTTCAAATTTCAACATAGCAGAAAATGAACGTGCAGAACTTCTACTTCAGAGTTTACCAGATTCGTATGATCAACTCGTCATCAACATAACAAATAATAATATTATCGGCTATCTATCCTCTAATGATGTTGCCGAAGTTATTCTTGAGCAAGAATTCAGGTGAAAGTATAAGGAAGATAGGTTGGAAAATTCAAAGCAGGTAGAGGCTTTGACAATGACGAGAGGCAGATCAACGGAACATGGCTTCTGTGGAAGTCAAAATCATGGTAGGTCAAAATCTTGAAGAAAGAAAAATCTCAAATGCCACAATTATGGCATAAGAGGACACTTGAAGAAAGATTGTTGGCACAACAAGAAGAATGGAGGAAAAAACTCTGAAGCATCAACCTCTTAAGGTTGTGCTACAAGTACCTTAAATGATGGAGAAGTCCTATATAGCGAAGCAATAATTAGTTCTAAAAGTGAAAAACATTTACATGATGTTTGGATAGTGGATTTGGGTGCAACTTGGCACATGACTCCACCTTGAGATTGGTTTGGCACTTATGAGCCTATCTGGAAAGGATTCGAGTTCATGGGAAATGATCATACCTTAGAAATTGCTGAAGTTGGTACTTTCAAATTGAAAATGTTTGATGGTACTGTGCGCACAGTTTAAGGGGTGCGACACATGAAGGGCTTGAAGAAGAACTTATTATCCATTGGAAAATTGAAGGACCTCAGGTGCAAGATCCATACTGAAGGTAAGAACTTAAAGGTAGTGAAAGGCAATCTTGTAATGATGAAAGCAGAGAAGATCACAGCTAATCTATACATGCTTGTAAGTGATATGCTGCAAGAAGCGAAAGCATTAGTTGTAGTAGCAAACCAGGAAGAAGCAACGATGATGTCGCATTGTAGATTCGATCATATGTTAGAGCGAGGCCTGAAAGTCCTTATAGAATATAATCTCTTGCCCAGGCTCAAAATGATGAATTTACCTTTTGTGAGCATTGTGTGATAAGCAAGTAGCAAGCAACATAGATTGAAGTTTGCTAAAGTAATTACTAGGAGCAAACACATACTTAACTTGATCCATTCTAATGTCTAGGAATCACCAAAAATATCCATGGAAGGAGCAAAGCATTTTGTATTATTCATTGATAATTACTCCAAGAGATTGTGGGTGTACCTAATCAAGAAGAAGACAAATGTGTTCCTAGTATTCAAGGAGTTCAAAGCACAAGTGAAGCTTGAAACAGGAAAAAGAATTAAGTGCTTAAGAATAGTCAATGGAGGAGAATATATACATGGTGGCATTTTGGCATTTTGCAAGCAAAAAGATATTTTAAGACCATTCTCTATTCCACATACACCTCAGTAGAATGGTGTGGCAGAGTAGATGAATAGAACTCTCCTAGATAGAATAAGAGCTATGCTAAGAACAGTGAGAATGGCCAAATCTTTCTGGGCAGAAGCAGTTAAAACTACTTGTTACGTGATAAATTGATCACCATTGACAACAATTGGTTTAAAGACATCGATGGAGATGTGGAAAGGCAAACCAACTGATTATTCTTCCTTACATGTGTTTGGATATCTTGTGTACGTGATGTACAACTCTCAAGAAAGAGTATAGCTGGATCAAGATCCAGGAAGTGTATATTATTGGGTTATGCTGACAATGTTAAGGGGTATCGACTGTGAGATCCCACTGCCCACAAGGTATTTGTTAGCAGGGATGTAGTCTTTACAGAAAATAAATTGCAAAGTGAGGAGAAAAATAACAGCACTTTCTTAGAGACTACTTTAGTGCAGATAGAGGGAAAGTCCAAAGAATATGATTTTTTTGAAGCAAAACAAGAGTACAGAGAACAAAAATCAAATGAGGTCAATGATGGAGGAGATGTTTTACGAACAACACATTAGATAAGAAACCATCTTGGCACTCAGATTGTGTTATGGGAAGCCATGATGCATACTATCTTCTAACTAAAGAAGGAAAACCATCAACCTTTCAAGAGGCTTTGTGGAGTTCAGATGCTTCTCAATGGATGGTAGCAACACATGAAGAAATGGAAGCCTTATATAGAAATAAAACATGGGAACTTTTGAACTTCCAAAGGATCAAAAAGCCATCAGAAACAAATGGGTATACTAGATCAAAAGTTATGGTAATGATCAAATGGAACGATATTGTGCAAGGTTGGTGGTCAAAGGTTATGCTCAGAAAGAAGGTATTAACTTTAAAGAGATATTCTCACCGGTTGTCAGACTAATCACTATCGGAGTTGTTTTGGCTATATGTGTTGCATTTGATTTACATCTTAAGCAACTAGATGTAAAGACTACTTTTCTCCATAGAGAGCTTGAAGAAAAAACATATATGCTCCAACCAGAAGGCTTTAAAGAACAAGGAACATAAAACTTGGTTTATAGGTTAACTAGATCTCTGTATAGTCTAAAGCAGGCGCCAAGGTGTTGGTACAAAAGATTTGATTCCTTCATCATTAGCCTTGGTCACAACAGACTAAGTTCAGATCATTGTACGTACTACAATAGGTTTAATGATAATGATTTCATCATTTTGCTGTTGTATATGGATGACATATTGGTGGTAGGCCTCAGCAAAGATCAAATCCAAGAATTGAAGGCAGAGTTGGCTAGGGTGTTTAATATGAAGGACTTAGGACCAGCAAACAAGATTTTAGGCATGCAAATTCATCGAGACAGAAAAGATACAAAGATTTGGTTTTCTCAAAAGAATTACTTACAAAAGGTCTTGCAGCGCTTCAACATACAAGATTGTAAGCCAATTTCAACCCCACTTCTTATCAATTATAAATTATCCTCAAGTATGAGTTCTAGCAATGAAGTGGAAAGGATGGAAATGTCTCGAGTACCGTATGCATCATTTGTAGGAAGCCTTATGTATGCCATGAATTGTACAAGACCAGACATTGCACAAGCAATGGGAATGGTTAGCAAATGTATGGCAGATCCTGATAAAGAGCATTGGAATGCTATGAAAAGGATCCTTAGATTCTTTAAAGAAACCTCAAGTGTTGCATTATGTTTTAAAGGATCGGAATTTATTGTTAGGGGCTATGTTGATTCAAATTTTGCTGGTGATCTTGATAAAAGAAAATCTACTACTGGCTATGTGTTTACACTTGCAAAAGGAGCAATAAGCTGGTTATCCAAATTATAGACTGTTGTAGCTCTATCTACTATAGAAGCTGAGTACATGGCAACTACCTAGGCATGCAAGGAAGCTATTTGGATTCAAAGGTTAATGAAAAAACTTAAGCACAAGCAACAAAAGACTACTGTATTGTGACAATCAAAGTGCCTTGCACATTGCAAGGAATCTAGCCTTTCATTCCAGGACAAAGCACATAGGCGTTCAACACCACTTTGTTCGAGAAGTATCGAGGAAAAAGTGTGAATATGCAGAAGATTCACACTAAAAACAGCCTAGCAAATGCTATGACAAAGCCAGTTAACACTAACAAATTTATATGGTGTTGATCCTCCTATGGCCTATTGAAAACGTAAGCAACAAGGAATGACAAGGAAGAAAGAATGGTGTGAAGATATAATTGACTTAATCAAATCTTCAAGTGGGAGAATTTTTGGAAGTGAAGTCCCACATTAGTGGGTCTTCACATTTGGCTCCCACTCTTAACTTATATAATGGAACCTTGGTGGACCCTTTAGATCCATCCCAAAAGTTTCTTCTTCTTATATTTGTTTGCTCAGAGAAAAAGTCATAGAGAAACAATAGGTTCTCTTGTAAGGTTCTCTTAATAGTGGTATTCTCCTACTTCTAGAAAGGGTGTTAATATTCTCTCCTAGTGTTTAGAGAGAAGTGTTGTAATTTCTTCTACATTGTGAAATTTTCTTTTCTTACCCATTTGTCAGTCCTTATCTTATCTCTTATTTTAGTTGCGTGATATTATTCTGTCACTCTGGTGCCTAACATTATTGACTCAATTTATGTACTGAATAAGCTAAATCTAGTCTTGTATTTGTCAAATACTGAAGTGCTCCTATTGCCTTGCGAAATAGAGTAGGATTTTTCATAGGCTCCCCTTTTATTATAAATGCTTTGCTTGTGACCATGAACTTCTTTAATAAGTCAGTTATGTATCTTGTTTGTTTGAGATACATTCCACTAGAATCTCTTTGAACTTCAATTCCCATAAAGTAATGCAGTGCTCCAAGATCCTTTAGTGCAAAGGTTGCATTTAGTCGCTTGATGGACACCTTTAAGAAATTAGAATCACTCCTTGTTATGATCATATCATCAACATTAATCAAGAGGAAAGTGATATTATTTTTTTCTGTGAGAAAGAATAGGGAAGTACTACTCTTGGTATTTTGAAATCCCTATTCAAGCAAGACATTTTTTGGCTTGAGTATTCCAACCTTACTCTTTGTACATATTTGATGAGTGTTCACTAGCAGAGTTGGAGCAACATCTGCAGTTGCCTTATTGAAATTTGTTTCTTCGCCTTGAGGTATCACTATAGGTGAAACATCTATCCTATGCTCTTCAGTAGGCTCCTCATGGATTTGTGAGGTTCTGAAAGGAGAATTTTGTTGGCTGCTACAAACCCTGCTGTCATAAGGTGAATTTGTTTGATTGAAGCTGTTGTAGCCATCACTGCTTCCTATGTTTTCAACACCCTATTCTTGAGATTGGTTTATCTTTGATTTTCATTATTGTTTGCAAAAATAGTAGGATAAAAGAAAGTGATAGGATGTGTTGTTATCTCAGTAGGCTTTCGTATATTTAAAAATCCATCATAGAATGGAAAATGATCTAGTTGAACACATGTCTTGAGATAAAGATTCTAATTCATTGTTTGGACTTAGATCACAATTCATTGTTATCTGTCATTGACTGTGCATTTTGGTTTCTATTTTGGCAATTCCCTCAGTGTATGGTGTATATAACATGTTTTGGTGTATGTTGCTTTTTGGACCAATGATATTTCGACCCCTGTCCCTACTCGCCACATCATTTGCTGACTTCAGCTTTAGATTATTGTGCTAAAGCCCCAAGGACTCTTTAGCAATTTTATTAATATTTCTAATTTTCATTTTAATATTTTTAACTTGATTTGAATATTATGTCTCCTTCTTCAGAACCCTAACGTACGAAGGTGGTTTCCTGTCTCTGTCATAGGCCGTTAGATACTCTTCTACATCTTCATGGTTTATCATCAGTGGCAAAGTGCTCTGTCCTTGTCCGAAAGTTCTCTATGGATCTTTGTTTTGTTGCCCATTAAACTTCCATTTTGTCTATTTCTCTCTTCGTCAGCATAACGAGGCCATGTTTGTCTATTACATAACCTTATCGGTATATATCTATTAATGCTATCCCCAAATATATGTAATAACCTTACTAGTGTGTATATGTTAATCGGTTTCACAAATATGCTTGTCGTTTAACCTTCGCTTTCATTTTATCATCATTTCATCATTATTACTGTACAATATAAATTTGTCCCCCTTTTTTTGTTGAACCCTAAAAATCCATTTTGTGTTGGCTGAAGTTGAAGTTGTCTAAATCTTTGTTGAGGGTTTTTGGGGTATCGATTTAGCTTTTTCTTTTTGGTATGAGAATGATTTTTAATCGTTATTTCGTTTTGTTCATCCCTAAAAGTGATGTTTAGGGTTTAGGGTTTCCATGAAGCATTCAGTTAGCCCTTTTTTTTTCTCATTTGTTATTGAACCCTAATTTCAATTTTTTTTGTGTCATTTTTTAGCTTCGTATGTGTACGTTACAATTTATATTGAACCCTTAAAATTGTTTTTTATTAATAGTAAGTTAGCTTTAGTTGAAATGAATTACATGTTGTTTGCCCCTTTGTGTTTTTTACCATTGCGATTTAAAACCCATAGTATGATGTATGATACTTGATAATGTGAGTGAATTTGGCTTGCATTATTAGTCATAATTTTATTTTATTTTTTGTCTAAGAAATTGGCCATTGCATATTCCCCATTGATAGTTTATTTATGTACATGTGAAAGAGTTGTTAAACAATTCTTTAGCTACTAATTTATTTTTGTGGTCCAATTTTTGTTTTCTATCAGTTTTTGTTTGTGAAGTAAATGATTGTATGCATGTCTAGTTAAAGATTATATTGTAGAAACATAAAGGTGGCATGTTTATGCAGAGGAGGAGGAGAGATGGACTTTGTTTTGGTATTACGATCTAATTTAAAGCTAGAAAGAAGAAAGTTAAATAAAGTGGAGTGTGTGAAAGGGGTTGAAACATTAAGGAATGAAATTTGTCAGTGTGGTTTGGGTTCTTATTTGTGGGAATTGACGTACCGAACCCTTTATAGTGTTTTTGTTTTAAGAATGTAGAGCAATTTACTGTTAGTAAAGGTGAGTGTGTCCCTTTATGTGCTAATCTACAACTTCCATGTTGAATGAATTATACGCAATATTACCTCTTTTAAGCCAATATTTAGGGACTTTCTATCAGCTTTCAGAAGTTTTTGTAGCCAAGTTGGACAAGTTGTATAACACCCATTCGTATTTAATACAATTCATATTAATTTAGTTATTAAGTTTAAGTAAATGAAAATACGTGTATATTTTTTTTCTACTAAAAGCAATTCCAAACTTAACAGAATTTGAAAACAGCAATAAAAGATGAAAGATAAAACTATATATGCATATATATTATAAAACTATACATTATGGTTTGATAAAAAAAAAAACTATAAAAAATACATCAAAAGATCCTATACAGAGCAGTGTTCATCTACCCTATCTCTAAAAAAAATACTATAGGTCTTCAGGTCCTCCCCCGTTGACGTGTCTTCTAACTCATACTCAGCATCACGGGGTGTTAATATCATCTTCAATAATCACGATCAATCATACACAAAAGAAAATAATGGAGTGAGGTGTTTTGTTCTAAAATAACTTTTACATGTACGGTAGGAAATCTACCATAAAACAAAGATAAAACAAAGCTGACAATACAAGGGATCCTAAGGTTCATTATAAGTTGTATCCGACTATCCTTAACTAGGTATAGATTCATACTTCCCATTAGTGGGTAATAGTTCTCAACAAAACCTGGGAAGTGACTGGGAGTACATATACCTCTCTCAACACCATCACATGGTACAGTCCTCGTCATTATTGAGGAACAAAATAACAATTTAGGATATCCATTTATAGAGGTATACTCTCAAACCAATCCTGAAATGCTGAGCAGTTGTCGGGGTTATCGAGTTTGGTCAGGAGAATATCCCGGCTTAAGGGTGCTACCCTAGCCATTGGGACCTTTACCACTCGATGCCTACCCCCAAAACCTCTACAAGTCGGTCCCTACCTTTCATTCCTTAGCGTACCAAACTATGGCTTCCCTAGCAGGGTGCCATGCCACTGCATGTTACTTGTTTTACATTACTCACTAATTTATCACTTCCTAATTTCTCAAACAGAGGTTTCCCTGGTCTCATTTAATTTGAGCACCAATATAATCAACATTTCTGCCTTATTTTGCAGAAATTGCATTATACCAAAATTTTAATAGAATAACGATATAACAATTATAGTATAATTACTAAAATTTTGGCAGAATAACAACTAAATAAATGCATTTTGATTTTCTAAATTTGAGCAGAATAACAACTTAGTAAATGTATTTTTATTTTCTAAAATTAAATAGAGTAACAGTTTAGCAAGTAAAATTTAATAATTTAAATTTAAGCAGAGTAACAATTTAATAATCATGATTTAATAATCTAAATTTGGGTAGAGTAACAACTTAGTAAAAATTAAAGTTTAACTTTAACCAATAATAACAATACTAAAATTTAAGCCTAAACGAGTTTAGGGGAAAATCCTTCCTACCAACATGCAAAGTGACAATAAATTTAGAACCAACCCCACTCCCCCCATTGCCTCTAAGATAATTGATAGAGAGGATGAAATTGCTGATGCAGAGCTCTTAGAAAAAGAACTTTACTAGTTGTTGGAAAACTAATAAAATTTTAACATAAAAACAAAATAAGAAAAACTTCTAGAGAGAGAAGATTTTAGAGAGAGAGGCTCTCTAACTTATGGAGGAGAGGAATGGTGAAAATATTGTTCATGGATGGTGGTATTTATAGAGAAAGAGGGGAGCTTAGGTGTCCCACCATTACATCATCCATTATGTCATTATTATGTCATAAATCTAATTTTTATTTATTTTTAATCCAATTTAGGGACACATACACCATTTAGGGTCAGCTATTCCTAGGTTGGGGACGTTCTCCCTTAGCTGTCCACCTTCTAGATGTCAATTTTGTCTACCGATAAATTTATCGGTACCAATAAAATCGCTTAAACTTAAAAAAATTGACTTTTAATATCAAAAAATGAAATTAAATGTAAAAATTTACAAATGCATTAATTTTTATCAAAAATAAATTTCTGATAATTAATTTTAATTTTTATTAATTTATTTCGAATTATATGTATTTATTTGTATTTTTGAGCTAGAAAATTCATAAAAAATCTATTTTAATTCAATAAATACCAAATTATTATGAAAATTCTAAAATTAAATATTTCACCTATAAATAAATTGAATTACCATTTTCACCATTTTGAACGTTAAACCAATACCGGCTGGCTTATTAGACACCTAAGGGCATTTTAGTCATTTTACATAGGAATTCTAGAAAATTCCCAAAAATTTCCAAAATTATATTTTAATATATATAACATGATTCTAAGCTCAAACTAAAATTTTAATGTTAGTTTAATATTTTTCTCATGCTAGCCCTTACTGTTGAGGAGTAGGGACAAAATCGTAATTTTCTAATTTTTCTGGGCTTCAGCTCAGAAAAATTATTAAAAATCACGACTTGATAGCTCTTGAAATCTTGAGCATAGGGGTGGGAATCAGAATTTTGAAATTTCTTCTCGATTTTTCAGAATTAACTAGTCAATTATTAGAATAAAGTTGAAAAGCTGAAATAAGAGTCTTTCATTTTTCACTATTTCTCTTTCAAAATAAAATTTTCATAATTAAAACATACCTAGTATAAAACTTTCAAAATACTTTAAAGTCAAAAAGTCTCTGGTCTGCTCTCGCAGTTAACCAGGGGTATTTTGGTCATTTAACAAAAATTACCTCAATAAATTCCAGAAACTTTTCTAAAATTATTATTAATTGTTCTAAATACATTGATGACTTAAAAACAATTTTTAACATACAAAATAATTTAATATACAAAAGCAGGGATGTTACAAGTTGCATAAGTTGCTTACAAAGTTGTAGCACCTTTAAATGATCTTTGATTAAGTACATGGTTTTCCCTTTAAAAAACACCATCCCCATGAGTCCCTTATTAAAATTACCATGTAGCTTCATCTCTTTTTCCATCAATTTCCTATATAAGCAAGTAACCTCTGCTAAAGTAGTAAAAAACCAATCACCACCCCTTCAACATTTGTTGGTACACATGAAGTATGTGTTGTGTTATGTGTATTTGGTTTGGTTGTCATGCTCATGTTGAATTATTACTATTTGGTATACTATCTTCAAATGTAGATGTTTGAATTTTTATCTTTAGTTCATAAGGACCACAATAAGGAACTTCAATTTCCATTTTCCTTTTAGAAAAATTGGATTCCTTAAATGAGTATTGTCACTTTTTGCAATGTGGTGGAGATATTATTAAAATTTTCAACAATATGTATTAGATGTGGCTAGTAACTAAATTTTAACTTAAACTTTGATTTTATGTTTGTAGGTATACATGTTATGATTGGTTAGTATTATTTACTTTAGGTGTGTTGATTTTGTTGTTTTAATTAAATTTCAGAAATGAAGAATTATTCTTCTTCAGCAAATAGTAGGGTGACATTGTCCAAATCTAATAGGAATAATATCTTTTGCTTTTGTGGTGTTCCTTACAAGATTCAAACATCAAGCACTTCCAAGAACTACGGTAGAAGATGTTTTGGATGTGGAAGATTTGATGGATACACTAAGTATTGTAACTATTTTGCGTGGTGCGACCAATTCGATGATGTCAAAGGGATAGAAGAAATGATTGCATCAGTGGAAGCAAGAATGTCTGACATTTTGGTATTTCAGGACAAGATTGAAAAAATGAACACCAAGTTAAATGTGCTTACTAAGAAGGTTGAAATAATGAATGAAGAGTTGATTATACTGAGCAAGATACTTGAAGCAAGTGAAGTTCAAAGTAGCAAGATTGAAAGAATGACTGAAGACTTGATTGTTATAAGTAAGAGGGTTGAGGTGAATGAGGCTCAAAGTATTAAATCAAGGTGGCTGATATGGGGCATAGTCATGATTTTGGTTGCAAAATGGTTTTCATTATTTGAAAATATTATTTTTATTATGTAGGAGTTGCATGTAGGACGCATATAAATTAATGTTGACATAGTCATTTTTGTATTAGACATTAACCTTTTATAAAGGGTAATGTTTGTTTTTTCCTATGACGTCTTTTTTTAAAAATTTTAAGTATAATGTTGTGAATAGATGTAGAAGAGGTGATAAATATGTAATATAAATGAATGTGGTGAGTGAGTTGGGACTGGAAATTTGGATACATGTTGTGGTATTAACCATTTTTATTGGAGTTGGTGATGTGAATCTTTTTGCTTGACTTAACAGTGGATATAGACCTTTATCCAAGTTGGTAGTGTGTGTGTGTGTGTGTGTGTGTGTGTATTTATAGCAGATACATGATGTCGTTGTTTAAATTCATAAATATTTTTGCGTTGTGGTCTTCTGCTTAAGGCAACGAGGTTTGTATATATTTGGTTAAGTTCGTGCAATGTTAGCTATGTCCCAAAGGTGGGGTGATCCCTATTATTAATAAAAATATTTTTTAATTTTTGTTTATGGTTTACTTGTATTATGTTTCAGAATATGTATTATACATTGTTTAGAATTTGGGGGAGAAGATAGGGGTGTTTTTGTGTGAAGTGTAATAAGGGAAGGGTGGTACTAAAGATGTTTTTGTATGACAATGTTTGTACTGTGTGGAACATAACCAATGTTGGCACATCTTATGCTAATTAAGTTTGGTCTATTTTGAAATAAAAAAAGTTTATTTGTCAATGACAAAAGTCATTGTACGTTGACCATTTTTGAATTGCACATGAAAAAATGGTCATTTTACATTTTTGAATTACACACGAAAATAAGGTCATTTTACATTCAACATGTTTTCAAGAATTTGGGTCTATTGTGATGTGTAATAGACTTGAGCTTTTAAAAATGACAGCATGAATCATGTGGCTATTATTGATAAGAGGTGATTGCATATATATAAAATAACATTATTTGTTTTTAAAAAGCTAGTGTAAAGTATATATTATAAGCTATTTACTCTTATATGATTTTATGTTTATATTAAAATAAATGTGTATTGAATAAAATTGGCCTTTTAGCATGTTATAAAATTGGTTGTATGAAAAAACAAAAATTATTTTTATTTAGAAAAAATGACACATTATGGAGGAAATTAAGGTGAATCACAACCAACAACTGTCTTTATTTTTTGTTGGGGAAAAATAAATTTGTATTGAATAAAAGGTACTGAAGAATACATCATAGGAAACACTTAACCAGCCCCATCAACAATAGTAGAAGATAAAATGGTAGTTGTACTAAATATGTAGATAAAATGTTAAACATGAAATCCATCCAATTAATATTAACCATTATGAAATCACGGCAAGTTGTACCTAATTGAAAAGAAAGTAATAGGTTTGTCGCAAAAGTGATTCATGATGTAAAACAAACGATAGTACCAACGTCTTCACATTAACATAAATGTGAATCATTCAAAATAAGAGTTAACCCAGAAGAGAATTAAAAACAAAAGTCTGTAGTAGCAACATTGTCCAATACCAAAACAATTTCCAACCAATAGGAATAAAAAACCCAAATAGAAGTTCATAAAGAACTTAGTAAACAACTAGGCATTTGTTCTTATCCTCGAGATTTTTCCAGTTAGCAGCTACATCCCTTATGACTTCATCCTTTTTGGTGTTGTGTGAACTTAGTACCAAATCCAAAGCAAGCTGCATTCTTGTTGCATCGTCAAGTTGTTAGAGTACAAGCCAAACAATGTGTCAATGAAGGTTACTAATGAATATAAGTAAATAAGTAAATTATGTTACAAAGAAGTAGGGTGTAATATTTTACATGTATTTTGTAATCATCTAACCAGCGAAAATCCATCATCCATTTTGCTACCCAAATGCCGCAATCATTCTTAACATTGAAGGATTTGTACTCAAATGGTTACAATAAAAAAGTGTTAATATAATAAACACAAATAAGAATCGATAATGAATTTCTTACGAGTCACAAAGTTGTTCCCTATGTTCTCCGGTACTATCAAAGGAAAATTAGAGATTGGTGGTTTGGTTGTGAACTGATATCGGTAAAAGGAATGATGCAATAACATTTCCTCTAAAAATATGGCCTGTAAAAATTTTCAATACATTGTTAATGATTGTCTTTAAAAGTAAAAAGTTTATTTAGATTTTGTATGATTTACCAATTTCCTGACATATCTCCATCTTGTAAAGTTTTGTTTTGGATCAGGTTTAGAGTCCAACAATATCAATTTTCTCACCATGAAATCAACAACAAGCAAATACCAATGGCAATTCATGTCATTAATTGGAACAAAAATCTATATATTTACAGAAAGCAAAATAAAATTATGAACTTCCTAATAAATTATAAAGTATATGTATTAACAAAATAAATAAATTAGATAATAGTTTTAGGTCCAACCTTCCTCAAATAGTCAACCTTGCTCATGTAGTCAACTTGATAGAAGTCCATCACCCTTCTAGGATCTGTGGTCCAACCCAGTGCAAATTGCTATAAAAAGAAGATGTAATTAATAATTAATATAATTCAATTTACTATGTTAATGGTTGTCATTGGTAGAAATAAATAATTGGATTACCAAATTTTACTGCAACAAGCATTGGCAAATACCAAAATGCAACATCTCCATCATGTCCTTCGATGGGTCGTTCTTGATCAGTTAGTATGGAAACAAGGAGGTTAAGGACCTATACCAAAATTATTGACATTAATAAAAGCCTAATTTTAATATTCAATGATCAACCTAAAGCTAACATGTCATAAAGAACATCAACATAAATACATGTTAGTGTGTAAGGATTCCTTTTTGGTAAAATAAAATAAAATTGACATAACATGTAATTTAAATGTTCCTTTCCTTATTTTGATATAAACTAATAAACTAATAATAATAATAATAATAATAATAATAATAATAATAATAATAATGAGATTAATAATCAATTAATATTGTTTTGCAAATGTAATTGAGTTGTTGTCCTCTTAAAAACAATTGTCTACTGTGTAGTTTTCTAATACTAATAAACTAAAAATTAACAGCATTAACAATTATTAATTTTACCTCTTGATCAACTAAACCCTTTAGCATTAATGTCTTCAAAATGCTACTATCTCCAAAAGTATTAGTAGTAGTAGTCACAATGACTTCCTTGTTGTGCAAAGTCAATAAACATAAGTATTGAATACAACTTTGATTCATCTGCCTACCATTTTAAACTTAATGACAATGTACTCACCTATTCTTGTCATCATCCTTGTTTGAACCAAATGTATATGCAATAACCACAGCCTGAACATCATCAAGCATAATGCAGGCAATGGACTACACAATACAGGAATCCACTACAAATGAAAATGTAGACGTCTTAGTTAGTCGATATATTCATTTCAATATCTATACACATCGTATATTGAATTACCTTAGGTATCTCAATGGATGTTTTCATTCCATGATAAGCAGCATTATGCAAAGGCTCCATGTCTGCTAACATTTCGCAATTCTTTCTAGATATAGTATAAGAAAACAAATTTTTTCTCAAGGTATCGTCTTTGACAAGACTGATTTTTTTATTCTTGTCCACCTTTGTTTTTTTAGTTGCAGATGAGTTATTTACGATTGTTTTTTAGTTTGGTCAGAATTTCATCTGTCTTAGAAGGTTTGCTCATCGTGGAGTTTAACTCTTAAAAAAATAGTGTTGACAGTATCTGGAGGGCTGAACATTGTACTTTGACTTATCACAATGTTTGTGAGGTTTTTCAGCCCTTTAATTATAATCTCCATGGATGATTCTAAGCAGAATACCTTTCTTCTAAGACTTTATGTCGTGAATGATAGTGTTTTTCATAATGTAACTTAAATAAAATTAGTTTTTTATTAATAAAGTAATTGAATAATACCTTTTCTTCATTATAGTTTGTGTCAGCAATTGGAGAGGTTGATAAGTTGTTGTCATTGTAGTTTGCTTCAGGGATGCTTTCAATGTAGCTGTTATGTTAAAACTAATTACTGATAATATTTAATAAATAATCAATAAAATATCAAAATTAAGAGAGAATGTTAACAAATAATATCAAACAGAAGATATGGTAGTTAATTAAAATTAAAAAAAAAAGTGAGAAATGTCAAGAAAGAGCATGAACACATCCTAATAAAAACAATGTTTTTTCAAAACGATATATTTCGAAATAGTGAGTACATTCCAAAATCTGAAATGAAGTTGTAGGTAATATTAAGTAAAATCAAAATGCATCACACCTTGAAGAAATCTCGATCAGTGGTTTCACCTTTTGGTCTTTTTTCTTGCACATGCATGTTGTCTGATTGATTTTAGGTGGAGTTTTTTTGGCCTTACAATTTTTTTTGCACAAGAAACCATTTGTTCAATGTGTTTTTTTTTCTTTTTTGGTGCTTTTCTAATTGAAATTGCATGATTGGGGGTAAATAGCTTAAATAGCATTCTGAAATGTTAATAGAAGAAGAAAGTGAAAGGTTAAAGTTAGCTGCATTGGAATGAAGAATGATTGAAGTGGGAAGGAAACGAAGAGCCAGGGGTACATGTACAGTGTATTAATTATCAAAGAATGGCGTGGTTTGGCAAAATCAAATAATAGGGAAAGCTATTGTGTTTGAATTGGTGACATATGTCTATTTATTAATTTAAATTTATATTTTTAATCATGTACAGATTGTGTGATTGGATAACTGAGTTAGGGCAGTTCATTCCTTGTTTCCCATACGATGTTAGAAATATAATTAATCACTTTATAAGGCACGATTTTCATTGTTTATTTAAAAAATGTATATCTATGTCCATGGAGCAAATAAAAACACATATTGTTGTTTATTATTTTGGGGTTCTTTCATTCAAGGAATATGGAATATATATATATATATATATATATATATAATTACAATAAAAATGAAAAGAATACTTATAATATTTAATATCAAAAACACTATTAGTATTTGGATAATAAAAAATAATAACGAATTTTGTTACAATATTTGGATAAAGGTGAAAACCATTTGTATGGCCCTATTCAGTTATGTTGTCAAAGTGAATTCCTCTTCTTCTTTTTTTCCTTTAATTAGAAATTTGTAGTTAAAATGTATCATATTTAGCACTAAAATATGCAGTGATTTTTACTAATTGAAAATACTAAAACAAACTAATCCCTACCATAAATCATGTGAAATTATTTACTAATAAATGATTAATAATTAATATTTAATGAATAATCAATGACATTATTCATTACTTATGAATTTTTTTAATTATATAAAAATGTTTTCAGTGAAATTTAAACTTTATTTTGCATGTTAAAATATTAGAATATTATTGATAATTTAAATAGTATATTATATTTTAAAATATAAATTACAAAATAAAGGAGATAATAATATCATCATTCATAAATTGTAAATTACACTAAAAATATGTATATTTTGAATTTGAATTTGGAAGTTATGTTATTATTTAAATATAAAAATGTAATGTTCTATTGAATTTGATTTTTTTTATTCTAAAATTTTAATTTTTAATTAATTATGAAACTTAGTTGGTTATATGTACATGTTTGTATACTTTGCAATAATCATATTTATCTAAGGGTCAATTTGCTTTAATGTAGCATACTTAAAGTAAAACTAAACACAGCATTAGACAATAGACTATGTTAGACATCAAAACAAATAAAAATAAATAAATAAATGAACAAAATATTGAAAAAGATTTATAAACATATAATAATAATTACAAATACAAAAATATTTTAATGACCTAAAGAATAAAATACTGTTGATCTCATTACTAAATTGAAAGTACAGATGCATCATAAATAGCCATTTGGTGTTCATATTGAACAATATCATAAGATCTACACTCTAATATTTGTTCCATGTGGTTCCATTTGGCCATCATTTCAGTAACATTATTTACAAAAACAAGACCTCTTTGGATAGAAGAAATTGGTATAAAGTAACCAGAACATGGGTCAGTGATAAACACAGAAATTCTATTAACCCAAGATGATTGTATTCCATATTATTTCATCTCCCAAATTTCAATCGAATAATTATTTTGGCCGAATTGCCTAATAGCAAATAAACGCAGGGATTCTCCTTATATCGTTAACGCACAAAGTTGACAGATGTCCAACTCCATTTCAACTAGTAGAAAAATGTCTAAAAAAAGGCCTTCAACCACATCTTAAGCAAGAATAATATCGGAATTCATCTCATATGAAAACACAACCGAATGAATGGCCTTTTTAAAGAACAACCCTTTTGATTCATTTATGACACTAACAGAGCAATAGTTGCAAGGCAAAGGGTTTGTCGACTAAAATTGTTTCCAAGAATTATCTTTGATTGAAAAAATCTCCACGCGGCTTGATGAGTCAAATTTGTTTACAAAATTTAAAACCACTAAATAGTCATCTGAAGATGGGTCATACCCAAACCATTAAACATTAATGAAAACTCAAAACTTGCTTCAATAGACAAAATAGGTGGCCTACTTTCTAATTGAATCGAAAAACGCGTGGATGGATTCCATACATATAAAGCACCAGAAACGTCTAACAGCAAAAAACCCCTACAAGAACCCATGATTTTAATAGAAATATGAGGTTGGAGGGGCAAAAAACCAACCTCTAATGTTGCATGGGCAAAATCACTGTAAAAAGATTTGTTGATGTCCACGGTTAGGAATCGTAACACAGACAGTACAATGAAGAGAAGATAATTTTTGGGTGAGGTGTAGTTAAAATGTGATTTTGCAAAATTGGGATCAGAAATGATTAAGTGCCAATACTTACACACACATTTAAAACGATCCAGAGACTTCACGGGCAACCTCAGAAAGATTTCAATTAATAACTCCTTTGGCAAACTCATGGTGTTCGTCACTAAGTTTTTTCCACACAAGCAAGTCTATACCTTGATTACGCTGTATATCATACATACATACATATATACATACATACATACATATATACATACATACATACATATATATATATATATATATATATATATATATATATATATATATATATATACCGAGACAAATGATAGTGTCTGTGTCTATTCCTTAACCCCACTCAATTTGCATTAATGTTGAGTGACGAATTCGAATAGAGATGTCTATTCATTAACTATGTCAAGCCTATTCACTGTTGAAAATAACAACTTCTCACTTTGATTTATATGTCTATTCGAATATAGGTGTCTATTCATTAACTTTGTCACATCTACATTGAAATGTCATATTACAAAGAATATGATAGGATGTGTGATATGTAGTCATGTAAATATATGTTCTTAGGTAAACAATAAAGTATAATTTTATTATTTTAAATTTAAATAAAATGACTCTTCTATTTGATGAGTTTTAAACAAAAAACAAAATTAATGTGGAAATTAAAAATGAGTTTAATGGTCATGCACTGACAGTGTAAAGTAGTTTTACACTGTCATCCAATCACAGACCATCATTTATTATAAGTTAGTTGACTTTTATAATAAATACTTTAAAAGTCATATTAATGGTGATTTCTGATTGGATGACAGTGTAAAACTTTTTACATTGACAGTGCGAGATCATTAAACTCTTAAAAAATATGCATTGGCAGTAATTACTATTGCTATGTAGTATTTTACATATTGTTGTTAACTTCAAATAATGAATCACACATTTTATAATTTATTAGACAAAAAAGTAAGAATGTTTATGAAAGTTACCCACAGTAAATAATAAAACCTATATATATATATATATATATATATATATATATATATATATATATTGACAAACGCTATATCAAATATTAAATAAAACATTTCATGTTTTTATTTTGATACGTTATATTACGGCATAACAAGAACACTTACAACCAGAAGCATGTCTAAAACAACTGGTCCTTCGATTTGTTTGACTAATCAACACCTTCTCCTTTTACAAAAAGTGCACGAGATGGTCTTACACTTGAATTAAGTCTGACAAAAGTTAATTAGCCCTTCGATTTATATGACTATTTAACATCTTGTCCTATTCGATTAAGTAAAACAAAAGTTAATTGGTCTTTCAATTTATATGACTATTTGACACCTTCTCTTATTGCATTAGGGCCCGAGTAGGTCATAATTATACCAGAAGTAAGTCTTACAAAAGATAAGTATTAGGGCACGAAAGGGTCTTAATTACACCGGAGGTAAGTCTCATAAAAGTTAAGCATTAGGTCCTTCGATTTATATGACTACTTGACACCTTCTCCTATTACATTAGGGCACGAAAGGGTTTTAATTACACCAGAAGTAAGACTCATAAAAGTTAAGCATTAAGGCACAAGAAGGTCTTAATTACACAGGAAGTAAGTCTCACAAAAGCTAAGCGTTAGGTCCTTCGATTTATATGACTATTTGACAACTTTTCCTATTGAATTAGGGCACGAGAAGGTCTTAATTATACCAAAAGTAAGTCTCACAAAAGTTGATTGCTCCTTCGATTTATCTGACTATTTGACACATTCTCCTATTGCATTAAGGCACGAAAAGGTCTTATTTACACCGGAAGTAAGTCTCACAAAAGTTAATTGGTCCTTCAATTTATATCACTATTTAACACCTTGTCCGTTTACAGAAAAGCGCAAGATAGGGTGTTAATTACATCGGAAGTAAGTCTCACAAAAGTTAAGCATTAAGGCACGTGAGGGTCTTAATTACACCAGAAGTAAGTCTCACAAAAGTTAATTGGTCCTTCAATTTATATGACTATTTGACACCTTCCCCTATTGCATTAGGGCACGAGAGTGTTTGAATTCAACCAAAAGTAAGTCACATAAAAGTTAAGTATTAGGGCACGAGAGGGTCTTAATTACACTGGAAGTAAGTCTCACAAAAGTTAAGCATTAGGCCCTTCGATTTATATGACTATTTGACACGTTCTCCAATTGCATTAGGGCACAAGAGGGTCTTAATTACACAGGAAGTAAGTCTAAAAAAATTGATTGGTCCTTCAATTTATATGACTATTTGACACCTTCTCCTATTGCATTAGGGCACGAGACGGTCTTAATTACACTAGAAGTAAGTGTCACAAAGGTTAACTATTAGGGCATTAAAGGGACTTAATTACATCGGAAGTAAGTTTCACAAAAGTTAAGCATTAGGTCCTTCGATTTATATGACTATTTGACACCTTCACCTATTGCATTAGAGCATGAGAGGGTCTTAATTACACCAAAAGTAAGTCTCACAAAAGTTGATTGGTCCTTCAATTTATATCACTATTTGACACCTTATCCTTTTACGAAAAACTGTGTGATAGGGTCTTAATTACATCGGAAGCAAGTCTCACAAAAGTTAAGCATTAGGCCACGAGAAAGTCTTAATTACACTGGAAGTAAGTCTCACAAAAGTTGATTGGTCCTTCGATTTCTATGACTATTTGACTCCTTCTCCTATTGCATTAGGGCACGAGATGGTCTTAATTACACCAAAAGTAAGTCTCACCAAAGTTAAGTATTAGGGCACGAGAGGGTCTTAATTACACCGAAAGTAAGTTTCACAAATGTTAAGCATTAGGTCCTTCGATTTATATGACTATTTTACACCTTCTCCTATTGCATTAGTACATGAAAGGGTCTTAATTATACTGGAAGTAAGTCTTACAAAATTTGATTGGTCCTTCAATTTATATGACTATTTGACACCTTCTCCTATTACATTAAGGCACGAGAAGGTCTTAATTACGTCGGAAGTAAGTTTCACAAAAGTTAAGTATTAAGGCACGAGTGGGTCTTAATTACATCAAAAGTAAGTCTCAGAAAAGTTAAGCATTAGGTCCTTCGATTTATATGACTATTTGACACCTTCTCCTACCGTATTAGGGCATGAGAGGGTCTTAATTACACCAAAAGTAAGTTTGAAAAAAGTTGATTGCTCCTTCGATTTATATAACTATTTGACACCTTCTCCTATTGCATTAGGGCATAAGAGGGTCTTAATTATACCGGAAGTAAGTCTCACAATAGTTAAGCATTAGGTCCTTTCATTTATATAACTATTTGACATCTTTTCCTATTACATTTGGGCATGAATGGGTATTAATTACATTGAAAGTAAGTGTCACAAAAGTTGATTGGTCCTTCAATTTATATGACTATTTGACACCTTCTCCTATTACATTAAGGCACGAGAGGGTCTTAATTACACCGGAAGTAAGTCTCATAAATGTTAAGTATTAGGGCATGATATGGCCGTAATTACACCGAAAGTAAGTCTCACAAAAGTTAACCATTGGGCCACGAGAAGGTCTTAATTACAGCAGAAATAAGTCTCACAAAATTGATTGGTCCTTCGATTTATATGACTATTTGACACATTCTCCTATTGCATTAAGGCACGAGAGGGTCTTAATTACACCAGAAGTAAGTCTCACCAAAGTTAAGTATTAGGGCACGATAGGGTCTTAATTACACTGAAAGTAAGTCTCACAAAAGTTAAGCACTAGGTCCTTCAATTTATTTGACTATTTGACACTTCTATTGCATTTGGGCACAAGAGGGTCTTAATTACACTGGAAGTAAGTCTCACAAAACTGGTCCTTCAATTTGTATGACTATTTGATACCTTCTCCTATTGAATTACATTAGGGCACGAGAGGGTTTTAATTATACTAGAAGTCTCACAAAAGTTAAGTATTAGGGCACGAGAGGGTCTTAATCATATCGGAAGTATGTCTCAAAAAAGCTAAGCATTAGGTCCTTCAATTTATATGACAATGAGACACCTTTTCCTATTGAATTAGGGCACAAGAAGGTCTTAATTATATTAGATGTAAGTCTTACAAAAGTTGATTGGTCCTTCTATTTATCTGACTATTTGACACCCTCTCCTATTGCTTTAGGGCACGAAAGGGTCTTCTTTACACCGAAAGAAAGTCTCACAAAAGTAATTGGTCCTTCAATTTATATCAATATTTAACACCTTGTCCATTTGCAGAAAAGTGCATGATAGGGCCTTAATTACATTGGAAGTAAGTCTAACAAAACTTAAGCATTAGGGCACATGAGGATCTTAATTACACTAGAAGTAAGTCTCACAAAAGTTGATTTGTCCTTCAGTTTATATGACTATTTGACACCTTCTCCTCCTATTGTATTAGTGCATGAGAGGGTTTTAATTACACCGAAAGTAAGTCTAACAAAAGTTAGGTATTAAGGCACGAGAGGCTTTTAATTACACCGGAAGTAAGTCTCACAAAAGTTAAACAATAGGCCCTTTGATTTATATGACTATTTGACACCTTCCCCAATTGCATTAGGACACAATAGGGTCTTAATGACACTAGAAGTAAGTCTAATAAATATTGATTGGTCCTTCGATTCATATGACTATTTGACACCTTCTCCTATTGCATTAAGCCATGAGAAGGTCTTAATTACACCAGAAGTAAGTCTCACCAAAGTTAAGTATTAAGGCACGTGAGGGTCTTAATTACACCCAAAGTAAGTCTCACAAAAGTTAAGCAATAGGTCTGTCAATTTATATGACTATTTGACACCTTCTCCCATCGTATTAGGGCACGATAGGGTCTTAATTACACCGGAAGTAAGTCTCACAAAAGTTATTTTTTCCTTCAATTCATATGACTATTTGACACCTTCTGCTATTGCATTAGGGCATGAGAGGGTCTTAATTATCCCGGAAGTAAGTCTCACAAAAGTTAAGCATTAGGGCATGAGAGGGTCTTAATTACCCCGGAAGTAAGTCTCACAAAAGTTAAGCATTAGGGCATGAGAGGGTCTTAATTACACTAGAAGTAAGTCTCAGAAAAGTTAAGCATTAGGTCCTTCGATTTATATGACTATTTGACACTTTCTCCTACTGCATTAGGGCATGAGAAAGTCTTAATTACACCAGAAGTAAGTCTCACAAAAGTTGATTGGTTCTTTGATTTATATGACTATTTGACACCTTTTCCTATTTCTTTAGGGCATCAAAGGGTCTTAATTACTCCGGAAGTAAGTCTCACAACAGTTAAGCATTAGGTACTTTTATTTATATGACTATTTGACACCTTCTCCTATTATATTTGGGCATGAAAGGGTCTTAATTACACTAGAAGTAAATGTAACAGAATTTGATTGGTCCTTCGATTTATATGACTGTTTGACACCTTCTCCTATTGCATTAAGGCACGAGTGTGTCTTAATTACACAGGAAGTAAATCTCACAAATGTTAAGTATTAGGGCATGAAAGGGTCTTAATTATACTTGAAGTAAGTCTCACAAAAGTTAAGCATTAGGTCCTTCGATTTATATGACTATTTAACACATTCTCCTATTACATTAGGGCACGAGAAGGTCTAAATTAAACCGAAAGTAAATCTCCCAAAGTTGATTGGTCCTTCGATATATATGACTTTTTAACACCTCTTATTGCATTAGGGCACGAGAAGGTTTTAATTACACTAGAAGTAAGTCCCATAAAAGTTAAGTATTATGGCGTGAGAATGTCTTAATTACATCGAAAGTAAGTTTCACAAAAGTTGAGCATTAGGTCCTCCGATTTATATGACTATTCGACACATTTTCCTATTGCATTAGGCATAGAAGGGTCTTAATTACACTGGAAGTAAGTCTCACAAGAGTTGATTGGTCCTTTGATTTATATAACAATTTGAAACCTTCTCCTATTGCATTAGGGCACCAGAGGGTCTTATTTACACCGGAAGTAAGTCTCATCAAAGTTAATTAGTCCTTCAATTTATATTATTATTTAACACCTTGTCCTTTTACAGAAAAGTGCTTGATAGAGTCTTAATTACAACGAAAGTAAGTCTCACAAAAGTTAAGCATTGGGGCATGAGAGGGTCTTAATTACATTGAAAATAAGTCTTACAAAAGTTGATTGGTCATTCGATTTATATGACTATTTGACACCATTGTTTATTGCATTAAGGCATAGGAGGGTCTTAATTACACCAGAACTAAGTCTCACAAAAGTTAAGTATTAGGGCACAAAAGGGTCTTAATTACATCGGAAGTAATCTCACAAAAGTTAAGCATTAGGTCCTTTGATTTATATAACTATTTGACACCTTCTCCTATTGCATCAAGGCGTGAGAGGGTCTTACTTACATCGGAAGTAAGTCTCACAAAAGTTGATTGGTCCTTCAATTTATATGACTATTTGACACCTTCTCCTATTACATTAGGGCACAAGAGGGTTTTAATTACAACCGGAAGTAAGTCTCACAAAAGTTAAGTATTAGGGCACAAGAGTGTCTTCATTACTCCAGAAGTAAGTCTCAGAAAAGTTAAGCATTAGGTCCTTTGATTTATATAACTATTTGACAACTTCTCCTATTGCATTAGGGTACAAGAGGTTGCTAATTACACTGGAAGTAAGTCTCACAAAAGTTGATTGGTCCTTCAATTTATACGACTATTTGACACATTCTCCTATTACATTAGGGCATAAGAGGATCTTAATTACACCGGAAGTAAGTCTCACAAAGTTAAGTATTAGGGTAGGATTTGGTGTTAATTACATCGGAAGTAAGTCTTACAAAAGTTAACCATTAGGTCCTTCAATTTATATGACTATTTGACACCTTCTCCTATTGCATTAAGGTATGAGAGGGTCTTAATTACACCGGAAGTAGGTCTCATAAAAGTTGATTGGTCCTTCTATTTACATGACTATTTGACACTTTCTTCTATTGCATTATGGCATGAAAGGGTCTTAATTACACCAGAAGTAAGTCTCGCAAAAGTTAAGCATTAAGTCCTTCGATTTATATGACTATTTGACACCTCCTATTGCCTTAAGGCACGAGAGGGTCTTAATTACATCTAAAGTAAATCTCACAAATGTTGATTGGTCCTTTGATTTATATGACTATTTGACACCTTCTCTTATTGCATTAGGGCACGAGAGGATCTTAATTACACCGAAAGTATGTCTCACAAAATTTAAGTATTAGGACACGAGAAGGTCTTAATTACACCGAAAGTAAGTCTCACAAAAGTTAAGCATTAGGTCCTTCAATTTATATGACTATTTGACACCTTCTCCTATTGCATTAGGGCACAAGATGGTCTTAATTACATTGGAAGTAAGTCTCACAAAAGTTAATTTGTCCTTTAATTTATATCACTATTTAACACCTTCTCTTTTTACAGAGAAATGCATGATAAGGTCTTAATTACACCGAAAGTAAGTCTCACAAAAGTTAAGCATTAGGGCACAAAAAAGTCTTAATTACACCGTAAGTAGGTCTCACAAAAGTTGATTGGTCCTTTAATTTATATGACTATTTGACACCTTCACCTATTGCATTAGGGCACGAGAGGGCCTTAATTACACTGGAAGTAAGTCTCACAAAAGTTAATTGTTGTAACATCCCTAGCGCTAACGAAGGTAAGGAGTGATTGCTAATGCGAAAGAGATAAGGCACAAACAAAGAGCGGCTCCTGGTAGGCTTCCACTAAGGGGGCACATGAGTGAATCTAATACACAGCAGAATGAGAGGGATCCAGAGGCTGTGCAGGTATAGGACTATACAGTTAATGATAGCTTAAAGGAATCAATAAGTGCTACCTATGCCAACAAAATGCATGTACTTTTCGGTAACCCATCACTTAAGAACTCCACAATTAAATGTGCTTGACTTGGAGCAATTCTGGGATGGGTGACCTCCTGGGAAGTGTGTGAGTGAGGACAAAGCACACTAAAAAGTCTTGTGTTGGTTTGTGGGGACAGTCACTGATCCTTAAAGCGGCCAAGCTTTACAAGGTGGTATCAAAGCAGGGTCTTTCTCCTAGTACGGTGTTGTTCGAGGATGAACCAAGCAGAAGCTAGTGAGCATTGTAATACCTGTTTCTTCTTAATCTATGAATCAGTGTTTGAATAATTCAAAAGAGAAAATTTAATTTAATTTCCCTTGCAAAGAATCAATTAAGAAGTTGTTTGGTGTCTATGTAAGTTTTCGCGAAAGATTCTATGGGAATTTGATCTGCATTGCTATAAGATAAGTAAAGGAAATATCTGCAAAGTTTTGATAGATAGTGTAGGGTCATGGAATTTAATTAGAATTAATTAAGTTTAATTATGATTGAATTCTAGTCAAGTTGGTAGTTTCCTTGCTCTCGGGGAAATTCGATTTCTGATCAATTTGTCTATTAAAAAGCCTGTCTAGAATCCTGTCAGATAAAGTAGAATCAACTATCTGATTTGGACAGAATCAGTTCCATCCCGAATAGAGAAAGTCTAATGAGTCATAAACTAATTTAGGTTCTCATATCAATTAAATTGTTTTAATTGATTCAAGAGTTAGGAATCCAAAACCTAATTTCTTGAATCTCAGCATTTGACTGTGTTCTCCTTTTATAGTATAAGAAAATAGTGTTCTTTTCTAGAATCCATTACACATTTTCCTAAGCCTAACCAAACTAAAAGTAACAATTGGTCCCAAGCAAACTAAACTAGTTGAACCCTAACTACCCAACCTTTCATGCAATTGACCATTGGATATTTAAGTGTATTTAAGACACTTGAAAAACCACTTACTCGCCTTGGTTTTCCATGAGCCAGCCATCCAACCACCTAAAGATTAGGAGAAATCATTTTTTTTCATTTAAATTCAAATCACCTACTCCTTTTTGCTAGTTACCAAATTACCCTCCTAAGTTGTTTGGAAAAATAAGCTTATAGGCCAAAAGCTCCTCTCATTCTTCCTCTAGAAAACCGTGGGCTTGAGAGAAGGAGGAAGCTTATTCTAGGTTTCTCTAAGAGTTGGGAGAAGAAGGTAGAAGTTGGGGTGTCAAAGAGGCAGTGCTAGGTAAGCAAACTCCATCCTTTTCATCTTCTTCTTCCTCCATCTTCTCCTTTTCTACCAAGACCAAAGTGGTTTTAGTTTCCTTTACCCTTTTGGTTCTAAAAGTTTGTTTCTTTTCATGTTCATACCACAAATCAACCATTTTGGGTGTTGGTTGGTGATTCACCCTCTCAAAGTTGGAAGAAAATCATCCATTTGCTCCAAAACCCTTGCAAGCTTGAAGATATCTTGATATTTCGTAAGGAAAGCCAACCCTTTTTCTTTTATGTTTGGATCTATGCTTGACATTTTTGGATGTGCCTTGTTGTTAAGAATGTTGTTGGTATTTTTAAAAGCCATAAACTTGATGATAGATCACATTTTCGTGCAAGTGTGTGATGTATTTTTAGTGCTGTTTGGCTTTCCCCTCAGGACATGCTGCACTTTTTTTCTTATAACTGGATTTGTGGTGAATATTTTCGTGTACTTTTTGTTTTTTTTGTAAACTAAACAAGATTGTCTCTATAATGGACTCAAGAAACGCATCAAAAGGTTAAGAAATGAAAAAGTTAAGCTTTTTGAAAGTTGGACACACTGTCTGAAAACGCTGAACCGACACTGGGCAGTAAAACGTGATTCTAGAAGAATCGGTTTAGTGTTTGGGGAAAATATTTCAACTAATGGAAAGTAGACACAAATATATTTCTAAGCATATATGGTTTGCCTATATTTGGTTTGATTTACCATTTTTAATGATTTTTGGAATCTGAAAGTTGTACTTGCTTCTTGTCTGGAAGAAGCTTTGAAAACTGTGAACTTTCAAAAATCATATAAAATCGTGTAGACCTTTGTTTTTGGTGTCCTTAGACTTTTTGAAAAGGTTTTTAAATGTAATTTCATAATATGAAAGGTTTGGTCTCTGTAAAGTTTCTTTTGGACATGAAAATGACAATCTATGCTCGCTGGTTCCCCAGAACGTCACCCTGACCTTACTGACTTGTTATTTTTGTAACTTTATTTGTGGATTTTTTTTCTTAAAGTGATCTTTATTGTTTCAAAAAATAGACAAAATTTTCTTTCCAATCATGTATACATTGTGTTAAACAAAAATTGTTTAATGTCCCAAAGTTATTTTCAAAACAGATGCTTAAATCTGACAACCACTGGAAATTGTCCTAAGAATAAGCTTTACACTCTTTTATGTAACTTTATTGAAATATTATATTTTGTACTTGAAACTTAATGGTGGATCTTTTAAAAAAAAATGTTAAATATGAATTTTCAATAAAATAAATTATTGACTATTTTACATATTTTAAATATATTTTGAAAAGTATTTTAAATGATTCCATTATGAAGAATAACCTTTTTTAGTTGTAAAGACAAGTTTCATGAAAACCTAATCCTTTAAATGGAGTTGGTTGGTTTGCCTTTTTATTTTTAAGGCATCCTCAATATTTCAAAATTTTTATTTAATTATCTTATAATAATTTATATAAATAATCTAATTAAAGTTGATACATATCTTTTCTTGAATAACTTTTGCGGGTGAGTTTAAATCACACTAAACAGAGTTTCAACTTTTTATTGGCAAAGTTGCTCTGCATGCGGACTTTGTGTTGTGAAGTTACTCTATGTAGAACCTCTGCATATCCTCAACTAGGGATTGCTCTAAAGAGAATCCTGTTGTTGTAGAGCCAACGATAGATAGGGCCCAATGCAATAGTATATGATGGTGTTATTCTTGAGGATAAGTGTAGTGAATCCACCATGAGAATAATGGTGATAATTTTATTGACTAAGTTACGTGTATGATAAATTATTTATAAAGGGTATTGGTGAAAGATTGTGTCATGCATTCTTATATAAGTATAGCAACTGATGCTGTGTTATAACAGCTCAAACCGTGGCAGCTTATGCTGTGTCGTAGCAGCTGACGTTGTGTATTAGTAGCTCAAACTGTGGCAACTTATGCTGTGTTCATAACAACTGGTGCTATGTTATAGCAGCTTAGGCTGTGGCAACTTATGCTGTGTTATAGCAGCTTATGCTGTGTTGTAGCAGCTGACGCTATGTATTAGTAGCTCAAATTGTGGCGGCTTATGCTATGTCGTAGTAGCTGACGTTGTGTATTAGCAGCTCAAATTGTGGCAGCTTATGTTGTGTTCATAGTAGCTGGTGCTGTGTTATAGCAGCTCAGACTGTGGTAGCTTATGCTGTGTTATAGTAGCTTATGTTGTGTCGTAGCAGCTGACGCTGTGTATAAGCAGCTCAGACTATGGCAGCTTATGTTGTGTTGTAGCAGCTAACGTTGTGTATTAGCAGCTCAGACTATGGCAGCTTATGCTGTGTTCGTAGCAGCTGGTGTTGTGTTATAGCAGCTCAGACTGTGGCAGCTTATGCTATGTTATAGTAGCTTATGCTGTGTCGTAGCAGCTGACGCTATGTATTAGCAACTCAGATTGTGGCAGCTTATGCTATGTCGTAGCAGTTAATGTGTCGTAGCAGCTGACGTTGTGTATTAAAAGCTCAAACTGTGGCAGCTTATGTTGTGTCGTAGCAGCTGACACTGTGTATTAACAGCTCAGACTGTGGCAGCTTATGTTGTGTTCGTAGCAGTTGGTGCTGTGTTATAGCAGCTTAGACTGTGGCAGCTTATGCTGTGTTCGTAGCAGCTGGTGTTGTGTTATAGCAGCTTATGTTGTGTCGTAGCAACTGGTACTATATTATAGCAGCTTAAGTTGTGGTAGCTTCTACTGCGTTATGGTGAATTATTACATGTCACGATATTGAATACCAAAGTTGTTTCATAATGTCTATCTATTTGATTTCTTTATTTGTGATGGTTCTGTATGAATAGTTGAGCATGATACTGTGATAACGTTTAATTCAGTCTATCTTCCTTTACATATATTATTAGTGTGTATCTATGTTTCGTTTGGGTAGCTTATCCTTGCTTGTGTGATTTATGTGTGTGACTAAGATGATCGTGATTGCCTTGATCGCGAGAGCAGATGGACGCATCAAGACTTCACGAAACGTTTAGTCCCTAAGCTCCTCCTTACCATCCAACAGAGTGGTGCTCGATGGATCCTTGATTGAGAGGCAGATTTGATAAACCTTTTGCTACATGTTTTCTCTTTTGAAGAAACCTCAGGGCTTATCATAGGATATTTTGCACGGCGACTCGTGGACATGGACGTGGTTTTGGGTGAGGTCACTACAAGGACAAAGATGATGAGGACACACCTTCTACCTCTCTGTACTACCCTTAAGGGACTAGTTAGTATTAGGAGTAATGTACACAGCCAGTTCTTAGAGTGTGATTTCTTATACCCCTCCCTCATTTTGGTTGTATGCTTATGACTTAGCTATGATGGTCCATGACTTGTATTTCAGATGAGTGCGATTTTATGTGTCATGATGACTATTGCTGATGTGGTTTTAGTTGTGAGATATTTTCATGTGATGATTTTATTTTGAGGTGCTAATGATATTTACTTTACATAAAGAAAGAAAAAAAATTACTCGTATTTTCATAACCAGATTAATCAGGAGTTTCCATAATAATGTATTTTAAAAGAAAATGAAGTGTTTACAGAGAATAGTATCTCCTTATTACCGGTGCAAAAGAGATAAGGCACAGACAAGAAGCGGCTCCTGGCAGGCTTCTAGCAGGAAGGGCACATGAATGAATCGAATACACACCAGAATGAGAGGAATCCATAAGCTGTGCAGGTATAGAACTGTACAGTTGAGGATATCTTAAAGAAATTAATAAGTGCTACCTATGCTAACAAGATGCCTCTACTTTTTGGTAGCCCATCACTTAAAAACTCCACAGTTAAGCGTGCTTGACTTGGAGCAATTCTGGGATGGGTGACCTCTTGGGAAGTGTGTGAGTGAGGACAAAGCACACTGAAAAGTCTTGTGTTGGTTTATGGAGACAGTCATTGATCCTGAAAACGGCTAGGCATTACAATTGGTCCTTTGATTTATATGACTATTTGACACCTTCTCCTATTACAAAAAAGTGCATGATAGGGTCTTAATTACACCAGAAGTAAGTCTCATAAAAGTTGATTGCTCCTTCGATTTACACAAGAGGGTCTTACACCGAAAGTAATTCTCGAAAAAGTTAATTGGTCCTTCAATTTAACTTTTGCGTTAAATGATGGCTACATCAGCATCACAGTCACCATTAATTTGCTAATGTGGTCATCCATGTTAACAGTTATGTCCAAGTCAGATTAGTAACATACTTTTTTAAATTAATTTATTACATGTTTAATCCTAAATCACAGATGTTTAACCCTAAATCCTTCGATTTACATCATTTTTTATTAAAAATTAACAGTGGAAACTTTAGGTAATAAAACTTTTTGCTTGGAAGCTAATGTGATTATCATTTAATAAAAAAGATAAACAGAGTTTAGCATACGGATCTAATTAGGATATTTTTAATAATTAAGAGACTTAATTCAACGAAAATATTTTTTGAGAACTAAAACCAATTCTATCATATTTTTGGAGGACCAAAAATATATTTAATTCATTATTAATTATCCACGTTTTAGAATTATGTTAACCAATCATTGATCATCATATAGTTTAACATATCAAAATATTATCTTATACCGGTATTAGTCGTTGTGATACGCATACACTTAGTTTTAGTGGTACGTAGTATAACATACAATTTTTAAATATGTCAATTATAAAATTTATTTTTAAAATTTTTCAAATTATTTTTGGAATCTTTTTTTTGTTAATTACACGTTTCATATTCACAATTCAGATAACAGATTGACAATCACGGGGAAAATCACCAGACCCCACAAGCCACAGGCTCTAACATTATTGGCAGCGGCACGTTCATATATTGAATGTATAAGCATACCTTAGGGCATTAAAAGATTAAACTAGCAAAATATACTTAATGCAGCTTTCAAGTAAATATCAATGTATGTAAAAGTAACACTTTACGAGAACCTAGTAATCATGAGGTTGTGCACGTTATGTTTTTTATATTGAGTATAGCTTTTTTGATGCAGCATGTATCATATTGACTTTATTAATTTTATTTGTCATATTCATATTTATATATTTATGTTATATATTATAAATATAAATATATAAATATATTATATAATTGCAATATATAAATTGTTAATCATAATTATAACAATAATTATATAGTGACCATCGTATTATTTATATAATTATAAATATATTATAGATTATACAATTACAATTTATAAATTATTAATTTTTTCGATAGCAGTTGTAAATTATTAATTATAATTATATAGTGAGAATCATATTAATTATATAATCATGTATTCATATATATTATAAATTGTAAATATAAAATTATATATATTGATTATGTATAATAATAATAATAATAATAATAATAATAATAACAATATGTCATATAATCATATAATATGTATAATATTGTATTGTATGTTCAAGTGTTATTAATTAATAAATATTTTATTATTTTATTATGTAATTTATTATTATTATTATTATAATTTATTATTTATTATTTATTATAATATACATATACATATATATATATGTATATGTTTATTCTTGGTGCTTATTCATCCAGAGTCATAATATCTTTAAAGGAAGTGTTCGTTCGCTTGTTGGTTAGCATTCCAATGAACACTTCCTTATTCATTCTTTCGTATTTTTTTTTTTCATATTTGTTTTCTTAATATGCATTTTTAATGTTTTCGTTATGTTTTTGTCATTCATCTTCAATTGAACTCATACACTAGTCGGCATTACTACAAGATATGTTGTTATAATCCATTCTGCTTGTGTAATTATCTTCTTCTAATGTGTCAAGATTGAACAAAATGACTATGGTTTTTTCTTTACCTTTTTTTTATTGACCGCTTTTTATTTTGGTCAACATTACACAAAAGTCATTTTTTTCTTATGTTAAATAAATGTGTTATTTTAATTTAAATCTGTACTGATAATGTTTTAAAAGTTGTAATGCTTAGTGTCATTGCTGCAAATTTCTGTTATTATATTTATTATTTATGTTGTAAAAAACGTTATTCACAAATACATTTGACCAAACTACATTCGTTAGAAATGGACGTATTGTGTGATTCAGAAAACGACGACGACAATTCGAAATTCACTGCTCTACTAAGTCCTGATAAGGTGATTGATGTTAATGTAATTTTATTTTATTTTTTGAACACCCTCACTAATGATATCTGTCTCTCGTGTATTGGTTCTTGTAGGGTAGAGTTATCATTCAAAACGACTTTTACAAACAATGGAAAGATAGGATTAATGTAGGTCAATGCTGGATAACAGATCCAAAAGGAAATACATTTTCTATCTCTTTAAGGCAACTTGGTCCTGTTGGACTGTTCACGGAGGGTGTCCTTAACGTGAGCTGTTTTTTTGGCATGACAACTGTTAGAAATAATTCTTTAAAGACATGCTTTATTTAGTCTTTAGATCAAGAAAACTCTAGGCGGAAGCAAATAATTACAAAAGCATGTATATATCAAGAACAACCTGTTCTTGCTCACACAGGATCTACAACATGCTAGATTATTAAGAATAAGATAAATACCTGGATCCATAATCAGTTCCTGATCTAAGCGTTCTTCACAGAATCTTCGAGACAACTTATCATGAACACGAACAAAAAAAACTGGTGGCTTTATAGTTCTTCCTCAACCGAATCTCTTGAGTTCGGGATGGGACCTTAGCCTCTCTTCAAATGAGGAGAAGAGAGTATGAGTTTTCTGTGATTTGATGTATTGGGACCATAGCTTTCTTATAGTGTGTTAACCTAATAAGGTTCCCATTATCCCCTAATGGACCAATACTGACATCTGCTCATTTAAACCCATATCATCTTATTTAAAAGTCTAATGGGCTCACTTAATTTGACCACATAAAATAAAGCCCACTAATGATAAATAGCTAATATAATTGTCTTATAATATTAGCCCATATTAATTATTGGAATATAAAATTCCAACAATCTCCCACTTGAGCTACATATTGTAACAATTATATCACAATTCTTTAGGTGCGCATTTGTATGCTATTTATCTTTAAACTTTTACTTTAACAATCTAGTCCATCTTATGCATCAATCATGGAACCACCGCGGCTTTCGTCATTATTGTAAAGTGTGACTAAACCCCAATGACCACCATATCAACACACTTAATGACATAGATAAATATAGATGAGCAGCATGGAAATTACATGTAATGTGATCTCAATCATGCCTATTTCCAACTGGTCCAACTTTAGTCTTTAGTGAGATCAATCCAAAGTCCTTAAGCACAAAATAATTTTGCACACAACAAGATACAAACAAGTTGATAAATTCATAATCTTTATTTCTGCAGAAAAATAAAACAACATAAAGTTTGTATCAAATAAACATAGAACATAAAGAAAGACTCCCACTAAACTAAGGCAACCTCAGTGACAACACCCATATGAGCAACATGCTCGTGAAAGACCTTAGGTGTCAAGCCCTTAGTTAATGAATCAGCTAGCATAGAATTCGTCCCTATATGTTCTATTGAAATCTGTTTTTCCTGAACTCTTTCCTTAACTACAAGATACTTAATGTAGATAAATTTCGACTTCGTAGAACTCCTATTGTTGTTAGAGTAGAGCACTGCTGATTTATTGTCATAATAGATTTTGAGTGACCTCTCAACGGTGTCAATCACGCGTAGGCCCGTGACAAAATTTCACAGCCATAACCCATGGTTTGATGCCTCATAACAAGCCACAAACTCCGCTGCCATGGTCGAAGAAGCTACAAGAGTTTGTTTGGTAGACTTCCAAGAAATAGCTCCTCCAGCCAACATGTAGATGTAGCCTGATGTGGAGCGCCTGCTGTCAAGGCATCCCGCAAAATCGAAGTCAGAGTACCCAATGATCTCTAAATTGTCAGACTTCCGATAAGTAAGCATGTAGCTTCTTGTTCTCTTCAAATAGCGCATCACGCGCTTCACTGCTTTCCAGTGCTGCATACTAGGATTACTCATATATCTCCCCTAGGACTCCCACTATAAATGCTATGTCAGGACGAGTGCAAATTTGAGCATACATAAGACTCCTTATAGCGGAAGCATAAGGAATCTTTTGCATCTCTCTCTTTTCAAGATCAGTAACGGGGCACTGTTTGAGACTAAACTTGTCTCCTTTAGCAACGAGTGTATCTCCTGGTTTATTATCTTTCATGCCGAATCTATCCAAAACTGTATCGATATAGCTCTTTTGTGATAACCCAAGAATACCTTGAGAACGATCTCTAAGTATTTGGATTCCTAAGACAAAAGAGGCGTCCCCAAGATCTTTCATCTCAAAACTTTTTGTGAAAAATTTCTTGGTTTCGTGCAATAAGCCTATATCATGCTGGCTAGTAGGATGTCATCAACATATAATACCAGAAAGACAAATTTACTCCCACTAAACTTTTGGTATACGCAATCATCAACCAAATTTTCCTCAAAGCCATAGGAGGTAATAACTTGATGAAATTTGTAATACCATTGACGGGAAGCCTAGTTTAAGGCCATAGATGGATTTCTTTAGTTTGCACACCATGGACTTTGTATTGCCTAAAACAAAGTTTTCTGGTTGCACCATATAGATTGTTTCATCGATGTTGCCATTCAAAAACGTAGTTTTTACATCCATCTGATGTAGCTCTAAATCAAAATGAGCTACAAGTGCTATTATAGTCCTAAGAGAGTCTTTCGAAGAAATCGGAGAGAAAGTCTCTTTATAATCAATGCCTTCCTTTTGAGTAAAGCCTTTGGCAACAAGACGAGCTTTATATCTCTCAACATTACCCTTTGAATCCCTTTTGGTTTTAAATATCCATTTACAACCAATGGGTTTCGCACCTTCAGGCAATTTGACAAGATCCCAAACAGTCATTGTCAGCCATCGATTTCATCTCAGTCATTCATGGCATCAATCCACTTTTAAGAGTTAGAACTTCGCATAGCTTGACTAAAGTTTATTGGATCTTCCTCAGTCAAGCCAATGCCATCCTCATGTTCTTGAAGAAATACAATATAATCATTTGAAATTGCACTTCTCCTTTCTCTAGTGGATCTCCTTAGTGGCACTTCTTGAGGTTGTTGAGTTTGAACTATAGGTGATGGTGCTTGGGGAGGAATCTCAGTGTTGTCTTGTTCTTGAGTGATGTTAGGAATAACATCATTATTAAGTACTAGATCTGTTTCTTGAACAATGATAGGTGCAAAGACTTGTTCATTGCCAATGACAGGTTCTTCTTGAAAGACAACACTCCTTATGTTTCTTCCCCTCCAAACTCAACTTCCTCAAGGAATCTTGCATTCCCCGTCTCAAAGAAGGATCTTGTAATGGGATTGTAAAACTTATACCCGTGAGAGCGTTCAGCATAACCAACAAAGTAGCAACTAACTATTCTTGAGTCTAGCTTACCTTCATGCAGCCTATAAGGCCTTGCTTTAGCTGGACATCCCCAAATTCGCATGTGCTTGATGCTGGGCTTTTTCCCAGTCCATAGCTCATAAGGGGTTTTAGCAACTACTTTACTTGGTACCTCTGTTGAGGATATAAACTGCGGTCTTTAATGCCTCTCCCCAAAGCGACTCTGGTAGAGAAGAATGACTAATCATACTCCTTACCATATCCTTAAGAGTCTAGTTTCGTCATTTTGCAACTCCGTTCATGCTGGGTTTGCCCGGCATAGTGTATTGCAGAACGATTCCACATTCATTGAGGAAAAGTGCGAAGGGCCCTGGACATTGTTCACCTAATCCGTCATATCTTCCATAGTATTCTCCACCGCGGTCAGATTTGACGGCCTTAATTTTCTTTCCTAGTTGAAGTTCAACTTTAGCTTTGAAAGACTTGAAAACGTCTAGAGACTGAGACTTCTCATGTATTAAATAAAGGTAACCGTACCTTGAGTAATCGTCTATGAACGTAATAAAGTATCTTTGTCCATTCCATGAATCTGTAGGGAAAGGACCACAGATATCCGTATGTATTAGTTCTAAGACATCCTTTGCTCTTTCGGCACCTAAATTTCTTTTGTTTGTTTGTTTACCCTTAATACACTCAACACAGACTTGGAAGTTTGACAAATTTAAGGGTCTAAGAATTTCCTCCGACACAAGCCTCTGAATTCTTTGTTTAGAGATGTGGCCTAAGCGCTTATGCCATAAGATGGCGAAATTCTCATTTAATTTACGTTTCGTATCACGCGAATCTGTTTGCAATATCTCGTTATAGGAATGCTTAATATCAAGCATATAAAGATTGTCAATTAAAGATCTGTAACCAACAATATTTGAATCATAAGAGAGACTAACTTTATTATTTCCAAATGAACAAGAATAACCAGATTTGTCCAAAATAGAAATAGAAATTAAATTCCGTCTAATAGACGGTGCAACATATGTCTCAACCAAATCCAAATAAAAACCAGTCTTTAAAAGTAATCTAAAAGTTCCTATAGCTTCAACTGCAACTTTATTGCCATCGCCCACATAGATGAATCTTTCAGCATCACTTGGCGGACAGCTCCACAAGGCAACCCTGCATAAACATACTTATGTGAGTAGTAGCACCAGAATCTACCCACCAAGTGTCCTTGGGTACAGAAACTAAATTAACTTTAGAACAAACAAAAGTGAGAAGTTTACCCTTCTTTGCACGCCAAGCGGCGTACTTGGAACAGTCCTTCTTCATGTGTCATGTCTTATTGCAGAAGAAACAAGTAAATTCCTTATCTTGCTTCTTCAGCTTTTTCTTTTGAGAAGAACTTTCCACAGTTTCCTTATGTTTCTTCCTCTTTTTATTCTGAGAGGTCGAAGCTAAATGAGCACTTTCAGTCTTATCCCTCTGCAGTCTCTCTTCCTCTTGCACACAGTGAGATATAAGCTCATTGAGGGACCATTTGTCCTTCTGAGTGTTATAACTCACTTTGAATTGCCCAAAGTGTGCAGGAAGTGAGATCAAAACCAAGTGCACGAGAAAATCCTTAGAAAGCTCTAACTTTAGTGCCTTGAGTTTTGATGCGAGATTAGACATCTCCATAATGTACTCCTTTATGTTCTCTTTACCTTTATACCTCATAGAGATGAGTTTAGCCAAATGACTACTCGTCTCAGCTTTTTCATTCTTGGCAAAGAATTGCTCTATTGCCTCCAGGAACTTCTTGGCATTCTTGCTCTCAGCAATCGAGCCCTGAAACGCCTCTGGAATGGAGCGTTTGATGATCATAAGGCACATTCGGTTGGATCGATCCCACCTCTCAATTTTTGCCTCATTAGAGTTCTCCAGAGTGGAAGTGGGTCGTTCCGTCCTCAGTGCCAAGTCCAAGTCCATACAGCCGAGAACAATTTCTATAGCCTCTTTCCATGACTTGAAGTTCGTCCCATTCAGCATTGGATTCCATTAATTTGAGTAGTGAAGTTAGGAGCGGTAGCGGTAGCAACTAAAGAGAGAACAATAAACATACAATAACATTAGTGGGCATGTCAAAAGATAATTAATAAGACATGCACAATCAATCTTTATGGCAAATTTAAAGACCCAAACAAGATACCTAGTGCACCATTAATCCTCAATCTTTGGATTGAAAGAACTAATTGCAAGTGGTACTCTCGACACAATGATCAAACATTGGTGATAAGTCTTGTCAAACAACAGTTGTCTTTGGACACTCTATTGTTCACATGGAAAATCAATCTTTATAATCACCACACATTTACCATCACAGGCATGTAATTATCCGGCCAAACTGTGTCTTCCTTTGGGCCGAGCACAGTTCGCATGAATAATTCCATGCAACATCTATGTAAATTGAATCGAATCAACCTACGCAACAGAGGTTACTTTGGCAACATGTTGTTTCAATTAATCCAACCAAAATTACCAGACAATAATAAAATATGGGAAGGGTCTAAATTTTTCGAAATCATGCATAAGCGTTGACGTCAATTTTAATTCCATATTTTCTAAATACATCAACAATTTACTAGTAAATTAGAAAACACAATAATTATATTTTTTATATATATCTTTACAAGAATATCAAAATTGATTGACATCAATCTTACTATATATATAAAAAATATATATCGTTTCCTTAAAAAAAAAGTGATCCTAAATTAATATACATTAAACCATATAATTAAGAAAACCAGCAATATCAAAATTGCCATTATCTAATTTGTAAATACTTGATGCACCATATATTGCCACGACTGGATCCTTGATATGGTGCGACTCTGATTTGAGATCTAAATGCATCACAATCGGAAAAAAATAATAAATAATGGCAAGCCGATTTGCAAGCAAAAAAAAAACGTGAAGGTAATCGAAATTAAAGAAACCAAAATCTTTGCATTCAATACACTAATATCAATTTCAATTCTAATCCAATTTCGTGAACAGTAAGGAACCATTCCTTATATATATACAAATATAAATCCGAAGCTTTCAATTTCAATATTATAATCATATATTAATATATAATATATACGAGATCAGAAACGTCAATTCTGTTGGAACCACAAAACGAAAAGAAAACTTTTGCCTCTTTTAAAAAAAAAACTTCACAGCAACAATTAGCAAAAAGGTTGACTTGCAAAACAATATACAAGCAAAAATAATATAATAATAATAATATAATAATAATAATAAAGGAAAAAGGCCCTGATATTTGCAGCTATAACCATCCCAGTTTCAATGGAATTGAAAACCGAAGGCAAGGACATGAATACAGGCCACCGAAAAAAAAAACGTAGCCAAAAAGGTAATACAAATCCTAATAACCCAACATAGGAGACCGCTCTGATACCACTTGTTAAAAATAATTCTTTAAAGGCATGCTTTATTTAGTCTTTAGATCAAGAAAACTCTAGGCAGAAGCAAATAATTACAAAAGCATGCATATATCAAGAACAACCCGTTCTTGCTCACACAGGATCTACAACATGCTGGATTATTAAGAATAAGATAAATACCTGGATCCATAATCGGTTCCTGATCTAAGCATTCTTCACAGAATCTTCGAGACAACTTATCACGAACACGAACAAAAAAAAACCGGTGGCTTTATGGTTCTTCCTCAACCGAATCTCTTAAGTTCCGGAGGGGACCTTAGCCTCTCTTCAGATGGAGAGAAGGGAGTATGAGTTTTCTGTGATTCGGTGTATTGGGAACCATAGCCTTCTTATAGTGTGTTAACCTAATAGGATTCCCATTATCCCTAATGGCCCAACACTAACATCTGCTTATTTAAGCCCATATCATCTTATTTAAAAGTCTAATGGACTCACTTAATTTGACTATATAAAATAAAACTCACTAATAATAAATAGTTAATATAATTATCTTATAATATTAGCCCATATTAATTATTGAAATATAAAATTCCAACGACTACTCACAGTGTTGTCTTCTGGTACAAAGGGTTTAACAATTTTGGTATGCGAATCTTCACTCTATCCGAGGAAGAAATCCTTTATCCTGATTTCCATATAAAAACAAATTCGCCTACATACGTGTAAGTATGTTACCTTAATGATAATAGTTGCTTCAGGAAATGATAATTTGGAATAATATTTGAGATTGACTACAACGAAGATTTATATTCAACTCTAAATGTGATATTTGTTTTTCTTTTTTTGCAAGATCGAAGGTGGTGGGAGTTCAAATCATCAACCTCAACAAGATCAACGCATTTCGTGGGTCCTGACAATTACGAAAAAAAGAGCAACTAGAAATCAACCACTGGTTTGTATTATTTACTATTAATTATTACTAGTGTCAAATGTTTAAAAAATTAATAAAATTCATAAATTTAACGTACAAAGTTTATGATCGATTGCAGTATATTCCTGTGAGATATGTTAAAGGATGGCGTTTGCATGATTATGAGTCGTGTTTGGTCATGGATGAGGTTGGGGATCAGTATGAATGTGATATACTGAAGAAACATGGACGTTACAGTACTAATTATTTTTTTGCATGCACATGGGGCTACTTGCATAAGCAAAAGGGATACAAACATGGGCAACAACTGGAGCTGGTCAAAGTTAACGACTCGTATTTTCTAATTATTCAAGCGTCCAAAATGTGATTTGGAAAATAAGTGTCTACAATGGTTGCCTCCTCTCTTTTTTTTTTTTCATTCACTAGTTTGGCAAGAATTTTTGGATTACATTTTTATGCATGACTTGTATGCTTTATCATTTGGGGGGGGGGGGGGGGGGGGGGGGGGGGGGGGGGGGGGGGGGGGGG